>CM051028.1:72527880-73175380 GCA_027627225.1 Congeria kusceri | reverse complement strand
AAATGTATACATTCAACGTATATATTGATTTAAAGTGTGGTTGCGTCAGTAATTTTGGCAATATATTTTGGGGGATGCTAATTCGAATACCTGACTGATACAATGTACACCCGGATATCCGAATACCAGAAAAGAATTGATTATATGCATATGTTCCTGTCAAGGTACCCTTGCATTTGTAAATGATAAACTTCTTATTCTAAAGATTGCAAGTACTTGAGTTCAACATTGATAAATAGCTAGTGTCACTTAAACAAAATACAAATGCTCCCCGACGGGGAATCGAATCCCGGTCTCTCGCGTGACAGGCGGGGATACTTACCACTATACTATCGAGGAGTTTGGGAAGGCCGAGCAGTACTAACGCAAACATAATTGAGTGCATAGTGCAATCGATGTAGTATATAACAGTGTTTGTAGTGATAAAGGCCCATAACTCTGACAAAGCGGTTGAATAGTCGAGCGCGCTGTCCTGAGACAGCTCTTGTTTTGAAAACGTGTGCAATTTATAAAGCATTATCAAAACGCTGACAGCATGAAAAGACTGTTGGATTTTCGGAATGTTATTATAAAAGCACTTCACTTTACTAGTCTAGTTTTTCAGACATTTAAACTGTGCTGTAGGGATTGAGTTTGGTAACCATTTATTGTAACAACTATAGTATGCGATTATCGATTGCCTTTAAAACGATTATATGAAACAATATATTGACGATTTCTTGTTCGTTTATTGTTTTCCTATTGTTTACACAGTCTGAAATTGAAATGTTGACTAGCATCGTACAGGCGCGACAGTTGTAGTCGTTAAATCAAAACGCTGACAGCGTAGAAAGACTGTTGGCGAGAAAAGAAACTAAAGGCAAAATGAATTATGAGAGTATTTTTATCATATTGTCGGAACATTTATTGAAGTAAGTCGCATGTCTATTATATAATTTCTACAAAACAAATATCGAAACTCATAACTATACACTCTACTTAAAATAAATTGATATTATGTGGTATTTGACCCAATTGAAGATGTAGATCCAGGCCACTGTCGTTTACAAATTAAAACTGATATAACGCGCGTCTAATCCAATGCTATTTATCTACGACATTCTCATCATTATGTTTTGTAATTCGTGGGAGGCAAATATTTTTTGTGCAAACTATTTATAAAGCAAACATAATTATATGCATACAAGTCAATCTACAACGGGTAAAAATTGTCGATGAACCGTATAAGTTCGAATCAATGTTCAGTGCTTTTTATCACAAGCGTTATGATCAGTAAATACCACTTTAATTAAAAATAATTTAAATTAGTGAAATACATTCAAAACTCTCTTTAGGAGTACAATGCTTTTCCACAATTCTTATGCATACTTTAAAAACAATATCAGTCGTCAATCGGGTGGTTACGATTGCTCCGCTATATGTACTGAGTCAATACACTGTTGTTAAACTTACGCAATATGAGGTTATACGTAAGCAGTTAACCATTAAACAGCACAAACAGATACACTATCATACCTATGTGAATAGACAAAACATGAATTCACGTATAAATGTGGACTAAATGGATAATTATTATTGTTTCTAGAGTTTTAAGTCGGATCTACTTTTGTCATCTATTCATAGAAAGTAGCATCGATAACAAAGCCTCACTGCTCAGCGAGCGAAGCGCAGTAATTTATCGATTTACCGACTCGTAGCCTGCAAAGTAAAGAAGTAGTTCCCTCAAGACCGATTTCTGAATACAACTACTAAATGCTGCAAGTACTTGAATTCAACATTGATAAATAGCTAGTGTCAATAAAACAAAATACAAATGGTCCCCGACGGGGAATCGAAGTCCGGTCTCCCGCGTGACAGACGGGGATACTCACCACTATACGATCGAGGAGCTTGTGTAGACCGAGGAGTATTAACGCAAACATAATGTAGCACATAGTGCAATCGCTATAGTAGATTACAGTGCTTGTTGAACGGTTAACATTCGCACTCCCAAGTGGTCTAGTGGTTAGGATTCCACGCTCTCACCGTGGCGGCCGGGGTTCGATTCCCCGCTTGGGAATACTTTTGCTGCAAGTGAGGATTTTTTTTTTTATAAACAATTTGTATTTTTAGCATTGAAACTTGAAACGACCAATTAACACAATTAAGTTTTTGAGTGTGAAGCCCCACTTGAAACATGCTGATGTTACAGCGTACAAAAATGTATACATTAAATGTGTTTTTATTTAAAGTTTGATTGCGTCATATACTTCGTAAATTCAACTTTTGGGGTGCTAATCTAAATACTTGATTGATATTTAAATTGTGCTGTAGGGATTGAGATGGTACCCATTTATTGGAACCAATATAATATGCGTTTATCGATTGCCGTCAAAACTATTTCATATAACAACATTATGACGATTTCGAGTTGTTTCTTTTTACTTTCAACTGTTTATACAGTCTGAAATTGAATTAATGCATACCATCACCATTGTACATGAGCAACAGTTATAGTCATTGAAAAACAAATTTGGTATGTCCTCTCAAATTGGGTTCGGTTCTCCGCTGAGGAATACTTATTGCATTTTGAGTTCTTGCTCAGTTTACTCCTTTTAAACGAACCAACTTTTGGCTCTAAAACAACTTATCATATCTTACATATGCACTGCACTTGACTAATCTAGTATTCTGTAACTTCTGTAATTGTGTCAGTGTAGATATTCAGTAATACTTCGTGTAACCATGATTATATGCACGTATATCGGCTGCCTTTTCAAGGATTACTATTAGTATGGCATATACAAGAATAATTAATATGGGCCCTGTCTTATCAAAGATCTTACGACAAGTTTAAGTTACGACTGAATTTTGTAGTTAAAAAAATAGACATTTATGATCAGTATGTTCATGAAATAAAAGACATGTGAAAGATACCAAGGAGATGAATAGAATTACTGAAATAAAGTAATAAAAAATGTTGGTGCTTAGCATCTATGCTTCTTCGAAAATTGTATCGTAATGTAAGTATGCCCTACGATGTTTAATAAGACGGGTCCACGATGTACACATGAGCAGTTATAAAAGTATCAGGATTACTATTTTTTATTATTATTGTTTATTTTGTTTGATTTTTTATCAATGTTTTAAGTATATAGGAGAGCTTTTTTTCAAACATGGTTATGGTTCTTTCAACTGATATGTTTTCACGTGTCTTGTTTGGCAATATACAAGTATATTTTGGTAATAAAAAACGCTTTACCTTCTTTAATTGTTAAAATAATGAATTTGACTGGACATTTAAGTAGGTCAGATTTGTACTCATAATACCCACTGAAACGTCATTTATTATGCATCAATATATTTTGTTCCAAACGACAGATTTTCTTAAATTTTCGCACATACATGCACCAATGTATACTTACATTAAAACATTAATAAAACGAATAGGTCACCGAACTTGTTTGGGAAATATTTGACTTTAAATAAGGTACCTGTGTAGCCTTTTTCACAGTTCGTGTTTACGTAAACAACGTATCAATTGCCAAAATAGAAGGGAGATATTTAATGGATCTTGTTTAAACTAATTTGTTTGGCAATACATTGTATGCGTGTGGTTTTGATTATTATAATGCTTTATAAATCTTTGACCACTGACTGGAACTTGATGACTTACAAAGATTTATATTTATTGATTGAAATTAGTATATTGTAACATATATACATAAAGAAATAATGAAGCAAAAGGAGAAATTAACCCAATTATTTTCTTTTTGTTGCGAACGTCTTTAATTTGAAAATGCAAATTGATTAGTCCCTCTCATTCAGATATATATTTATATGTTTTATATGTACCGGAATGTTATTATATTAGCACTTCACTTTACTAGACTAGTTTTTCAGACAATTAAACTGTGCTGTAGGGATTGAGTTCGGTAACCATTTATTGTAACAACTATAGTATGCGAGTATCGAGTGCCTTTAAAACGATTATATGAAACAATGTATTGACGATTTTTTGTTCGTTTATTGTTTTCCTATTGTTTACACAGTCTGAAATTGAAATGTTGACTAGCATCGTACAGGCGCGACAGTTGTAGTCGTTAAAAAACAAATTGAATGCCTCAACGTCATGTCCTCTCAAATACGGACATTCTTCGAACCAGATAAATGGTTAGTTTCTTCCGTTGTTTCAAAAACAATACACATATCATTGCATTAAACTTGCTTTATGAGTATATATAGAAAATAAGCTACTTATTGCTAAACCTTCTTTGAGATATGATCACAAAAGAAACATCCGTTTTAGTTTGCTGAACGGTTATAAACTGTGATAAAAGATTGCAAGTACTTGAATTCAACATTGATAAATAGCTAGTGTCAATAAAACAAAATACAAATGCTCCCCGATGGGGAATCGAACCCCGGTCGCCCGCGTGACAGGCGGGGATACTTACCACTATACTATCGAGGAGATTGTCGAGACAGAGCATTATTAACGCAAAGATAATTGAGCACATATTGCAATCGCTGTAGTAGATAACAATGCTGGTTTAACGGTTAACATTCGCACTCCCAAGTGGTCTAGTGGTTAGTATTCCACGCTCTCACCGTGGCGGCCGGGGTTCGATTCCCCGGTTGGGAAACCTTTTGCTACGAAACTCCTAACGCATCACATATCCAAAGCTCCTTATAATACATAACAAAGATAGTAACATACAGTTACAGGTAATTAAATTACGATGCAATGATATGTAAACATGTTACAATAGTAAAATTGCGCCGAACAGTGTACACAATGAGGTATGATTCAATAACGCGCACAAGGGATAAAATACAAATCACACACGTCATCAACGGTTATGCACCCCTCTTGCATTTAGTACCTCAGTGCATCTTCAATACATAGAAATAACAAAAGTGGTCACCATGTCCAAAGGAATGTCGATACCTTTCGTTTTTATGGAACGGCAACACTGTGAATGAGATTTATAAATGGGAACATTGCACAATTGCTATTTATAGAGCGTACCGCTTATATAAATGTAGGCTAAACAAAATAGTTATTTCGTTACGTGAATGAATATAGAATTATGTTTATGGCATACAATAAGAAAATACGTTCATAATTAGCCTCAGTTCTAAAGTATATGTTGAAGATATGTTTATAATTTCATTTTTACCGCTTATGTAAACAATTATGTAAATTTTTAATCCCCAAAAGTATGCAACAGTTATTGGTATACGTTAAACCATTGTTTGAAGTTTTCATTCCCTAGAATTAAAAAATTTGCCAAATTCTATTGGCATTCAATTTTCCTGCTGCATGATTATCGAAAGAAAATCTGGGTCAAAAGTGATCTTAGACAGCTACGCCGAATAAATCATTAATTCTATTATATTAAAATTCTTACTTCAAATCATGATCACACTCCAGCTCGCTATTTACTTGTATGAAACCGGTGTCCGGGAATAAGGTAACAAAATTAATGCGCTGCGTCTGCTATTTTTAGCTCGTAGCAGAAAAGCTGTTATTTTCTGTTATCGATGCTTTTTCTCGACATTTAGGCAACGAATAACTTCAATCCATATGGTGGTTTTATTTTGATGTAACGTGAATATGTAAGCTTGTTCAAAACAAGACATGTGGATCTGTTGCGCTTATTTATTATTACCGTACATAAATATCGTCTATATATCATCTATCACAGTTGACTAGTAAACCACCGAATATTCACAATACAACTTACGAAACTATAGCAATAACTACAGGAAACATTCCTATAACTATAATGCGACCAATATATTTAAGTTAGTATTACTTAATAGTATAACTAGTGCAGAACTTATATTAATTTAAAATAACTATAATGCGAATGACTCTATAATTTCAACCAAAATAACAGAATTTAAGTTATTTCGGATCATATAATTATTGCAAAGTCAACGCTGTATTTGCCTGCAATTTCCACCTACTTAATATTAATAATGTCAACTGTAGGAGCATTAAACGAATCAATGAGTACTATTTAAATGTGTTGTTTTTATCTCTGCAATGAACAGCTTCTTTCATAAAAGGTACATTCAAAGTTAAATCAAACACATTATATCTAAATTAAATGAAGCTACAGTAATCAATTGACGGCCATCAGACATGAAATAGACCTTAACCTTACTTACACGAGATGTGGACAAACAACATTTGCTCCGTAGAACTATCAATATCCAGACAAATACAGCATTTTCCCACAATAGAACAATTCCATGATGGGTTCAAATACAGTGCACGGTAATTCGTCTTACTCTCTCTAACAATGGCCGACATAGCCAAAGTCTCTATATAACTGACATAAGTTTTGCACGATGAAATGGAAGTAATAATACACGACATGGTAACGACAATTGCGAAAAATTGTTAATAGTTCGTGACTACTGGATATGTTGCATTAACACAATTTACATGTGCATGCATAATTTTGCTATTCAATAAGGGGTGAGTTTCTCAAAACTTTAACGGCCATTTGGATGAAGATAATTATGTAGGTTAACTTAAAAGTTTAACTTTGAGTTTATTATTCATAAAAATGTTATGCTGATATAATTTTTAAATGTTTGATAAGTAAGTTCCTTCTAATATTATTTACATATAAAGTTAACAGGCTCTTAGCTTAATTGGCCGTTAAATTGTACTACTACTAACGGTTAGTTACTAAATGGTTAGTTTCTTCCGTAGTTACCTTGAACACACCCTCACTGTTATGTGTTTGCTTTACCAATTTATATAAAATTATTTTCTATATATCTATTATACTTTAGGATACTGCAGTGTTAATGTACAAGTGACATGACACTATGTTTTGTTTCTATGACGACGAGTCATGAACTTGTTACTTGTACGTAATGTTTAGGTCGTTAAACGATGGATGTTCTGTTAAGTTCGGTTCGGACATCAAACACGCTTTAATTGCAAAATGCAAAATGATTAGTCGCTGTCATTCATATATATATATATATATTTATATTTGTTTATATTTACCTAAATGTCATTATACGCGCAAGCCACTTAAGTCTAGTATTTCGGACCTTTGAATTGTGTTGTAGGGATTGGTCGAGTGACCACTTATTGTTAGCATTATGATATGCGTTTATCGATTGCATTTAAAACGATTGTATGAACAATACACGACGATTTCTTTTGTCTTGACTTATAGCTATTTATACATCCTGAAATTGAAATATTGCATACCATCTGCATCTTAAAGGAGCGACAGTTATAGTCGTTGAAAGTTGAATGCCTCAACGCCATGTCCTCTCAAATTGGGTGAACATTATTTTTTCGAACCAGATCAATGGTTAGTTCTTCCATTGTTACAAAAACAATACACATATCATTACCTCATTGAAATACAGAAATATAAGTATGCCATTTTGCATTAAACTTGCTTTGTGAGAAGGATATACCGAAATGAGATCCAATATTTCCTGAACCTTCTTTGAGATATGATCAATAACAAATATACCTCCTTTTCAGCCTACTGGGCGGTTATACAGTGATAAAATATTACAAGTACTTATATTCAACATCGATATCTAGCGAGTATTAATAAAATAAAATACACAAGCTCAACGACGCGGAATCGAACCACGTTCTCCCCTGTGATAGGCGCGGATACTCACCACTATACTATCGAGGAGATTGTGTAGACCGATCAGTATTAACGCAAACATAATTGAGCGCATCGTGTAATCGCTGTAGTAAATAACAGTGCTTGTTTAACGGTTAACAATCGCACTCCCAAGTGGTCTAGTGGTTAGGATTCCACGCTCTCACCGTGGCGGCCGGGGTTCGATTCCCCGCTTGGGAATACTTTTTATTTCAGTTGTTTTTTTCTTTTATAGCACTTTTGTAGATACCAGCACATATCTAAACAGATCATATTCGCAGTACCAAGTGGTCTATTTGTTAGGATTCCACGTTTGGGAATATTTTTGCATTGAGTTTTTGCTCAATTTACTTCTTTAAAAACATTAAACTCTAAACAACTGGAATCAAAGAGGGTCGCCTAGCAAGGATAATACGTGGATAGTGCCAATGCAGCGTCTTTCACATGTAATAATAGGGTTGCGGCTTTAACATTAATAATCCTCACTACATGCAGGTCTGCTACAGGTCCAATCCGTTCTCCGACAGCATGCCCTACAACATGATGTATATATTACTTAGTTTAAGCTATTGTTATTTCAGCTCGACTGTGTCGAAACTCAGAGGCTTATTGAAAAAACAACACTTTTGAGTCAGTTTACTGGGTAGAACCAAAACTTGGTGTCTTAGATCACTCGAACGTTTCCCGAGTAGGGAGTATGGATTCAACTCACAATCTCTTGATCGCGAAGTGGAAACCAATGCCACTGAATGAAATATTAACAGTTACAAGTCCGTGTTGTTTGTGAAGCACCTGTTAAAATAATGATGATCGTATGTTCGTCTTGTATCGTCTGTGTGTCTTAAGACATTGTATATACAATGTCAAGGCAAAATCAAAACAATACACAGGGGTCAATTAAGTTTCTTTATTATTGCATAAATATCATCTATCACAGAAGGACTAGAGAAACTGTGAAAATTCAAAATCATTAACTATAACAATAACTTTACATGGAGACTCTTTAAATTATAATGCGAACAATACATTGCGTATTTCAAATGGTTACACGTTTCTAGAGCTCGTTTTTGCAACAGACACAACACAAGTCCGCTACTTCAACCAACAAAAAACATCATATAAGTTATTACTTATTAAGTCAACGATATATTTGTTATTGCCTAAGCATGCATGTTATTAATAATAATCTATTATTGTAAAAGCATGAACCAGAAATGTTTTGTTATTTTATATCTATGAACATGTTTTAACATAAACAGTGCATAAAAAAGAAACAAAGGAAACACACAATAGTTAAACTAAACAAATGATCTACTCCATACAAGAGATAGTATCATGTCATAACCGTACGAAATGTCGACACATATAACTTGCTTAGCATAACATGTTAGACCATGTCCAAATATTGGGCAATTTTTACTTACATATAAAGTAACACTAAATTCGTTGAACGGCTTACCAATATAACAAAGCAATTGCTCCGTTGAACCATTAATATCCAGACAGGTTTTCCTCACAATAGAAGATTTCCATGTTGGGTTCAAATACAGTGCACGGTAATACGTCTAACTCACTCTCCAACAATGGCCGACATAGCCCGAGTCTCTACATAACTGACATAAGTTTGGCACACTGAGATAGAAGTAATAATACACGACATGTTAACGCCAATTGCCAACAATTTTGAATAGTTTGCGACTACTCGATATGTTACATTAATAAAATTAACATGTGCACACATAATTTTGATTGGGTGAGTTTCTTTTCAAAACCATTAACGACCAATTAAGCTAACAGCCGCAAAAAGGTTGGATGAAGATATTTATGTAAGTAAAATATTAACAATTTAACTGTAATTAACTTAATAATTGTTAACAGTGAGTTTATTCTATATAAATTGCTATGCTGAAATTATGTTTAAATATTTGATAAGCAAGTTGCTTCTTATATTACCGGTAATCTTATAGACATCGAAAGCAAAGCGGCTGTTAGCTTAATTGGCAGTTAGGGTTTTGAGCAACTGGGCCACGATTTGTTAACTTTGTTTTAATATAAATTTAAAGCACAGGCCCGTTTACAAAAACAAACATAGAGTAGTTCTGCGTATACTCCATGGTAATGTTTAGCCATCACATGATTAATTTGGTTGTCGGAGACGCTTTGAATAAAAATCTCGCAGTAAGCTAAGGGAGATAACGTGCCTTAAATTTCATTCAATGGTCAGCTAGTGTAAGAAAACAGTGGTCGGTTGGACAGTTGAAGTGATACGCAGCGAGTGTTTATGATGACTACATAAAAAACCATGCTGTATACCGTATCAATGATATTCTACGATGTGTAGAATAGTAAAATCAGAAATAGAGGAGAAATCAAAATATCCAATAGTTTTTGTTTTGCTATAGCCAGTACGCATTGCTGTTGCTGAAAACGGCGTATGTATACTACTATATTTACAACGACGGCGGAGTATATTCGTATTGGTATACATGTATTTTTATTATACCATGTTCAGTGTACGACAGTGATGCATGTTGGTGTTTATTAGTCCGATTTTCATCGAAACCTTTGACTAGTTTATTAGAAGTGACATTTTTTAGAGACACGCTAATAAAATACAAAACAAATTTCCACACCATCAAAGACAGTTGCTGCTCACTCCTCAGTAGCTTAAATTACAGTAACAACAACCATCGTACGTAAACCTGTAGTAAATATAGCCTTGTACCGAAGTAGGTTCTTCAAACCTGACATAATTCGAACAATTCACTCCACATTAGCAACCAGTACATGCACAAAGAAGGCAACGCCAAAATTTGAAGCCGATCCTTCCACAGAACATGTTTTTGAAAGATTTATGAAATGCAGTGTACAATTGTCCTTACACATTGCTTAACAGCGATTAGAGCAGCGTCTTGAACGGAGCGGCTCTTGCAACTTTGCACTATCCCTCGTAACCCCACCAACAAGTCTTCTCCGGGGACGAAATATGGGAGAGACTTCCGGTGCACTCGTTTAGTATTCATAAACGGTTTCTAAGGCAGCGCAGCTCGGGGACATATTTTGATCTAAGTGACCAGCTTACAAACATCTTGTGGTGAAGGTATACACCTCGCAATAATGGTGCACGGGTTACTGCGTGGTGATGAGCTTTACGATAGTGTCGATGATCTTGCTTCCCCGGGGGCATGTGCACAGGTCCATGTGGGGGGTCTGGATCTTGTCGGACAGCAGCTGGTCCAGCTCCAGCCGCAACTCTCGCACCAGTTCCGCAACCTAAAGCAGAATGTGGTAAACATTTACAGCCAACCATTGCGACGGTGTGCATCCTGAATCATATGTACTCGATGCCCGGGCCGATCATTATCTAAACTGGTCTCAACTCAGTCAGTTATACAGTGTATCTATCAAACAGATCCCAAACTTCCGTGTACGAATTATTTCCGTGTGCAAACATGCGTTGTATTGATACTTCCAGCTATAGACGTGTCCACAACAAACGAACATTTTAAAAACAATTCCTGCTAATGTAAGCACTTTTGGTATACATAATCTGAAATTCGTCTTGGACAAAATCATCTGACTGCATAAAGAATCACACCTCCAACAACATACACCATAATTATACTGGTTTTTCCAAGTCTCACTCGTGTAGATCGCACTGTACACGTGTTTTCATGACATATACAACACGATATGCACGTGTTTCCACGTGTGCCTACCTGGTGGGACTGCGCCATAAAGCGTATCCAGCCGTCGTCCACGGAGAGTATGAAGTTACCACGTGCCAGGTCCACGCCTATCTGGCCGCCCCCGAATAGCAGCAGCGGGTACATGGACACCATCGTGCAGTCGCGGATGAAGATCTAAAATAGAAACGCAAATTTCACCTGGCCAAGTTTAGACGTCGAAAATGTTAGGTACAAGTGTACCGCAATTTTAACCAGGTCACGTTTAGATGGCGGGAAAGTACAAGTGTACGTTCACGAACATTTTTACATTGAAATAACTGCTTAAACGAACGCGAGACAAAATGTCAAAGAAAATATACAAGTATTTAACAGAAGATTAGCGTGGAGTATAATTATATTTAATTCTGGAAAATTGTTCAGATCACCACGCACGCGTTACGTGTTACTTGCCAACATGTCAATAAATATATTGAGGCATGTCGTGGGAAAACCGGGCTTAAAGCATTTGCGTAGTGACGTCCTGGATAAGCCTGTGCGGACTAATCCAGGACGGCACTTTCCGCATTTATGGAATTTTCTGTTTCAAAGAAGTCTCTTCTAAACATAAATCCACTGCAGCACATACTAATCCGGGACGACACTTTACGCATATTTATTATGTATGCCAGGAAGGTAACTATTTATGCACATGAAATTTAACACAAATTGTAATTACAATTCCTACCCTTGTTGTTTTAATCTTTTCATGGTACACCAAGTATGGACTTTCAAAGTGACGCACTTGAAAGTTCACAGACGAGGGGTGGATCTTCACCTAAACAATAAAACAAACGAATATTTGTACGGAACAATGACGTTTTGATTGACGTTTCCGTCATATTGTGATCGGGAACTTTACTAGATGGGCGAGTGAACGCATGATGTGTATGACATGTATAGCGTACATGTATATCAGATGTATTCATTGAGTTTAAATAATGAGCCAAATCAATGCAATTTTAATGTACGTTATATCACAACATACCTGTATATATTTATAATAAATTGTGGACCACAATAAGAATATTACATGACAAACTGACTTGAAACCTATGTGAATATTACTAGTAATGACCTTCAAGATGATAACCAAATTTTGAAGTACAAGTTTTGGTTCCAATTAAACATAGACTACCATCAACACTTCTATTCGCCATTAATATATTTATTGAGCGAAATAATTTACAATGAAAGGCCGGAATGTCTTACATAACCATCAGGTTTGGTTTTAAATCGAATGTCTTCCGCTTTGGGTGCTATGGCAACCGTACCTGAAGATGAAACAGAAGAACGCGTCAAGGAAGCTACTATTTTTACAACAAATGAACTATTCCATAACTATTACCAAAGTATAGACGAATAAAACATGGAGTTCACAGGCATTCTTTCTGTGTAATCATCGCTCGGACATTGACGAAAAAAAATCTCGTTGAATAAAGTGTAGTTTATTTCAAGTAATGACGTCATTTATTGATTTTCATGACCACATTTTTGGCAGTAATTTTGTTTATTTCCAAAAACAAAGACAGACAGTTATGATATATAATAATGATAAGTGTTGAATAAGGATCTGCCTATCTGCTGGTAACGAAAATGTGAACCATTCACAAATGTTCGTGGTTCCGGTTTTCTAAGCTTCGCTATATAACTTTATTCAACACCAATCTCGTACTCGAAATAGCAAATGAGAGAGGTCAAGGTCACCTACCCCCGCCGGTCTGCGCGTACTGCTGCTCCGGTGTGAGGACCTGCACGATGTTGGGGTAAAGGGCACCCACCAGCAGGGCCGAGACCAGCTTCCGGTTCTTACTGTTCAGGTTTGCCTACAGAAAGTATAAGTCGAAGAACATGACAATCACACAATTGACATCGAAATGAAGTAATATTCGCTTAATGTGTGTTTGTATTTTTGAACTGAAATCAAATTTACGTGTACTCAGAATCTATTATTATTATGACATGAACCTATTTTCGGATTGATATCAAATTTACATGTACTCAAAATCTATTATTATTATGATATGAACTATTAAGAAAGTTGTATACCTATTCTTCTACTAACATTTTAGTACGGCTCGAACTACATGATCATATACATTATACTTTAAGTTTGATCATTAACACAATTCTTGTAAGAATGTAATACGATCGCAACATAACAACAACAACGAAATGTCAGTGTCACCTCAACCCCTGTTACCACGGCAACACCGTCACCCCCTTCCCTGGCGGCCCTCTCTACGTCCTTGGCAATGACGCCTTCTTTTACAAAGCCAATATCGGACAGTAGCTCCACAAACTGCTGTTTCATGCTCGCCAACATCTACAACAAAGCAAAGGTCTTTAAACGCCTTGATTAATATGTATGGACAACATAATATATAGTAACACCCCGCTAATACGACCATTGGGATGTCGTAATAAAAGTGGTCTCAATAACGGGGTGGTCGTATTATCGAGGTATCACCGAGTCAGTACATTAAAACGTCTGTGTAATTTAAAGTTTTAATGAAAATATAAATGAATAATGAATGAAAACGAAAATCCCAATTTGTGTTCAATAAATGCTTATTAAATGCAGATTTTGTAACTTACGGATATGAACTTCACATTAACTCGGAAATTAATTAAAATTTGATTAACAAGGCCATTTAAGGTTCAGTATTCAGCAGTGTTACCCACCAACTGTCTGCTAGTGTCAATTAACGTAATCTGATACACGGTCGATGTGCTAATCCCTTATCAACACATCTGAAACATTGATTTTCACTCGCTCCTTTTATACCGCAAAGCATTATGTTATCTCCACGGCAAATGTTGTTAATTGATGATGTTAAATGTCAACGACAAAATGACAGTGGTCGCAATAATGGGGTTATTTTGAGCATTATTTGGTACTTTCGGTCTGGGATTAGTGGTCATAATACGGAATAGCGGGGTGCCCGAATAATCGGGGTTTGCGACCATTGAAATATATAGGAAAACAATCGGGTCTTTTAAAAAGTGTCCGCTCTAGCAGGGTGGTCGTAAAATCGAGGTGGTCGTAAAACGGGGTTTTAGTGTACAAATAAGAACTGTTTTTAAAACAGGTATGCCCCCTCTAGGTTAAATGCAATCTTTAAAATATCACGTTTGGTGAAGATTGGATGAAAACTGTTGGACATAGAGAGCGTATATACTGCTAAAAATACCAATTTTAGATGAATCAAGGGCCATCGACCGAACGACCGACATTAGCAAACCAATATACCAATATCTTCGAAGATGGCCATATAAATAACTGTTTATGTCTATCAACAACATCAGTACCGACGCAAAGGAGGAAATGGGTAATGAACAAAGATTTAATACTTTGAAGCTCATGCCTACACAAACTATGAACCGAACACAACTGTAACGAGATTCATAGCCCTGTTTCCAATGCACTTAGTTCACGGATGTTTACACTGTCTTTAATTATGATTATCGTTGGAATATTAGGAATGCTTCGCGAAAATGTATCTACCATTGTCCATATGCGAAGAAAATAAAACATTCAGTTTAATTCCATACAAATGCACCATTCAGGGTTGCCAGCGCATAGGGCAAAAACAAATTCCCCGATTTTTCACGGACTTTTCCCTGACTAAATCCAGTTTTTCACCGCCCCAAACCACCCATTTTTAATGGCCTCCTCCTCCCCTTTTAGCCGTCCAAATCTTCAGGAAGGGAAGTCCATGAACGAATCATATTTAAGTCTAGGACATTTACAAAAACTGAAGATATATATTTCAGACTAAAACTAAGTATATTATGTATTTATACATACATCTTAGTAATTGAAAACAACTGCAGACTGCCGTAGCCATAACCTGCACATTTGTTTATTAAAATTATTTTTAGACTTTCAGGCATATCTTTCCCTGACTTTTCACCCACTTTTTTAGAATTCGATTTTTCGCAGACTTTTTTTCAAAATTCCCCGACAATTCACTGACCTTGAAAAAAATCAAATTTTCCTGACTTTTCACTTGCCACTGAAGTGTACCGAGCAACGGACTCGGCGACTGTCTCAGATAAGCTAGACTATGTTGTATCATTTAAATTTATATGAAGCATTACAAATTCTGCACGACCATACATGTGACGACTACGTATTACTTCGAGGGACTTCTTGGACAGGAAGTTGTCCTGGCAGAAGTGATACGCCTCTGCGTTGCTATGCTTCCGCGCCTCCAACCAGCCCTGGAAAAGAACCAACCAATGGTGTTAACGCAAATAATGCGAAAACACCGAGAAACTCGATCGTTCGTTTATTTTGTAACTTCTGCTCATATTGTGCTGTTATGCATGAATTCCGCTTTTAAAATAAAGTTGTGAACTCGATGCACGCGCTTTCATGCGGGATGGATAAATTCATTTCAGTTCAACACTTGCCGACATCCGTTGGCGACTGTAGTACATGTAAAAACTACTAACGTGTCGGGCATGGCTTCAGTTTTTGATGCTTAACTGACTGGGTATTTGAGAACTAACGTCTTTAAGTTAAAACACATCTAAGTTATAACATAATCATTGTAGTGGTAAGTCTTTTTATGTTAACAAAATGGTGATTCTACACAAACAATCGGACGTAAATACTACAAATTAACAACCCTATGCTAACGAGTATGACTTACATTGTACGCGTTCAGCATCGTGAGATGGTCAGAGTTACCGGCCGCGAGTATGACTTACATTGTACGCGTTCAGCATCGTGAGATGGTCAGAGTTACCGGCCGCGAGTATGACTTACATTGTACGCGTTCAGCATCGTGAGATGGTCAGAGTTACCGGCCGCGAGTATGACTTACATTGTACGCGTTCAGCATCGTGAGATGGTCAGAGTTACCGGCCGCGAGTATGACTTACATTGTACGCGTTCAGCATCGTGAGATGGTCAGAGTTACCGGCCGCCAGTATGACTTACATTGTACGCGTTCAGCATCGTGAGATGGTCAGAGTTACCGGCCGCGAGTATGACTTACATTGTACGCGTTCAGCATCGTGAGATGGTCAGAGTTACCGGCCGCGAGTATGACTTACATTGTACGCGTTCAGCATCGTGAGATGGTCAGAGTTACCGGCCGCGAGTATGACTTACATTGTACGCGTTCAGCATCGTGAGATGGTCAGAGTTACCGGCCGCGAACTCCAGCTTCTTCTCCGTCGCTTCGTGCTTTTTACCGAACGGAGTGACCTGGAAAAGATAACAAAATACTTAATTGATATACCCATGTACGTATAAATGCACGTTTTATTAGAAGAAGCCAGCTAGAATGTCGCTCAAATATGACTACAATTACATTAGGCCCTACTTTTAACTACTACAGTTGACCTATCGATGTAACATTGTAGTATTTGCACAGAATTTTATCTGGCGCAAATACATTCTACATTATCCGGTCTCTACTACCAACAAAATTGCATAAACATAGACATATAATGCTTTCCACAACAACTGACAATAATGTTACTTCTCATAATTTCAGAAAGAAAAGTCAATTTAGTTCGTATGTTTCGATTCGACCCGTTTCAAAAGAAAGCTGAACACAATACAAGTGAGACCAGTCGCCAGATGCCTCACTTATTTACAATACTTTCATACCTTACGACCACATTCCTTACTTATTTACAATACTTTCATACCTTACGACCACATTATCTAAAGCTAAATCTGTCAATCTTACGATAAATAATTGGATACAAGTCAGGGCTTGAAACAGAATCACTTTATGTCGCATGTATTTTTATAATGTGCTAACGTGTACATACGAACGGCGACTTGAAGCTGAGACAGGCTGCGATGGTGAGGGCGGGGTCCAGACACCGGAAGATCGCCCCCAGCAACATCAGCTTCCCGATCCTGGTGGTGAGTAAAGGTAAGTTTAGCTCCTCAGTACGAAAACTCGCACCAGTCATCAAGGCACACTTCTCTAAGCCTCGAACGATAAACTGTATTCAAAACTAAGTTATTAACCTAGCATTCTCTGTGAGCTGCTGTAATTATGTCGTGAACATATTGGCTCATTGCATGACACACATGAATAGACGAACGTTGAAATACCGGAGCATGTACGAGTACCGGCCGGGTAAATACGAGTACATCATACATGGTTGCACAATCCAGTCTGTGAAAAAATCACCATGCCAGTTGTTTACGTATACACGTGTTCACGAGTATTGAACTGGTACACTTTATTTTAATGTAGTTGATTTAAAAAGCCTTGTTTATAGAAAGGAAAAAACAAAAAGGCAAACTGTATTTTATCATTATGAGTTCATGTTACAATGGAACAATGAACAGTCAATAATGCATACCTGACATCGACCGGAAGTGTTCCCAGATGGTACCCTAGCGGCGTGAGTTCCTGGCGGAAATAAATAATAAATACATAAATAATGTTTGACTGCATAAGACACTCTGATATCAAATTGCGGATACTTTGTTCTTGTACTTTAAACATATTCATCCGGTGCTTAAAGACAGTTATTGAGATTCGGTGATTTAATAAAATAAAAAGAAACAAATTTCATGATACAATTTCCACCGTTTGTTTGTTTGTTGTAAGAAATGTTAATAATTGAAATAAACATGTGAATGCATGGCGAGAAACATAATAAGTTATATCTGAAAGTGATCCGAAATGAAGCAAGCTGAAGCACGCACCCCGTGCTCATTGAGAGCACCCAGCGTCTCGAGGCGCTTCACCGCGGAGCTGACTGCCTCCTCATCCGGTGGTTCCGGAAGTTGGCCCAGCACGTGCTGCAATGGTGCAAGAATTTAATGGCGACATGCCCACAGTGGGTGGGTGATATGTTATGCAATTAAGACGCTTTCAGTGTCTAGCAAATCTCCAGTAAATCCACTAGCGTCACTCCTTGGCCCGTGTTCACCAACCCATTTTACACACAAAGAATAGACTAAAACAAGATTCTGTGTTTGATAATCACACATGCCCCCGGTTGGTGCTGGGTAGCCCATTTCTTAGTCCAAATTAGGTCAAGGTCAAAGTGAGGTTGGGTGATATGGGTGGATTGGGAACGGTCATAAGTAACAACTGTGTAAATATCCAAGTGTTGTAGTGAGCATTGTTTGTGCTAGACGAAACGGTAAAATCTAGTTAACCAAGAAATGGCACTTTTGAATTATTATAAGGCCAAATTAGTTCAAGGTCAAGGTCAAAGTAAATTTGGGTTATATGGGTGGATTGGGGGTGGTCATAAGCAAACACCTGTGTAAGTATCCAAGTGTTGTAGCAAGCGGTGTTGGTGCTAGACGAAATGGTAAGACCTAGTTAACCAAGAAACAGCCAATTTGAATGGTAAGACCTAGTTAACCAAGAAACAGCCCATTTGAATGGTAAGACCTAGTTAACCAAGAAACAGCCCATTTGAATGGTAAGACCTAGTTAACCAAGAAACAGCCCATTTGAATGGTAAGACCTAGTTAACCTAGAAACAGCCCATTTGAATTATTTTAAGTACAAATTAGGTCAAGGTCAAAGTGAGGTTTGGTGATATGGGAGGATAGGGAACGATCATAAGTAACAACTGTGTAAATATCTAAGTGCTGTAGTAAGCGGTGTTGGTGCTAGACGAAACGGTAAAATCTAGTTAACCAAGAAATGGCATGTTTGAATTATTATAAATCCCAATTAGGTCAGGGTCAAAGTGAGGTTGGGTGATATGGGTGGATAGAGAATGGTCATAAGCAACAACTGTGTAAGTATCGAAGTGAAGACGAAACGGTAAAATCTACTTAACCTTGTCCAGGACGGACGAAAGGACGGACAGGACGATCACTATATGCCTCCTGCATCAAGATGCCGGGGGGGGGGGGGGGGGCATAAAAATATGTGTGCGGTCGCCAATATGATGGCTACCAATGTTGTCTACGCCAATACTAAATCTTTTAGATAAAAATAATGCTAAAATGAGCGTTTATAAAAACCATGTACAATTCAAATTAACAGCGTTCAATACAGAAAAACAGTTTCGGGAATATCCTTTATTTTTACCTCTTAGGTCTAAGAAAAGGTTGGTGAATACGGGCCATGAGTTAAACAAACCAATCAAAATTGACAATTGATCACCACTCGTGTACATGTTTTATTTCTAAAGATCTTAGCACCAATTAAATGCAATATAATGACTTACTATGACCGGTGTTGATTTGAAGATGTCCAACATTCGGATCCGCAGAACAATCTGTTCAAGCGGCGCCCTTTGTATTTCTTAAAGCAAGAACAACAGGTGTTCAAACTAAATATTGGATCTTAGACGTTGTTTGTTCAAGGTGTGTTGATCATTTAAAGACTTTGAATGAAATAAATGTGAATAGACTGTAATCATTTGGGTGATATTTACGATTTTTTAGCACCTGATAATATTAAATGTGTACATAGTACAAACAACACTCCTCAATTACTCAAAACAAATAACAGAGAAATGTACAGTTATAAAAGCTTAATACATTTACATTGCAATATAGTACATGTAGATACACAACCATGAACAATCTCTATTGTTACCAAATCCTTAGTCATATGGTTAGTATAAACCAACACCAAATACAGCACTTTATTTTAATGTTAAGTATCGAATAAGATGTCATAAAAAGTGCATCGGGATTCTCTGCCCCCCCCCCCCCCCCTCTGAAGAATTGTTAGCTAGGTTACTGGGGAGAGTAAAGGTCGTACAACAAGGATGAATAATTAGGCTATGGTGCAGCTTGGGCCCGAAACCTGCGACCCTTTGAATGTGATATGTGATGCACGTGTGGTACAACTAGGCCCCTGTCACGTGCATACCTGGTATCGGCTGCTCCTGTAGGTGATGCTCGAACCTGTGACTGGTGAAAAGGTGGAAGGCCACGCCCCTCTGGACACGCCCGGCACGCCCCTTCCGCTGCAGTGCGCTTGCGCGAGACACCCAGACCGTATCTAGGCTCTCCATGCCCTTGGTCGGGTCGTACCTTCAATGACAGATTACAAACTTGGTTTGAAATATTTACTTAAGAACAACGTAAGTTTAGACATTACAAGAGAGCTTTATTAAAACGGGCCATGGCCTTTGTGATTATTTAAGCATCTTTATTCTATTGTAATGAAAAGAAGATAATTTTATTGTCATGAACATTATAGGTACCGGTGCATCAAATAAGCAACCTGCGTTTTGAAGTAAGAATAAAACTGCAACTCACTAACATGATGTACCGGTAAATGTTCCAAAATAATACTTTATTGAAAGTATATTAAAAAAAAAAAGCAATACATATAATAATATAACGATTCATTCTGCGAACTCCGAAACGGAACATTACGAAAGAAACTATCCTGCAATTTTCTTCATATTGCAACTCGTGAGCCACAAATGTGCCTATGAACACATAAAGAACTAAATGTATACGATACTGCACCTTTTCTCTTTCATTTTGCCAGCGTCCACGACGAAGCAGACGTCATCAATGGTGATTGACGTCTCCGCTATGTTGGTGGCAATCACGATCTTCGTGACGTCACGAGGCGGCTTTCTAGTGTTTGAAATAGGAGATAAAATATTACACACTAAAATTATTATCAGAGGGAGAAAGACGCTGCGAGAACAAGCTATGAGATATATAATGTATATGTAGCGTGTCGTGGGAAAACCGGTCTTAATGCATCTCCGTAAAGTGTCGTCCCGGATCAGTCTGTGCAATCCGCACAGACAAATCCAGGATTAGCCTGTGCAGATGCATTAAGTCCGGTTTACCCACGATACGCAAAATTATGTAATTTATTGCGGTTTTATATTTGACCTCTACCGGAGACCTTAAGTCGGTGTTTCGTGGCCAAGGGTTATGACAGTCGTAACCGTTTGCAAAAGTAATCTAAACACCGTCTGAACATATGAATTCTATAACGTTAACAGCGCCGTGCAATAGTACATCCTCCAAATCCGTGAATGAACAAGACAAAACGGAACATCGCAGTATGTCTCCAACAAGTCATTATACAGTTTACAGTTATACAGTTTATTGAGTAATACAGTGGGCAATATGCCCATGAGTATACAAATGAAGGTATAATAATATGCATAAAAACAAATTCAAAGGTCACCAATAACATCCATACTGAATGTCAATGTTTACATATATAAACATTTATCAAACAAATATCGAAATTATTCAGCAATAGATAATAAGCGAGAGGTGGTATATATATTGTATAATCAACATCATACATTAGTCATAATACGTATAGAAACAATTTCTAATTTGCAAAGCTTTATAAATAACATTGCCAATTTTTTATTAACACTGCTATTTTGAGAGGTAAGTATTTCTATAAATTTGATCATATTTGGTCTAAGATAATAAAATGGGCTTATGTAAATCTTTCTAACATCATGATACAATGTACATTCAAGGATAAAATGGTATTCATCTTCAAGAACATTGCATAAGTAACATTTTCTTTCTTCATAAGGTATAGCTGTTGGTTTATGCCACCTACCAGTTTCAACTTTAAGTCTATGTGCAGATACTCTTAATCTGGAGAGGGCCATTCTATACTTGGAAATATTTACATCATTTAAACAGGGTTGAAATTTAAAATCTGATATCAATATGTACGTTTTAGCTCTGCTTGATTCACGTAATTCAGAGTTCCATCTTTGTAAAAATATATCTGTTACTCTGACTTTAAACATACTTAAAAAGACTACATCCCCAACACCTTGATTTAACCACACATCATTAAAACCACAATTTCCTAATACATTTTTAACCATATATACCCATGATTTTCTATTGGGATAAATATCAAATTCTCTGTACATGATATAATATACAATTTTAACATATTTAATAGATTGCATGTGTACTATTTTCAGCCAATATTTAATTACATTAAGTGCATGTCTAACCGATAAAGGTGTTCTTCCCAATTCACCATATATAAAGTTATTCTGTGTTTGTCTTCGGACTCCTGGTAATTCTTTACAAAAATTTAAATGTATTCGCTCTATTTGGATACTGTTATGAAGCCCCCATATCTCTGAACATAGCTTAAAACAGGATAAATTAGTTTATCGAACATTTCTAACCTGTGGTGTATTGTAATATTATTAAATCTTGACAAACATTGTCTTAATTTAAAGATAGCTTTCAAAGATTGTCCAGACACACTGTCAAAAGTTTTTGAAAATGAACCTCCAGAAGAGAAAACAAAACCCAAGTAAGTAAATTGATCAACAATCTCTAAATGATTATCATCATAGAAAAACTGTAAATTCCTCCGCAGTCTTCCTCCTTTTTTAAAAACCATGATTTTAGTCTTTTGTGAGCTTACCATTAGTTTCCATCTATCGCAATATTGTTTTAATAAATTTAACCCTTCTTGCAAACCAGTCTCAGTCTCTGAAAACAACACAATATCATCTGCATACAACAAAATAAGTAACTTAAAAACGTCTAAAGTTATTCCTTCATAATTATTAGTCAGCAAAAATTCCTCAATATCATTCAAATACATCGAAAATAAAAAAGGAGACAATGATTCACCCTGGCGTACCCCTAACATACATGTAAAGCTATCACTAACCTCGTTATCATATTTAACTCTTGACTTAGCAGTTCTATATATTGAGCGGATGATGTTCAGCATTTTACCCCTAACACCATGCTTAATAAGTTTATACCAAGTAATATCTCTAACAACATAATCGAACGCTTTAGTAAAGTCTATAAATGCTACGTACAACTTTTAATTCTTATTCAATAAGTAACTTATTAAATTATGTGATACAAAAATATTATCTATAGTACCCATCTTTTGTCTGAATCCTGCCTCAGCCCCTACGTAAACATTATACCTTTCTGCCCAATCTGTTAGTCTGTCATTAAATTTTTTTGTGAATAGTTTCCCTAATGTACTTAACAAAGTAATACCCCTGTAATTATTTGTACTATTTATATCCCCTTTCTTATGCAATGGTACCACATAACCTTCTAACCATGTTTCTGGAAAGTAACCCAAATCAAAAATCTTATTAAACAATTTACAAAGAACTGTCGAAAACACATCTATTTCACATCCATATTTACAAAATTCATTAAGAAAACAATTTGGCCCGCCCGCTTTACCATTGTTTAATTTCTTACAGCTTTTTTTAATTTCATTTGTTGTTATAGTACTATTCAGTTCCTCGAACATAATGTTCAATTCTCCATCTAAATACCGTTCATTAAAATATAACATGTCATCATCTGGTTGAAAAAAATTATATATGTATTTGTTTTTCCATTTTATAGACATGCATGCTGGCGAAATTACAACGTTTGTCTTCCATGGGCTGTGGATATTTGAAGTGTAGTGCCCAGCGCTCTTTTCGACGAATATAGTAATAGGGCAAAATATTACTGGGCCTTTATGACCGTTGTGTTGGATAACAAGAGCTGTCTCATGACAGCGCGCTCGACTATTCAAACCGACTTGTCAGAGTTAATGGCCTTTGTCAGTGAAATCTGCTAAAATGCTGGTGACAGTTATTGGCCTTGGCCAGTTAACTTATATAATGACCCCGAAGACATGAGTGAAGTTGAATTTCTAAGTACAAAAGGGGGATAATACTGCTAAATTGCAGGTCAGAGTCATAGGCCTTGGTCAGTGACCTCAAATAATGATCCCGAAGACATTTGCGAAGTTTAAATTGAATATTTGTAGTAGTTAAAGAGATATGCACTTGTCACTTGTTACACGCAAACCTTAACCTGAATAAGTACAACAAGGATGTGACGTATGCCCCCGCAGCATATGCTTGTCAGCGGAAGACAACACAATGTCAGTTACTTGTGGGGAAAAATGACGCTTCCTACAAAAAGAGTTATGGTCCTTGTACTCTGCACTTCCTCTAAATATCCTTTATCAATGAATTATGTGGTTTTATTTTAAATCACTTCAATACTAATGGAGTTATGCACTGCACAAGAAAATCACCTAAAGGGCAATAACTTCATAAATATTGAAGAAAGAGTTACGGTCCTTGTACTCTGCACTTCCTTGTACTCTGCACTTCCTTTCAATGTCCGCTATCAATATATTTCGTTTTACTTAAATGCCCTTCAATACTAATGGTGTTATGCTCTGCACACAAAAATAAACAAAGGGCAATAACTCTACAAATATTGAAGAAAGAGTTGTGGTCCTTGTGCTCTGCACTTCATCTTAATGTCCTCTATCATTATATGACGTTTCATTTGAATCCCTTCAATATTAATGGAGTTTTGCTCCACACAAGAAAATTAAACAAAGCGCAATAACTCAGTAAATATTGAAGAAAGAGTTATGGTCCTTATGCTTTGCACTTCATCTCAATGTCATCTATCATTATATTAGTTTCATTTGTATCCCTTCAATACTAATGGAGTTATGCTCCGCACAAGAAAATTAATGCTTCACATAAGGAAATACAACACAAGGCAATAACTCCGTTAATATTAAACAAATAGTTGTGGTCCTTGTGCTCTGAGCTTCCTCTCATTGTCCTCTATCATTATATGAAGTTTCATTTGAATCCCTTCAATACTAATGGAGTTATGCTCTGCACAAGAAAAATAAACAAAGGGAAATAACTCCGTAAATATTGAAGAATTAGTTATGGTCCTTGTGCTCTGCACTTCCATCCATTGTCCTCTATCATTATTTGACGTTTCATTTGAATCCCTTCAATACTAATGGAGTTATGCTCCGCACAAGAAAATTAATGCTTCACATAAGGAAATAAAACAAAGGGCAATAACTCCGTAAATATTGAAAAAAAATAGTTGTGGTCCTTGTGCTCTGCACTTCCTCTCATTGTCCTCTATCATTATATGACGGTTCATTTGAATCCCTTCAATACAAATGGAGATATGCTCCACACAAGAAAATTAATGCTTCACATACGGAAATAAAACAAAGGGCAATAACTCCGTAAATATTAAAGAAAGGGTTGTGGTCCTTGTGCACTGCACTTCCTCACATTGTCCTCTATCCTTATATGAAGTTTCATTTGAATCCCTTCAATACTAATGGAGATATGCTACAATAAAATTAAACGAAGGGAAATAACTCAGTAAATATTGAAGAAATAGTTGTGGTCCTTGTACTCTGCACTTCCTCTCATTGTCCTCTAGCATTATATGAAATTTCATTTGAAGCTCTTTAATATTAATGGAGTTATGGTCCGCACAAGAAGCGTGACGGACAGTCGGACATTACTACATGCCCCCGTAGGTTCCCTTCGGGGCATAAAAAGGGACATAATTCTGCTAAATTGCAGGTCAGAGTTATGGTCCTTGGTCAGTGACCTTACATTATAACCCCCAAGACACGTGTGAAGTTTCAATTAAATATTTGTAGTAGTTACGGAGATATGTACTTGTTGCACGCAAACCCTAACCTGAATATTCTCTTGCACGCGAACGTTACCCTGACTTATCTAAGTACAAAAGGGGGGCATAATTCTGCTACAATGCTGGTCACAGTTATAGGCCATGGCCAGTGACCTTATAAAATGACCCTGAAGACATGTGTAAAGTTTTAATTGAATACCTGTAGTAGATATAGAGATATGGAGTTGTTGCAGGCAAACTTTATTTTGAATTTTCGAAGTACAAAAACGGGCATAATTCTGCTAAATTGCAGATCAGAGTTATGGGCCTTGGTCAGTGACCTCACATAATGACCCCAACGACATGTGTGAAGTTTCAATTGAATATTATGTAGTAGTTACAGAGATATGTACTTGTTGCACGCAAACCGTAACCAGAGCATTACGCCGACACCGACGAATTTGTGAGTAGTATAGCTCGAACTATTCGGTGAATAGTAGGGCTAAAAACGCATATCACCCTCATGCATGTAGGATAGCATACACACTACTTAGCGTAAGGTACTTCTCAGTGCTCGGTGTGTGGATCGCTAAATAAGTCATGAGCTGTATGCAAAAAAAGTGACTGGAGTAATGGTGTCAGCTGGATATTGAGAGCTCGAGAGCTAGGCAAAGTTGTTCAAATAGATAACCAGCTTTCTCCAGACCAACTACAATTCTGTGGTGAAAATAGCGTTATAAATAGCCAGAGTATAAGCCATTTTTGTTTGAAAATAGAATTCGAAATAAATAACAACGTTTATTTCATAATTTGTTGTATTTTATAAAAGAAATTATTAACGCATCACATGCTAAGGTAGCAGTACCAAATGTCCTGTAAAATGTGCACTTCCAAAATCAAATCCATATCATGTTCTGTGAATGTGAATTTGGTTCCGTGAATCTGACAAAAAGTACAAGGCCGAATGTCCTGTAAAGTTTGAACCAATTCCAAAATCAAAACCATTTATCAGTAAATTTTTTTGCCCATTTTTAATGCCGAATAACGGCAGTTTCCCCTTGCCAATAAACCTCCATTTTTCCCCTAAAATGACCCAATTTTGCCCCAAAGTAAGAAACATTTTCCCCTCACGCTGGGTTGGTATTTCAACCAAAAATCGATGAAACTTTATTGCTTCTTTACACACGATATTAGGTTGAAAAGCAGTGTTCGATACATCGATAAAAACAGTTCTGGTACTACCATGTACAACGCGGATCCGATTTTAGAAGCAAACTTTGGGGGTTAAAATCTGGTAACCATTTGCAGCTGATTTTGCCATGTCTGTTGATGTCATATTGCATTTTTTTGTCCGCGTTTATTTAATGATGATATTCTGTAATATTAGACTAATTTAATCAAAACGTAATTTACAGAAAGTAACTTTTAATTATGTATAGTACGTCCGCCCGAAATTAAATATCCAATTTATCCTATGCAACAAAACAACCGTTTGAAATTTTTAATCCTCGATATTTCCCTTTGAACGCTTATGCATTAGTGCTCTATCTACAGCGCTTGTTTTGTTCAGGTACAGTACTAAGTTGCATCAATCGATGCTTTTTGACACCGACCACGTGCTCAGCGTGTTACACGCTTTTCAGGTACAAACTACTAGACGATAGCCGCAAATTCGGCTGTCACATCAAAGCCATTTGAAGTAAAACCGACACCGTTGCTATGGGTGTTGCTAACGGCTTTGCAGATTTGGAAGCCCGATTAATTGATGACGTCACGCGGTCATTCTTTTTTAGTTTTTAACATATTATATTCACGGCCACCAAACGCTCATGCGTGCCACCAGCTGGTGGCTCGAAGAAATCTCGCATGAGCGCTTCCGCTTTCGTTTTAAAAACGTCAACGGCGAGGTAAGTTTGTGTTTTTTTCAGAATTATTTAATTTTAGCAAAAGTTAATGAAAAATCTGAGACAGTCGTTCGACCTTAATATGAATTATGATCATATATACGACGTAGAGTCCAACAATTCTCGGTTTAAAAAAAGTTACATACTTTTTTGTTGATCCATGGTCGGTAGCGAACGAAGCGAAAACAAAGAAAAATCACGTTTTACAATTGTTTTTTTTACAAAACTAAAATCCACATGCAACGTAAAACATATGCACCAGTTTTCAAGTCATTGACAACATAATAACAAAGATATGACTAAAAATCACTGGTGGCACGCATGAGGAGCTGGTGCCACGCAGGAGGGAATATTATAAAAGAAAGGGAATTTGCTTCGTGTGCGTTTCACAAATGCTGTCGAAGCTCGTATCCGCTATATATCTTAGACTTCATTAGCATGTAGTACTTGGTGTACATACAATAAGAAAAAATACAATAATCTAATATGATAATGATGTAAGGAATATTAAAGCGGCGGTTCATGGGTAGATTTTAACAATTAAAAAATTGATTCATATGCCCAAACCAAATAGCGCAATCAGATTGGCAGCTTAACCATTTATACCTTATCCTCCGTAATGGGATGGCTGGTGTTACCTCAGGAGTAAATTATATTAATTGAATAAATATTAATACATCTATTACATTAACTGAACACTGCTCTCCAACCAAACGTTTCAAACATAAATTTTGTCAAATTTTGTCTCGGGTACCGCCGCGTACTTCCGTTACCTGACAGTGCTGGTCCAATTGTGTCATGGTGATTGTAGCCGTCTAGACGACGCACATTTCATTCTATGCACAGAGGATGACGTCACACGCCAAACCTCTGTACTTAACCGCATTATTTCGCCCCAAACGGCGAAATGTGCTTGCGCATGAAATAATCCCGCGTATGAAAGTTGTTTCATGAAATGACTTCATTGATATACTTAATCAGTCTAATATTCCGTTAATACTGATAGTAGAATATATTTCGGTTAAATAAAATAACAGTAGATCGTGTTTAACGCTGTTTAGTGTGTTTATTATAAAAAGCTACTTTCACTTTCGTTTTGTGTGAAAATTCAAGGTTAGATGCCAGTAAATGCAATTCCCTTAGGGTCCCTTTATAAAACGGCGAACTTTTAGATTTTCAGATTGTGCAAGCTTGGTGTCTGTTAAAAGGTGAATTTTTCCTCTTCCGAAATTGCAATAAAAAGATATGGCATGTTACTTCTAAGAAAATGCGTCTCGCCTGAATGCAGACACCGGTAGTAACTAGGGTTTCGGCAGTCATATTTCGACAAACGCCCCATGCCACAGTAAAAGCTTATCTTTCAAGTTAGCTTCCAAAGAAATGCACAAAAATGTTCCAAACACACAGAGGATATTAGAAATAACCACAAAAGGCATGTCTGACATTGCTAAATGCTTTTCATAGCATTAAAAAAAAAAGGAACTCTAGCAAAAGGCAATATTTCGATTGCAAAACGGAGGGAAACACATTCATTTACTGATATCTAATATCATTGCGATGTTAAATCAACCATTGTGGGCTATGCTAGAAAGTAGCGTATACCCATAATGCTTAGAGCGTGAGTACACAGGTCTGTCAGACTGGTGTAGACACAACGCGCACATTTGGATTACCACCAGGTCTGAACGGGTAAGCAGGTGTAGCTACACCATTTAGCAATGTCAGACATGCCTTTTGTGTGGGGCTTTGTGAAGTAACATGCCATATCTTTTTATTGCAATTTCGGAAGAGGAAAAATTCATCTTTTAACAGACACCAAGCCTGCACAATCTGAAAATCTAAAAGTTCGCCGTTTTATAAAGGGACCCTAAGGGAATTGCATTTACTGGCATCTAACCTTGAATTTTCACACAAAACGAAAGTGAAAGTAGCTTTTTATAATAAACACACTAAACAGCGTTAAACACGATCTACTGTTATTTTATTTAACCGAAATATATTCTACTATCAGTATTAACGGAATATTATACTGATTAAGTATATCAATGAAGTCATTTCATGAAACAACTTTCATACGCGGGATTATTTCATGCGCAAGCACATTTCGCCGTTTGGGGCGAAATAATGCGGTTAAGTACAGAGGTTTGGCGTGTGACGTCATCCTCTGTGCATAGAATGAAATGTGCGTCGTCTAGACGGCTACAATCACCATGACACAATTGGACCAGCACTGTCAGGTAACGGAAGTACGCGGCGGTACCCGGGACAAAATTTGACAAAATTTATGTTTGAAACGTTTGGTTGGAGAGTAGTGTTCAGTTAATGTAATAGATGTATTAATATTTATTCAATTAATATAATTTACTCCTGAGGTAACACCAGCCATCCCATTACGGAGGATAAGGTATAAATGGTTAAGCTGCCAATCTGATTGCGCTATTTGGTTTGGGCATATGAATCAATTTTTTAATTGTTAAAATCTACCAATGAACCGCCGGTTTAATATTCCTTACATCATTATCATATTAGATTATTGTATTTTTTCTTATTGTATGTACACCAAGTACTACATGCTAATGAAGTCTAAGATATATAGCGGATACGAGCTTCGACAGCATTTGTGAAACGCACACGAAGCAAATTCCCTTTCTTTTATAATATTCCCTCCTGCGTGGCACCAGCTCCTCATGCGTGCCACCAGTGATTTTTAGTCATATCTTTGTTACTATGTTGTCAATGACTTGAAAACTGGTGCATATGCGATGTGTGGCATGTACATATGTTTTACGTTGCATGTGGATTTTAGTTTTGTAAAAAAACAATTGTAAAACGTGATTTTTCTTTGTTTTCGCTTCGTTCGCTACCGACCATGGATCAACAAAAAAGTATGTAACTTTTTTTAAACCGAGAATTGTTGGACTCTACGTCGTATATATGATCATAATTCATATTAAGGTCGAACGACTGTCTCAGATTTTTTATTAACTTTTGCTAAAATTAAATAATTCTGAAAAAAAAACACAAACTTACCTCGCCGTTGACGTTTTTAAAACGAAAGCAGAAGCGCTCATGCGAGATTTCTTCGAGCCACCAGCTGGTGGCACGCATGAGCGTTTGGTGGTCGTGATATTATTCGAATCGCGTTTTTAAAGGATGTTATTGTTTGTTCTAATTGGAAATATTTTTGCAATATATAATAACACACCGTAGTACCGGCTCCTTATCAGCGAATGCACCACTTTCCAGCGAAGACGAAAAAGGAGAGTGATCAGCGAAATTTCATGTAGTTACACATTTAAGCATTTGTCACAAATTTATCATTAAATATTCATTTAGACACATCACACATCTATTGTTTATCATATCCCGCCCCAGAGGCATGAGTGTTCGTCCGTACGTGCGTACAAATTGGTTGTTTTACTAAATGTAAAGTGTAGATATTATGTGTCACTTCACAACACACACATACACGCACGCATCCACACACACAGACCCGCCCCAGTCGCCCCCCCCCCCCACCATCTTATATAACCTATTTATATACATGTATAATAAAATTATTTAAACTTGCATGTACTCGTATAACCTTACTGCATTTATTGCATTGTTTTTAAGCAAATAAACGTCTTCGACGTTGCCTTAAACGAACATTTTTTCCTGACCATTTAATGTACTCCAACTTGATTAGATTATTGGACTGATAAATATGTTATAAAATAATAAATAATACAACAATTTCGAAACAGTACAAATAAAACACATGACCATAAACATGTACTTGTATGTGTTGAATACTTGATCGAGTTTTGAAAAATGCTGATCACTGGTGCCGGTAAAAACATGAAATCGCTGATAACTGGTGCCATTTTTTGTACACCACATCACTTCAGGACGTTATATCTCTAATACAAAACAATGAACAATTCTGAAAATTGGCGTGGTTCCTGGTGGAACAATGCGCAAAAAGTCTGTCGATTTCGATTTTTGCAAAATAAGCTATTTGCGGCGATAAAACTATATAAACTTGACAAAATACCTAGAAAACACATAATGTTCGATTTTAACTCGCCTTTTCTTGGAAAATATAAGGTTCTGTAACTTTATATTTTCTGTGATGACTCTTTATAGCTTCTGACATCTTTATATAATGTTTTTTTTTTGAAAATCAAAGCAAAAACGTATAATGGCAAATGGCACATGCATATTAAATATATAACAGACAAAGCCTGGAGTAGAATTAATATTATGCGCAAATTGAGATTCAAACTTGACCGAAAATCGCTCGAAATAATTTATATATCGTTTATACGCCCCTTATTAGAATACTCAGATGTAATATGGGATAATTGTACCCAGGCAGAAAAACACGAATTAGACAAAATTCAAAACGAAGCGGCACGAATTGCATGCGGATCATCAAACTTAGTTTCCCTATCAGAATTACATAACGAAATTAAATGGGAACCTTTGCAAGATCGACGCGATAAACATCAACTTATATTATTTTACAAAATGCAAAATTTACTTACACCTCAGTATTTGATGGATCTGGTACCTCAACATATTGGTTCTGTTTCTAGGTATAATCTTCGAAACGCTAATGATCTTCGTACATCAGAAACTAGATCTACTCTTTATTATAATTCGTTCTTACCCGCAGTTATTAGAAAATGGAATAGTTTACCAGAATTAGTAAAAAATAGCGACTCGTTGAATATCTTTAAATACAATCTTAACCAAAACGTAGTCAAGAACCCTTCGTACTATTATGTCGGAAAGCGCTATCTACAAACACTTCATACGAGGCTAAGAACCAATTCAAGTTCGCTAAATGAACATCTCTATGTAAAACATGTCGTTGCTTCTCCACTGTGTTCCTGTGGTGATATTGAATCGAATCATCACTTCTTTTTTATGTGCCCATATTTTAACACAATACGAGCTAAATTAATTAACAATATTTATAGAATAAGTCGCAACGTAGACCTCAATGTAATATTATTCGGCAATATAAATCTAGACGACAATGTAAATTCCACCATATTTCTTCACGTCCAAGAGTATTTAAGCGAATCCCGACGATTTTCTTAACAATCCGATTCCGATTCCGTTGTCACTGTTTATTTATTCCGTGCATCACCAGTCCTCCACTCCTTGTTTTGTTTTTTATTGTTTTTTTTTTCTTTTCTTTTTGTTTGTTTGATTGTTTTTTGTTTTTTTCTCGCCTCACTCGTTTGTCTTTCTAAAACTTAGAATATCTATAACATATACATCTTTATCTGGCTTCAATGCTTGTTGTTTGTTCTAAAAACTATTTCAAGGAGAGAAACCATATAAGAATTTAATTCTTTCGTTTCAATCCTTTTCTTATTCTTATTGCATTGTGCATCTATTTGTATATTTGCTAGTTGTACAAGAGAAATAAATATGTTTAAACTAAAAACGTATAAAAACCATTGTATACACACCCACCGTCTCTCCTTTTTCGTCTTCGCTGGAAAGTGGTGCATTCGCTGATAAGGAGCCGGTACTACGGTGTGAATAATGCAGTGTTTATGTATTTAAAAAAAAACATTATGAATTAATTATGAACAAAATATAATGAGTAGATTACGATTTTTGTATAGAAAAAAAACACCTTTAATTTTTTTACTGTTACCATGTATAAGTGCACTACATTTTCATAGCCAAATTATAGGGTAAAAAGTTTCTCTCTAATGGCCATAATACATACTAAGAAGAGAAACAGTCTAACCCAAGGTCATCTAAATGCCAATATGAGGATTGCCACCACCAAAGACACCTCACAGATGAAGATCTTGAGCTATTGGTTGACAAATTCAAGGGCCATAAAACAAGAAAAATAGCATAGCGACTCAGCAATTGCCCTCAGAAATCTGACTATTGTGTTTATCATTCAAATATTGTGAAATTTAAATGAACATTTGCTGTGACAATCAAGTAACTCTTACTTGATATCAGTTTTACATTTTTTGGTTTAACTTAATATAGGAATAATGAAACTCCAGAGACATCATCAGGAGAGGAACACTTATTACCATCCGTTAGTCCCTTATTTGAGGCAATTGACCAATTGCCTATACAATAATTATCTAACTATAAGAATCATATCATCTGATGATCATGTGTTAAAGCTGTGCACACAGTCACTGCAGTATAATAAGTTAAATATATCAGTAGAAAAATAAAAATATAACATTTTTACAGTTGACAATTTAGAATAACCAAAAAAAAACTTTACTATTTTCCCCTTTTTGAGGTTTGTCGCGCTAAAATTCCCCTAGTTCAAAGGCACAGGTAGTTGCAAAAGTTCGAAAATTTTTTTTACTGTTTATGCCCTGTGTATGTGATTCTAACACAAGCACACGACCTAATGTCCAGTAATCCCCAAACACTTTCTGGAATCTCTATCATTTTGCCACAAAACAATACTCGGTGTTTTGGGTTGTCAATGCACTGAACAAAATTATAGGCATGTAAACAAAAACATAATTGGACTAATGATGAGAGCTGGAGCATTGTGTTCAATAGGTAACCAGCTTTCTCCGGACCAACTACACATACATGTTTTATATGAGTTATATATAGTCAGATGTGTCCAGATAACAACTGGTAGGTTATGTGAATCGTTTTTCCGGAAGTATAAATAATTGTGTTTGAAAATAAAATGAGAGATAAATACTAATGTTTATTTCATAATAGGATACAGTATGTTCAACAAAGAAATAACGTGTGTTTCATATGATCATTCTTTGGTAGTTCACGATTATTTCAATAATAGTTCATATAAACAAACAATGTATTGTGTACAGATAATTTATCCAAAGCAATTCTAAATATAAATTCTCCGAAAATAATACAGGAGGTAACTCTTTACACATAAAATAATCATCAAACTTCTTATAGTTATTTCCCCTGCTTCTTACACTGTCACAACACTATTCACGAGCCCACCACAGTAGACATAAGGTTTTAAACAATATTAAGTTAAATTGTGTATATAAAACATATTAATACAACGGCATACGTTGTCACTTAAATGCAGAAAAAAATTAAGTGTGGTCCCAGAGTTAACTTCGTTTAAATTCTGTATCAAATTTGTACGAGTTTGTGTGTCTTTTTTATCGGGCGGATTGAAATGAATAACACTGAATATGTGTTAGCTTAAAAAAATCATTACATTTTATCCGTTATTTGTGCAATACATAACAGCAGACAAAATCTTTACATATAAATTATGTCGCTACAAGGCGACTCAAATTTGTTGTTGTTGTTGTAAATTGAATGTGAATTGTTATTAAAGTACAGACTGCTGGTGACACAACAACGAACAACTCAAATGCGATGAGCTTTGATTTATACAGGGCTACATCACTTCTATCCAAATTAATATTGTCAAGGCCTAACAGTTACTTGTTTGTCTTGCGTTTTCAAATCGGTTGAGTTGGACAAAAGATAATCGGGACTAATGCTGAAAGCTGGAGCATTATTGTTCAATAGGTAACCAGCTATCTCCGGACCGACTACTAGTCGTATGTCAAAAAAGGTATAAATAGTCAGGTTGTGTCAAGATAACAAATGACAGGTTACGAGAAACTGTATTCCCGAAGTACAAGTAATTTTGTTTGAAATAGAGTTTCTCAATAAATCAATCATACGGTTCAAATGATAATAAAGTATATGCTTACCAAATAAATACTGCATAATTCGAATGTTAATTTTAAATCAGTTGAAGGCAAATTAAATAATAATTTATATGTGGACGCTTATTATTTCCAAAAGCGTTCTAAATATAAATGTTCTAAAAATAGTATTTAACATATAGAACGTTCAGTAACTCTTTACAATCATTTTTATCCTGATGAAGGCGTAAGCCGAAACGTTGAAGATAAATTGAATTGACTGATTTCACGTGTTGTTGTTGACTTTTTCCACAATAATTACAATCATCAACTCATACTCCTCTATTGGTCTCCCTTCCTACTCTACACACATATTGTGCGATTTTATTGAATATTCCGTGTATTTCCGTAAATCTATTTTAAGCAACTAACCCAGTTAGGAGACTCAGACATGAATATGTATTGATTTAATCATTACTACTTGACAGTTGATACTGTAGTGCAGTGGTAAGTACGCAGTTTGCAAGCGTGATATTTTGGTACGAATCCCAGAACAGGCACATTTAATTTATTCAATTTATTTATTTATTTGATTCAGGACACGGAATCTAATCATCAACCTCGATTCTGACACAGAAGAGAACTGATCGATACCGCGAGCGAAAACAGAGTCTTTGTGAATGCATTTTTATGTAGATACAATAATTAAACTAAGAAAGTTAAATGAAAAAAAAACAAATCTCATGAGAATAAGTGATGTTGAAGTAATGAAGTAAAAGAAAATAATAAAAAAGAAAGATTTTGTCAGGATTCGAACCACAGTCATTGTGATTCAATGTCTAAAACACTGCCCAACGCGCTATACTTTCTGACACTTGTTGAATGGGATTTTTGTTATAAGACTATGTAATGTGTGCTTTACACGGTAGATAAACGTTAAACCGATAGCCTCAGTGTACCAATTTTCGAACGGTACCAATTATCGAACGATTTTTATTATTAATCAAACTTATTCACATGTGAATCTTTGAAACTGAAATATGTTGTCGTTTTAAGTAAGTCTGATTTACATATGTTGTATTGGCAAACTTCCAACTTCACAGCCTCTTTTTCGGTAGCACATCTGCAGACGAAGTTTTATTCAACTACACAAAGTTTAAGTATGTGACCGGGGAATGTCGTGTTTCCTTTAGTAAAATCATTCTTTGTCACAAACGTAGTATTGGTTAAAAGATTTAAGCACTTGGAACAAAGCTGTCATTTAGGCCTGACGTATTTATCACAATAATGCTGTTAAAGCGCTCTACTTAGATTTGATTAGGTTACGCACAACTAAGTTATTTTTATTTCATTTTGGTTACATACAATTACCGTTATTAGTACCTGGGATTTTTAGTTAGAAAAAAAAACAACTCTGTCAATATGTGATCAGTATGATGTCAAGTAGAGTGATGTAATTATATTTATTTGTTATATGAAATGTTCTGCATGATCTGTTGTTAATGTAAACAAGAAATGTCTTCAAAAAAGACAATCTAGTTTTAGAAAGAGTAATGTTTTGTCTGATATGCTAATGTAATAGCATTTTCCAAGAACTTGAAACAATTTTATATATTTAACCAAACTTAGAAACAAGAAATGTCTTTTAAAAAGACAATCGGCGTTGAAATTAATATTGAAATATCATTTAAAAATTGCCTAAACAGACGGCCAAGATGATCGGTTACGTGACTTCTCATACCCCAGATTTTTTGGTCCCCACCAATATTAGGAGACTAATTATTGGACCCCAGATTTTTCGGACCCTATAAGACAACTTCTCGGACCAAAAGTTAATTTGAGATAAATTTATTAATTTAAAAATTACATAAAATTATCTTTAATATCTATGCCGTGAATAAACCAATCATACACCTCCATGTTTCCAACAGTGATATTTGAATAACCAAAATAATTTAGGTTAACATAATTTTTATCTGAATTTGTCAAGCCAATTAAAAAAATAACAATGTCAGAAAATAATTTCGGGAATGAATTAAAATCATTGTGTATCAGACGAGTCTATATAGTCATTTATAGTACCGGTAATATATCATTCATGTTAGTTATCTAATATAATAACGATTTGAAGTCAAATAAGCATTTATACTGTGTATCCCAATAAATAGCAATAGTAAGGGAACACTCAGCGATTTTTGAAATGTTAAGACTGTATATTTGATAACGCAAAATAAACATCCATAGGACTATGACGATTTTAAATTATATCAGGAGAAATATGATATATAATGGGTTCCTGTGTATAATTAGTATTGCAAATAGTGTATTCATGCTACTCGAATAACAATTCGACGTACATGTATTCCGAATCTTCTTTCATAACATTTTATCTATACAAAATGTAGCATTTTTATAGATTAAATAACATCTTCTGGAGAAGTTGATAGAAAGATGCAATTATAAATAATCGTTAATAAATCGTAACCACAATTTTAATTCAAATTAACAGTAAGTTTATAAATATAAATTCCCCATTTATTGAAATTTTTAGGTTTATGATTCTCTGAACGCTATTATTGATGCACGTACGAGTATATTAACACAGCTATACAACTGTTGCTAGCTACGAGCGCTATTTTTAGAATGACACTACTGTTTCTGGAATGTGATGAACTCGCTAGAATCAATGGGCTACGTGGAACGGCAACACTGTGACTGAGATTTATGAATGGGAACATTGCACAATTGTTATTTATAGAGCGTACAGCTTATATAAATGTAGGCTAAACAAAATAGTTATTTCGTTACGTGAATGAATATAGCATTCTGTTTATGGCATACAATGAGAAAATACGTTCATAATTAGCCTCAGTTGTAGAGTATATGTTGAAGATATGTGTATCACTTCATTTTAACCGCTTATGTAAACAATTATGTAAATTGTTAATCCCCAAAAGTATGCAACAGTTATTGGTATACGTTAAACCATTGTTTGAAGTTTGCATTCTCTAGAATTAGAAAATGTTCCCAATTCTATTGGCATTCAATTTTCCCGCTGCATAATTATCGCAAGAAAATCTAGGTCAAAAGTGATTAGAAAGCTACGCCGAAAAAATAGTCAATAGTTATACTGCACTATCATGCATCTTAAATTGATTTTACCTGTAACATGTGTGTTATAACTTTTTGTTGACCCGAATGAATGAACGTTCCAAACCGGTTCCGAAATGTAAACAGAGGTGACTTGATTTGACAAACGGTAAGGTGGTATTATCAACTGATATTTTGGCGAATTGTTGTAGTTTTAGAAAGAGTAATGTTTTGTCTGATATGCTAATGTAATAGCATTTTCCAAGAACTTGAAACAATTTTATATATTTAACCAAACTTAGAAACAAGAAATGTCTTTTAAAAAGACAATCGGCGTTGAAATTAATATTGAAATGTCATCTAAAAATTACCTAAACAGACGGCCAAGATGATCGGTTACGTGACTTCTCATACCCCAGAAAATTTATTAATTTAAAAATTAAATAAAATTATCTTTAATATCTATGCCGTGAATAAACCAATCATACATCTCCATGTTTCCACCAGTGATATTTGAATAACCAAAATAATTTAGGTTAACATAATTGTTATCTGAATTTGTCAAGCCAATTTAACAAATTAACAATGTAAGGAAATAATTTCGGGAATGAATTAAAATTATTATGTATCCGACGAGTCTATATAGTTATTTATAGTACCGCTAATATACCATTCATGTTAGTTATCTAATATAATAACGATTTGAAGTCAAATAAGCATATATACTGTGTATCCCAATAAAAAGCAATAGTCAGGGAACATTCAGCGATTTTTGAAATGATAAGACTTTATTTTGAGGACGCAAACATAAAAATTCATTAGACTATGTCAATTTTAATTATATCAGTAGAAATATGATATATCAAGGGTTCCTGTGTATAATTAGTATTGCAAATTGTGTATTCATGCTACGCGAATAACAATTCGACGTATTCCGAATCTTCTTTCATAACATTTTATCTATAGAAAATGTAGCATCTTTTTACAGATTAAATAACATCTACTGGAGAAGTTGACAGAAAGATGCAATTATAAATAATTGTTAATAAATCGTGACCACAATTTTAATTCAAATTAACAGTAAGTTTATAAATATACTGGTGAGCGAGTATTTGTCGGACGAAATAGGCATTTATTTTGGGACAGTTTTAATTCATGAACAAACTCAACGATGAAAATTCGCTTGTAACGTCCTGGGTTGATCACCCGTTTGCGTATGTAAACAAAATAAGTTTCACCTATTGAGGCCCTGAAAGGGGTACATTAAACACGTTCTTTTTCACGTTGACAGTAGTATTTTCCGGACGTTTTTTTTACACAGTGAAATATACGGAGAAATGCTTTATAATTTTATTTAATCTATATTGGACAACAAATAAATAATCAAATGCGTAATTTATATCAAAATAATACCACTTTATCATATGATTTAGTAATTACTAGAGAATATAAGTAAGTGTTTATGTGTTTAAAAAAAACATTATGAATTAATTATGAACAAAATATAATGAGTAGATTACGATTTTTGTATAGAAAAAAAAACACCTTTAATTTTTTTACTGTTACCATGTATAAGTGCACTACATTTTCATAGCCAAATTATAGGGTAAAAAGTTTCTCTCTAATGGCCATAATACACACTAAGAAGAGAAACAGGCTAACCCAAGGTCATCTAAATGCCAATATGAGGATTAGCCACCACCAAAGACACCTCACAGATGAAGATCTTGAGCTATTGGTTGACAAATTCAAGGGCCATAAAACAAGAAACATAGCATAGCGACTCAGCAATTGCCCTCAAAAATCTGACTCTTGTGTTTATCATTCAAATATTGTGAAATTTAAATGAACATTTGCTGTGACAATCAAGTAACTCTTAATTGATATCAGTTTTACATTTTTTGGTTTAACTTAATATAGGAATAATGAAACTCCAGAGACATCATCAGGAGAGGAACACTTATTACCATCCGTTAGTCCCTCATTTGAGGCAATTGGCCATTTGCCTATACAATAATGATCTAACTATAAGAATCATATCATCTGATGATCATGTGTTAAAGCTGTGCACACAGTCACTGCAGTATAATAAGTTAAATATATCAGTAGAAAAATAAAAATATAACATTTTTACAGTTGACAATTTAGAATAACAAAAAAAACTTTACTATTTTCCCCTTTTTGAGGTTTGTCGCGCTAAAATTCCCCTAGTTCAAAGGCACAGGTAGTTGCAAAAGTTCCAAATTTTTTTTACTGTTTATGCCCTGTGTATGTGATTCTAATACAAGCACACGACCTAATGTCCAGTAATCCCCAAAACACTTTCTGGAATCTCTATCATTTGGCCACGAAACAATACTCGGTGTTTTGGGTTGTCAATGCGCTGAACAAAATTATAGGCATGTAAACAAAAACATAATTGGACTAATGATGAGGGCTGGAGCATTGTGTTCAATAGGTAACCAGCTTTCTCCGGACCAACTACACATACATTGTTTATATAGTCAGGTGTGTCCAGATAACAACTGGTAGGTTATGTGATTCGTTATTCCGGAAGTATAAATAATTGTGTTTGAAAATAAAATGAGAGATAAATACTAATGTTTATTTCATAATAGGATACAGTATGTTCAGCAAAGAAATAACGTGTGTTTCATATGATCATTCTTTGGTAGTTCACGATTATTTCAATAATAGTTCATATAAACAATGTATTGTGTACAGATAATTTATCCGAAGCAATTCTAAATATAAATTCTCCGAAAATAATACAGGAGGTAACTCTTTACACATAAAATAATCATCAAACTTCTTATAGTTATTTCCCCTGCTTCTTACACTGTCACAACACTATTCACGAGCCCACCACAGTAGACATAAGGTTTTAAACAATATTAAGTTAAATTGTGTATATGAAACATATTTATAAAACGGCATACATTGTAACTTAAATGCTGAAAAAAATAAAGTGTGGTCCCAGAGTTAACTTCGTTTAAATTCTGTATCAAATTTGTACGAGTTTGTGTGTGTCTTTTTTATCGGGCGGATTGAAATGAATAACACTGAATATGTGTTAGCTTAAAACAACCATTACATTTTATCCGTTATTTGTGCAATACGTAACTGCAGACAAAATCTTTACATATAAATTATGTCGCTACAAGGCGACTCAAATTTGTTGTTGTTGTAAATTGAATGTGAATTGTTATTAAAGTACAGACTGCTGGTGACACAACAACGAACAACTCAAAGGCGATGAGCTTTGATTTATACAGGGCTACATCACTTCTATCCAAATTAATATTGTCAAGGCCTAACAGTTACTTGTTTGTCTTGCGTTTTCAAATCGTTGAGTTGGACAAAAAATAATCGGGACTAATGTTGAAAGCTGGAGCATGATTATTCAATAGGTAACCAGCTATCTCCGGACCGACTACAAGTATTATGTCAAAAAGAGGTATAAATAGTCAGGTTGTGTCAAGATAACAAATGACAGGTTACGAGAAACTGTATTCCGGAAGTACACGTAATTTTGTTTGAAATAGAATTTCGCAATAAATCAATCAAACGGTTCAAATGATAATAAAGTATATGCTTACCAAATAAATACTGCATAATTCGAATGTTAATTTTAAATCAGTTGAAGGCAAATTAAATAATGATTTATATGTGAACGCTTATTATTTCCAAAAGCGTTCTAAATATAAATGTTCTAAAAATAGTATTTAACATATAGAACGTTCAGTAACTCTTTACAATCATAAACTCATACTCCTCTATTGGTCTCCCTTCCTACTCTACACACATATTGTGCGAGTTTATTGACCTGGCACTCATGAGTATTCCGTGTATTTCCGTAGATCTATTTTAAGCAACTAACCCAGTTAGGAGACTCAGACATGAATATGTATTGATTTAATCCTTACTACTTTACAGTTGATAGTGTAGTGCAGTGGTAAGTACGCAAAGTTTGCAGGCGTGATATTTTGGGTTCGAATCCCAGAACAGGCACATTTAATTTATTCAATTTATTTATTTAATTGATTCATGACACGGAATCTAATCATCAACCTCGATTCTGACACAGAAGAGAACTGATCGATACCGCGAGCGAAACAGAGTCTTTGTGAATGCATTTTTTATGTAGATACAATAATTAAAAAAGAATTAAAGTAAGAAAGTTAAATGAAAAAACAAATCTCATGAGAATAAGTGATGTTGAAGTAATGAAGTAAAAGAAAATAATAAAAAAGAAAGATTTTGTCAGGATTCGAACCACAGTCATTGTGATTCAATGTCTAAAACACTATCCAACGCGCTATACTTCCTGACACTTGTTGAATGGGATTTTTGTTATAAGACTATGTAATGTGTGCTTTACACGGTAGATAAACGTTAAACCGATAGCCTCAGTGTACCAATTCTCGAACGGTACCAATTATCGAACGATTTTTATTATTAATCAAACTTATTCACATGTGAATCTTTGAAACTAAAATATGTTGTCGTTTTAAGTAAGTCTGATTTACATATGTTGTATTGGCAAACTTCCAACTTCACAGCCTCTTTTTCGGTAGCACATCTGCAGACGAAGTTTTATTCAACTACACAAAGTTTAAGTATGTGACCGGGGAATGTCGTGTTTCCTTTAGTAAAATCATTCTTTGTCACAAACGTAGTATTGGTTAAAAGATTTAAGCACTTGGAACAAAGCTGTCATTTAGGCCTGACGTATTTATCACAATAATGCTATTAAAGCGCTCTACTTAGATTTGATTAGGTTACGCACAACTAAGTTATTTTTATTTCATTTTGGTTACATACAATTACCGGTATTAGTATTGGTCATTGCATAATGAAAGCATTTCCTAGACGAACACAATACGTTTGAGTCTCTTTTATTCATTTTTGATCTACACATGGTATTTTTAGTTAGAAAAAAAACAACTCTGTCAATATGTGATCAGTATGATGTCAAGTAGAGTGATGTAATTATATTTATTTGTTATATGAAATGTTCTGCATGATCTGTTGTTAATGTAAACAAGAAATGTCTTCAAAAAAGACAATCGGCGTTGAAATAATATTGAGATGTCATTTAAAAATTACCTAAACAGACGGCCAAGATGATCGGTTACGTGACTTCTCAGACCCCAGATCGGACACTATAAGAAAACGTCTCGGATCCAAACGTTTTGAGATAAATGTATTAATATCTATGCTGTGAGTAAACCAATCATACAGCTCCATGTTTCCACCAGTGATATTTGAATAACCAAAATAATTTAGGTTAACATAATTTTTATCTGAATTTGTCAAGCCAATTAACAAAATAACAATGTCAGAAAATAATTTCGGGAATGAATTAAAATCATTGTGTATCAGACGAGTCTATATAGTTATTTATAGTACCGGTAATATATCATTCATGTTATCTAATTAGTTATCTAATATAATAACGATTTGAAGTCAAATAAGCATTTATACTGTGTATCCTAATAAATAGCAATAGTAAGGGAACATTCAGCGATTTTTGAAATGTTAAGACTGTATAGTTGATAACGCAAAATAAACATCCATAGGACTATGACGATTTTAAATTATATCAGTAGAAATATGATATATAATGGGTTCCTGTGTATAATTAGTATTGCAAATTGTGTATTCATGCTACCCGAATAACAATTCGACGTACATGTATTCCGAATCTTCTTTCATAACATTTTATCTATACAAAATGTAGCATTTTTATAGATTAAATAACATCTACTGGAGAAGTTGATAGAAAGATGCAATTATAAATAATCGTTAATAAATCGTAACCACAATTTTAATTCAAATTAACAGTAAGTTTATAAATATAAATTCCCCATTTATTGAAATTTTTAGGTTTATGATTCTCTGAGCGCTATTATTGATGCACGTACGAGTATATTAACACAGCTATACAACGGTTGCTAGCTACGAGCGCTATTTTTAGTATGGGCTACGTGGAACGGCAACACTGTGACTGAGATTTATGAATGGGAACATTGCACAATTGTTATTTATAGAGCGTACAGCTTATATAAATGTAGGCTAAACAAACTAGTTATTTCGTTACGTGAATGAATATAGCATTCTGTTTATGGCATACAATGAGAAAATACGTTCATAATTAGCCTCAGTTGTAGAGTATATGTTCAAGATATGTGTATCACTTCATTTTAACCGCTTATGTAAACAATTATGTAAATTGTTAATCCCCAAAAGTATGCAACAGTTATTGGTATACGTTAAACCATTGTTTGAAGTTTGCATTCCCTAGAATTAGAAAATTTTCCCAATTCTATTGGCATTCAATTTTCCCGCTGCATAATTATCGCAAGAAAAGCTGGGTCAAAAGTGATTAGACAGCTACGCCTAAAAAAATAGTCAATAGTTATACTGCACTTCATTTACGATGCATCGTAAATTGATTTTACCTGTAACATGTGTGTTATAACTTTTTGTTGACCCGAATGAATGAACGTTCCAAACCGGTTCCGAAATGTAAACAGAGGTGACTTGATTTGACAAACGGTAAGGTGGTATTATCAACTGATATTTTGGCGAATTGTTGTAGTTTTAGAAAGAGTAATGTTTTGTCTGATATGCTAATGTAATAGCATTTTCCAAGAACTTGAAACAATTTTATATATTTAACCAAACTTAGAAACAAGAAATGTCTTTTAAAAAGACAATCGGCGTTGAAATTAATACTGAAATGTCAAGATGATCGGTTACGTGACTTCTCATACCCCAGATTTTTTGGTCCCCACCAATATTAGGAGACTAATTATTGGACCCCAGATTTTTCGGACACTATAACAAAACTTCTCGGACGAAAAGTTAATTTGAGATAAATTTATTAATTTAAAAATTAAATAAAATTATCTTTAATATCTATGCCGTGAATAAACCAATCATACATCTCCATGTTTCCACCAGTGATATTTGAATAACCAAAATAATTTAGGTTAACACAATTGTTATCTGAATTTGTCAAGACAATTTAACAAATTAACAATGTAAGAAAATAACTTCGGGAATGAATTAAAATTATTATGTATCCGACGAGTCTATATAGTTATTTATAGTACCGGTAATATACCATTCATGTTAGTTATCTAATATAATAACGATTTGAAGTCAAATAAGCATGTATACTGTGTATCCCAATAAAAAGCAATAGTCAGGAAACATTCGGCGATTTTTGAAATGATAAGACTTTATTTTTGATAACGCAAACATAAAAATTCATTAGACTATGACAATTTTAATTATATCAGTAGAAATATGATATATCAAGGGTTCCTGTGTATAATTAGTATTGCAAATTGTGTATTCATGCTACGCGAATAACAATTCGACGTATTCCGAATCTTCTTTCATAACATTTTATCTATAGAAAATGTAGCATCTTTTTACAGATTAAATAACATCTACTGGAGAAGGTGATAGAAAGATGCAATTATAAATAATTGTTAATAAATCGTAACCACAATTTTAATTCAAATTAACAGTAAGTTTATAAATATACTGGTGAGCGAGTATTTGTCGGACGAAATAGGCATTTATTTTGGGACAGTTTTAATTCATGAACAAACTCAACGATGAAAATTCGCTTGAAACTTCCTGGGTTGATCACCCGTTTGCGTATGTAAACAAAATAAGTTTCACCTATTGAGGCCCTGAAAGGGGTACATTAAACACGGTCTTTTTCACGTTGACAGTAGTATTTTCCGGACGTTTTTTTTACACAGTGAAATATACGGAGAAATGCTTTATAATTTTATTTAATCTATATTACACAACAAATAAATAATCAAATGCGTAATTTATATCAAAATAATACCACTTTATCATATGATTTAGTAATTACTAGAGAATATAAGTAAGGCGTTGAAACAAATACGGAAGCATGACGTTTTAAAGAGTTTACTAGACGTTACGTATCTATGTAGTTACTACACACGTCCTTAACAACGTAGCGGGTTAAATAATATTCTGCCATAACTATCACAAACCCTGTCTGGGCCAAAAATTGGGATTTTATCGCGCATGCGCACGTCATTTTACTTCCCCAGACGACAGATGCATGAGTTTCAGACAATCAAAAACGTAAACAATTGGGGTTTTACCAAAAAATAAACTCACTATTTTCGAAGAAAAAACGAAACGTACTTGAACATATAAGCGTTTATTTGTATTATGATAATAAAATACGAAATGCGGTTACGAAACGCGAATATTTAAAAACATCCGGATAATACTACTGTCCGACAAATACTCGCTCACCAGTAAATTCGCCATTTATTGAAATTTTTAGGTTTATGATTCTCTGAACGCTATTATTGAAGCATGTACGAGTATATTAACACAGCTATACAGCTGTTGCTAGCTACGCGCGCTATTTTTAGAATGACACTACTGTTTCTGGAATGTGATGAACTCGCTAGAATCAATGGGCTACATGGAACGGCTACTCTGTGAATGAGATTTATGAATGGCAACATTGCACAATTGCTATTTATAGAGCGTACTGCTAATATAAATGTAGGCTAAACAAAATAGTTATTTCGTTACGTGAATGAATATAGCATTCTGTTTATGGCATACAATGAGAAAATACGTTCATAATTAGCCTCAGTTCTAGAGTATATGTCGAGCATATGTTTATAACTTCATTTTAACCGCTTATGTAAACAATTATGTACATTTGTAATCCCCAAAAGTATGCAACAGTTATTGGTATACGTTAAACCATTGTTTGAGGTTTGCATTCCCTAAAATTAGAACATTTGCCCAATTCTATTGGCATTCAATTTTCCCTCTGCATAATTATCGCAAGAAATGTAGGTCAAAAGTGATCTTAGACAGCTACGCCAAAAAATCTTTCGAGCATTGGTACCCCGAGGCTATAAATAAAACAGCCGAGCGCTACCGGAGATTAATGAGTGCGTCAATAAAATCGTACAATATACTGTCCTATTTGAATGGTGTCATGCAAATATAGTAGCCCAAAAGTTACGTAAAACAGTTTTAAACATTAAATAATTAGGAAAAACAATATTTCAGACTAAAATGAGAATTTTACCGCATATAAACGAACAGATGAGTGACGGAAAGAAAACATCCCATTGACTTAACGCTATTTAGCGTCATATGTTAATGAAAGGAATTTACAGCATGTTTTGTATTAGTTTTGTGTTTAGTTATTTTTTTCTGCCTTGTTTTTACATGTACATATGTCGTTATTGCATAAATGAAGAAGTAAATAACATATTAAACAAGAGGGCCACGATGGTCCTAGGTCGCTCACCTAAGTTTAAGGCATCATAATGGCTTATAACAAGAGCTTTGAGGGCCAAAAAGCATCACATATCTCATATTAGATCTAAGACTTTCTACTTGTAACTTTTTAGTTAAGATAATGATCCTGCAAACAGTTTGTAAACTTCTCTCTTGCACATAGCATGTGTGATTTTTGTATAGGTTTTCTCAATTAATGATTGTATTTGTATATATCAAGTTATCTAATCATGCAAATGAGTATGTCAATGGCTAGACATAAATGTCCACGAAAACACGACCAATTTAATTACAACATTAGTTTTATATTCATAAGTCGAGATTTTAAGGCTCTAAAATCATGTTCATAACTTGTGAGGCAGTTCACCAAAAAAATCGTACTATAGCATATGACTTTGAAATATTTGTCAAAAGCATTTGAATTCGTACCTGCATATTGGCTAATGCACGCATTATAATCCATCTATAATTATCAGTTTGTTCTTTCTACTAATTGCCGACAATTAAGACAAATTGCAAAACTGTTTCATAATTAAATAAGATGCTAACTGTCAATTCAACTATTTACTGTAAGGGTGCACTAAAAATCAATACCCTTTCAGCCAAAACCCATGATTTTCGTGTACAGCATATTGCTTATTAATAAACTGGCTGGAAACGGTTTTTGTCCACATATCAACACCTGTCAGAGAGTGATTTCACACTTCAACGCATTTACTGCAGAAAGTAATATACCCACTTATTACGAAATACACTGATCAATTTTCAGATGGTATTTAATGACAATTCTAAATCGACTTAAGGGATGGTTATAATAAGAAATACGTTTCTGGGATGATGACATGTCTAGACCCCCTACCCCCCTCTTCAAAAACTCAACGGATTTGCATGATTTAGAAAAATGACCCTTGGAAACTTGAAAAAAAGGAATTTCGGGCATATGCCGGAAAACTTTTACCCATGCAAATAAGAAACCTCTGGACCTTGCGGTTTCAGAGGAGGATTTTAAAGTCATTTTGCTATTTAAGTCTACATAAACCATGTGACCCCTGGGGTGTGGCCAGTTTTGACCCCCGGGGCATCATTTGAACAATCTTTGCAGAGGACCACTATACAATGTAACATACCAAATATGAATTTTCTAGGCCTTGCAGCTTCAGAGATGATTTTTAAAGTCATTTTGCTATTTAAGTCTATATCAACCATGTGACCCCCTGGGCGTGGCCAGTTTTGACCCCAGGGGCATCATTTGAAAATCTTTGTTGAGGACCACTATACAATGTTACGTACCAAATATGAAACCTCTAGGCCTTGCAGTTTCAGAGAAGATTTTTAAAGTCATTTTGCTATACAATTCTATACAAACCATCTGACCCTCGGGGCGTGGCCAGTTTTGACCCCAGGGGCATCATTTGAACAATCTTTGTAGAGGACCACTATACAATGTTACATACCAAATACGAAACCTCTAGGCCTTGCAGTTTCAGAAAAGACGATTTTTAAAGTCATTTTGCTATATAAATCTATATAAACCATGTGACCCCCGGGGCGTGTCCAGTTTTGACCCCAGGGGCATCATTTGAACAATCTTTGTAGAGGACCACTAGAGGATGTCACAAAGCCTTGTGGTTTCAGAGAAGAAGATTTTTAAAGTTTTCAGTTTTGAAATATATTTTTAGCTCTGGTGACCTACATATGCAGTGGACCGAAACGATTTGAACAACTTTGAAAGAGGGTCACCCAAGGATCATTCCTGTGAAGTTTCGTGAAAATCTGCCAAGCGGTTTAGGAGGAGATGTCGATTATATGAAATGTTGACGCACGACACACGACTGACAAAAGGCGATCACAAAAGCTCACCATGAGCATGTTGTGCTCAGGTGAGCTAAAAACAAATTAGTGTTTATAAGATTAACCTGTAGTAAATAAATAGGCACGTGAAATAGCGACGCCCGCTGAATTGAGGTTAATTAATCTACCTCTGTTGCTTCTCTGGTATTCACAAAGCCTCTAGGGGAAATCTTAAGTTGTATGTTAGTAAACAGGTAATAATAAAAAATGGAAATAATTAATTTAATAATTATTATTTTTACGTGAAATCCAATGATTTATATTTACAAAAGGGTACAATATTAAACATCTAAGCACTATTTCATGGTAATAAACATTTGGATGCAAAAAGATATAAACACAAAACAGCCACAGCCATAAGGAATTTTATGAATTTGAGAAATTAACTTAAGTTTTCCCTAAGGAGCTTTGTGGATATGGGCCCAGTAACAGCATTCATGAGTACCGACCGTTTGTCAGGACGTGGCTTAATGAATCAGCCAGGTGCGTACCTACGCAGAATACGAGTAGTTACACATGAACACGTGCAAATTACTCGTACGCAAATAAAGGATATTCTTATTCCTCTTAAATCATACGCGTTTAAGGCTAAATCCATGGAAACATGTTTCAGCTTGACTGTTTCAGTAACACTCAATGCAATTGGAAAGTACCGATATTATGCTTACCCATCATCGCCTTTTCATTCATCTTTTAATCTAAGCCCTTGCCATAGTCATTTAAGTGTTACGATTTCTTCGCACGTGCATATAGGAATATGCCCAGTGAAGCCCCTGATAGTGCAACAGTAGAGTTAGATATAAATTGTTTTAGTATAAATTATTATAAGGCAATGTTCGACAATTGTTCATATTAACAACGCCCACGATTCACTGGGACACCTCTGTAACGCCGCATGAACGCGTCGCCGCAAAACGTTAGTAAACGCGTTCATGCGGTGATTTTCAACGCAAAAACTGAGAGCTTCGGTTATACGGCGACGTCCAACTCATAAATCAATCGTTGCTTATATGTGGCATTACTATGACTTTTTAACGCATAACGAAGTCTAACATTCATTATTTAATATCCAGTTGAACAAAATTAGGGAATATAGCAGCAACGATGATGATGATGATGATTATAAAATACACTGCACCGCATACCCTCTCCGTAAGTACATAAGTTAACATCACTTTAGTTGTTTTTCAAACTTTCAAATTCATGTGCAATATTTTGCACCAGAAATATAAGGCATCCAAGACATAGACAGCATACAGACAATGCTAGTTATATTTTAAGACCAAATTGTACGAACACATGTAACCCTACCTTGAGAAGCAAATAAATATAATTAGGCGTGTCGTGGGAAAATCGTGCTAAATGCATGTACGTAACGTATCGTCCCGGATTAGTCTGTGCAGTCCGCACAGGCTGATTCAGGACGACACTTTACGCTTTTATGGTATTTTCTGTTTCAAGGAAGTCTCTACTAAACATATATCCACTGTAGGCGGAAACTGTCGTCCCGGACTAGCCTGTGCTGACTGCATAGGCTAATCCAAGACGACACTTTACGCACATGCATTTAGTCTGGATGTCCCACGACATGCCTCATTAAAACTGTATTATATTGAACTATGTACTCACGAGAACACAGCATGTTGCTCCTCAGATGACAGGGTAGAGTGAAGAGGTATAATCTTGAACCTGAAACCAAAAATAACAGCACTTGAATAAAGCAATACAATAACAATGTTAGTCAATAAATGAAAGCGTACTAGAACATTGTGTATGTTACATAAATAATCAAGATAAACTATTAGTGCTTTTTAGTGCTATTTTTCACCTGCAGTAACAATAGCAAATGGCGACTAAAATGTTTTGAAAATATTGGAAATTGAGGAATTTTCACACTTATTAGGACAAATATTTAAAAACGATGTGTCTTCTTGCAGAATCGAAAGCCTCGACTACTACATTTTTTATTTTGAGCACTGACATAGTCTTAAAGGCATTTCTGAGAAAAACAGTGGATAATTAGTGTATCACCTATGCCTGTTCCTGGTACCAAACACTGGGCTAGACAGTAGCATGTCACAGAGGGTCTGAATCTCTGCATAGCCTGGCATGAACACTAGAATAGCTCCCTCCGATGGAAACTCCTCCTGCAACAGGAACAATACTTGCATTGCAAGACTGATGAGTGACATGACATGAACCTGTATATATTTAGACCCCACCCACTGTTTCGCAAAAGATGGTGGTACTGGTGGCATAGACAGATAATATTGATAACCAATAATATTATTACATAATCAATGACTGGGAAAGGATTTTTCCATACGAGATAATTTATCATCTCCACAAAAATATATGGGCTTTGTCAAAAATCTATGGGATTTCTCAAATTTTTATGGAATTTACAGCAGTTACATTTTTTCTGAACTTCTTTTTAAACGGAGAAAATACACCACATAGACACTCGCGCTTCACGTTCAAGGTGTTATGAGCGTCTGAACATTGATATTAAATTTTCAGACTGCCGAATCAATTTGATGGATACAATCTCACTTCATATTGACAAAACTGCAAACCAGACCAAGCATTGTGTATTGTACGGCTGTGTTTTTCGATTTGTTCTCAAACATGTTGTTGTGAAGTAATACCGCATCGGTGAACATTTATATGTCATTTTTCTCAACTTAATGCGCAAATATCGCATTTCCCATCGGTTTCCGGGTCACTGCATAACACTCCTATAATTACATATAATGTAATTTGAAATTGCTCCACTGGCCATCAGTCTGCTTACAGATCTATACAGACACATACTTGAATGATTTAACAGTAAGAAAAGTATCTTGATCAGATTGTGCAACAAATGCACAGGCAGTTCTGGGTCAATACTGGCTACAATAACTGAATAATAACACTCCGACTTCAAAGTAAACAATTATAAGTTGGAATTGGTTACGTGGCTGAAAAGTATTTCTTAAAAATGATGTGAATTCTGACTGGACTGAATGTTAGCTTAATAGAAAATCAAACATTCGAGCAAATGGATCCAAAGCCTAAGACTACCTCCACTACAGAGTGGTCTCCCTGCAAAATCCACACCAGCAGCTCCAGTATGAGGTCAAAGTTGATCTTGGTGTGGTCCATCATGGCCATACTCTTCACGGTGGATTTATGATAGTCTGAGAACACATGAGAAGAAAACGTTTATACAAGGAAAAACAATGAAGAACATAGATTATATAAATAATGAATATTACAAAACATTATTCATGACCATATATAGTTTTGAAATTTCTGCTACATGTAATAAACATGCAAAAATCTTTTTCACTAACATTCTCAAGTTAATGGACCATTACTATGTTTATGTAAAAGAGATCAGGCCATAACTTTTATGACTTATAATAGACATGTCCATGAAATTAATGATATATCATTTTGTTCTGGTTCTGAAGACTATTTCTTTATCTTCTCACAGACCTGGGTATCTTATATACAGTTGTTTCACAGAGAGATTCTGATCCTGAACCCTGTCACTGGCCTTGTGGGTGGGGCCACCCTCCAGGTCACATGACCTCTCCTCCTGGGCGACGCCCCTCTGGACGGCATTCATGTGCTTCAGAGGACGGGCATAGGGGCTGGAGTCCTCCATCACAAACCTGGGATATAAAACAAAATACAGGTATTCAGTACCAATAGTTGAAGTCACAGTGGTGTAATGGATTGGGAGATACTGTATATTCCCTAATACATGCCCCACCCTAATTCATCCCCCATTCCCCGCCCACCCACCTACTTTTAACAATACCCAAACCTACTTGCTAATTAATGCCCTCATTTTGCTTAAAACTCTCGATGCCAATAATAGCTTAACACCTGTTTTTGTAAATCCTTGAACAAATTGTTGGCAGCATGAGCTACACAGTCAAATAATTATGTTTTCTATATACTGGTATATATATATAACAGAACACCAAGAAGTCGACTCCCATTAAATGCCCCTCCTTGGAAAAATGTAAATGCCCTGAAGGCATTTATTAGGGATTATAGGCATGAGTTCTATCCCTACTCGGGGAGTGTTCAAATGATCTTTCCCGAAAGACACCAAGACTGGTTCTAGCTAGGAATAGGACTCCAAAGTATCTCAATAAGCCTCTGGGCCCTGTTGCTCAAAACTTTAATGACTGGTTAAGCTAACGGCCTGTTAACTAATATTAAGCATTTGACAATTATTTGAGCATATCAATTATTTAAAATAAATGCAAATTTTAAAATTTAAACATTTAATTTACACCAAAAACTTCATCCAAAAGTTAACAGCTGTTAGTTCAATTGTCCGTTACAAGTTTGAGCAACTGGGTCATAAAACTAAACTAAAATTGATAAGCGCCGTGTCGAGGGAAAACCGAGGAGCCTAATGCATCTGCGTAAAGTGTAGTCCCGGATCAGCCTGCTTCTGTGGTATTTTCTGTTTCAAAGAAGTCTCTTCTAAAAATAAATCCATTCCAGATCGCCTGTGCGGACTGCACAGACTGATCTGGGACGACACTTTACGCACATGCATTAAGTACGGTTTTCCCACGACACACCTCCTATGTAGTTGACCATGAAATTGAATGTCATTGTCCACAATATGCCATTGCATTTTAAAAACAGGTAGTTTTTACACAAATATTATTTTGATATCATAAATATTATTTGATATCATAAATGATATTTATAAAATTAAGGATTTCAATAATGAAGGTAAGTTGATGAAAACACAAAATTGGCACAGTTAAGAAAGAAAAAACAGGTACAGGATGAATTGGCGCTACCAAACTGCGGCCTACTTTACACAAAGACCGGATGTCGATTTAAGCTAAATACTTCAATATCTTTTTATAAGGGAAACATAAAATGAACAGTCAATACTTCATCAATAGCTTAAAGGGACTATGTCAATTAAAAAAATGCCTTCCTATTGCACTATAAATGATATTATATGATAGAAATGAACAATACCAAGGCATATGCATTAAATAAATAATAAATAATATATTACACAAAATGATATTAGCATAAAAGAAATTAGCAAAAAAAGTTTGAAAAAACTAAAACCCCAATTCGGTATGGAACTCACGACTTCAGAGCCGTACAAAGAAATAACTGTAGACAGCGCTTTAACCAACTGCGCTATTCTGCTTGGTAATGAATCATGTGTAAACTATGGTTATACAAAATACTCACAATTCTGACGTCAGATGTAAACATGAAAAGGGCAAAACAAACACGACCCATTTTATAAATTGATTTTCGTCTCACAATGCGTGCACTTTTTTCCCATTATATATACCCTGTTTTAACCTTTATTAAATGCCTGTTTTAGTAACTTAATTCCAGATTTTTAAAAGAAATTGCGCCTTTGAGGCCCTTTTCGATGACATAGTCCCTTTAAAACTCATGGAAGAAATGGTAATTTAGATACCCTGTAAATTCCACAGCATCCTCCAAAAAGTACTGATCCACCGGAAATGTGCGACCTAAAATTAAAATTCAATGAAAAATATATATAAATAATCAAAGACTATATTCATGTACTTTGTAACAATTTATATTAAGACGTTAATAACTCATTTTTAATGTTACTGTTTTAAACATCAATTACTGATCTTAGAATTTTCATCACTCTTGCACTTGCCCATGGGCAAGCAAGTCAAAATTTAGGTCACAGTGGCGCAGTGAAGATGGTGTCCGCCTAGCAATCGGGAGGTCCTGGGTTCGATCCCCATTCTGGGTGCAATCTTAAGATCTCACCCAAAGACACCAAGTTGTGGTTCTACCCAGGCGTATCCTTTTTGCGTAGTCCGTATGACTAGAGAGTGTCTAAATAAGATAAGGCTTCAATGCAATCTAGCTAAACTAAATAGGTTTAAACTAAAACTAAGTCAAATTTTTTAATGGTTCATATAGATTTACTTGTTCCAGGTTTTGGGCAGGTTTGTTATTTTGAAGACTTGAAATGAGAACTACCTGGTATATCCAGGACGGTGCAGCCTCCAAAGTACTGAGAGAACAGCTGGGCGTTCAAGGTTGCACTCATCAGAATGACCTTAAGATCTGGTCGCCGTGGCAACATGTCACGCAGATACATCAGGAGAAAGTCACTGCAATTAAACAGATATCTCGGTATTATAAACTGTCTTTGATAATAATTGTTGAAAAAAATGTAAATTATGTCATTCGCAGAAATAATGGCTCGAGTTTGGTTATTTCTGGATCACCCCTGGTAATTCTCAAATCCATGAAAAGGATTTGAAATAAGAATCAGTATGTTCTGGATAATGAAGGAAAACATTAAACAATGATGCTTACACTGGTGGTGACAGACAAAACAATACTGGGGTCGTATTCCAGAAACATCTTAATTTATCCTTAACCATAAAGTCATCATTTTATTTAGCCTCGTATTTCATGCGCATAGTACATTAATAACTGTTAAGAGATTCACAAAATTGTTTGTGGCTTTAAGCGTATAACATTTTGAATTTTTTAACTTAAGTGACAGTATGTTAAGATAAACGATAAAGATAACTTAAAGACGTTCTCAACAATTTTTTCCAATTTTTTTCCATAAAAAGATGCACAAACATGTGTCAATGTATCCTAAAACTAAAACAGTCTTAAAAAATAGGAGTCACCGGCCTTGTTCTGGAAATATTATCTATAGTTACCATTTAAAAATGACTTTTAATGGACGCTTAATGAGGTTAATTATGCATTTAATATGCCTTTGAAAACATCAATAAATAACCAAATATACGAATATCTTTAATTCCAAACGACAGATTTTGTTAAAAAATTCCATATGCATGTGTCATTGTGTACTGAAACTAAAACAGTGTTAAAAAATAGGGGTAACAGGCCTTTTTCCGGAAATATTGAGTTTTGATTATGGTACCTGTTGAAGCCCCTTTTTTCAGTTTGGATTTTTTATCAATGTTTTCAGTATATAGGAGAGCTTTTTTCAAACAAGGTTATGAATCTTTCAACTGATATGTTTTCATATGTCTTGTTTGGCAATATACAAGTGTATTTTGGTTATAAAAAACGCTTTACCTACAATTACTGTTAAAATAATGAATTTGACTGGACATTGAAGTAGGTCAAATGGGTACTAATAATACCGTCTGAAACGTCATTTATTATGCATCAATATATTTTGTTCCAAACAACAGATTTTCTTCAATTTTCACACATACATGCACCAATGTATACTTACACCAAAACATTAATAAAAATAATGGCTCACCGAACTTGTTTGGGAAATATCGGACTTTACATAGGGTAACTGTGTAGCCTTTTTCATGTTTCATGTTTAGGTAAACAACGTATCAATTGCCAAAATAGAATGGAGATATTTAATGGTTCTTTTTTTAGCTAATTTGTTTGGCGATACATTGTATACATGTGCTTTTGATTATTATAATGCTTTGTGCATTTTTAACCATTGACTGGAACTTAATGACTTATAAAGATTTATATTTATTGATTGAAATTAGAATATTGTAACCTATATACAATAAAGAAATAATGAAGGAAAAGGATAAATGAACCCAATTATTTTCTTTATGTTGCGAACGTCTTTAAGATGTTTCTGGAATACGGCTCCTGATGTGACAGTGAAACAAGTACATCATGGAACCGAAAGAACAAAATATTACATTTATTAATTTTAAGAATGAGGATGCTTCATATGAACAATCATCTTCAAAAATAGAACAAAAACAAGATACACGCATTAATGCAATGGCTGAATGTAAACTATTTTAAATCTAATTTATAAGGGTAAGCACAGTTTTGCACCAAGTCAATTGTATGTACCTTTCTTCGGATCGCTCATGAACCTCATCGATAATCAGGTGAGTGACGCCATCCAGAGTGGTGTCCCCTTCCAGGCGTCTCAGCACGATACCTGTCGTGCAGAACAGCAGACGGGTAAGCGACGACTGCAATGTGGAAATCAGATCTGTGCAACAAAACATCCTAGAAATATTTGGGTTCTTGTCCACTTCAACAACAAATATTTAAATTAAATTTAGTTGTTGTACAGGTAATAGATGCAATTACTAAATTATTTAATACACTTCTTGTTTTGACATCACATATATTTGGATCAACAATTGAAAGGAAACATCTCCTTCAACTGAATGTGGTTGATCAGTGGATTTAAAATTCTTTAAAACATTGTCTGCATAGGGTTAAACATATTTAATGTTTAGTACTAGTATGTACATCTCTATGATCAAAAACAAAGATAACATTCAATAAAAATTCTTATTGAAAACATAACTGAATTACTGTTAACGCACTGGCATTAACATTAGGAAAAATATAAACATAAAGTGCAAAATTTAATTGCTAACCTGCATTTTTTCCAGTCTGATCTGGTATCCAACAAGTCGGCCCAAGTTATCTGCCCTTTCCTCTGCCACTCTCTCGGCCACAGCAATGGCGGAGATACGTCGTGGCTGCGTGCAAAGAATGTTGCAGAGGTGAAGGTCCCCAAGGGCCAGGTACTGGTCAATGATAAACTGAGGTACCTGGGTAGTTTTTCCACATCTGAAATGTTTCATGAATAAATAGTTCAATATTTTCATGAAGATATTTTTCTTTTGAGAAAAAAAGTGACAGATCACAATGCCATTTGAAAAATTTGCCAATAGTTACAATTTTAAACAACTACTTTTTTTTCTTCCAAAAATGAACAAAAATATGTTTGATTTTAATGAAGATAAATCCATTTGGCTAAAGAAAATTAAACCAGAGTGAGCACTATACACTGTGTTTCATCAGCTACAAAATATTTAACCATATTTTTTCCAGTGATTCCTCTGGTTAGGCACCGATCAATATTTTCCAGTGATTCCTCTGGTTATGCACCTATCAATATTTTCCAGTGATTCCTCTGGTTATGCACCTATCAATATTTTCCAGTGATTCCTCTGGTTATGCACCTATCAATATTTTCCAGTGATTCCTCAGGTTATGCACCTATCAATATTTTCCCCCACGTGGGAAGCGGCTGGCAATCCCAGGAGAATTTGACTAATTGCATTTTTGGGGGGATCTAATTCCCCACCCTAGAGCATTTTTTTCTGAATCCTGTCAATGGGTGATATTTAACTGATGTATCAAATGGCCCGAGGGCCTTATTACCGGGATCTAAAATCTGAACAGTCTATTTCCCGGGACCCGGAATCATTCGGTGTGTCAAATTCCCACCTGTCGGGAATAGCTTTCAGTCTAAAGTCCGGTATATGCCCGCTGCTCCCCCCCCCCCCGGGGTAAAATATTGATAGGTGCATTACACATCATGCAAACTGTTGACTTTATGAAAAAGTATTTGAGAAAAAAATGTGCATTCATATTAGTGATTAAACACACTAATATTTACCACATCTTGAAGACCTTTACGTGCATAATGATGAAAATAATACAAATGGAACAAATATGCACTTTCCTGCATCTTCACTTGCCAACCTACCCTGTCATTCCACTGATCACCACCACCTGGTTGCTATTGACAACACTTAGGATTTTTTCCCGCATATCCCAGGCAGGCAACTTCTGACGAGTCTCCAGCATGTTTTTGTACTTGAAACTTGCCTAAAGTAAACATTCAATTACACATTCTGTAGCTATAATGACATGTCTTAATGACTGTTTCTTTGTTTTTGTAGCTTTACAGGGTTGGTATGCATAAAAACTATTGGTCAAAAGTTACGAAAAATCTTAAAATTCTGAAATTGTATGATTTTCTGACAAAGAAATTGCATTCTTTGAAGGTTTTGACACATATGTTGCAATAAAATACCAAGTGTATCTTATTTAGCATTTGTTACACACAAAGCATAGTGGTTTAACATAAAGCCTCTTTTAAACTGATTTCTTATAATTTAAGAATCTCTATAAATATGGGTCATGATCTTTTCCTATGATCTTCTATGACAGTGACAGTCTTGAATGGTATATTTAATCAATTTATTTACTTGGACAGTTACAACTACTTTAACTTACTTTCATTGTATTAATTAAACATTATTATATATGTCTACTATGATATGTTAAAACTGCAGAACATACATTTTTTGTCAAGTTGTACAACAATATCTACATGTACCTTATATAAAGGCATAAAAAATATGATACCGACCTTTTTCTTCTTGAAATCTTCAATTAGCCTCCTATTTGTCTTCAAGACTTCTGCAGGATTGGCCTTCTTAATGAATTCCTTGCTAACAGATCTTTTCACTTCCACTTTATTTGCATCCAAGCTTTCTTCTGTCGCAGGTCCATACTCTGCCATTCTCACCATAGCATCTGTAGCTTCTGCCAATTTTGCATCAGTAACATCATCCAAATATAACTTACTATCTGGGACAATGTTATTTATCTGTGTTACATATGAACTACCAATAACCTCTCCATCTTTTTTAATCCACGCAGGATGCGACGCCGGCACTGAGAAATCATGTGGAGGTTCAGCGATCACTTCATCTATGAACTTTGCATCGTCCAACAAACTAACTACAGTGAAGATGGAAGGCTCTTCGTGTTCAGCCATCCTTTTGGCCTCCTCAATCATTCTCTTTGTGATATTCAGACAGACATGTTTCTCTATGAAATGAGACGTCGTTGAGAAAGCAAGGAACGGAGGTTCCTTAGGATACAAATTTCCATCAGGAAACCGTACTTCAATTTCATATTGATGTTCTTTGCCATCTTCCATTCTTGGCGTTTTTTCTTTAGTGTTCTCCACAGGTACACTGTGCCTCATTCTACACCTTCTACCAAATTTACAGAAGCCTTTTAAATAAAATCTACACACAAGAATCTCTTTCTTTGTCTTTTCTTTGTCATCCTGAACTGGTTTTTCTTCACGTTTTGGCTGCACAATATTATCAAGATACGGTAAATCCAGCTTTATAATCCACACTTTGTTTGAGATTCGTTCAATAAACCGATCCTCATATATAGCCTGAAGTGCAAATATTTCCTCCATCCGTAACTCTTGGATTTCGGCAGCGACTGCTTCACCTGTGCATGGGTTAGTGACCAACGAGAAACATTCTGCCAGCAAGTACTCCAGCGCTAAACCAAGGTCACCGTCACAGACCTGGAGTGCCTCAGTGCACCTCTGTTTGTCGAAGCCAAACCTGCATGTTTAAAAGGTTAACAAAATTATCATTAATCATTTAAAGGTGATGTTCTAAATATGTCATGTTTATAATTATTTAGATCATTATAAAAGAAATTTGTAAATGGGATATTCAACAGTTTAAACATTACAAAATAAGGGTATATATTTAAGTAACCTAAAAAATGCTTCAGTCTTTAGTCATAAAAAAAAACCTAGTAAGCTGCATTGTGATTAATGAAGAAGTTAACAAAATAAAGTTGTGCAACTCATTTCTAGTGTATGGGTATGTTTTATTTCATGTTGTCAATTTTAATAAAGCCGATGCACTTTTGTCTATAACAGAAAAACATGTACAAGACCATTATCGTCTGTCATGTTCTGAGCTGGAAACCAAGTTAATACATATTTAATTGAGCCTGCAATTTTTGAGAACATTTATGTCACATCGGCTCCTCAGTTCACGAATGACTGACAATTAACATAAATGGAATATAATTATATCAGTTTTTTAGACAGACGACTAGAACAATAAACAGTATGAAGGTTGTGGATTGCATGAACCATTATGAAGTTAGAATAAAATGATGATGTATGTGAGTGCAGTCTACCAAATTATGAAAATGTATCCAAAACCAGTATAAGATCAATACAACAGGTTGAGAATATCACAGACCAACCTAGTCAGTTTCCTAACAGCGAGTGCACTGACTGTTGTGTCCTCACTGCCCAGCACACCAGTGTCGTGGACTGCAGTGTCCTCCAACTTCAGCTGATTGTTCACAATCCAGTACTGGTTCTCCGCTCTGTAGTCCAACTCTTCGTATTCATCTTCGCTGATTTAGTTTAAAAAATCATTTAAGTAGTTTTATATAGATCTTAAATTTTCTCTTTAGTCAGTATTCTTAATTCATATTCATCTTCACTGCTTCAGTTTGAAAAATCATTTTAAGTGGTAATTTACATCTTTAATTTCATATTAAGGCAGCATTCTTAAACTCATAAATTATAAAGCTGACACTAAAAAATACTTGTTGATACAAATATAAATATACACATTGTATAACTGACATTGGGAATAATGTTCTTTAATATTTCTTGGTCCAACACTTTGAAACAAGTCAAAACATTAAATCAGTTAACAGATTATGAAGAAGAAATAAGATACTGCCAGTGTGTGTTTACCTTGTACACTCAATTTCATCTTCATCGTCAGCACCATGCAAGTCTTTCAACATGCCTTTCACAAGCTCTTGATTTTCTGAACTCATGTGTAAATGTTGCATGGTGACTTTTACTGGGTTATTTCTAAAACAAGAATTGTATCATTCTTTGTATAAGTAGGGGTGCAACGATATACCGGTATATTGGTATATCGCGATACATGCAACTGCAATATCATATTGCGATACGGTTTTACTGTACTGCAATATTTATAGAAACTTTATGTACAAAACACCATTTAACAAAATAATTAGTTACAATACCTTATACAGGAAACACATTAATCCAACAAGAAAGTAAATATTCATGTTAATATTCAATAAGTTTTCCCTCATAACACAGTTACCTGTACCATTTTAATTCCAATACATGTACATGTTTATTTCATCACCGGATTTAAATCTCCAATTTATCCACTGCAGCAAAACAACATTCTGATTTTTTGAAACCCTTGACATGTCCCTTAGAACACTTAATTCATTAATGCTCTATCGACAGTGCTTGTGTTGTTCAGGAACAGTAGTATCGATTGATGCTTTTGGACACCACTCAGTGCGTTACACGATTACTACAAACTGCTAGACAATGGCCAGTTCGGCAGTCACATCAAATACTTTTGAAGTCCAACCGACATACAGTTGCTGCTAACGGCTTGCAGATTTGGAAGCCCAGCTAATTGATGACTTCACACTGTCAATATTCTGAGTTTTAACAGGTGTTACCTGTGTTTATAACGAATTTTATTGTTTGTTCAAATTGAAAAAAAATAAATGCACGATAATTCAATGCACATGTTTTATTGATAAAAAAAACTTTATGAAATACAAACAAAATATAATGAATATATAAGTAAAAATGCTTATTGAAAGAGTATCGCTTAAATACAATGTTACATAGTTAACTGTTTACAGTACAAGATTATGCACTTATGTTCAATTGCTGCAGTTCCCTTTGTATCACGTGATTAAAATAAGAAATTAAGAATGATGGTGATTATAACATACTATTCACTTATTTAAGATATGTTTGAAGTTTGGCAACTGAACATTTAAATAATCTTTTTTGACTGCTTGGTGTTGATGTAGTTACCTGTTTTACCATATTTAAGATACCAAACAGTAAAATTGAGTTAACACATGTACTGGATGTATATTATACACTACGTCTAGCGTGATTTCTGCCTTCTGCGACGCACCACCGTGATTCAGCCCAGCGTGACACACTACTATAGTCACCGCGATACACCGTGGAACACTGTGGAACGCGGTGATGTCGCCGTGGCGAATCGCGGTGACCGCGGTGACAGTCTCAATCAAAAATGTTGATAAGAAATCGCCGTGGATCGCGGTGATTTTAGCGAGTCATAATTTCACATTGAGCTTTTTAAAAAATATTTTACATTTTATTTCAGGTACGACCAAGAACATGGTTTTCGGAAAATACGGAACATTATGACAAAACGGGAAAATGAAAATATGCGTCAGTCAAATCACAAAGACCTCATCAAATTCGTTGTCCGATTCTATGACAAATCTTTGCATTTTTAATATGACTATCAAAACAATTGATTAACATGTCGGTAAAAAACGTGATTTTATAACAATGATTGACATAACCAACACCTTTGTTCTCTGTAAAAGTTCGAAAGGCGGAGCTATGCACGTGCTCTTTCATAATAGGACGATTGCCACTGAGTAACAAACACGCGATTGGTTAAGCATGTCGCTTCTCTAAACAAAAGAAGCCAATTTTATCGCCGAGAAAGGTGTTATTTTATGGTTTCTTGTCGGCTTTACTTTGAAGACGTCAAACTGTCAATTCACGCAGATTGCGAATTTTCGCGAGACTTGTATTAATGCCCTTGACTCTTTGTTTACGATTTCACAACACAACTGCGAACATGGAACTTCGGAATAAATTATCAAAATAAAAAAGAGATCAAAATAAAAAAGATTAAAGTTGCAAACTGTGATTATATTAATTGGTAAGTATCGGTTAATAGAAGACGATTTGTACTTTGCGAATAGTATACGGTCTGAAATATCGAACTGTACTTGCTCATTCACATGTACCTGTATTTCACCGCGACCCACCGCGACCGCAGTGGTCCACCGTGAGATTGATTTCCCGATAACGCCCGCGGTGCTCACCCACTATCACCGCGATTCTATCGCGATGGAACCACCTTTTAATCGCGGTGATTTTCCACGCTGACGAAAAATTGTCCACGGTGGGTCTGTGTTTTAGGCAGAAATCACGCTAGACGTAGGTGTTCTTGTATTGTCTTTTAATTTCATCATTATGTATTCACTATGTATTCAATACGTATTGCAATACAGGTTTAATGTATCACAATATATTGCAATATGGGTTTTGCCATATTGTTGCACCCTTATGTATAAGTACATGTACTTGTATTATGTTATATAGTATATTATATTTATATAATATTTTTATACAAATTTATAAGAATTGCAAATCTGTATGCCAGTGAAAATTATATGAACTTCTGGGCTTTTGGGCAAGTGGATTATTTTGAAGATTGATATATGTATTAATTGTATTTTCACATGACTATTACTCTATTACCATGTCGTATTATTGTCATCATAGGTTGTTTTCTTCTTCTTTTTTGTAATTTGTGACCAAAAATGCCAGTTTGAAAATCTGTGAATAAGTTCATTCAATGTATTGGTGTGCAATGTCGGCATACGATAAATTATCAACAAACCTTCTAGGAACAAAACTATCACTGCCGCCACTGGCGCCAGACTTGCTGAACGAACCCCGACCTCTGCCGTACTGGGACGGAACTCCTCTGACTGGAAACTGATTTCCAGTAGGGAGAGGAGGTCTCTCTGAAAACTCTGAATCCGGCTCATCATATGCATCATAAACGTCATCATCGTCATAAGCACTGGCACCACTTTTTCTTCCGCTGACAGATGGTCCTACCGGTCGCGTATTCACATTTCCACGTCCTCTACGATTGTGACGGCCACCACCTCTATTGGGATGACCCCCACCACGACGCTTCGCTACCTTTTTGTCCATATCTTCTTAAATGTTATACTTGAAACTGTAAATATAATTTGCCACATGTAAGAAGTAAATAAAATAGAAAATGTACAAACGCACCGTCTTCCTTCTTTTATAAGAGTATTCCACCAAAATCGGCTAGACGCTTTACCGGAAGCAGTACATGTTTTTCCTTGTTTCATTCCAGAAACATCTTGAACTCCGTTAGTTGTATCCATTGAAATCTTACACTTCACAGTAGTAAAAATTTATTTAAAATGCCACCCGCAAAGAGGAATAACGCTACTAGCAGATCGGAGTACAAAGACAAGGACAAACCAACACAGATACGTTTTAGCAACATAGAGGCAGCTAAGGGTAAATTTTTTGTTTACAATGGGAACCAAATGCCAACACCAAAAACATTTGACAGATTGCCTTACACTTTAGAGGAAATTCATAATGTGATTTATTAGAATTTCGTAATTTGTATAGTATTCACTGAATGTGTGTCTTTCCATCTATTATTGCTTCAGTAAAGTGGCTTGAGACTTTAGTTCTTTGGGTAGCGATAACAGAGGATTTTTTTAAATTTAGAACAACCTATACAATTATATACCATTTTAAATGTTATTCTTTCAGAAAAACAAAACTGCAAACCAAATTACTGCATCTTGAAAAATAAAGTTATTCGTATCTGAAGAAGGTAACCCCCCACATCTCGTTCTGTCAAATATGTAAATTCTGTCAATAATACACCTGGCAATAATTTCTGGCAGTTAAACAGGTTCAAAGTATCTTTTCATGTCACTTTATGCTTTGTTAAGTAAATACTTCACATATTTTCACAGACTGACAATAAATCATTTAAAATGGAATGAGTGTTAAAGCCAAATGCTGGACTGAATCTGGGTAAAACACAATGTCTCTAGTACAGTGAGGTCGTCAGTTCCGAATCACTAACGAAATTACCAATGTATACTTTAAAACAGCGACCGACATTGATTTCGAATATAGGGTATTTGACAGATAATTTCAACCTCGATCCTGCGCTCACCTTGATTTCCAGTCAGTTTCTAAATATAATTGAGTGTTTCTGTTTTTCCTCGATCGTACAGTTTCTCCATTTCCGGTTAATATTCTCCAATAGCGAATCACGTGACAGCAGGTGCCTTTTCATTACAGGGGTCGTTTCAAAACAAACTTTAACTGTTTATTTAACATTCATGAAATATAAAAAAATATAAAAAAACATAACCAGATTGGTATGGGATCACAGAACTTGTAATACCATTAACAATAAAGAAAACAAAAATAAACAATAAAGAAAAACAAAATAAATGGACCCTTTCGTGAGAAAACCCCGTATAGTGCACCTGCATATACTGTTATATCGGATTAGCCTGTGCCAACTGCAGTCCACACAGGCTGATCTGTGATGAAAGTTTCATTTTTCAGTGGGCCATATTTAAAATAGAGATTCTTGAAACAGAAAATACCATGAAAGCGTAATGTTCCGATTCAGCCTGTGTGGGCTGCACAGGCTAATCCGAGATAACAATTTATGCAGATGCACTATACCCGGTTTTCTCATGGAGTGGCCCATTTAATGAGCTGTCCTGTACAGGCTTGGCAGGGATGGCACTTTCTGGTACCAATGGCAGTGAAAAATAAATAAATAAATAAAAAACATATACTGTGAAAGTGTATAGGCTTGACAGGGATGGCACTTTCTGGTACCTATGGCAGTGAAATAAAAATAAATAAATAAAAAGCATATATATTGTGAAACGAGAGCTGTCCGTGGACAGCACGCTTGACTATTTGGTTCCTTGTCAATGAAGAATTTTCCAACTTCAAAAGGGGACATCATATGGCTAAAATGCTGGTCAGAGTTATGGGAATTGGCATAGGACCTAACATTACGACCCTAAATACATTGGTAAAGTTTCAATTGAATACCTTAAAGGGACTTGTTCACAGATTTTCGTATTTTTGAAAAATGTCATTAAATGAATTTACTTACAAAACTGTCATATCTGGAATAGTTTTAAATAATTATAATAACAAGGAAAAAGATAAAAATAATAAATGTGCCTGCCCTGGGGTTCGAACCCGGGACCCCTAGAAGCAAAATCTAACGCGCTACCACTACACCACGCAGGCTTTTGGTTTTGGATGGCAGTTTAAACGCTATGTCGGTAATACACGTTTTTGCTAAATTATCTATGAAAAGCGTTACAAACGCTTTATTATTTTTCCAATTTCGATTGATGATTATAAATAAACGAACATATCTTTTTAACATTTTTCTTAGTCAGGAGTGTTATTTTGCTTGTGTGAATATAATGCATACATTCTTTTTTGAATCTATGACAATTTTTGTGAAAATTGTCATTTTGCCAAACTGTGAACAAGTCCCTTTAAGTGGTTATAGAGATGTGGTGTTGCATGCAAAACTTTAAACTGAAATTGCTAAGTACAAAGAGGGGCATACTGGTAATTCTGCTAAAATGTTGATCAGTGTTACAGGGTTTGGCATATGACCTTATATTATGACCCTGAATACATCCGTAAAGTTTCAAGTGAATACCTCTAGGAGTTATAGAGACATGCTGCACGCAAAACTTTAACTTGAACTTGCTAAGTACAAAAAGGGGCATAAATCTGCTAAAAGTTACGTTGTTTTTTTCCTATGACCTTATGACCCTGAAGACATTTGCAAACGTTCAAGTGATTACCTTGAGTGGTAACAGAGATATTATGTACATGCACACAAACCTTAACTACTGCAATAAGCCGACGCTCAGGTGACAGGAATAGCTCTCCTTATTCTTTGAATAGTCGAGCTAACAATAATAACTGAAAAACATAAACCTGTGTCCTAAATAAACCTGTAGGGGCTTCACAGGCTGATCCTGACCAACAATTGAAGACAAATGAAAAAGCATTTTACAAATTCAAAAGAACAGCAAGAGTTACGCGTAATAAATGTCTGGCCTCTTGGTAGAGAGAAAAAGTCCAAAAATAAGGATCATATTAAATTACGGCAATCAAATCAGATGCTTTTCTTGTAAGGTGTACTAAACCCTATAATTTATGCATCACATCTAGATAGTATACGACACTCAAACATTAAGAGAAATAGAGCTAAACATAGAGCTAAGCGCAGCTTATTAATGTGGACGCCGACTCCAACACCGGTGGAAAAGTAACGTTTAGTCTCGTTTCATTCCTTTGTTGTGGCGAGACAATAAAGACATATTGATGCAATATCCAAAACATTTCTTAACCCGTTACCCCATACATATTTTTGTGACATGACTAATTGGAAAGCATCAGCAGAGGACAATAATAAATGACAATAACTGTCATTTAGATATGGAATAGAAAACATTTTAACGAAAGAATTTGCTTGTCGTGAGTTCTTTTGTCATCATGTTTTCTAAAGTATTCTACAGATGTGTTCAAATGAATATGGAGTTAAGGGTTAATTTATGCTTTTGGCGTTGTTTCAATAGACAGGTCCATAGCAGAACCTTCGGGTGATTTTTTCAGAAGCAAACACAGCTTGCTAAAGTTAGCCTTGATATCAGAGTGAGTGATCACATAATTACATGGTAACACAACACCACCCCCTTCTTCATTTGGGGCTGGCCATGGCGGAAAACTTGGCACTGGCTCCCCCGTTACCTCTGCAGTTATGCTCCCACCCTCGTTCATTATTGAACAGAAAAAATTAGACAAGAGTTTAGGAACATGGCCTATTGGGAGGCCTGCTACATCAGCTAATTTCAGCTGGCGCTTTTCGTCCGTAAATGTATCATGGACACTTGCAGGAAATGTTTCCAATGGTGGCAACCACACCAAGCATGCATATGGATCCTTTGTATTGCTATATTCTCTGTCTACAATTAACTGTGTAGGAGGACTGGTATTCAACGATCTAATCTTGTACACACGATATCCTTTAATCACCGAGTTCTTTAGTGTCATTTTAGAAGTGTTTGAGTCAAAAGGTGTATTGTTGGGGGTAGGGTTACTGTCTGTATCCGTGGCCTCATGGATATGTGTTCCACTGCAACCCGATGTAGATGGGGGTTCGATGTAACCCGATGTAGATGCAGGTTCGATGAGACCCGATGTAGATGGCGGTTCGATGTAACCCGATGTAGAAGGCGTTTCGATGTCGGGCTGAAGACGAAAGAAATCAAACTATTGATTACATGAAGATGACATACATACAAATGGAACAAGCATTTAATAGTTGCAAGCAACTTGTTTTTTTTTTGTCACAATGTTCTAAAGACATCTGAAGCAAATCATCTGCATCAAGTAGAGGTCGCCGTGACGTAGCGGATATGGTGTCCGCCTAGCAACTGGGAGATCACGTGTTCGATCCCCACTGCGGGTGCGTTCTTTCCATGTCCCCCAAAGACACCAAGTACTGGTTCTACACAGGAAACGGACTAGAGACCGTCTCAATAGGCCTAATGCGTTCCATGCAATCGAGCATAAATAAATAGGTTTAAACTAAGTAAAGACTTCAAGTCAAAAAGCATGCTATAAGCAAGTATTTAAGTTATTCAGCTGGCTTCAAATTTCATGTAATGAATGACTTTCATGTGGCATGTATAAAACAAATATTCATTAAGCATAACATTCAGACCTGATGAAATATATGTATATCTACAGGCAATCGGGACAAAAGAAAGGCTCATCTTCTTCAAATGAGTATGATAAACACTCAACATGCACCCAATCATCACACTTGTCGCACTGAACCCACACACGTTCCAGATTAAGTTCGTGGTCCTCTTCCCAAGTCCTATGGCATGCTTTACAAAATGCTTTCCGGCTGTCATTGTCTTCTTTGTCCAGAGGAATTTTGTCCTTTTGATGTGATGCTTTTCGCTTTTTGGTTAAAGGTCCTTTCCCTCTTTTTGAATTTGGCTTTGTTTGTTTGCTCTTTTTTGTGATTTTTCGCTTATACCTCTTTTTTCTTTTTCGGCGAAGCTTCTTACTTTTTCCAGCTGTTTTAAGGACATTCTTCTAATACATTCAGGTGATGTCAGATTGTCTGGTAAAGTGTTTAACATTGTCTGTTTCATTGGCTTTGCAGCTTCAGCAGCCTTTGGAAAACTCAGGGACTTGGTCAAAACTGGTGATACAACAGTATTTTCAGTTGAATTTTGTGTCGTTGAATTTTGAGTAGGTGTTTCTACGTTGATTGGTGACGGCCGACCGGTTTGTGTACTACCGGTAGTCTGATTTAAAGATGCATCTGCCAATATATCCAATCCAGTAAAGGTGGAACACTGTTCCTCTAAGTTAATGGTAGATGTTGATGTTTCAATTGTTGGGTTAGCTTTGTGATAAATGTTTTTGTAAACATCAAAGCACGGAGACTTACCTACAATATTGTAACCTTCTTGCATTCTCTTCTTATAACGGTAACGAGTTGGTGTAGATATTGTTTCTTCAAATACTTCTAGTGCTCCTTTCGCTTTTGTCAGTTCTGCTGAAACTTCACCGGAACCCTTCTCATCAATGATAGCATGTTGGTCTGGCACAGAATCTGAACTGGAATAGGTCAATGCAGTTTTCAGCATGTCACTAGTGATCACTGAGCTATCAGCTGGGTATATGCCAGAGGATTTAAATGCATTGATTACTGTCAGAGGCTTGTAAAACTGAAGATATGCCTCTGTCAATTTCTTGGCGAAAATCTCTTTACCAATACATTTTCCAGGGTTTTCTCTCGTGTGCTTCCTGGATACCATGTGCCATCTTGACTTCAATGGTCCGAATACTCCCTTATCCAGTGGTTGCATTATGTGTGTTGCATTAGGAACCAGACGGTACAATTCAATGCCCCTGGCCATCGCTTTCAGGAATACTGAGTGATCCACATGGCTGCTAACACTGTCCATTAATAACACCACTGGACGGTCAGTTCCCGCAAACTTATCAAAGTGGTCATTGAATTTTGAAAAGGTATCTACATCCATCCATCCTTTCTTTGTGAATGCAATGTCAGTTCCTTCTATTGATCCATTTAATGGGTTGTATCCTTTTGGTTTAGGCTCTGGGTAAACCAAAAACGGTGGCATCATTTGACCTGTTGCACTTCCACAGAACATCACAGTCAAGCGCTGCTTCCCACTGGTTATGTGTGGTACCGACAGGTCTCTTTTAGCAGGTCCAATTACTTTTGATTTGTTGCTCCCCATGTTGAATCCAGTCTCATCAGCGTTCCATATTCTACTTGGTTTATCAATCAAGTTCTTTTCTATGAGAAAGTCTCTAAAACTGTTGTACCATGCATCTGTTTTTATCTTTGTTATTTTTGATCTTTTAAGTTCTAACGGTGTCTCAATACGTGAATTAATGATGTGAGCGTTTCTACGCATAAATGCGTAATACCAAGTCTTGCCTGGTCTTCCATCTTTAAACGGAGTTTTGCGCTTCTCTTTCTTAACAACATCTTGTACGAAGTCCAGAAATTCAACCATCCGAAGGCCCATTCCTCTCTGTGCCATCTCACTTAGCCATGTCGCCATTTTCTCTTCTTCAGCTTCATTGAAAATCGAGCTGGGTCCATTTGTTTTAAAAATGTCAACTTCTCCCTTCCATCGTCTATATAACATTGAATAGGACAGATCATTATCCACTGCCGCTTTCCGCAACGACACATCTTTACTTAGAGTCAGACTGTACAGAGCCCTTTTCACTCGTTGTTTTTTCCTGGGACTCATTCGGTTCCCACGATATTTCTTCGAAATCTTCTTTGCCTCTGATTGGGCAGGACTGCTCACATTTGAACGTCTCTTTTTTGGACCCATATCCTGAAAAATAAAAACAGAGGTTTCTATTACTGTGTATTCCCAACACTGAATCCATTGATGCATGCCAATTAATCAGGCAAGCCAATAGAACCAACATATCAAATCATTCTGATTTTAATCATTCACCATTTACCCTGTACTGTACCCCATACTGAATTGTGCAATGGTCAAAATAGTCAACACATCAAATAATGACCTCGGCCTATTTAGTTAAACAAAGGGTAGTAATTTGCAGCAAAATGGATGGAGACAAACATAAATGACTATGTATTTTCTAAAGAAACATATATAGACATGAACAGTATCTGCATAGGTGTGCAGTCTGATTGTTACTGTAATATATCATATTTAAGTATAATCATGCCATGTCTGTGTTGAGATACCATCCAATATTTTGTGGGGGTAAATAGATATACTGACTCCATATACTATTGGTGAACAACGAGTGTACCTACTAAAAATATTCAAAGACAGACATACTGCGTAATTGTACATACATCTACAACATGTATTATGCATGCAAAAGTTTGACTATTATCCTATTTTCTATTCGCATTTCCACATTCATGTAGGTGATTAAATGAAAACAATGCCAGAGTTTAAAGATGTGAGCGTTTCTTCGCATAAATGCGTAATACAAAGTCGGTCTAGTTAATGTACCTGGGACTGTGGAATACGACAACAGGAAGTCCGCTTCTACCAGAAGTCTCCGGCAGCCGCCGTGGACGTCAATGCCGTGACGTATGGGCGAGAGGTCCCGCTATGGACTGCAGCCCGTCTCCGATCGCCTGTCCGTGCACGCCTTCGTGATACTGAACACATATATACGGTTTAGTATTTTTATACATTTCAAGATAAACTTGTAGTATATTTTCAAGCAGAATGAAGTAATAAAATGTAACGTGTTTATTTCCAAATGGTTGTATTAATTTTGGAATTTCCAGCTGGTTTATAGAGAAACAAAGACAAATGTCCTTTTATTAAAGCAACAACATGTTTCGTTTATTGAAGATGAAATTGTCTGTACCATATATACTGTTTACTAAAAGAGAAAATTTCTGGTTGGGACCAATTTCTTCTTTTGTTACAATATTTCTACAGATATATACTGCTGATGCATCAAAATGCATATTCATGAAGTAAAGGGTTAAATTATTGCACACATGATATTCCGAGATTCTACTTCCCATTTTGAGTGTTTTATTCCAAGAAGATTAACTGCAAACATATTTGATCTGTGACCGATGTTTACCCTTTTCGCTTGAACCGATTATTATACCATCTAATCTTTTTTTTTCTTTTAAAATAAAATTTCAAAGCTTTTTATGCACTTCATTCCATCCCTGTACTTTAATTTACGCAATTAATTAAATTGACAATAGCACTGACCCGTTTAAATAGCTGTTTGACAGTTAAAAATGCGTTTGAGACAACCCCTGGTTTACTTCATGTGTGTTTCGGAACTGACATCTGTAGCAGTGTGCCTGTTTCGAGTTTTTTAATCTACAGTTTAACTGAAAATGTACACGTCTAGTTGTTTTCTGATTCTCTGATATCATTCAAATCAATACCACGATCACTTACCTTGGACAATGTGTTAAGAAAATAATCGTGTTTTTATCACAGATCACTTCACGCGCATGCAGAATTTTGCCGCCCATCGAAAAAATGTTTACTTCCGGTTTGTTGAGGAAAAAAACATCAAATGTTATTGTTCATGACTGCACACTTTGTTTAGTTATAAGTGGTAAGGTTTTTTTGAAAATGTTGAATGAAATGCAATTTGTTTCGGAAATGGGGAATTTTCGGAACTGACGACCTCACTGTACTGCGTCAAAAACATTTGGCATTTACAAACTGCAAGTAAAAGATGTTATATACATTTATAAAGCTCAGTTATATATATATTATATATCTTTAACATTCTTAGTACATATAACAGACTAATTTATTTCAGTATTTGGAACAGTGAATTCATTAACTCTAAAGGCATACATCTGACATCATCTCCAGTTTTAAGACCACCCTTTCTGGAAGACCAAAACACAAAGTAATACATTTTACCTTTTAATTTTGCCAAAAAGATCATGTACTCTTCAAAGTAATTAAAAAATGGCCACACAAATGTAAATACATGTATTGAACAACATGAGGTCTTGATGAAAGGTGGACTTTCAATGCAGCTTTTTGCTTTAGAAACTTTTTGGAATACTAATTGTTCACTCATTCAAAAGAACTCAAACCATACATTGAATACAACAATTAACATGGTTCAAATGCTGAACAATTTTTAAGTATTGATCAGAAAATACTTGAAAAGAACATAGTCTTGTGATGACTTCTTGGCTGAGCATCTTGAAAACAACCTAACATGAGAAAGACTGTTAATTTCTGTCTTCAAAGGCCACTGTCTCGTTTTTCCTCTATGAACAGAAGACTAAAAAGCAAAGCACAATATCTTTCAAAAACTGGAGCAATCCTGAAATTAATATATGCAAAAGCACATCATGCAATACTTTGGACAAACATGTATATGCAAAACTGTAGCAGCTTAACAGCATAACTCGAAACCGGAACAAGGGACGGGTAAACTGACACGGGTATACCTTTGAAATGACAACACCTTTAGAAATATTATTTAAAGTAAAATGCAGAATACAGTAAATGTTGTTACAAGAACTATGACCTGGGTTAAGTGACTAGAGCAAATCTGACAGCATTTAAGTGCATACACATGTTATGAACATGTACAATCTGCACCATTAGCACATGCCTAATGCACATACCAGTCAAATCACACTTACTGCATGTGTGTCACATGCTTTATTGTTGAAATCATGTCATGCGATTATCACGCTCTTTTTATATATTGAGTACAGTGATCAATTATAAATTAAAATTAACAGGCTTTGCATTTCAGGTGTGTACACGGTGATGATTGAGGATCAATGCTTTGCTTATAAATCGAGGCAGAATATTTGTCGTAGTTGTTTTTGACAAAATTTGTCTAATCGTCGTCCAGTTTCACTATCTTCCAAGAGCTTTACCATCGTAAATCTTACGTCAAATCAATATATTAACAGCCAACATGCATGTACAACACGTGGGATAATGTAAAAAATTAGCTTGAATCTTTTTTTTTTTTCAAAACTACCTGTTAAACGTTCAATAAAATTCGTGAAGCTGTAAACCTCGTGTCGCGAAATCCGAGGACGTTACTCTTACGACGTTATCGGAAAACCACGAAGTTGCACTCGGCTTAACTTCGGTTATAGTTCGAGAGACTGTCGGAAGTGGCCGATTGCTGCTTATAGGGTGCCTTCGTTTCGTCACAAAGTGCTAAAAAGCGCTAACACTTATTTTACAGGAAACTATACCATCGAATTGGCGAAGAATTACACTTTTGTCAGCTACTTTTGCCTTCTTTTGCTCGGCTTTAGTTTTTCCACAAAAAGCTGATGAAAATAGCCATTTTTTGGCTCGCATTTCCTCCTGAACCATAAAAATAGCATAAATTATTTTTTAACCAATGGAAAGCTTAACATTTGCCCTTTCCATTGACGTAAAAACATCATTGTAGGTTAAGCGGTTGCTGATTTATACATATCAGAACCACATGACTATCATGAGCTAAACAAATATGGCGGGCAGCATAAATGAGGAACTAGCGAGAATTGACATAATTTACCGATCGGAATAACCCATTTAACGAATGTAAACCTTAAAGTAAACAACATTTATATAAAGAATAACATCTTATCTATCAAATAATGCTATTAAAATAATGTTTATGTGTAGCAGTAATTAGGAAGGATGTTGATAAAAATGTATACTTACAATGGTGACAGATACGAGATTGCGGAATCGGCATTCCTCTGTTATCGCTACTTTGGGCCTACAACATGCTACAGCAAGAATTACATCTTGTCTTATTTATAAGACGTGCAAAGAATTTTAATAATGTTTATATAAGGCTTAATTCTGTACATAAATGTAGTAGATTTATACTAGAGCTGAAATCGGAATTTAGCGCATGCAGTGTTCGCGAAAACTTGAAAATTCTGTCGGTTATTCGGTCTGACTGGCTTTAATTATTTGTCAGTCCGAAAGAATATCTGTCAGTCCCACTTAACAAAAAGTAATGACTTGTAACATAACAAAAATGAGGTAACTGTTAAGCTTTATTTTATTTTTTCTATTGTTGATGTGCGGGTTGATACATTTTAATTTAGATTATGTCAGTCTCCGCGAAAGACCGTCGGACCTCTGACGTTGCTGATAAAAATCCCGGAGGTCGGGCAAAAACTGTCCGAAAACTGGTCTGTGATTTTTTTTGGAATTTTTACAACTACCTGTGCCATTGAACTAGGGAAATTTTAGCGCGACAAACCTCAAAAAGGGGAAAATAGTAAAGTTTTTTTATATTCTTAATTGTCCACTGTGAACATTTTATTTTTATTTTTTTTCTTCTGATATATTTAACTTTTTATGCTGCAGTGACTGTGTGCACACCTTTATTACATGATCATCAGATGATATGATTCTTAAAGTTACATAATTCCTGTATAGGCAATTGGTCAAATTTGCCTCAAATAAAGGACTAACGGATGGTAATAAGTGTTTTTCTCCTGAAGACGTCTCTGGAGTTTCATTATTCCTATATTAAAGTTGAATCAAAAAATGTAAAACTGATATCAATTAAAGATACTTGATTGTCACAGCAAATGTTCATTTAAATTTTATAATATTTGAATGATAAACAAGAGTCTGACTTCTGAGGGCAATTGCTGAGTCGCTATGCTAGTTTTCTTGTTTTATGGCCCTTGAATTTGTCAACCAATAGTTCAAGATCTTCATCTGTGAGGTGTCTTTGGTGGTGGCAAATCCTCATAGTGGCATCTAGATGACCTTGGGTTAGCCTGTTTCTCCTCTTAGTATCTATGGTGGCCATTAGAGAGAAACTTTTTACCCTAGAATTTGGCTATGAAAATGTGGTGCACATTATACATGGTAACAGTGAAAATATTTCTATAAAAAATCGTAATATATTCATCATATTTTGTTCATAATTAATTCATAATATTTTTAACGCATAAACACTGCATTATAATAAATTGCAAAAATATTTCAAATTAGAACAAACAATAAAATCCTTTAAAAACGCGATTCGAATAACATAACCCGTTAAAACTAAAGAATGACAGCGTGACATCATCAATTAACCGGCCTTCCAAATATGCAAGCCGTTAGCAACACCCATAGCAACGGTGTCGGTTTACTTCAAATGGCTTTGATGTGACAGCCAAATTTTTGGCTATTGTCTAGCTGTTTGTACCTGAAAAGACACGCTGAGCACAAGGTCGGTGTCAAAAAGCATCGATTGATGCTACTAAGTACTGTACCTGAACGAAGCAAGCGCTGTCATTAGAGCATTAATGCATTAGTGTTCAAAGGGAAATACCGAGGATTTTAAAATTCAAATGGTTGTTTTGTTGCCTTGGATAAATTGGATATTTAATTTCAGGGTGACGTACTATACATCGTCTGCATTTTTTAGAGTATTTAATTATATTTGGATAAATACGTGTTTCATGCATAAGGTAATTTTGTGTGCATATTTAAAATTTACTTACTCAGTACTGTAAATTACATTTTGATTAAATTAGTGTAATATTACAGAATATCAACATTAAACTAACGCAGACAAAAAAAAGTGCAATATAACATCAACAGACATGGCAAAATCAGCTGCCAATGGTTACCAGATTTTAACCCTCAAATTTTGCTTCTAAAATTGGGTCAGCGTTATACACGGTAGTACCAGAACTGTTTTTATCGATGTTTCGAACACTATGTCTATTTTCAACCTAATATCGTGTGTAAAGAAGCAATTAAGTTTCATCAATTTTTTATTGAAATACCAACCCAGTGTGAGGGGAAAATGTTTCTTATTTTGGGGAAAAATTGGGTCATTTTAGTGGAAAAATGGAGGTTTATTGACAACGGGAAACTGCCGTTATTCGGCAGTAAAAATAGGCAAAAAAATCACTGCTGGTCCTCATGTCCGGTGAAAATTTCTGTAAAAAATATTTTACGACATCGATTGCTGTACGTTTTGTTTACAAAATTACGTCACTCTCGGAATCTCCTTTCATTTTTGGTTTTCGTTCGACTGGTTCTGTCTTGCGTTTTAATGTGTTGAATTTAAACATGTTTGTGTTTCAATAAGATGACGTCACAAGTCTCGCGAGAGAATTGGTTCCTGACTGCATGGTTGACATGATCGTATAAGGACTGTGTAACAGGAAACCTATCAATGTTGTCTTATAGTTCCAGTTGAAGTTTAACATTGTTGAAGACGTTGAAAGGACTTTGACAAATACAATTTAATTTATTTATATCTTGCAAAATTAACATGCTGATAGTAGTAGCTTTATTAAATAAAGCACTCTTAAGTGTATATTGTTTTAGTTTTCATCAAATATATTGTTTTTATTGTATTTCAATGTTTCTTGCAAAAAAATAAGTGGCCAGTAATAGTTGGTCCGGGCCAGTAATATTTGGGGCATTACCAGTCCTCGTGGCCAGTAATAAATTCACGACTTTCGCAGAGACTGTTATGTAATCATAGTTACTTGTGGAAGTTCGAGTTGACATTTATTACCCGGCTTTGCACCATCATAATAGTTTAACGGTCAACCATTCCACATTTTCAAGCTCTATATAACCAATGCTATTTAATCTACAAATATTAATGAGATGTTAACAATAAAAATATGAAAGCGAAATCACCTGGCAAAATCCTCTAAAATAGCCGAAATGGTGGTGTTTATTTTGTAACTGTTGTTGACTTCGAAAGTGACAGTGCCTCGGGAAAACTGAATAGTATTTCTATTGGTTAACAAAATTCAAATGCGTGTTTTAACGGCCCAGACGAAGACGGCCCAGTCCAAGACAGCCTACTTGTTACGCTGCAAAAACTCCGTTGGTATAGGATTAAAGTTTGTGATTTAAATGTCAAATACATTATAATTATTGCAATTAGAGTTAGTTTGTGTGTTATGCTTGTATATTTATGTGTAATTCCCTTTTATTAATTTAAATTTTCCAAATTAATATAATACTGAAACCAGTATAGTCTAGTCGGCTGTCATGGAATTTGGCCGAATAGTCCGATATAAGGAAATTTACTTCACATCCGGTCTAAATTTCGTCATCGGATTTTCTTTCAACTTTTGTAAGTCCTGCACTAAATTTATTAGGACGGCGGGCCGACGGTTTTCGCGGACACTGCGCATGACTGGCCTAGGTAAATTTTGGTTTAGGTGTTGTTAAGTAAAATACATTGATGGATAACTTTCTTGTTGCAAGTAATAAGAGCAGTCAGTTTGTAAACAGATGCAAACTTTGCAACTTTCTGTAGTTAAAAATTCTCCTGCCATCTATCAGATGCTCTACCCAGGATGTAAACACTGCACTGCTGAGTCAGCAGCTTTCTACTGGCTGTGTAAAGTTCATGACCTTTTTGTGGGTGGGATTAGCTTTTCCAGGGAAATTTGAATTTTCTAGCAGACAACAAAAACATTATTTGAAAACAAAGGTGAATGATGTTTTACAGGATTAATTTTTAATATGCCAAAAGCTTATCTGTTAATTTACTTGTGTGACAAATTTCAAAGAAAAATAATTGTTAAAACCAGAGAAAATGAAAAAAATTGTTTTCATCCGTCTGCTCCTGACAGACCAGTGTGTAACTGAAGAGTACAGAGCTCCAGATAATTTTTTCAGTCTAGGGGTATTTCACTCATCAAATCATTAGTTGAGGAGTAATTCAAACACAAAGATTGTTCAGGAGTATTTTATATCACCCTCAAAGCCTCATAACAAATGCACATTTGAGTCTAATGCATTACTCTTGCTGTAAATTCTAAGCAATGGAAAACTGATTTTCCAGCTGGGCATTCTTTTCAGCAACTTTGTTACCATCATGTTTCTTTTTCTGGACACATTTTATAACGTCAAATATAAGATTATTAATCCCCCCGTCGAAGAAGTTGGGGTATCTTGCTTTGCACCTGTCGGTCGGTCTGATAGTCGATCTGTCCGTAGACCATTTCGTTTCTGCACGATATCTTGAGAATGCTTTGACCTTCGATCATGAAAGTTGGTACGCTGGTTACTTGGGAGGAAAGGAAGAAGCCTAATAATTGTAAGGCCAAGGTCACTGTTACTAAAAATAGAAAAACGGTTTCCTGTCAATAACTTGAGAACGCATTGAGATATTTTAATGAAACTTTATACATAGATACCTTACATCGATACCTCGATTGGGATTGCATATGGGGTGGGTGGGGTCAAGGTCACCGTTACTAAAAATAGAAAATACGGTTTCAGCACAATAACTTGAGAACACATCGAGACATTTTAATGAAACTTCATACATATATACCTTATATCGAGACCTCGCTTGGGATTGCATATTGGGTGGGTGGGGTCAAGGTGAACGTTGCTAAAAATAGAAAAACTGTTTCCGCTCAATAACTTGAGAACGCATTGAAATATTTTAATGAAACTTCATACATAGATACCATATATCGATACCTCGCTGGGGATTGCATATTAAAAAAAAATTCACAATTGCACATATTCACAACTTGGCTGGGGGGCATACGTGTTATATAAACGTCTCTTGTTAATAATCGGACCGACAGTTTTTTTCTGAATTAATTGCCAACGATATTGACAGAACTCAAGCTTGTTCTTTTGGCTTGCCATGATCTGTCAAACTTGTAAGACGCATCATGCAGATGCCCGTCAAAAGAAGGGAGCGTCTCGGTGACTGAGACAGCTAAACCTGACAATGTGTGAACGAAGAACTGGGAAACAGTCATGTTTACATTGTGCAATTATAAAACAGCTGATCGAAAAATACAAAGTAGGCAATGGAAGTACGCCTGATAATAGCACACAATGCATATGGTGGATTTTACAGTGAGTTTTTTAACTTACTGAAATATAAATTCTTTCGTATTTATAAACTTTTTATGCATACTGTTCGCAGATACGCATCTTATCTGGACTTCTCCGAGTAGACATTTTCTTAAATTCTGGCCCTTTTATACTGTTACCCATTTGATTAAAAAAGTATACACATAATGCAAGCTTCCACAACATTGAAACATGGTAAAAAATAGTTACTCTCAGGTACAAGTAAAGTGTCTAATCTTGCCACATATAAATAAATACTAAATGATGTGTCTGAAGTGGTATGATGTTACCAGTGCTAGCAAGTAGGATGTACAGAGCACACCTATTGAAAGATGCACTGCAAGGCAGCAAAATCATTTATGGTTATTTCAGCGGTGGCCTCTGCTATTAGAACTAGTCTGGGACCTCGAGGCATGGATAAAATGGTATGTGTATTTTTGTAATCTCATGTTTAGTGGTTTACCTGTATACAGAATAATGTAAGACGATCCCCTTAATACTGATTAATCATTATGTGCAAATTTGTGAGCAATAAACTTATCAATATACCCTTTATAATAGCCACAATGTGTTGAAATATTAGCCTAAATTGGGACTTCCATTTCCTTTTGTTGTTTTCCTAGATTCAAGCTTCTAATGGAGATGTGACTATCACCAATGATGGAGCTACAATTCTCAAACAAATGCAAGTCTTGCATCCAGCAGCTAAAATGGTAAGTTGGACCTGATGGTAACTGACTTTCAGCACCAATAAAAAAAATAAAACGTGTCATGTTTGAAAGTTTGTTTGATTATATCATGCAGAATCTAACCCATTTCATGTCATAGTTTCTAAGCAACTTTTTATCTACATAAAACCTCCTAGAAAAAGAACTGTCTGACATTATGATTTGTACCTACACAATATTTATGCCCCCCATCGAAGATGATGGCATATATTGGTTTGCTAATGTCAGTCAGTAGACCACTTTCTTTTCCGCTCTCTTTAAGTCGAACAGTTTTGATCCGATCTTTACCAAACTTGATTAATCTTTGTGGGTATAATATCTCGGTTCAAGTTCGATAATCAAACAAATCTCTCCAGGAACTGTGGAGTTATGCCCCTTGAAATATCTATAATTAGCCGTTTTTGCTCTCTAAATCCAACAGTTTCATCATCTTTACCAAACTTGATGAAACCTTTGAGAGCATAATATCTAAGTTAAGTTCAATTATCAACCAAATCACCCAAGGAACTGTAGAGTTATGGCCCTTGATTTTGTTTAATTGGCCTTTTTAGCAGTTGCCGTTCGATATATGTCTTAACAGTATGCATTTTCATCAAATAAGATATTTTTAAAATTGCTTTTAACCTAAAGGGCCCTGGGGGCATAAACAGTTCTTGTTCTTCCTTGCTTGCACTATGTGTTTACTCGTTCCATGTCATTATTTTCTTATTAGATTAACTGACGTTAATCAATGCAATATTGTACAAATTAGTCACATAACACTTAAAAACAAAGCAAGAATGCCATGTGTGTGTGTTTCTAGTTGGTGGAGCTGTCCAAGGCCCAGGATGTGGAGGCAGGAGACGGCACGACCTCTGTCTGTGTGATTGCCGGCAGTCTGCTGGACGCCTGTCAGAAACTACTGGCAAAAGGTTTATTCTTTTTTCTACCTTTACACTGAGATTTAAAATGTTTCCTTGAAGCTTTTAAGTGGTAATGCACTGAAAGAATATTGACTTGTTTACCACTACATCATTACATGGACAAGTTCCCTCTATAATCGGAATGCATCATTTACTTCATTTGATAAAAGCATTTATTGGATACTTAAAAATCTGTTTTATGGACACATTCTTCACTGGCAGATAGTTCCCGTGCACTTTGCATATTCTCAGATATCTATGCATTACGTTCCAAAAGATAATTGACCTTATTACGAGATTTGATTGACAAGGTGTTTAGCCATTCAGAAAGCTAGGACTTGATTGTTTGACGGACATGGCTTGTAAAAACATTCTTCCACTCTCCACGGTGTTTGACGGACTTTATTTTAGTTGACGTGGTTATAAATCCCATAGCATATCGTCAGTTGTTAGTTTTGTTAGATGATATCTATCTGAATGCTTTAACTTACTGAATGTGATCATATTTAATGTCATTAAAATGGTTCCCACACCATTAATAGATGTGACATCATGATAAATCTAGTAAACACTGAACGCGCCAGTTCTTAATTTATGCACAGGTATCCATCCGACCAGTATATCAGAGGCATTCCAGAAAGCATCTGCCAAGTCGATGGAGATTCTGGAAGGCATGACAACGCCCCTCGACCTTAACGACAGAGAGTCCCTTCTCAAGAGCGCCTCCACCTCTCTTAACTCAAAGGTCTGCGGGTGTTGAGTATGATTCATGACTGCTGTTCGTGTAATGATCATGTCGTTCTCTCTGCATTCTCCATCAAATGCTGTTTAAAGAATAGACCACTGTTCACAAGAAATCTCCCTCAATTCAATCGTAATTTTCTAAACAGCTGAACATATTGTCTGTTTCATCTCCATCTGCTGGGCCCGGTTGCTCAAAACTTGAACGGACAGTTAAGCTAACGGCCGTTAACTTTTTTGGATGAAGTTTTTGATGTAAATAAATGTTAGAATTTTAAAATCTGCATTTATTCTAAATAAATTGATATGCTCAAATAATTGTCAAATGCTTCACAAGCGAGTTGCTTGTAATATTAGTTGTATTTACATCTAAAGTTAACAGGCCGTTAGCTTAACCGGCCGTTAAAGTTTTGAGCAACTGGGCCTGCAGCCATTATTTTATTTAAAATAGTAAGATTTACATTTAGGTTGTCGAGTTACACGACTTGTACTTTAAAGTTAGCCTATAGAATATCAATAATTTGTGTGTCATCAGGGTGTTCGTTTGACTAGAGCTCCCAGGTTTCGACCTGTGATTTTCATTGAAATCATGAAATTGATGCATGTTAAAACCACCCAAAGAGTCATACTGACCCTTGGTAAATGGTTGGATTGCGTCATCACTTCCTTTACAACTGAAGCCAATCAAGACTGTCTGTTATTAACACATTAGGCCTACCTTATCTTAATCTGTTTTGCATTTACTGATAAGATCTTCCATGCCTGGAAGGTATCAGTGTATGTATTTGACCCTTCCACCAATGAAAACATTTTTCATTATGCACCTTTAGCATAGTTGTAAACTTCAGTTTGTTACACCTTTTGTTACAGGCATTTGTGTACTGTCAACCTGGATAATTATGATATTTACATGTTAAATTGTAGATGAAATGATGTTTAAAGGGTTAAATAATAACAATATTTCACATAAAATATAATAATGTAAAAACAATACTGATTAATAAAACACCAGAAACACTTTAAAAAATTTGGCCGAAAATTTAGAACAGTTAATAATTTCGGACAACACATTCGGATATTTGTTGATATAACAAAAAAATAGCAGCATTTAGTTTTGTCTTTCATTCATATTGATCAATTATTGCAAAATCTTACCTTTTTAGGTCTTTCTAAACAATTGTACATTGAATGAAAAAAAACAAAAACGACACCTAACACAAACTTATAAAGGCTTATTTTTAATATTATAATCATACCAGGTTGATTTTTTACTTTAGTAATATTTTGTAATTTATTATATTTATTAGTATAATGTGAACCTTGAGTTTGTCTGTTTTTGTTTTGGTGACTTGTGAATATTAGAATTTGACTCTTCATAATTGAATTTTGACCCCTGAAAATTTTGGTCAAAGGGCCAATAACCCATGAAATTAACAGTCTCCTGAACACCCTGGTCATTCTTGTGTTGTCATTTTATGCTCATTGTAAGCAATGAGTTGCTTAGTGTGTATGTGTGTCGGAACATAACAGACATTACAACAAGAATTAAGCATGTCATATATTGTTTACAAAATCATTTATAAATAGAAAACTAATAATAATAACTTGGAGTACATGTAGTTGAAACATAGTTAAGGGCTGTTCCAGGGAAAAAGGTGATTGGGGGGGGGGGGGGGCAGAACACCAGTCCAACAATGGGGTACCACCAACACATTTTTTTTAAAGTCAATGATCATCGTTTTATCCCCTCTATCACCCCCCACCCACATAATTTTAGTACATCGGCGTTCTGCCCCTTTATCACCTTTTTTCCTGGAACAACCCTAATTGAATTCCTGTAACAACCCTAATTGAATTCCTGGAACAACCCTAATTGAATTTCTGGAACAGCCCTAATTGAATTCCTGGAACAGCCCTAATTGAATTCCTGGAACAGCCCTAATTGAATTCCTGCCACTGGACTTCCTAGCAATTTCTGCAGCAAACGTCATGTACAATCTTTATTGTTTGCGATATAGGTGGTGTCCCAGTATTCCAACATCCTGTCACCAATCGCAGTGGATGCTGTGCTGAGAGTTATCAACCCTGTCGTGGCAGACAATGTAGACCTTAATGATATCAAAATTGTCAAGAAACTGGGGTGAGTACATGTAGTTGTAAATGATTGTACGACGTATGACAAAACTTTATTTCATTTTAGGCTCAGAAAGCTGCACGCATTAACGTTTAGTGCTAACATAATTCGTTTTGTTTATCAGCGCAAGCAGTGTTTGTTGACATGTCATGGAAGTTTTTGGAAATTAGAGTGTTCAACTTTTTTAGGTGTGAATAGCCTAAAATGCTCGTGTGCTAAGACATATTGAAAATGCGTACAGTATTATTGTAAAGATTGATGCGTACAGTATTATTGTAAAGATTGCCAGTACATGCTTTTATTTTGGATAAGCTTATCAGGTGTGATGACATCTGTTTTTGCCTTAAGTTACTGGTCTGGTTTTGACAAATGCTGCTTGCAACTTGTTCGTAGATAAATTATGTAGTAAATTATAGAGAAAAAAGAACAAACTCTTGTCTGTACATCCTTTTGGAGATGCTGGTCAGTATAGACAGTTGATTTTGCCTCCCCTGTTCATTTACACTTGGTCTGTTCCAGTGGCACAGTGGAGGACATAGAGCTAATAGATGGACTTGTGTTCGACCAGAAGACCCAAGGAGTGGGTGGGCCCAACAAGGTGGAGAAGGCAAAGATCGGCCTCATACAGTTCTGTATATCAGCACCAAAGACAGATGTAAGTGGAATAAGCATGGGCTTGTTTGGTGTTGCTTGTGATGATTTTGGATGTCTTGTTCACTGAAAATTCGAACACGGCACGAGCCAACCTTCAAATAAACAAAGAAGAAAATCAAGTATAGGTTATTTTGCAACAATTATGGGCGGGGCTAACACATTCGAAACACACGATACGAAATAAACACTTATCCCGACAAATGTTTTGATACATTTACCCCCATTGTGCTAATATACATTTTGAGAGTAGACAATACGTTGTATCACGCTTCATGGTTTGACAGAGTTTAGATGCGTAGCATCAAATCACAAGTGCGAAATTATACTTTTACATCATAGTTAGTTGTCAAATAACCCACGGCCGGATGTTTAGAGGCATGGTATCAAATCACGAGTGCGAACGCCAGAAGTTAGTGTAGATGCGTGGTATCAAATCGCACTCTGCTACTGTATACATTGACTAGTACCATGTTTCTCATTCCTCAGATGGACAACAGTGTTTAGACATGCTCTGCTACTGTATACATCGACTAGTACCATGTTTCTCATTCCTCAGATGGACAACAGCGTGGTGGTGTCGGACTACACCCAGATGGACAAGGTGCTGAGGGAGGAGAGGCAGTACATCCTGAACATCGTCAAGCAGATCAAGAAGGCTGGCTGCAATGTGCTCCTCGTTCAGAAATCCATTCTCAGGTGAGCTTGCAAGCAATGTGCAGATGTATAGTAGTATGCCAGTATCTTATTCATATTGCTTGTGTGTCATCCATTATAAAGAAATCCCTTCTCAGGTTGGTTCCATTCGCAGGTGTGTGTTGCAGGATCATATTCATGTTGATAATTATCTGATATGAGGACTTTCTCTGGTTGATTCCACTCTTAGGTTACAAGCAATGTCTTGGTAATTAAAAAGCAATGTCTTGGTAATGAACAAGCAATGTCTTGGTCATGAAAAAGTATTCTTTTGATGTATTGTTAACATAACATTAACCTACATAAATCCATTCTCCATTTGAATTCATTCCAAGGTGTCGTTTTACGCAACTTATTCATAATGAAAATGTATTATCATAGAGTTTGTTGAAATGTCAATTTTTAGGTTAGTTTACAATGCATTGGCATTTTTAATGATGCAAATGCATTTTCTAGCGAATTTTAATCTGGTTGGTTTATCGGTATCTTCTTGAACATTATCTCTGATTGATTGTAAATTAACCCACAAGACATCCATATTCGAATATGTCTTACAGCATCTTCCGGTTAATTTCTAATGTATTAACTCTCATAATGTAAACTGACTACACAAGAAATCCAGGAACTTTTAGGATTTTAGCTGAATTACCAGGAACTTCTTGGTTGAAGCATCGGCACATTGTTATCACTGCTTACAATGTGGTGCTTGTGATAAGCAGCATTTGGTGATAGTCTCATAATGAACAGTTATTTCCCTTGACATGGTCTCATAATGTACAGTTATTTCCCTTGACATAGTCTCATAATGAACAGTTATTTCCCTTGACTTAGTCCCATAATGAACAGTTATTTCCCTTGACGTAGTCTCATAATGAACAGTTATTTCCCTTGACATAGTCCCATAATGTACAGCTATTTCCCTTGACATAGTCTCATAATGAACAGTTTTTTCCCTTGACATAGTCTCACAATGAACAGTTATTTCCCTTCACATAGTCCCATAATGAACAGTTATTTCCCTTGACATAGTCTCATAATGTCCAGTTATTTCCCTTGACATATAACTAGTTTAAATTCTCGGGTCTCTACATTACTATAAATATTTTTGATGATTTTCTTTTTTAGAGATGCTGTTAGTGATTTAGCACTTCATTTCCTGGCAAAAATGAAAATCATGGTAGTTAAAGATATTGAAAGAGAAGATATAGAATTTGTTTGTAAGGTAAGTTCTTTCTTTCAGTCCATTATCATTAAATACATAACAAAACATATTGTTATTATACAAATTGTTTTAATTAATGATTAATCAACATGATTAAAGGGACTGAACTCCAGATGGTCCAATCGTAAAAACAAAAGAAAATTGTCACAAATACACGATTGGCTTACATAATTGTATAGAACACATAAAAAAAATTAGACATGTTTTTATTTTATCTGAAAAACAATGATTTTATATAGTTTTCGTTTTAAAATCTATAGCGTCTGCAGACGCTATAACTTGTCGAGTAATTTACAAATAGTGCTGTTTATATTATCAAATGACAGTTTTGTTGTGTCGAGTCGCTCATGCACACACTCGAATCAGGTGCATGTATTGGGGAAAGCCGCTGTATTTTTAAATCAGGAATACTGGGTTCAAGGGAAGTGCAAGCTAACTGTACTTTTATTTTTCAATGAAATATACAGTTTGTGATAGTATTTGATCGTGTTCTATGCAAATAGTGATGGTTTTGTGCATGTTTTTACCGATAAGGCATAACTAAAAAGAACGCACATGTTTATGGCCATCTGGAGTTCAGTATCTTTAAATGCAGTTGTAAAAAATAAGCATGCACTATCAGAGCAACAGCTAAGGCGTGTATTTGCGTAAATACGCAATTCTGAAACTCCTTTTACGCAATTAATATTTTACTTGATGAGTAACAAAACTCAATTAAAATACCCAATACGCAAAAAAGGCAAACTCGGTGCAATTAAAATACCCAATACGCAAAAAAGGCAAACTCGGTGCGTAAAGTTATTGACTGACATGTGGAAACATGACCATAGATGTGTACGAAACAGCCGAAAATGGTTACAAAATAGTTTTGTTTTCAAAGAACAGACACTGATAATACGAAGCAGTTTGATTGGTAACCATATAAATATTTAGTAATATTTTTACACACTGGCATTAGATCTTCTAAATAGTATCAGAACATTCTCGCATTGAGGTTACATTGAATTGATGACACACCAGGGTAATCGCATATTGGACAGTTTCATTTAGGCCACACAAACAGGCAAAAATTGACAAGAATAACACTATCAGTGAAAATGTTTTGTGGCAATGTTTTTATATTGTGTCAAAATTGGGTCTACTAATCAGACTGCGCCTTGAAACTATTTAAAATATTTTCAGAATTTATCCAGAGTTTAGATACTTATGTGTTGAGAACAATATGCAGGTTTAATGTTGTGCAAAGAGAAATGGTACAAATTTTGGAGATCATCTTTGTCAAATACTCACTTATTTTTATTGTAATTGGGTAACATAATTTAAAGTACTAAAATATTTTTTTTCAGTACTCGATTATTAAAAATATGATTGAGTAATACGCAATCCTTATCTGTTGCTCCGACAATTATATGAAATAAACATTGTGGCAGCTTGAGTTAACTCATGTTTTATTGTTAATGATAAGTGCAAAACTAATGGTAAAGCGTCCTTGCAAATTTATATTTATTCAAACATCACTCTTAGCTCCTTTGTAAGTGAGCAAATATATAAAAAAAAAAAGACTTCTTAAGCTTGCTAAATTCAAGTCTGCAGAACTATTAGCAATAAGTTTTCATAAATGAATGACTGTATTGTTCCAGAGTTTGAACTGTCGACCTATTGCCAGTCTGGATCACTTTGTACCTGAAGCTATGGGGACTGCTGAACTAGTGGAAGAGATACACACTGGAGCCAGCAAGATTGTCAAGGTATATATATATAGACTGAATGTGAAACCACAGATTCCTTGGCTAAAGATTAATTTACAAATGTGTTTATAATAAGGTTTTCTTGATGTACTTGCATGGTGATTTTGTTCCATTTCGAGATTGGGGCACAGCTTGCATATTTATTTGCTGGTACATTTTACTTTTGTCCCAACAATCCAAATTCAAATGTTCTGTTTGCTAGAATGAATTTGTAAAACCTATTTCAAATGTGTGCTAATTTACATGTTTTCACAGAACACATGTAATTGTTAACCCTTCAGCAATCAAGTTTTTAATTGCAATTTGTTTTGGAGATCACAGTCAGCTAAAGGTGACCTCTATCACTATATTGTGGGAATTTTCACATTATTTCCTCCTCGAGTGGGGATGATTATTTGCACTCAAAACCGACTTGAGTGGTTGAGTCCTCACCGGTGTCTGTTACAGATCACGGGGATCACCAACCCAGGCCGGACAGTAACTGTGCTCATGCGAGGTTCCAACAAGCTGGTTCTGGAGGAGGCAGACCGATCTCTGCATGATGCACTCTGTGTCATCAGGTGCCTTGTTAAAAAGAGGTACACTGTTTTGTTTAGCAGCTTGTATAAAAAAAATATAAACTATGATTCATGATTGTACATTAAGATTTTAGATCTACTGTGCATTGATTGGCATTCATATTTTGTTGCACGTTCACCACCGTACTTAACTGTATTGTGGTATTGTGATTTTGCTTGACCACATCTTAAGCTTTATTAAGATTTCATATTTTACAAATATAAAGAAAATGTCATGATGCTTATGTTGCAATACAGAGTACATAAAAGTATTTATTTCCATTGAGTAATGATTCTTAGAAAGTTAGTGTTATACATTGTAATATCAAACATCATTAAAATATGCCTGTTTTGGTGAGATGTGGGTTTAGAATTGTGTTATACTACAAAGTGCACATTGACTAGGAAATAATCTGGGAAAAATCGGGGAATTTATCTGGAAATAACAGAAAAAATAAAATTGTAAAACACATTTAAAACTACTTCTTGTGGTGTATAAACCTTTTTAATTACGGGTAATAAGTCTACTGAATTTGTTAAGTATTTTCACAGTTAGGAGGATGAAGGACATGTATTTATGTATATTGTAGTCAACATTTGTAACAATAACCCAACAATAAAATGTGAGGGGACATCACATTCCAGTCTGCATGTCAAATTAGCATAATTATATTTGCCACCCTGTACTAGTACAAGATATAGTGAGAGCACTAACAGATATGAGGCGCGTCTTGGGAAACCCAGCCTTAATGCATGTGCGTAAAGTTTCGTCCCGGATTAGCCTGTGCAGTCCGCACAGGCTGATCCGGGACGACACTTTACGCACATGCATTAAGTCCAGGTTTCCCATGAGGCCCCTCATATCGTTTATTTGGCCACAGGGCCCTGATTGCTGGAGGAGGAGCTCCAGAGATAGAGCTGTCCCTGAAGCTGATGGAGTACGCCAACACCCTTACTGGGGTAGAGCAGTACTGCTTCAGGGAGTTTGCAGAGGCCCTAGAGGTGATACCCTTCACACTGGCCGAGAACGCGGGCCTCAATCCGATCTCCACGGTAACCGAGCTGCGCAACAGGCACGCCCAGGGCGAGACCACTGCTGGCATCAACGTTAGAAAGGTAATGTTGTTAATCCATACTTGCGTGAAAATGTAATAATGTCCTGATCCTTTTCAAATGTAGAGTCCAGGGCTGGTATTCACAAAGCCCCCCAAGGGAAATCTTAGTTTTTGTACTTTAGTGAAAATTTTCAGATCATTTTTTCTATGTGAAATTAGATGCCTTCTGTTTGCAAAATGTTAAAATTCTAAACAGCTAAGAAATATTTACTGGTTTGAAATATTAAAATTCAAAGAGACCAATGCATGAAACAGCCAAAGACTTTTGGAATTTTATGAATTAAAGAAATTAATTTAGGTTTTTCCTAACGAGCGTTGTAAGAGGCCCAGTTTGTCACTGCCTCATTGTTCTCAATTTCTTTCAACTTATTACAGTTGACCTCTGAAACGTTGATCATACATTTTAAGTAATTCTTGCAGTAGACATCCAGAATGCATTTGCTGTTACCCACAATCATGAATTGGAACATTACATGTATATGAATTTCATCATGATAGGTGATTATTCAGACTCTGTGAGGGTGTAATGATACTAATCTGTGTATGTAATCCACACCCAGTGATATGTAATATATGTGCTTTAAATCTAAGCCCATTTGCGGTGTAATCAATGTGCATGGCAAGACTCAGTGCTGTGTAACCAGTATCTGAACTGGTAAACCAAAACCATTGATGTTGTAACCTGTATGCATAATCCAGACTCAGTGCCGTGTAACCAGTATCTGAACTGGTAAACCAAAACCATTATTGATGTAACCTGTATGCATAATCCAGACTCAGTGCCGTGTAACCAGTATCTGAACTGGTAAACCAAAACCATTGTAACCTGTATGCATAATCCAGACTAAGTGCTGTGTAACCAGTATCTGAACTGGTATACCAAAATTATTGATGTTGTAACCTGTATGCATAATCCAGACTAACCTGTATGCATAATCCAGACTAAGTGCTGTGTAACCAGTATCTGACCTGGTATACCAAAACCATTGATGTTGTAACCTGTATGCATAATCCAGACTCAGTGCCATGTAACCAGTATCTGAACTGGTAAACCAAAACCGTTGATGTTGTAACCTGTATGCATAATCCAGACTCAGTGCCGTGTAACCAGTATCTGAACTGGTAAACCAAAACCATTGATGTTGTAACCTGTATGCATAATCCAGACTAAGTGCTGTGTAACCAGTATCTGAACTGGTAAACCAAAACCATTGTAACCTGTATGCGTAATCCAGACTCAGTCATGTGTAACCAGTGTGTGTTTCAGGGCGCCATCACAAACATCCTGGAGGAGAACGTGGTTCAGCCCCTGCTCGTGTCCCAGTCAGCCATTCACCTCGCCTCTGAGACAGTCTGCAGCATCATGAAGATTGATGACATTGTAAGTTGTTCTCATGCCAAGTCTCTGTGGTGATAATTGCATGGTGTTCAGCGCATATTATTTAGTTTGATCAGTTGAAAAACGAACAAAAAACACAGTATGCCTAAAAATGGATGGTGATGTGGGCACGTGAACATTTGGAAAAACAGTTAATAGAAAGTGGATGTAATTATTTGAGGACAGCTAATATTTAAACTCGTGTATATTGTATACTGGTAATACACTGTATGCCACTAGACTATCAACATTTTATTGATGAGCGATACTTATTGAAGTGGTAACGTCGATCATTTAATGGTAAGGATGATGATAATAAATCGATTGATGTGTTCTTTACAGTTGAACTGCATGTGATGACAGTGTTGCGTCTGCTAAGTGTGTGTGACAGGCCTGCTGTTATGGAACTAGAGTTCATCTGCAACCATACTTGTGTTCTGGGCATACCAGCTTTTCTCTCTCTAAAACATGCCCCGATATGTTCTGCTCTTGTTGAACTGTGCAGAGGTATGTTAAAAGTTTAAACGAGACATCTTTTATTTATATATTCTAGGAATATTTACATACCGGTATTCTTTGTGTGTCATTTCTTTGAAACACACATCATTTTCTATGAGAACGTTGCTTTAAGTGTGGTGTTGTCCAAAACGTGCTTGAACAAATATCTGATGTAGAATAGCATTGTGAATTGCAACATTTTCATTTTCTGAAGTACTCATATTGTCTGATTTGTAGGGTTTCTAATAAATTTAAGAAATTAATTTGTCTTTGTTTAATGCCTTGCCCATGACCTGTAGTGCTTTGGTAAATGTTTATTTGAGTGTATTATACCTCACATGATGATCGATGAGTGGATTGTGAATTGATCCAGCAGATTGTATGAACGATTCTCTTAAAACAAACTCAGACAAAATCGGTGTTGACTGAACTAAAAAAATATGGAATGTCAACAATAAATATACTGCTCAAAATTTGACAATGATCACTATGTATCAAACTGACAGCTTAAGTCGCTTTTATTTGTTCCTATTGAGTTGTTACTTTCTGTTGTTTTGCTGCTCGCTAGAATAGTGACAGTTATAGCTAGTACTGTTAAAAGTATCTATAAATAACATATGCTACAACTTCAAATTTACGACTTAAAGATTTTAGTGATCCTTACCAAATTTTGAGTAGTATATTTGTTATCATTGCTTTCCCACTGACAATGAAGAGCACACTGGTCGATCGGTCATTGACCTGTATTCAGACATGTTTTGAAAACGACCCTGATAACTACCTGTCACTACTCACTGTGTGCTTTATCGTTATTTGAGGACTCCCAACAGAAGTAAATCTTGTTGAACAGGTAACGCTTCGCCATTACATGCACTTTTGATATGTAGGTGACATAATGATCATCATGGATTTTCTTTGAAGTGAAACTTGCTTACCATAATCTTGACCACCACTAGAAAAGCATTCTAAATGCGATGGAACTCGACGGTTTTCTTTAAACCTGCTTTATTTTCAAAACCAGTTCGTGTTAGCCGTGTTGGGTCCTGATTAATTTGTAGCTGTGTCTTTTGTTCTCAAATTACAGACTGCAAGTTCATATGTGAATAGGTTGCTTTAATGAAAGTACATGTTAAGAGTCGGGATATAGTTATCTGTATACACCAAGCTTAACAAATGTGGATCTAAACACGACGATGTGGACCAAACAAAAAAAGTTAAACGATATGCTCAAAACAATCTAGACACGTGTATAAATTATGCGGAGAGTTACGGTGTCCTGTTACGGCCATCGTAGTTTCGCATAAATTATGCGGAGAGTTACGGTGTCCTGTTACAGCCATCGTAGTTTCGCGACTTCGACCTGTGTTTATGAAAGGTAGACGAAGTGCCGACACGATACGCCGAAGCGCCGAGACGATGCACCGACGCGATATAAACGTCGCAATCTCGTGTTTTTTTTCATATGTGCTAGACAATTGGACGAAGATGCGACATTCATATCGCTTCGGCGTATCGTACCGGCGCTTCGGCGTATCGTATAGCGCTTCGGCGCCCTTTCATTTCTGAGGTCGCCGACACGATGCGCCGAAGCCATATGAACGTCGTCCATCGTATCTTCGCCCAATTTTATATGGCGTTCCATATTAGTCAAAAGTGAAAATAATGATTATGCACATTGAAAATAATACCTACAGGTACAATTTATACCTACAGTTACAAATATATAACTGTTGCACATTATTATTCCTACAGATATATACAGGTGCATTAAACAATGTTATGAAAACACAGTTGTTTACTCGTTAAATGTACTTATTGGTATACGTATTTAATATTAACATCGAAGTATTTTACATTAAAAATAAAAACAATGTGGCATAAATACTGTCTGCTTAATTTTTGTTTGGGTCAGAAAATATACCTACAGGTACAAGTTTAGTGTGGGTATAAATGTATACCTGTATGTACAGAAGTATGCCTGAAGGTACAACTTTGTACCTACAGGTCCATCTATTTATTATGGTGGCACAAAGGTGACCTCCACTACTCTTTTTTAAATCTCGTTCACACGAGATGCAAACTCGTGGGAACGAGATGCTAACTCGTGGGAACGAGGTACTAACTCATGAGAACGAGATACTATGTCGAGGGAACGAGTTAGTATCTCGTTCCCACGAGTAAGTATTTCGTTCCTACGAGTTTGAGAACCCATCAAATGTTTCCGTATATATGTTTTTATAATAACCATGGCCGACAAAAACGATCATGGTACTAAGTCGTTCGCTCGAGTTAGTATCTCATTCCCACGAAAAAGTAAGTCATTCCCTCGACATGCGTCGTTCCCATGAGTTAGCATCTCGGTCCCACGAGTTAGTATCTCGTTCCCTCGAGTTAATATCTCGTGGGTACGAGAAAAAAGTAGTGCATGTCACCTGTCTGTCACCGTAATTTATAGATGTTGTATTTATATTTATTTTTGACTCAAACGGTATTGCATAATTTTATAGCCCACAGATGGAAAAATACACGCGAGATCGCAACGTTTATATCGCTTCGGCGTATCGTGTCGGCGCGTCGGCTTATCGTCTCGGCGCGTCGGCGTATCGTGTCGGCGCGTCGGCGACCTCATAAATGAAAGGGCGCCGATACAATACGCCGACGCGCCGAGACGATACGCCGACACGATGCGCCGAAGCGATATTAACGTCGTCTCGTCGTATCTTCGCCCAATTTTATAGCCACGTATGACAAAAACACGAGATTGAGACGTTTATATCGCTTCAGCGTATTGTGTTGGCGCTTCGGCGTATCGCCTCGGCGCATCGTGTCGGCGCGTCGGCGACCTCAGAAATGAAAGGGCGCCGACACGATGCGCCGAAGCGATGTGAACGTCGTCTCGTCGTATCTTCGCCCAATTTTATAGCCACACATGAAATCAAACACGAGATTGCGACGTTTATATCGCTTCGGCGTATCGTGTCGGCGCATCGTCTCAGCGGTTCGGCGCATCGTTTCGGCATGTCGGCGTATGGTCTCGGCGCGTCGGCGTATCGTGTTGGCGCTTCGGCGCCCTATCATTAGCACAGGTCGAAGTCGCGAAACTACGATGGCATAATAGGACACCGTAGAGAGTAGTTTGTTCAAACTTATATCGGAGCTTAGGCCTAAATTAAAATTAAGTTTGTTTGCACTTTACCGACCGACCCAGAAAAAAGCCGCCGACTCAAAGTATTTTATTGCAAAATCTGCGGTAATTATTTATTGAATTTTTTTTTTCTTGCTGTAAATTTCGTTTTTTCTTTTTCGCTCACAATTTTCATAGGCAATTGTGATCATTAAGGCGCTTGAACAAAAGAGTATAATGCGTTTGAGTATGAAAACAAGCGCCTAGTGACCGTATACTAGTACGAGTTAACATGGTGTGTTTCACGTTTTGTCATGTACCCTCCGGTCGACGTATGACGTCTTCATCTGTGTATAGAATTACGTTTTGTTTCAAGGTTAGATACCAGTAAATAGTGGGGTGGTCCCCTTGACAGTTGTCTGTATATTAAATAGTTCGCTTTTTCTTCTGTCAAAAGAAAGAGACATTTCGCATAACGGACACGTCTTATATGCATTTTGTATCATGACACAGAATTACTTGAAATTTGAATATTCAGCAGTTGGTGTATAGGCAGCATGTGCTTTTGTCGAAATCGCGAGTGTTTCTTACAGGTGACTACAATCAAGTGAGATGAATTTTCTTAGAAGTAGCATAACTTTTTTTTTCATTTTAAATTTTGAAAGCAGAGAGAACCATTTTTCCAAAGAGAGACTCGCAATATCTGAATCACAGAAAAGTGGCGAACGATGCCATGAGTTTTTGCTGTTTTACAATAGGACCATATGGAGATTTGATTTACCTATTTCTAACATTCAGCGTGTTTGTTGAAATCAATAAAAATAAAAAATAAAATCATAAAGTTGAAACAAGTAAAAGTGGCGATTGTATTGTATGATCTATTGTGCGTGGTAGAGGAGAACAAGAAAATTACCGACACCATGATATTAACAAAATAGTGTATGTTAATACTGGCTTTGTTAAGGAATAATTCTTCTAGCAGCAGCCAACATTTTACATATGATACTATTAAACTGTTCTTTGTTAAACTGTCATTTACAAAAACACAGTTTATATTTGAGAGGACAGAGACATCTGAGTTATAAATATTTCAGATTTTCTTATTTGTTACATTTTCGTCGATTTATTTTTAATTTTAAATTCATTGATTTGACATTTTTCTAGTCAAACAGTATGTATTTGTACTGTATTAATATGATTTGGACTGTCTAGCCAGTTCAGCCGTTGATGATAATGCACATGTTTACTTGTCAGACAGTATGTATTTGTACTGTATTAATATGATTTGGACTGTCTAGCCAGTTCAGCCGTTGATGATAATGCACATGTTTACTTGTCAGACAGTATGTATTTGTACTGTATTAATATGATTTGGACTGTCTAGCCAGATCAGCCGTTGATGATAATACACATGTTTACTTGTCAGACAGTATGTATTTGTACTGTATTAATATGATTTGGACTGTCTAGCCAGTTCAGCCGTTGATGATAATGCACATGTTTACTTGTCAGACAGTATGTATGTATGTTGTATAAATAATATGTGTGTCTAGTTAATTCAGACATTGGTATTAAATACAATACAAGTACCGGTACTTAACACTTTGTTTTTAAAGCATTGCGTATTCTATTTTATGTTACGTCCCTTATTAAAGCCAGTTTTACCATGTATAATCTTGCTTGTATCAATCAAGATGAAGAAAGTAATTGTGATTTTCAAACAAAGATAATGTATTGCTATTTAAATGACGACATTCATGTATGACAAAGATTAAATTCTCGAAATAAAATAATATATTTTTCCTACCTACCGACACCTTTAAAATGTCGGGTCGGTAAAGGGCAAACAAAATATTTTTTAATTTAGGCCTTATCATGTTATGGGGCAATCTTCAGCAAGTGTTACCTAGCTGTGTCTGGTAGTGCACAAGTTTCAGAACAAAACAATATCTATCCAGCAAATTCATACTAGATCATCAGCTAGTTTAAACAGGCATGTGTTCTTAAAATTACAACATTTAATTACTGGCTCGGTTCACGTTATAATCGTTTTGCAGCGAGCCATCTTAAATAGCATGGCTACTGTTCATTTAGTAGGTTGGCATGTACAAAAAAGGGGATCATTTGTTTAAAACTGAAAGTGACTGTCATAAAGTAAAAAAGTGTCAGGTAGTATGTTTCTGTGGTACAAACACGTATTTAACAATTCAATGACTAGATATCGACCACATATATTGATACCATATGAATTCAGTTTGAGTGACCTGTACATGTATTTAATGCACATGCTTTTTGTCCTTTTGAACTGTCGGTTCGCTTTGAATTCCAGCGGACAAAATCAATGCTTGATCACTATTCAAATGAGCAAATATGTGTAATCACAAAGATCTCTTGCATATTGACAATTGTATTAATCTTCCACATTTAGAAACGACTTAGGTCGAAATTTCTACACAAAATATGTTTTCCTTATCTGCCGTCCATGTGGTATCAAACCTCAATGCTTATAAAGTATTCGCATTACATCATCAGACCAAGACAGTTGACAAATTTATGTAACGGAATAGACAAACAATTCCGCTACCGTCACCGAAAAGCATCACATCCGGCTTTCATATGGCTTTATTAAGTTCAAGATCCATGCATTCTTAAGGTGTTTTATCAACATTGAACAAACATTATAGAACATATGTACATGCAAAGACAATAAGCTTCTGTCATTGTTGAAAAGATGGCGAAATATGCAGCACTATGTATATATATAATGTATGTTGGCATTCCGATGTTGTTTTTACAAAGTTATTTTTACATCGAACTATATGTATATCCAACTTCTTGTATGTAATCGTTAATATATTATATAAAATGTATAAATACATGTACATTATTAGAATAAAATATCGCAGTAGTTTTGATTGAGTTGATCTTTGGATGAAGTCGTGGCTGCGTGTTGTAGGATTTTAAAACTTTCTTTGGAAAGGTAAACAATGAATAAACCTCCTGGAATGCGAAATGCATTGGTGTGAATAATTAGGCTAAAATACCACCTTACATCACCCACTAAACCATTTTATATCCCGATATGAAAGTAGGTAAACCAGTGTATCACCTATCCCACGTCGTTCGACAATCATTGAAGCTGATCAAGTTTGAACACCGATATGATGAGGCTAGCTTTGAGGTATGTGGAGACATGATAGACAAGACAAGACAAGACAAATATTTATTAAGACTTGTACAATGTACATCGTCTAAACACTAAAATGTTTTACATACATACATTTGGTCACGTTATAATGAATACAATAATAACAAATACAATCAAATTAACAATCATGTACATATATATTTTTTGGTAAAAGCTTAATATAAATAAGTATAATGTACATTCGTAATTTCTATGGGAGATAACTACTTATAGTTATGTCACAACATTAAGAAAATTATTTCTTATAATTAGTGCTTCTTTTACAAATTTTGCTAACTTTATAAGTTCGCATGTATTAGTTGTATTTAACAATTGGTGGAATTTGTAAACAGAAGGTTTAAATAGTTTCGCCTAAGAACAGAGTATGAAGAACATTTACAGACAAAGTGAAACTCATCTTCCACATCTAATTCATTGCAACAAAGACAATAGCGTTCGTTTCTTGGGATATTCTGACCAGCATATCTTCCAGTTTGAATTCTCAGTGGTTGAGCCGAAGTTCTAAGCTTTGTGACATAATGTCTTAGTTTTTTAGGTAGCAAATCTAAATAGTATTCATAATTGAAAATAGGCTTAAATACACGATACATATCTAAAACAGAACTATTAACAACAGATCTAAACCACTCTTGTTTATATGTATCAATTACAACATTTTTAAAGTGCGTTATAAATGTATTAACATCAACAGAGCTTGGATTATTAAACACGTAAGACAAACCGTAATTGTCTAACAGCTTTTTAAGATTTAAAACCCAGTTTGAACGTCCGTTGTGGCAATCGTGTAAAGCTTGCAAATATATGGATTTTATAATAATATTTTCAGTTTGGGTAATTTTAAACCAGTATTTAACAATCATTACGTATCGATGAACAAAAAGTGGGTATCTACCTAATTCGCCATAGACTGTAGCATTACAAACATTTTGTTTAACGTTTAATAGTCGTTTACAGAACTTTAAGTGCACCCTTTCCAATTCTTTTGACTTTGTATTACCCCATACCTCACATGCGTAATTCAGATTAGACCCAACAAAAGCATCGAACAGTTGGCATTGTGTTTTGGGCTTAAGGTCAAACTCTTAAATAAGATATTCATTGCTTTTAGTGCTTTACCACATAAATGTTCTTGGTTCAAATTAAAATGTCCAGTATAATTAAAAACAGTTCCCAAATAGTTAAAATCGTTTACTACTTCAATTTGCTGACCGTCATATGTCCATTTTTCAGATGGCAATAGTCTTCCTCGTTTGCGGAACACCATTATTTTAGTTTTATTAGTATTTACCTTTAATCCCCAACAATTACAATAATTAGATAAAAGATTTAAATGGTTTTGCACTTCTTCTGGAGATTTACCTATGATTGACATAACTTCGCCTTGGCCTAGACCTACAGCATTATTAAAATATTCTGAATATGACGAACAATGCTTAACACATAACTTAACATTTTGGTACATATTTTTTATTATTCTTAATAATTTACCTTCAATGCCACATTTGAACATTTTTAGCCACAATGCATTTCTATATACAGTATCGAAACATTTCATCATATCAACGTAAATGACATATAATCTTTTATTTTCGTTAACATATTTTTGAACTAAGGACATAAGGACGTATATTGCTTCAATTGTTGAGCGCCCTTTTCTAAATCCGAATTGGGCATCCGAAATGATGTTAAAATTATTACAAAACGTTTCTAATCTACTATTAATAACTGAAGTAAATAGCTTAGATAAACAACTAAGTAGGGTAATTCCTCTATAATTATTAACATTTGTAGTATCGCCTTTCTTATGTAATGGGATTATAATACCTTCCGTCCATTTCTCAGGATAATGACCAGAGTTCAATACCGCATTAAACAAATCGCATATATGCAAAGCTAAAATATCAATACATTCAATTAAATATTCGTTCAAAATACAATCACTTCCATGGGCTTTATTACGCTTTAACAGTTTAACTGAAGCTTTTATCTCGTCAACGGTAAAAGGCTGATCTAATTCAGGGAAACGTGAATTTGGTAAATCAAAATTATGTGTTGAACAAAAAGTTTCGGCATCATCGTTTACACAATCAAACAAACAACTACTTATATTGGAGAAAACATTGCTAAAGTCTTCTAATGAAATATTATCAATTTTCGTTTTAGTATTTGATTTAAAATATTTCCAAAAATCTCTGGGTCTATGATTTTTTAATCCTTCGATTTCATTAACCTTAATTCTCAAATATGTCTTTTTCTTCGTATTTATTAATTTTTTATACTCTTTTTTATAATGCAGCAATTGAATTCTGTTATTGTCCGACTTATCACAATTAAAAATATTCAACAAAGATCCATAATGAGCCTGTGCAATTTTACATTCAACATCAAACCAATCTGCATGCTTAACAGCGCTACATTCTTCAAATTTCGGTTTGTTAGAAATAAAGTGTTCCTTTGAAAATAAAGGATCAGCAACATTGCGAATAACATCAGTGAATTTATTTAATGCAATATTCAGAGAATCACTGCTTGTACAATCAATATCATCAATAATTCTGTTAAATAAAGGTAGGCTACAAATAATGCCTGATCTAAACTGGTTACGCAACGATTCGTCCCATTTAAACTTAGTCTCTGTAAACGACAAAGGATGAACAATTTTATTGTTACAATATACAGAAAATGATAAAGGTGCGTGGTCACTGAACTCGTTAAAATCATGTATAATAAAATCTTTAATAAGTGTAAAATTTCGTTCGAGACAAAGCAAATAATCTATTGTTGATAAACCGTTATGAGAAAAGTATGTAAATTTACATGTATCTCCTACTCTACCATTCACAACACGATAATTTGAGGATTTACACAAATCAAGCAGTTTGATTCCGTGGTTATTGTGAGATCTATCAACTGAGGCTCTAACAAAGTATATATCTGGGTCATAGTCAATATCATCGGTAAATCTTTTTACAATGTCATGAATTACAAAATCAGATTTACTGCCAATTCTACTATTAAAATCACCACAGAGTAAGACCTGACCTTGGTTATCATAAATGGAAATGTCATTTTCAAGCAAATCAAAAAAATCAACACTAATAATTTTGTATGCAGGTCGAATCTTCGCACCAAACATAACAACCCACATGATACATGAGACACATACAACCCACGTGTGAATAACTAAAACATGAAATATGGTGCGCGGGGGTAGCATTTAGCTGCGTGTTGATGGCACATAACAGCCCATTCGCGTATAATTAAACGCCTCTGGTCTGTAGGCTGCAGAACTGCCTTAAAACATTCCGAGTATTTGTCACCTAATAGCTACAGTTTTAATTTCCAACATATTTTATTATTATTATTATTAATAATAATAAATAATAATAAAATAAAATAAATAATAATAATAAAATTAAACGCCTCTGGTCTGTAGGCTGCAGAACTGCCTTAAAACATTCCGAGTATTTGTCACCTAATAGCTACAGTTTTAATTTCCAACATACCAATTGTTATATACACCAGTACACCGACATAGCAGTACATTGTAATTTTCATTTTGGTTATATTATAATAACCAGTTGCCTCATGCTGAGAGTACATGTACATAAACGTGGACAATTGCAACAGAACATCCTCTGCTATTGTACTTTAAAGTCTCTTATCGAAAACATATTTTGTGGCATTTGTAAGTATAATGTATTATTTTAGTTAAAGTAGTAAATTTTGCTGAAGTAATCGATGACTGTGAATATTTGGGTAAACGACTTCAACTATTTATTTTACGGCCGCACATGAGGTGTCACTACACTATTGTTCAACTTCTAACAATGGCAGTTTAACGGTCATTCACCTTACAAATTCTTTATTTTGTCTACCTGCTCAATTGAACCAAATGTATTTACCGTTAAATATTCTAAACTGTCTCTTTTTTCAGTAAAATTACATTTTGTACAAATAGTCTTTGAACGTGCGTTTCAGCCAAATAGATGGGCATGTTATGTTGAATGTTGTGCACCTTTTTGTACAAAACCAATGTCTGATTTTATAACTTTTCTGCATTGAAGAGGTCCAAATTGATACCAAATTAATAAGGCCAGACAAATTTGATTCTATGATTAGCGTCCCCATGATTTTTCTACCAACCCGGCAGGAAAAAATTAAGTCGATAAAAAAACAAAACATTTTTCTTTCACAACTTATTCATGGCAGTGGTACAAGCTAAAGCAAATGTTTCCTGGCAAAACTGTTATATAATATCATCTTCATATTTGGAACCTACTTTAACACAGTATTTTAACTGTGTACATTGACTAGTTCCACGCTATTTTTTTTACAAATATTAGTAAAATCACCTAACAGTTTTTTTTTCCAATTGTTTATGCTTTCCCACTCGATTGTTTTTCATTCAGGCATCCGAAAACCTACCAGCCCGAGGACGCTAAACATAGCATCAAATTGGTATGGCCTAATTATATACCTTACAACCCTCACATTTTAGTTCGTTACCTGTTGACTTTTTTTCTCAATTTGCTCACGTACAATACCTGCCAGGCCCATGGACTACAAAAGTTCTCAATGATCTCAACCTTAGTTTTAAACTTAAATAGTGACCAATGAAAATGGGTGTTGCATTTTGGCTTTGAATTTCATTGGTCAATATGTTTAGATAAGACTAACTTTAAGATTGAGAACTTATGTGGTCGTGGGACCAGGTATGTAAGACTGTTAAAACGTAGGCATGTATACATGAGTATCACAACACCTGTGAAATCAGGTGCTTACCTCATACCACATCCGAGTGTATGAAACTATCATGAGTACCCAAATACAACTGGATCAGAAACCACCCATGAATTATGTACACGTACATTTCTTAAATCTGGGCCACGATACCTGACTTGCATTAACCGAATCATGAAATAAATACCGATTAATATAGCGCTGCAATACAATATTGCAGAGGAGCTTTACTAATACTCTAACGCAGCATTTCATATCAGCCCAGTTTAACGACAATAACAACATGGGCTTTGATATCCTTTATTACAACGCAAGTATATTTAATTTACTAGTAACTGAGAAACAATAAGCAGATCAAAATATCTACACCGTGATGCATAAGACGACCAGCGGACAACAAACTTCATCAGCTCATTCGGTCACTTACCAGAGCGATTTGAAATCGGTTATCGGATATTAACCTATTGTACAGTATCCCATTTATGCCAAAATGCTTGTGTGGACAATGGCCCATTCCTGGATATTCCAGGGTGGATTTATACCAGCCTTTCACGAGTTTACGAACATTACCCCTTATAACAATGACAAGCCCCGTCTAATTAGTTCACTGACACATTGATGATTTCAGGGATAAGAGTCATATACAAGTTTGGTGTAACAAGTGTTAGTATGTCAGATATAGTTATTTCACTGGATACACTACAGAATGACATTTTCAGTCTTGAACCTCCCGTCCATCTGTGTTTTAACCATTCAATCCTATGATAACCTCTAGGGGGTGGGTCCGTAGTGATAATCAGCCACTAGGTGTCAGTTCTTCTCATCTCATTTTAACCATTACCAGCACTTTTTCCAACAACTTTCATCCTTTCTCCTAATATAATAGCATTTTGGGTCAATTTGGGGAGTGTATCTTCCATGGTGGTTGTGCTACAAAAGCCGATGTGCCAATTTCATCGGGAAAAAGCCACGCTGTCCTCCCGTGGCTACAATACAGCAGCCTGAAGCTCTGAGTACTTAGCTGTCTTGTGTGCATATGCCTCCTCGCCATGACATGCCATGACATGCCCATTGGATTGTTAGCTCAATCATGAGTCATACACTTGCATTACACCAGATAAAAAGTCCAGTTTTAATTAAGTCTTGGCAATCAATATCATGGAAGACTATCTTCTGCTTGAGATCCGTTGTCATCTCTCACTGGACGGATACATTGGACATAGACCTTGGTATATGTGTTTGTGTGTGGTTTGTGTCCCTCCTCGAAAAACCTTGTCTCTTTCGAGTGTGGTTTCCTGTGCCTTTCCTCGTTTACTAGTGCTCTATGGCTTCTGCAATTTCTCTGAACGTGTCGTGTATCCATCCACCCGTGACGCTCTTGACTCAGAAGTGTCTCGTGTGATGACAGAACATACTTAAGATACCGCAGCGAGTATGCCATCACAAAATTTATATTAGGACCGTCCAGAAATACCCATCGGTGTAAACTGGCTGGTTACGGCAGATTTGCTTAGAAATCCTCTTCTGCCTGTGACACCACTCTCAGTACAAGACGAACCGCTGTTGCCAAGGACCAACGGCAGTGGGTTCTCAGTAGAAACTTTCTTCCAGTCCGAGTCTAGATATCTGCTATCCACATAAAATCATTCTCGATTAATTACGGGTTATAATGCCGCCTTTCTTGACTTTGCAACTGTTTACTCTATTAGCATTTCATTGCCCTCTTTTATTTTACCTAGGGATGGGACCGAATACTCGAATATTGGATAATGTTCGAATATAAAAAAGCGAATACGAATATTCGATTTTCTCATTTATTTAAAGAACAAAGTTTCTTTAAAAATCATGTTTTTTTCCAGATTTATTGCAAAGTTAACAGGAATTCCAGTCGTATTTCCTGCATTGCAGGTGGGCGGGGGGCAGTGTAACGTTTTTACAACACATGCTAAACATGTGCAATTAACGCTAATTGATAATTGGCAGAGGGGCCACGTCTAGATAAGGGCCGCGAGTTAACGGTTTGTAGGAGGCGCGAATATGACGCATTGTATCCACAAATAACAAAACTGGGCCATGTCGTGATAACGGCTTCACAGTTTGCACAAGGCGTACATTGTTGTTCATTATCCTTAAGTGACATCTATACGGTTAACTTGTTTACAGTAATTACAATTACTCCCTCAGTAAACCAATCAAAATGAATCCATTATCAGCCAATCAATTTCTTTAACAAAATTAGCATGATCTGGTCAATCTTACTATACGTCAAATGTAAATTATTCTCCATTATATAAACACCGTATATTATACAAGAGTCTTTTATTATTAAACAATGCCACCATCAAGTGCTTGGAAGTACTTTATGCGGTCATTAGACAAAACCCAGACAACGTGTAATCTGCACAGCAGATACAAGCTTCATGGTTCTGAAAAAAAAAACGGAACGATTAACAAATTAATTAACAATACATTTAACAATATCTTACATTTCTTTATATATGCCTAACACTCACAAATTTATATCGCTCATTTACCACTGAAACAAGGTATAACAACTACGTACACGTCGTATACATATTTCGGACTGGTAAATATTCGGACAGGGTGCCGTATATAGTAGTATTTACAAAACGAATATTCGAATATCTAAAACGAATATTGATTTCAGTATTCGGTCCCATCCCTAATTTTACCCGATTTTATTATATACAGGATAATATACCAACTCTTGACTATGTACACAAACACGTAAGCGCAGTGTGAGTGGGCTAAACAATCCTCGACTATGAACTTCATACTCATAACATTCATGGTGCAGTACACTTTAATTCACGTCCGGTTTCAGTTTGTCATGTGACAGAAACTGTTTTTACGAATTAAAACCTCTGAACGTTTTTGCACCAAGAGTTCACTTGTATTACGTAATATGTTAACTGATCTGTATGCTAACAATAGCTCTGCCAGTTTAGTCATAATGTGTCTAGCCAACCAAGCTGAATATACAATAGCATGCTGTTTAGACCGAGGCATTGCGCACCGAGTTCCAATTATTGTATCTACAATCACGCCAGGGGCGTAGCGCGGCCAAATTCGTTGTTAATCGGAATATAAAAAATGATAATACAAAATAAGCTGGGGGCCGCTAGAACCCCCGGTCGGACCAGGGCAAAGCTTTGGCTAGGGGTCCAGGCGGCCGGAGGTCCCCGGAAGCTCCAGAAAGTTAAACTTCTATGACCCACTAAAATTCCATTCCTGTCAGTTAGACCATTGTATTTTTCGACTAGTTTGGACCGTCACTTTCATAGCGGTTGCTCTTAAAATATGTGTATTGGCTGGCGCTTAGTTATTAAACAACACTAACTGATTTTGTTAGTTTTATAGCATATCTTTATAAAACTTGCAGTTTATATGTCATCAATTTCGACAAAGTTACACCTTAAAAATCAAAGCAAGCGGCCTTTCCATTCGTCTTGCGCAGATGTCTACCACCTTTGGTTTGCTGCCCCATTATGACAAAACTTAACTTTACTAGTTTTAGTAGCGTAATTAATTAAGCAGCAAATAATAAAAAATGACCATTTTCAAACTGACATTTAATTTGGACCGATCCATTTGGAAATATAAGTATGCACATTTAAGGAATGTATGATGTTTTGCTTGATGTGCTTTCCTTTTTTTTTTATACTTTTATTGGATGGATATCATTAATAATTGAGTTTGTCTGCTGTATTGTTAAAATTCAGTAATATCAATTTATATTGAGGTAATAATTCCATGTGTAATATCATCATAACTAATAAATTTTATATTTACATTTTAGTTAAACGTAAATCGTAGACATAATCAGATGTATGTAAAAGACATTGATTTCAAATAAACAATATTCGGATATGTTTATTAGGTTCATGGTTTCATTATACCTATAGGGGAATGCGTAATATGTGCCAGACCCCACTTAGATGTGATGATTTTCATCTTGGAGATGCCGTCCATGATTTGTGTACACAAATCGAGGAACACGTCCGGATTAGGCGGATCGCTGGTTGACGACATTAACAAACCATGGCGTTTAGCAAGACAAGGGAAAGAATACAGTACGCACTGACAATAATAAACTGTTCGCAAAAATAAGAGGCGCAATTTTGTTGTAAAACTAAACGAACATGGACCGGCGAAAATTAAAATAAAACGCCAGTGTCTGGATTTATGAAAGTATTGTTTACCCCTAACCCCTCTTAGGCACTTATTTTTATTCCCTTTTTCGAAGTAAATGTCATTTTAGTTTTTTAGATTTAATTTGAATGTTTACTCGAACGAGTATGCGGCGCTACGCGCCTGCACACCAAGATCTATAAATAAACAGGCTCTGCGTCACGCTATTGCAGCTTGAAAAAGGATTCAATTAATCGCCCTAAGTGATATGTATTTCAAGATACCATTACCTTTGTGTTGTTTTATAGCAAGGTTTAGTATGCATATCTGACAGACTGTTACCGATAACGAGAGAAACATAGATACATGATTATTTCGCATTAAAATGTAACAGTGTTTAACAATCTGCAACCATTTGAATTTCAAAATACACCACTCTGCAAGCAATTCCCATCGAGACGACTTAACATGAAGATATAATATTTATGTTTCAGTTGGAACTTCAATTTGACGTTGCATGTCCATATTTTGAGCATTTGACATGCAATTCATTTGTCATTTGTTGAAACATCCTTGCATAACAAACGTAAAAACAATCAAACATCTTTTGACTGAAGTCCAATTTTGTTTTCACTGGTTACGACTTTATTGAATTGAGTAAATACATTATAACGGCCTTCTCTCTTTTGGAGAGAACAGGACATTATAACCGAGTGTACAATCATGTACTGCAAAACACAAATTATATTGGTTATCTGCTTGATATGAATTTATCTGTTTAGAACAATAATCATCAACTAACGATGTAGCAAGTCATGAAGTTTAAGGTCCATCCAGTTTAAAACACAGATATGCAAGACGTAATGAAATACTTCACCATAAAAAAAATACAACTTGACAATACATATATTATGCAGATGAACTTCTAACTTTTATTAGTGAAAGTCAACAATAATTGACCTTAGACTATTGGATTTATAACCGCGCCTACTTAGGTTGAATTCCGACCAAGATCTTCACAGTATACGACAACTTTTACAAGATATCTCCGTCAAACAAATTATGTCCTAGCTTTCTGAATGGCTAAAACATTGTCAATTAAATCTTGTCCTAAGGTCAATTGACTTGATTTGTAAATAGTTTGGAGGAATTACTGGGTATGTCTGCATGGCAATTTGTCCAGATACCTTGGTCTGTTAACAATCTGACCAAATCAAAAAACAACAACACCCAACTTAGTCCATATATTTAATAACAAAACCATAAATGCTTTAATATTTATCAAACCTTTTAAAGATTGCATAAAATCTCTTGTGAAACATGTACGCTTTTACAAATTTACATTCTACATGTTCACAGGATTTTTTACAACGAAAACAAATCTCAATATGCATATTTTTGTAATGAAAGATAGTTGCACACTTTTTACAAAATGTACACAATGTATGCATACATATATTGAGAATAATTCAAATTATATCTTAATTATTGCCTTTGTAGCTTTGTATAATAATTTTCAGGAAAACGCTCTTTTAAAATTTGTTAAATAACTTGAAAGCTATGCAAAACAGAAACCAGTCTTTTTTTTTTTTTACTTCAGACTAACTCGTCCATACCGGCAAAACTAAACTTAAAATACTATAAATAAACAGTATCACTGTGTGAGCACATAGGTGTTCACATTTAGAATAAGATGACTAGTGGGTAGTGATAGAACAGGCGCAAATAAATGTGAAATTCTACTTTTAAATACCAACAGACTGTGAAACGTTTGCTCAGTATATAATGTAATACATCAGTTTTAACTTTCTTTGAATCGGTAACCAGCAATATTCTGGGTGGGTATGTGAACTTTAGATTTTATGTTTAGTTTTCACTGTTGGACATTGCCTGCCTTCACAAAACATGAAGCTTTATGTTTGAACAAAATGTGCAGGTATTCAACAAATACATGTGTACAAATACTGCAACATGAAATTGAAATGGTACATACAGCAATTTTATAAATCTGAAATAAATGTGTTCATTAATGCCCCATCACACTACAGAAAGTCCTGAAAGGACTAAACGAATAACATATTATCCATGTTGACCAGACTTTCTAGACTTTTGCCAAAAAAAATTGCGACTACAACTATATTGAGGAAAATACTTTGCTTATACATGCATTTTTGTATAAAAGAAAAATATAAACACTTGAGTAAGTAAAATTAGTTCATTTACAAAAAAAGTAATTAAACAAATCAAAGACTGCTCTGAATATGCTATGATTTCTTAAGAATGCCAATTTTGGATTGCAATCCATACAACTAATAACTCCAAGGGTACAGAAGTGAATAACTAATAGAGTGAAGAACTAATACCCTGAGTTATTATAATAACTTCAAATTTAGCCAATGACAACAGTTGCTACATACAGCTAGAAGCATTGGTATTAAAAATCCTGTTGAAACTTACATTTAGGCTAGGATAAGGTTAAAGAGTGCTAGCTTTCTATGGTTTAAAACTGATGTATCTGCTTAATATATGTATAACCCTCAAACCTCAATTTGTAGCCAAAGAACATGGACCTTCAAAGAGGCCAAAATTTCAGCTCATATGAAACAGTACACATGTACATTTGGGCACCTCACTCGTTATAGTTGTATCTGGTAAATCGCTATGAAATTGATTAGATGATTAACGTACATATTTCATCGAAGTGAATTATGTGAAGTATTATATACTATGTACATTATACATTCTCATAATAAATACTGTACATCAAAACACTGAATGTCTTCGTTTTAAAACTGTAAGGGTTCTCATTAACCTCAGCTAATCAGCTAATATACAGTACAACTATGATGTATGGAGACATCTCATTGTGATTATAGTATCATACAGACTGTCAGACATATTCATCTTAATTTTTAGTTTAGAAATAAAATTGTCTTACGATACCATATGTAAATAATTTTTAGTAAATATTTTCAAGTTGTTTTTCTGCTCATCTCAAAACTGAATATAAGAAATAGAATATGAATATAAAGGTTTGGTCACCATGATATGCAAGGCCTGGAAGGCGACAACTGACTGACACTAAATGACACATCACCAGTATGAAGAGCGCTTTTATATTGTCCAGGCAATACACAATCATGCATGTGCTAAGGAGGATTTAGCAACACAAGGTTTTCCAACCATTCAATTCATTCAATTTTTGTTTCATTTAATGCCAATTAATGGCTAAACGTCTAATTCAATTGAGACTAATCAGGGACAGCACTCTCCGCTTTTACGCTATTTTCTGTTTCGGAAAGCGTCGTCTCGGATTAGCCTGTGCGGACTGCACAGGCTAATCCGGGACGACACTTTAGGCACATGCATTAGGCCCAGTTTTCCCACGACACGTCTCAATTACTTTCACTTTCCTCAGATATTCTTGTAGTTTGCAATCAAATATCACATCATGCACAGAAATCATATAATTTCACATATTCAATATACATGTAACGATCAGAACAGCTCGATTAAATATACCAAGGGTTTTATATCCGAAAACTTCAGGGGTGGGAAATACCCTAAAGTAATCCAGAGAACTCGTCATTTCCAAGGCCTACAGCAGATTAAGCTTTACCGGTTTTGTACACAAAATTTGGCATTCAACTGTTGGAAATCAGCTGACAGAAGGAAGAATCTTAACCCAAAAATATACAGTAACTGGAGATCAACCGTAACATGGCAAATACCTAGTCCACCAACTATATACACACACTAAAACTGACATATTTTGAAAATATTCTTATTAGCAACTGCTGGACAAGCTCATCATCGGTGAAAACGTTTGCAAAACATATGAGGCGCGTCGTGGGAAAACCTGACTTAATGCAAAAGCGTAGTGTCATCCCGGATTAGCCTGTGCAGTCCGCACACAGGCTAATCCAGGACGGCTTTTTCCGCCTACAGTGGATTTATGTTTAGAAGAGACATCCTTGAAACAGAAAATACCATAAGCGGAGTGACACTTTACGTACATGCATTATATTAAAATTTAACAATAACTCAATAAAGCATGTTTAGCTTTAAGCTCAACATAAACATAATCACGTGCCTTCCCTCTTTTGATTGTCTACAATACAAATACATGTACTTAACTACCGGTACAGACACACTGGGTTGCATAAATATTTTCTTAAGGATCGAAATCTATTAGGTGTCCTTCAATTTATCAATTATATTTCATGACTGCTATCTTTGTGTTGTCCAAATTCCAAGGGTTTTCCTGAGTGGCCATTAAACATTCTATAACAGAATTGTATCATAAAGTGCAGTCATATTAACTACTAATTTGCTAATGAATACTCTTGTTCTAAATGCATATAAAGTGTTAATAACCAATAAGGGATTTTGTTAAATTTTACTGGCACACTAAAAAACCGTTTTTAATTAATGCAGAAAAAATAGCAATTAAACTTTACGAAACAAACAAGTGTTAGTCTACCTTACAGGTACCTAATCTTAGAAAGAATTTTATACAGGAAGAATAGCTATCAAAACCAAACACAATACCAATAAGGCAAAGAGTGAGCTACATGTATAGGCATGTTATAACTTTAACTTGCATGTACATATTACACTTGACTAAGTGCCAATTCAATTTCCTATCTGTTTTCCTGCAAGAAATCCTCCCCTCACACTATTGCACTTCTCCCTTGTGTATATTTTCACATCATCAGCTCATGGAAGAAATTGGCTCTGTTGATCCCGAAGTAATGGAAGCAGAGAGGGGCTGTTAAGACACAGTTCACAGACAGTCCTCCTACCACAAGCCATCTCAATGGGACCTCCAAACCCAGCTCGCGCTGTTTCGCTATGTCCTTTGTGTCAACCCCTGCACACATGCAGACAAATTTCAAGAAAATCTTTTTGGAAACTATCCGGGAAAGTGCCAGGGCTACCACGCCAAACACAGTTCTCAACGCACTGTGGTACAGCCACTCTGCAGTTATGCCAGGTAGAGGCTGTAGCTGGGTAGGCCGGGGTGTTTCTACCAGCCAGCCAATATGGTAGTTGACCCAGGACACAAACATGACCAAGGACGCAATGGACACGATGTTGGAGGTGTCTCCGCGCGTGATGCTCCACTCTTTGGGTTTTGGGTAGTACACGCAGGCCAGGACTGGGATCAGCAATGAGCAGAAAGGGGCGTAAGGGCTTGTCACTTGGTAGTAGTCCACAAATTCAACAAAATGTAGCATCCATGGTAGAGAAACTAATGTCATGGCGAGCCCAGCTATGCAGTCCTGAAATAAAACACATAAGGGCAATATGTTGTAAGATTTGTATTAACGAATTCAAGCATGTTTTTGAATCGGTTCGTTAAAAATTATGCTGTAATAAAAAGCGTAATGTTATTAATCTGCCATTAAAACAAAAATAATGGTTTCAGTACAAGTGCACATAAACACAAAGTTGCACAGTGACACATGGCAACTCTTACATCAAAATGGAATTTTAAGTCACTTATATAAATTTCATTTTATTATAAGAGTGCCATGGAAAAGCTATTTGGTTGCCAATAAAACTAGATACATGCTGTAAGGGATTTAGTGGACAACTCAATCTGAATTAATGTAATCACAGCGATTTCTCGGCGTAGCTGTTTAACCCAACTTTTGACCTTCCTGAATATCCAATCAAATGTCATTGTTGACATACATGTATTCTGTAATATTTACACCTTAACGAGATTTAATTAGCCATAAATATTTTAACATATTTAGGCGCATGTATACTTTGAATGGAAATGTACTAGTTAATAAAGTTTCTTGCTGAGTATGTTCCGACTTGTTGATGTATACCCGTAATTACCATTTATGCATCATGTTCTGTGTTTCTGAATATATTGTTTTAATTTCATTAGATAATCCTTAATTAGTCGAAGAGCATATATAAAATGCTGTGTTTAAAAAAACTCACATATATTAAGTCATGTATATAATAATTCATATATAATGGTATGTAAGAAGGCGTAAACTACTAGTTTTATTTAGTATTCGAGTATTGTATGCTATTCGGATCTAGTCTTAGTTACATTGTTTAGAATATTTATGCTGGAAGTTTAATTTACATTCCTTATTTGCAAAATTACACCAGACAACGAATATCTTTAACAAAAAAAATTATTGTTTTCACTGCTTTGGGAATGGGTCCGGTACCCATCAAATTGGGAAATTTTTACGAGAAAACTTGCAATTGGGAAAGTTTTAAGAAATAAATTTAACTAATACACAACTTAATCTGGTGTTTTAGTGGCTGAATTTGGTATTTTAATGGTGTTTATCTATACACATACCAGTAAGTTCATGATTTACAACTTAGAATCACATTTCCTATGTATCTGGCATTTTGATACCTCTGATTTGGGATTTTTTTCTTCCATTTGGGAAAAATAAACCATATTTGGCATTGGGAATGGGTCCGTTTATCAGACCCTGTTATGTAAGGACAAAAATCACTGAATCATCTCAATATTTGAAAAAATACTACATGTCTTTGTAATTTCAAGTATAACATGCATTTAAAACGTAACTTTGCATCAGTATCTGCAAGTTACATGTACATATGGAATCATAGAGACCACAGAAAAGGTTAACATGCAGTAAGCTCACATTTAAATTGTTAGATTTTACAATACCATACTCAATATTGGTATCAATTTTACACACACACAAACGCTCACACATAAATAAACCAAGAAAAGAACTGTTACTGTTTCTACATTGGAATATATATGAAGAGACTATTGACCAAATGGTTACCCATGATAGTTTTACCACAATAAAACAAACAAAACAAAAATATTTTGTTTTACACATTAACAATTCAGCACTGGGCTTAAAATTACTGTCATAAAACTGGCCTATAGATCTAATGGTCAATATGGCATGTACCGAAATTACCAGAAATTAAATTACATGTAAGATAAATTAAGGAGTTCTTGCATTAAATCATTGTGTTTAAATACACATGTTGTTTGCATAGAAAATTCTATCTCAGACATTTAAATTGCCCCACAAACATACATACACTTTCAAGTGCAAATACTGCAGGTTAACGCTTAACAGATTTAACTACAGTGCATGAAGTATGGAGCTGCGTAAATACAATGCCCTAATTATATACCCAACAAAATAACACGGCATCATGCTTCTAATGAATTAGTTAACAAGTTGAAATAATTTGGCCTTATCAGAAAGCAGTGTAAGTAATTACCTGTGTACAAAAATGTTGTTTAAATAGGTCTGAGTAAATAATTATACGTGTACACATATGATTTGGTGAGTTTAACGTACTAGACATTGGCCAAATGTTAAGGTTCAGGTACTTTTACATGGGCAATATTAGGTCAGCCAATTTAGCCTATTGGACACTCGACTTTCTCCTATTTGATAGTATTCTGGCCTGTTTGTTAATAGAATGGGTTCTTCACTGTGATGAAGTGTGTTCTGACTTTCAAGTCAATACCTCTGAGTTGACTGGCTTATGCCTTCTGCACACGGTCTCAATGAGTAAAACATTTTAGCCAAGTTTCATGAAAATCCTTCAAAGGGTGTAGGGGATATGGAGCGGACACGAAAAACAGACACGAAAATGGAGGCTCAAAAATGTAACCTTCAAGTGTGTCCTTGACCATGAGCTGGCGTGAAAGGCCCATGCCTTCTGCACATCGTCTCAATGACCTAAACATTTGAGCCAAGTGTCATGAAAATCCTTCAAAGGGTATAGGAGATATGGAGCAGACACGAAATCTAGGCTCGAATATTTGACCTTCAAGTGTGACGTTGACCTTGAGCCGGCGTGACTGACTCATGCCTTCTGCACATCGTCTCAATGACCTAAACATTTGAGCCAAGTGTCATGAAAATCCTTCAAAGGGTATAGGAGATATGGAGGGACACGAAAATGTTACGGACAGATGGATGGACGGAAGGACGAAGGGCATTCCTATAATCCCCCTCCGGCTTCGCGGCGGGGGATTAATAATATGATATTTTGAACTCCCTGTCACATCCTTTAAACAGTTTTATGACAGACTTGCACATTTGCTTAATCAACAATGGCCTGGTAGCAGCTATAAAAACAGTCTTTACACTACCACTAGCCCGACAGCCCCGGGCTAGTGAAATGTAATTCGGGCTAGTAATAATTCTGAAATGTATATAGTCGGACTAGCGGAAATTTCACCTGTTTACTATGATTGCATAATGATTTGGGCTAGTGGCATTAAACAATTAATGTAAAGACTGTAACAAATATTTCTCATTTGGAAGTTTGTAATCAAATTCATATGTGCGACAAAAGTGTGCTGCCTGTCCAACACTAACCCTGAAAACTAGGGAAAAACCTAAGATCAGAAAAGCAGCAGGGGAAAATCTGTACCAGTTGATTTCTGTGACAATTCCTTATAATTTGCTTAAGCAGCTTAACCAAGAAGTTATATCATTTCAGTGTTTTTTAGGGCCAATTTAGGGTCGAAATTCAGCCCCATTCCGCTGATAAAAAAGTAGATATTTTTCCCCTATATGTACCATATAATTCCCCTCAGAATGTAAGCTTTATTTTGAAAAAAACTTGACAAAAATTGACCAAGATAATGGAATTTTTGTAAAACAATTCCAGCAATTTTTTATCAAACCAAGTCTGTGCTAATTTAAGTTATAATTTGTAACACAACAATAAATTAAAGTTTTATAACAAAGTAGAATATAAAAATGTTTAATGCTTTTCTTTATAAAAAATAATCCCCTTCTGCCGTAAAATGAAGGGCCTCGCCACCTTCCCCCCAAAGGTGAAAAACAAACACTGCATTTTAAAACTTCGAATTTTGGTTATCTCTTATCCAGCAGATAACTTTTGGTTAACTCCTTGGTTAGGTTAACTTTTTTGGATAGTGATTGTATAAAAAAATATATATATCCGAACATGTGCACGTTTTGGACAACTTTTGGATAAAATTTAACCAACCTTGCAGAGTTTGGTTATCTTTATCCTAACCGACTTAACTTGAGAAAATGGCTGATATTTTCATTTTTAACTTTGGATATCAAATGATTATAACATAAAACTGTAATAAAAACAGGGTTGGCACAAATAAGCCACCCCGGGTTTTCCCAGCGGGATTTACCGTTTTTCCCCGCCCCGGTCAATACTCTGAAAGTGGGCAATACTGGGCAATACTATTTTTTCTTCAGTTAATTTGTAGTTTTTATCGTTTTTATAAATCTAAATGCTCAGTTAACTTAAGTCATTAAGAAAATTACTTGTTCAGTTTTGCAGATTCAATACATGCATACAGTATTTTTGTAAGTGCCCGCACATATCCATTGGTTCATTCATTAATTTTTTATGGCAACGTTTATAATGTATTTTCTATAATGTTTGTGAAATTATTCTGCTTGATATTGAAATATGTCTACACTTATTGAAGTTATTCATCCTTCTTTTTTTCTTGCATTGAACTGTTCTTTTTTTGTGTGTAAACAATAAAACTTAGGGGGGCCTTCTCTATCTGGACAATAATGCCAGCCTGGTCAATATTATTATAATCTGATATTGGGCAATACGTGGGATTACGGGACAAATCACTTTTATCTTCTATTTTGATTACTTACTTTCTTTTTTTTTTTCACTTTAAAAGCAGGATAATGATTATGATCAAGCAAGAATAAAAATAATTGTTTTCATACTGATGCACAATCAACAGCAGGAATTGTTCACTTAAGGTGCCAATAAATGCTTGTTTTCACAGTTAGCAAAAGGCCCCTAATTGACATGGGCCTTTGCCTGGCCCCTCAGTGAGATAGGTATAATGTTTATTCAAGAGGTCCAGTTTAACTGTTTGTTGAGCACTTGCATCTGTCAATTCAATCAATCTTTGTGTTGTTTCAGAGGGTGTACATATTGTGGATGGGTCATAAATGATATCACAATAATATGTCATTAATTTTATGTACTGCATGGGGCTGCAATATATTGTTGCAACATGATATTCACTAAAATATTTTGTAACATAAAAAATATTAGAATTGTCAAATTTCTCTTTAATATTCATTTCTTCTTTTTCTTTCATAAACATAATTCTGTTACATTATACACTAGAATATACTGAAAAAAAGGAATGTGAGTAAAAACACAGATGCCAAGTAAACTCAGTATTGTCCAGAATGACCAAAAAATCCAACATACATTTTGTAAAAAAGAAAAGAAATTATCAATATATTTCGACATGAAATAGAAATAAACAATGTAACTTACATTATAAAATTGTTAATAGATATGTGTTTATAATGTAGAAACTCATTATTAGCATGTTATGTAAACATAATTGTCCAATATCTTTTTTCCCCAGTATTGCCCAGTAAAACCCGTTTTTTTCCCAGTATTACCCGCCCGGTCCGGTCAATACTATAATACACTGGTTTTATGCCAACCCTGGATCATAAAAACTGTCTGAAGTTCAGTAACTATAAACAAAACTCATCTTACCTTGCTGTTTATCAAGCAGGAATGTGTCTTTGACAATAACAAAATACTGATTGCTTAGTTGTTAAAGGGACACTGTTAAAAGATGCAGCAATTGAATTATGTTCTCATTAATTTTTTTTACTAATGTTAACGGTCATGTAAAATGTAAATAAGATTTAATAAAAGATTATTTTACCAATAACTGTTAGAATTTGTTAATCATTGACTAAAAATGTAAAATGTATATGTGTTGCATCTTATTCCCTAAATTCCAATGCATTTAAAATATGTTTAATATAAATACAAATTGACTGATAACAAAAGTGTCGAAACCATGTTAGATAATGCATTGTGGGATATTTTGATTTGGATAAATTTAGCCAAACTGGTATACTTATCCAACTGGTTTTCAGCTTTATACAAGAGAATAACCACTCTGGTTATCTTATCCAGAAATGGATAAACTTATACACAGGATATCTTTTGGACAGGCTAAAGTTATCCACTTTTATACAATCGGCTACTGGTATTGAGGTTAATGTCCAGAAATTGAATTTCAAAAAAATCATTATTTTGTAACAGACTTTCTAGAACCAGATGTTCACATTAATAGCCATTGCCTAATTCTACTGCAAGTAATGACAACAAAATGCGATGCTCAACATCAAACCACAATGAGAATGTATCCTAAAATTCATGTGAGCATTACATAGTTACCATGGCACTTCAATTCAACAAGTCTTTAATACTGTCATGAATCCACATAAGCGCTAAATTGAGACCGAGAGTGGACATCGAGCAATATTAATTAGTACAGACTTAAACCCAGGACCCCTTGCCTACTTAACACGTCAGTACTCTCCCAACAAGTTAGCAGCGCTGTTTCACATCTTTCTCCCCTATAATGAGGCAAGTTTTTAGAGACGATCCTTTTCCGTGAAATCTGAATTCATCAGATTGGTATTTTTTCAAGAGAGTTAATCGGGATAAACTAGATAATCTGTGTCGAACGGGCCCTTTATATTATTAATTGGGTACATGTATTCTAGATCTTGTTTTTAAAATAAAATATGAGTGTTTGCAGTTCGTTTCGCTTTTGTGGCTAGACTGATTGAAAAAACTCAATAGGTCAGCCAATTTAGCCTATTAATTGGTATATGGTTCAATCACATAAATATCATATAATGAGAATATTATAATTAAACTGATGACACAAAAGTGTTAGTAATCGCATTACGAGTATACAAAAGAAAACCCTATTTTTCTATTTCATGTATTATTTTATTTTGATTTATTGAAATTGTTGTTACCAAGCGTAAATGTTTCTCTCAGGCTTGTTAAAAACGTGAGGTTTTCCATTGTGAAGAGGCCTGTTACCAGCCTCTGTAATACAACGTAACACGACGCTGACATAATTATAACATTCATTAATGATGCAGTCATGAATGTGAACGTTGCTACTGATTTAAACTATACTGACTAACTGATATACCCGGTAAAATCTCAAGGAAAACCTTTTTTACTTTTGGGGAGTATATTAAGTTAACCTTGTGATGTATTAAATACATAAAGCCACCTCTTTCAGTCAGTGTCACTCTGGTCTATTAAAACATTTGCAGTGTATGTCATACACACTCAACAAATGCGGGTCTCCACATAATACTTGAGATTAGGTCATGTAAATTTGCAACCCAGTAAGGTTATGAGACATGGTTTAACAGAGCTGAATAACACAGTGCAGGGGATCTATCTGCAAAAAATTAATAAATGAATTATAAACTGACACAAGACTACATTACCTGAAGGTCTAGACTTCAGCTTGTCTTAAACATATCCAAACAAACATAGCAGAAGAGGCATTATATAAGTAAGTAATAATGTTAAGTAACCAAGTATATAAGTAAGTAATAATGTTAAGTAACCCAGTTACAATGTAATGAAATAACTGTCTGCAGTTTATATCAGTATATTTCCTTTTATTATATATTACTTCGTTTTCTCACTGTAAAATCCTATTTACCCATCACTGCATAATTTTTAATATGCCATTGCCTTGGAATGTAATATACCCAGCATGTGGTAATATACCCCGCGTGTGGGCCTAAAAATAATAACTGGTGTTTTACTGGAATTCCCTTTTAGCTAATAATCGATAGGTGCTTATTAAAATGTTTTTTAAAACAGAGCAATGCCTGCCGGTGCTGGACACTCGACTTTCTCCTATTTGATAGTATTCTAGCCTGTTTGTTAATAGAATGGGTTCTTCACTGTGATGAAGTGTGTTCTGACTTTCAAGTCAATACCTCTGAGTTGACTGGCTTATGCCTTCTGCACACGGTCTCAATGAGTAAAACATTTTAGCCAAGTTTCATGAAAATCCTTCAAAGGGTGTAGGGGATATGGAGCGGACACGAAAAACAGACACGAAAATGGAGGCTCAAAAATGTAACCTTCAAGTGTGTCCTTGACCATGAGCTGGCGTGAAAGGCCCATGCCTTCTGCACATCGTCTCAATGACCTAAACATTTGAGCCAAGTGTCATGAAAATCCTTCAAAGGGTATAGGAGATATGGAGCAGACACGAAATCTAGGCTCGAATATTTGACCTTCAAGTGTGACGTTGACCTTGAGCCGGCGTTACTGACTTATGCCTTCTGCACATCGTCTCAATAACCTAAACATTTGAGCCAAGTGTCATGAAAATCCTTCAAAGGGTATAGGAGATATGGAGTGGACACGAAAATGTTACGGACAGATGGACGGACGGAAGGACGAAAGGCATTCCTATAATCCCCCTCCGGCTTCGCGGCGGGGGATTAATAATATGATATTTTGAACTCCCTGTCACATCCTTTAAACAGTTTTATGACAGACTTGCACATTTGCTTAATCAACAATGGCCTTGTAGCAGCTATAAAAACAGTCTTTACACTACCACTAGCCCGACAGCCCCGGGCTAGTGAAATGTAATTCGGGCTAGTAATAATTCTGAAATGTATATAGTCGGACTAGCGGAAATTTCACCTGTTTACTATGATTGCATAATGATTTGGGCTAGTGGCATTAAACAATTAATGTAAAGACTGTAACAAATATTTCTCATTTGGAAGTTTGTAATCAAATTCATATGTGCGACAAAAGTGTGCTGCCTGTCCAACACTAACCCTGAAAACTAGGGAAAAACCTAAGATCAGAAAAGCAGCAGGGGAAAATCTGTACCAGTTGATTTCTGTGACAATTTCTTATAATTTGCTTAAGCAGCTTAACCAAGAAGTTATATCATTTCAGTGTTTTTTAGGGCCAATTTAGGGTCGAAATTCAGCCCCATTCCCCTGATAAAAAAAGTAGATATTTTTCCCCTATATGTACCATATAATTCCCCTCAGAATGTAAGCTTTATTTTGAAAAAAACTTGACAAAAATCGGACAAAAATTGACCAAGATAATGGAATTTTTGTAAAACAATTCCAGCACTTTTTTATCAAACCAAGTCTGTGCTAATTTAAGTTATAATTTGTAACACAACAATAAATTAAAGTTTTATAACAAAGTAGAATATAAAAATGTTTAATGCTTTTCTTTATAAAAAATAATCCCCTTCTGCCGTAAAATGAAGGGCCTTGCCACCTTCCCCCCAAAGGTGAAAAAAAAACACTGCATTTTAAAACTTCGAATTTTGGTTATCTCTTATCCAGCAGATAACTTTTGGTTAACTCCTTGGTTAGGTTAACTTTTTTGGATAGTGATTGTATAAAAAAATATATATATCTGAACATGTGCACGCTTTGGACAACTTTTGGATAAAATTTAACCAACCTTGCAGAGTTTGGTTATCTTTATCCTAACCGACTTAACTTGAGAAAATGGCTGATATTTTCATTTTTAACTTTGGATATCAAATGATTATAACATAAAACTGTAATAAAAACAGGGTTGGCACAAATAAGCCGCCCCGGGTTTTCCCAGCGGGATTTACCGTTTTTCCCCGCCCCGGTCAATACTCTGAAAGTGGGCAATACTGGGCAATACTATTTTTTCTTCAGTTAATTTTCAGTTTTTATCGTTTTTATAAATCTAAATGCTCAGTTAACTTAAGTCATTAAGAAAATTACTTGTTCAGTTTTGCAGATTCAATACATGCATACAGTATTTTTGTAAGTGCCCGCACATATCCATTGGTTCATTCATTCATTTTTTATGGCAACGTTTATAATATATTTTCTATAATGTTTGTGAAATTATTCCGCTTGATATTGAAATATGTCTACACTTATTGAAGTTATTCATCCTTCTTTTTTTCTTGCATTGAACTGTTCTTTTTTTGTGTGTAAACAATAAAACTTAGGGGGGCCTTCTCTATCTGGACAATAATGCCAGCCTGGTCAATATTATTATAATCTGATATTGGGCAATACGTGGGATTACGGGACAAATCACTTTTATCTTCTATTTTGATTACTTACTTTCTTTTTTTTTTTCACTTTAAAAGCAGGATAATGATTATGATCAAGCAAGAATAAAAATAATTGTTTTCATACTGATGCACAATCAACAGCAGGAATTGTTCACTTAAGGTGCCAATAAATGCTTGTTTTCACAGTTAGCAAAAGGCCCCTAATTGACATGGGCCTTTGCCTGGCCCCTCAGTGAGATAGGTATAATGTTTATTCAAGAGGTCCAGTTTAACTGTTTGTTGAGCACTTGCATCTGTCAATTCAATCAATGTTTGTGTCATTTCAGAGGGTGTACATATTGTGGATGGGTCATAAATGATATCACAATAATATGTCATTAATTTTATGTACTGCATGGGGCTGCAATATATTGTTGCAACATGATATTCACTAAAATATTTTGTAACATAAAAAATATTAGAATTGTAAAATTTCTCTTTAATATTCATTTCTTCTTTTTCTTTCATAAACATAATTCTGTTACATTATACACTAGAATATACTGAAAAAAAGGAATGTGAGTAAAAACACAGATGCCAAGTAAACTCAGTATTGTCCAGAATGACCAAAAAATCCAACATACATTTTGTAAAAAAGAAAAGAAATTATCAATATATTTCGACATGAAATAGAAATAAACAATGTAACTTACATTATAAAATTGTTAATAGATATGTGTTTATAATGTAGAAACTCATTATTAGCATGTTATGTAAACATAATTGTCCAATATCTTTTTTCCCCAGTATTGCCCAGTAAAACCCGTTTTTTTCCCAGTATTACCCGCCCGGTCTGGTCAATACTATAAAACACTGGTTTTATGCCAACCCTGGATCATAAAAACTGTCTGAAGTTCAGTAACTATAAACAAAACTCATCTTACCTTGCTGTTTATCAAGCAGGAATGTGTCTTTGACAATAACAAAATACTGATTGCTTAGTTGTTAAAGGGACACTGTTAAAAGATGCAGCAATTGAATTATGTTCTCATTAATTTTTTTTACTAATGTTAACGGTCATGTAAAATGTAAATAAGATCTAATAAAAGATTATTTTACCAATAACTGTTAGAATTTGTTAATCATTGACTAAAAATGTAAAATGTATATGTGTTGCATCTTATTCCCTAAATTCCAATGCATTTAAAATATGTTTAATATAAATACAAATTGACTGATAACAAAAGTGTCGAAACCATGTTAGATAATGCATTGTGGGATATTTTGATTTGGATAAATTTAGCCAAACTGGTATACTTATCCAACTGGTTTTCAGCTTTATACAAGAGAATAACCACTCTGGTTATCTTATCCAGAAATGGATAAACTTATACACAGGATATCTTTTGGACAGGCTAAAGTTATCCACTTTTATACAATCGGCTACTGGTATTGAGGTTAATGTCCAGAAATTGAATTTCAAAAAAATCATTATTTTGTAACAGACTTTCTAGAACCAGATATTCACATTAATAGCCATTGCCTAATTCTACTGCAAGTAATGACAACAAAATGCGATGCTCAACAGCAAACCACAATGAGAATGTATCCTAAAATTCATGTGAGCATTACATAGTTACCATGGCACTTCAATTCAACAAGTCTTTAATACTGTCATGAATCCACATAAGCGCTAAATTGAGACTGAGAGTGGACATCGAGCAATATTAATTAGTACAGACTTAAACCCAGGACCCCTTGCCTACTTAACACGTCAGTACTCTCCCAACAAGTTAGCAGCGCTGTTTCACAGCTTTCTCCCCTATAATGAGGCAAGTTTTTAGAGACGATCCTTTTCCGTGAAATCTGAATTCATCAGACTGGTATTTTTTCAAGAGAGTTAATCGGGATAAACTAGATAATCCGTGTCGAACGGGCCCTTTATATTATTAATTGGGTACATGTATTCTAGATCTTGTTTTTAAAATAAAATATGAGTGTTTGCAGTTCGTTTCGATTTTGTGGCTAGACTGATTGAAAAAACTCAATCCCTACCCTACCCAACTTTGTCGAGACCGTTGCCCAAAAACACACAATTATATTTTTTTGGCCTGACTCAGATTAAAATGGGAATTCTGAATCATCTTCAAATCTTACCAAAACTGTGTGCATCCCGAGATAGACACGACTGCATGCTACAAGTGCTGTCCAGGTTATGGCGCAGAGTAGTCCCAACATAAATGAATACTGAAAATAGAAAGTGTGCGAATATGGGTAATATAGCAGACACCGGGCCAAAACCCTGCTAAAATCTAATTAAAACACCTTACAATGTGTAGTAAAATTTCTCATACTATTGAAAAATGATATTGTTTTAGTTTTAATAATAAAATGCGGCATTATGCCCAAATAAGGCTAAAAAAATTAATTAGTTGTTTCTTAGGCACTTTTTTCAAAAAATCAGGAGGGAGGGCATTTTTTGTTTATTTAAATAATTTTTTTCTCCTACTCTTTTCTATTGGCACTATGTAACGGCTGGAGAGTGGACTTAGCTTATCAGACAGTGATTGGTGATAAGAGCAGTCAGTTTGTAACAACTGTTTGAACAAGAGAGCAGTGACAACTATGCAACTTTCTTCTCCTGCCATCTATCAGATGAGACCCAGGATGTAAACACTGCACTGAGTCAGCAGCTTTCTACTGACTGTGTAAAGTTCATGACCTTTTTGTGGGTGGGATGATCTTTTCCAGGGAAATTTGAAGTAGACAACAAAATATTTTAATTGAATATAAACAAAGCAAAACTCCAGTTGTGACAGCAGGAGAGAACACTTATTAGCAGCCCGAGGTCCTTTATTTATGGCAAGTAACCAATTGCCCAAAAAAAAATTTCACAGCACATCACAAAAACACATAACAAACACAAAACACACATGAATAAAACTTGAGTCACCGCCTTGGAACGCTCAATGGAAAGAATTTTGGGAGGTTTAAACCGGTTAACGTGCGCACGAACCTCACACCAGAATTATTCACAAAACATGTAAGTGTAAATAAAAATTAACCTCATAGCATTTCAAATTAAACAGCAATAAAAGAGAATACTACTCATTTTAATTACCATTTAATTAATTAATAGCTACATGTAGATGCTTACCAGAGTAGCAGAATTGCAACTTTCTGAGGCACGATCAAATGAAACAAAAACAAGTACCGGGTATCAACTACATCTCGTCTTTTTATAAAAAGCTTTAAAGACATAGCATCATATAGTTCAATTTTCAGTTCATCGTCATGCAATTTCAGGAACTTCGAAGAGGCTGTAATGTTGGGTGTAAAAAGCCAGATTACATAGCTTTGTTGTATATGTTTATTTTAAACATATATTTTATATATGTTTAAAATAATCATATTTTATTTTAAAAACAAGGATAAATGGTGTTTTAGCATTCAATTTTAATATGCCAAAAGCTTATCTGTTAATTTACTTGTTTGCCAAATTTCAAAGAAAAATAACCATTAAAACCAGAGTTAATAGAAAATGTGTTTTCATCCTTCTGCTACGGACAGACCAGTGTTTAACTGAAGAGTAGACATTTTCTAAACCTCAGGCCCTTTTATACTGTTACCCCGGTGTTTGTTTTAATAACAACATAAGCATCCTTTTTATAAAATTATAATACATCCTTTTTATAAAATTATAATTATATATTTATGAATCACAAACGGTCATTTATGCAAGCTGACGTAAAAAACAACATAAGCATCCCTTTTTATAAAATTATAATTATATATTTATGAATCACAAACGGTCATTTATGCAAGCTGACGTAGAAAGACAATCAATTTGAATGTTCATAATTAACATAAGTGCCTTCGATTGAAATACCATCAGCATTAAAGTACTTCTATTTATAGAATTTAACTTTTCAGAATTCATATTTTTATAACTGTCAAAAATAGGAATTACTTTTGCAATAAATGACCAAGAATTTTTGGAAACACTTGTCAATGCAGCTGGCATTTTTGTTTGTTTCCATACGACTTACATTGAAACAAACTTTCTTTAAAAAAATATGGAATGCTATTACAAAAGCAAAAGCATCTACAAAACAAAACAAAAAATCTACAAATCGACAATATTTATAAAGGTTTCCAATCGAATGTGACCTTTATTGCAAAATTTACACAGTATTTCTGAATTTGTGTATATCCGATTTATATAATTAAATTAAGACAGGAAGAAATTTATTGGAAATACCGAAATTCCACAGAGTTACTCTTCTTTAGCTATGTTTAAATGTGGATTCGTTTAATTTTATGCCGCTGTCATATATGTATACATCGTAATTTTAGTAATAGTTCTTATGAACGTTCATTGTGTTTATTCGTCCGAAATCTGTTTCTTATTTACGAAAGGCATAGTTCAAAAGCACTTGGTACGAACGGAATATACTATAATGTATACGCTTGCTTACTCCAGTCATCACCAGTTATCGCATACAGAAAATAGACCATAGCAAGTTACCAAAATGAAAATAATTCACAGATTTCAATGCATAGTATTTGTATTTTGTTTGGTACCATGCCCACTAGAAACACTTTCTGCAGCTTATTTTTACTAACATATTTCTGGACTGCTGCTTTAAAACACAGGCGCGATCGTCAAAAAATAGTTGATAAAAAATTTTGGCATTAAAAATAATTTGTGGCGGGCCATAAAAAAAACGTTGCGGCGGTGCCTGAGAAACAAATCATTAATTTTTTTTAGCCCAAGTTAAACCTTGCAATTGAACTAATTAAGTACTGCTTCATGAACCACAATATATCATTTACAAATAAATGTAATGACAAAAGCTCAAAATGTACCTCATAATATCTGGATGTCAGTATCAAAAGAGAGAGTGGAATGCATGTTCCGACAACGGTGTGAGTTGAAGGCATTCCATACTCCATTTCATATCTGTTACCCTCGAGTCTGACAGCTGGGGGCCCAGGTCGCGGCCATTTAATAATGTCTTTCAAGAACTGTCCAACATACATCAGTGGATACCATATTAATAAAAGCTGTCTGCAGAGTCTTGCATCCACGTTCCAGATCATAAATGGGAAAAACAAAAAGTAGAAAACTTCGCCACCCATGCCAGCACCAAACTTCATTAGAATGTGGAACGGCAGATTATTAATTCTGTACGCAAGCATCTTTTCGTTGGCTTTGGGATTATGCACACCATTTTTGAAACCGTTTGTACCATTTCTGAGCGCAATTGGTGGCTTACTTTTATTTGTGTCACAGTTAGTTTCATTGTGCCCTGATCCTGGATCTGCCTCGATCAATTTTCCGGCTTCTATGATTTCAACTCCACAGAATCTTTGAAAATCCGCCACATGTTGGTAGCCTTTCAAATATTCAAATAAGTTGTTTTTATTTTCCATTTTCACGGCAAACGTTGAAATGAACTTCCAGCTACAAAAGGTTAATTGACTTCATGCACAACGATCGCGTGATCATTTCCGAGTCCTACTTGATTTGCCAGTGCTTTCGTTCGGTTTCGTAAACGACTACAGTCAGCCAATCAGCATTCAGCATCTTTCTGTCGACTTCTTTTCGGCTATCTTCGTTATTTTCCGTGTGTCAGTCAGTTTGATTGCTTGTTCTACAATTTGGTAAAAAAACTTCCGTCTTAGCTTATTTTATGTAACGCAAAATGTATTGGGAACAAACGAATCAATGTGAAGTGAAAATGCACTGCACATGTATGTGCAACAGTCATTTGACCTGACTTGTCTTGATTTTGATGGGTGCAGCATCTATAACGTTAAGGCTACACTCTACTATATTTTCGATGAATCAAAACGTCTGTGGCCTTATCTCTAATTATCATTATCTGCAATCTTTTCTCTCAGCTGACTGGTTTAGTGCATTGTTTCCTCTGCTTCAGTGTATTGATCTTTGAGACTCAGCTGATAAGGGTCTCCACACTTTGACGACAGTAGGGTACCAATACACAGGAATACAATACCCCAGATTTTGCAGTCTTAGAAGGATTAAACTATGCCTCTAAAGGCCTAGTTTAAAGAATGCCTGGTGTCTCGGAGGGGAATTCCACTCTGTGTATTGGTCTGCCATAAAATCTCCTATCATTTTCTGCAATCTTTCCTCTCAGCTTCCTCTGCAGCAGTGATATCAGCTGACACACTTTGACAACAACAGGGGCTCAATACGAAGGGGTACAATACACCAGATTGGGGGGGGGGGGGGGGCTCAAATGAAGAAGGATAAAAACTAGGCCTTTCAGGAATGTCTGACTTTTCCATGGGGTATTTCACTCAGAGTATTGGTCCACCATAAAATATCTTATCATTATCTGCAATATTTTCACCAGCTGACTGAGCAATGGCTAAGTGCACTGTTTCATTTGCAGCTGTATTCTCAGCTGATAAGGGTCGCCACACTGTGACCACAGCAGGGTGCCAATACACTGGAGTACAGTACCCCAGACTCGGGGAAGGGGTAAAATAAGGAATGATTAAACTAGGCCTTTAACAATGTTATAGCACGGAAAGACAATTAATGAAAACGCAATTTGAAAATTATTATAATGTTATTATTTATAAACATCTTTCTAAGTAAATGAGTGTTTTAATTGTTAATATTTTTTTTAATTAATGAATTTTGTTAGTTAAGCTATTTAATAAGTCAAGTAAACTCAAGGAGTTTAAACGCGAAAGGAGCCCGGATAAACCAGGTTTCAGGAGTGAAATTACATATAACTGCAACTGCATGAAAGACTTAAACGCACTATAGTGACACTAAATAATTATCACCTTAACCTTGAAATTAATGCACGTGAAATTAACTTTATCATCGCCGATTCCGGTGACACTAACTTCTGTATCGCCGACGACACCAACTTCATAATAATCGAAGACACCATCTTCAACACCGCAGACTCCGACGACACCATCTTCAACGCCGCAGACTCCGACGACACCATCTTCAACATCGCCGACTCCGACGACACCATCTTCAACACCGCAGACTCCGACGGCACCATCTTCAACACCGCAGATTCCAACGGCACCATCTTCAACATCGCCCACTCCGACGACACCATCTTCAACATCGCCCACTCCGACGACACTTTCTTTAACATTAGAGACTCCGAAGGCACCATCTTCAACATCGCCGACTCCGACGACACTTTCTTTAACATTACAGACTCCGACGACACCATCTTCAACATTGCCGACACCGACGACACTTTCTTTAACATTACAGACTCCGACGACACCATCTTCAACGCCGCAGACCCCGACGACACCATCTTCAACACCGCAGACTCCGACGACACCATCTTCAACATCGCTGACTCCGACGACACTATCTTTTACATCGCCGAATCCGACGGCACCATCTTCAACATCGCCGACTCCGACGACACCATCTTCAACATCGCCGACTCCGACGACACTTTCTTTAACATTACAGACTCCGACGACACCATCTTCAACACCGACGACTCCGACGACACCTTCTTCAATACCTCAGACTCAGACGACACCATCTTTTACATCGCCGAATCCGACGGCACCATCTTCAACATCGCCGACTCCGACGACACCATCTTCAACACAGCAGACTCCGACGACACCATCTTCAACACCGCCGACTCCGACGACACCATCTTCAACACCGCAGACTCCGACGATACCATCTTCAACACCGCAGACTCCGACGACACCATCTTCAACACCGCAGACTCCGACGACACCATCTTCAACATCGCCGACTCCGACGACACTTTCTTTAACATTGCAGACTCCGACGACACCATCTTCAACACCGCCGACTCCGACGACACCATCTTCAACACCGCAGACTCCGACGACATCATCTTCAACATCGCCGACTCCGACGGCACAATCTTCAACATCGCCGACTCCGACGACACCATCTTCAACACCCCAGACTCCGACAACACCATCTTCAACACCGCAGACTCCGACGACACCATCTTCAACACCGCAGACTCGGACGACACCATCTTCAACATCGCCGACTCCGACGACACGATCTTTGACATCGCCGAATCCGACGGCACCATCTTCGACATCGCCGACTCCGACGACACCATCTTCAACACCGCAGACTCCGACGACACCATCTTCAACACCGCAGACTCGGACGACACCATCTTCAACATCGCCGACTCCGACGACACGATCTTTGACATCGCCGAATCCGACGGCACCATCTTCGACATCGCCGACTCCGACGACACCATCTTCAACACCGCAGACTCCGACGACACCATCTTCAACATCGCCGACTCCGACGACACTTTCTTTAACATTGCAGACTCCGACGACACCATCTTCAACACCGCAGACTCCGACGACACCATCTTCAACACCGCAGACACCGACGACATCATCTTCAACATCGCCGACTCCGACGGAACCATCTTCAACATCGCCGACTCCGACGACACCATCTTCAACACCTCAGACTCAGACGACACCATCTTCAACACCGCAGACTCCGACGACACCATCTTCAACACCGCAGACTCCGACGACACCATCTTCAACATCGCCGACTCCGACGACACTTTCTTTAACAATACAGAATCCGACGACACTTTCTTCAACATCGCCGACTCCGACGACACCATCTTTAACATCACAGACTCCGACGACACCATCTTTAACATCGCCGACTCCGACGACACTTTCTTTAACATCAGAGACTCCGACGATACCATCTTCAACATCGCCGACTCCGACGATACTTTCTTTAACATCAGAGACTCCGACGACACCATCTTCAACATCACCGACTCCGACGACACTTTCTTAAACATCAGAGACTCCGACGACACTTTCTTCAACATCGCCGACTCCGACGACACCAGAAAGAGAGAGAGGGAGAGAGAGAGAGACAGAGACAGAGACAGAGAGAGATATAGACAGAGACAGAGAGAGAGGATATCCGTTTGTTTTCGGTGTGATAACGCGTGATATCATTTATTTGGTAACAAAAAGAAGCATGTAATATTAAATGCACATAAATAATGGTATAAATCAATGTCTCCAATGCTCCTAAAAATCCATTTTTGTCTGTGATTTGGCCGTTTTTTTTCTAGTAATCATTGTTATTTCTAAGAAGATTACTGTACTTTAATATACTCATAAAACATGTCAGTGTACTATCTATATCACATTTTATGTTTTAAAGAAGGTATTTCATCCCATTTAGCAAACCAGTTTTTTTTAAATGTTGAAAGTGTGTATGTTATGGCCGTGTCCCTGGTGTTACTATTTGCTAATCGCAATGTGCAACATATAATGTATTAATATATCATTGTGTAATATCATATCCCTACAAAGTCTCTTTCTGATATTTGATAACCGACGGCAACCAAGAGCATCCCTTACGGAGTCGAGAATATGTAGCTCAAAAGGTGTGTATAAATGAGACATAAGTACATTTGTTGTCTCGGATGTTACGTAACTTTTTAACTCGGAAAATATACGCCGCATATTTTGAATGGTATTTCTCCGTTGTTATAACAAGCTGATTAGTTTTTTGATGAACACATGCTGTTGAGGATTTGATATTATTCTTTTGCAGTCAATTTTTGATGATATATTTCCTTGGTGTTAACGGTCTATGTAGTTACTGCTTAAATGGTAACACAATGGATAGGTTTGGTAACTAGAGGGACAGTTGTAAAACATAAAACGAATCTTACAATATTTAAGACATTGTATCTTGTTTTAGATTTGTCTCGATGTACAAGAATTTCCATGTAATGATTGTTAAATACAATAATTTGTAAGGAGCATTTATATTATCGTAATTCGCGATTTAAGAAACAGTAACACCAAGGACTGGGTTTGGTATTACTAGAGACATACTCAACAAAAAACCTCTTGTTTACAGAAAACTTCATATTGAGTTTTATTAAATAAGAGGAATTATAATGTTCATGACACATGTTGATTCTACATAAAGTTTTATCATACAAGTTTGAAATATGCTTGATTATGTCGGGGTGTACCTCAATATGTAACACCAATGACAAATGAGTGGTTATGTAACGGAAATTCTATAATATTTTATCCAGTATTTACATCTTAAACTTTATTTGTTTGTAATTATAAGTCTTTACGTAATATAATTAGTTATAAAAACTAAAGGAAGCGATTAAACTACACAGACATATTTTTAACCTTGATATTTCCCGTACCATAAATAGTAACACCAGTGACACAAATGGTAACAGAAAGGACGACTAAATGCGGTATAATTGAAAGATATACTTTTTTATGTTTGGTACCAGTAATAGTAATTCATTAATACAAATTAAGTGGGCATTTGAATTTTTTCCCCCTCTTTAAATTGTTATAATACAGGAATGATATCATCAATGATGTTCAAAATGCCAATAAATGATATGCAATTATAACTGAATATGAACTATTGTTTTTCTTTTAAAATATAAACTTTTATCAGAGTATAGATGCATTTAAATCAATAAGGACACTTTCAATGACATTCTTCACTTGTTACTGGTGTGGTTTTAAAATCATGACAATGTCAACTGTTTGGTAATAAACATATATCATTTCGTGACATAATTGTGTGATTTAAGTGCATATTTGTCAAGTAAACATAGGTTATTGGGTCTACTGGTGACAATGCTTAGAGGATTAAACAACATGTACCCTATAATGTTAACGTATATTAATGAAGCTGTCATCAAGTTATTCCTAAAATAGTTTTTTTAACCGCAACGCATCATTGTTGATATTATAATTTAATTAAGAAATGATTTTCGATTTATCGTTGTTTATCAGCCAATGAAGCGAAAATTACTTCGATTCTAACATGATATTTTTGCAATTGTAATGAAAACGACATTTTTACATAAAACTAAAATAATGGTGTTCCGCAAACGAGGAAGACTATTGCCATCTGAAAAATGGACATATGACGGTCAGCAAATTGAAGTAGTAAACGATTTTAACTATTTGGGAACTGTTTTTAATTATACTGGAAATTTTAATTTGAACCAAGAACATTTATGTGGTAAAGCACTAAAAGCAATGAATATTCTATTTAACAAATGTAAAGAGTTTGACCTTAAGCCCAAAACACAGTGCCAACTGTTCGATGCTTTTGTTGGGTCTATTCTGAATTACGCATGTGAGGTATGGGGTAATACAAAGTCACAAGAATTGGAAAGGGTGCACTTAAAGTTCTGTAAACGACTATTAAACGTTAAACAAAATGTTTGTAATGCTACAGTCTATGGCGAATTAGGTAGATACCCACTTTTTGTTCATCGATACGTAAGGATTGTTAAATACTGGTTTAAAATTACCCAAACTGAAAATATTATTACAAAATCCATATATTTGCAAGCTTTACACGATTGCCACAACGGACGTTCAAACTGGGTTTTAAATCTTAAAAAGCTGTTAGACAATTACGGTTTTTCTTACGTGTTTAATAATCCAAGCTCTGTTGATGTTAATACATTTATAACGCACTTTAAAAATGTTGTAATTGATACATATAAACAAGAGTGGTTTAGATCTGTTGTTAATAGTTCTGTTTTAGATATGTATCGTGTGTTTAAGCCTATTTTCAATTATGAATACTATTTAGATTTGCTACCTAAAAAACTAAGACATTATGTCACAAAGCTTAGAACTTCGGCTCTGCCACTGAGAATTCAAACTGGAAGATATGCTGGTCAGAATATCCCAAGAAACGAACGCTATTGCCTTTGTTGCAATGAATCAGATGTGGAAGATGAGTTTCACTTTGTCTGTAAATGTTCTTCATACTCTGTTCTTAGGCGAAACTATTTAAAGCAATGTTATTACAATAGACCTTCTGTTTACAAATTCCACCAATTGTTAAATACAACTAATACATGCGAACTTATTAAGTTAGCAAAATTTGTAAAAGAAGCACTAATTATAAGAAATAATTGTCTTAATGTTGTGACATAACTATAAGTAGTTATCCTCCATAGAAATTACGAATGTACATTATACTTATTTATATTAAGCTTTTACCAAAAAATATATATGTACATGACTGTTAATTTGATTGTATTTGTTATTATTGTATTCATTATAACGTGACCAAATGTATGTATGTAAAACATTTTAGTGTTTAGACGATGTACACTGTACAAGTCTTAATAAATATTTGTATTGTCTTGTCTTGTCTCAGAATCGGGACTACTTTTTGCATTGTTTACTGGGTAGTTTAACAGCGATAATTGTGTTCTTTGTCTATAGAAATATTTCCCCGTAGCGTGTTAGAATGTGTTATTAATTACTACAGATTACTATTTAATGTAATGGTAAAGTTTTCAACACATGTTTCATGTCTTTTTCATACAGATTATTTTACAATGCACAGTTTTGTTAAAGCAAGAATAAGTTTTTAGAATAATAATTGAACAAGTGCAAATGATAACTACTGACTAGTTGAAACCACTTTAGGAGAATTGATTATTATTAACTGCAATTATCATCTCCTGTTTCATGTCCTTTTTTATACAGACTAAGATAACGTGAACTGGCTTGTTTGTAGGAAAAAGAAGTTAAACAAACAATTTAATAACGCTATTTTGAAGGATGTTAATAACAAAAATCTATTGATCAATAATGACCAGTTTGGACCACTTTAGGAGTATTGATTATTATTTACTCTAATGGTTAGATAATCTACTCATAACAAGAGCCGTTTTCATACAGACTAAATAAACATAAAGCGTTGTCCAGTTTATGGTAGAGTGGAGTATGACATTTATATTATTATGAAAAAAATATATATTCACTACCTTGTTTCTAGCGAAACAAAGTTATAGTTATAATTATGAAACTATTAACAAATATTAATGGAAATTTCCTTGTATACAAGTTCACTCGACTACTGTCAATAATCTAATGGTATTAGCAAGCATGAAATCAGCCCGTTAAAAATGTAGGTTAAACCAAGTGTGGGAGCACTGGGGCCAACCCCGATTCAAATTAAAATTAGCATTTTTCTGAACCAAGAAATACATGTGAAATAAAAGGTATTACTTTATAAGCATTTGTTTAAATTCAAAAACTAGTCAAACAGGTTCATTCAGTTTTTTTTTGTGAACAAAAGTTATAACAAATTGTGAATTCCAAAATATATTTGAAATCTTCAACGGTCATCTATCAAACAAAAAATATTTGAAACAGTGTAATTAAAAAAAAGTCATTTGTGTTACCAATACTGTCCGTATTGTTACCGTAATCTAAGAGCAGTAAGTTTGCTTCATTAATCTTTTCTTACCATGTGTAGCAAGAAAATATGAAATGACATCAGTAAAACAATTTAGTGCTATTAGAATACTGACAATTTTAAATAAGAATTACATGCAAGGAATTTTTGTAAAGGTTGTCTTTGATGTCACATTTTTTTCCGTGGTGTTATTAATATACAATGCATCATAGAAGCAGTCGTGGTATTCTTGATTATTGGACAAAATGTTTTACCAATTCAGGTGTTGAATGTTACTGTTATCTAGACTATTTAAAACATTTCATAACTGTTCTCTGAGTCATTATTATAAATGATTGTCCTTTACGTTACTTTTCTGTCCATGGTGTAACTGCAATTTCCTTGGTGTTACTGTTATGTATCGACAGTGTAATTTTTTTTTCTGTATCTTTGTTTTCACAATTATTTGCAATATTTGGTTATCTAAAAAAGTTAAATCAATAGAGGGAAACCTTAAGTACTTGTTTTAAAGTTTACCGGTAACTGATGTGTGGAGAAACTTGTGATGTCATTTCGCTTTTCGTTTAGAGCATACACCAAATAATCGGACATCTCTACATGTCTACAAAACACATACTAATTAATGAGAATAGCGTAATTTTGCTTCTTTTATGCTGATTGTATCTTTAAACAAGTAAAATATTAAGTTCCTAATTTTTCGGAATTATTTTTGCACACGTACCACCATGGACACCAGCAGGTAGCAGCACGTCATTAATATAACAGTTTCTAGTCAATCTTGTTAAACTCGTTATGTTCATCAGTCGAATATAATAAGGCAAAAATGATTCAAAAACTTTAAAATTTCACTCGTCGATTTTTTTTAAAACAGCCAACTTTTATAAAGACATAATTTGAAAATGACCCCCCCCCCCCCTGGATCCGCTAGTGTAGATGGCGTCATTTTGTTTCTGTAAAAACTTCCATATTTCCTATTTCATATAGGAACAGTTCAACTGACCAATCAAAGGTACTAAATATCATACAGGCATCGCAATTTCATAGGGCACTGCATTTGGCCAGTCTCAATGCTCAGATCCCATACAGGAACAGTTGAATTTGTACAGGAACAGTTGAATACATACAGGAACAGTTGAATTCGTACAGGAACAGTTGAATTCGTACAGGAACAGTTGAATTTGTAAAGAACAGTTGAATTCGTACAGGAACAGTTTATCGTTTTATTTACTTATGCTAAGACGAGTATAAGTGCATTTTCACTGATATTGTGCGTAATATCGTAAAGTTGATTATAAAAGATTATAAAGAATGCGGTTAAAATAGTTTGATAAAGACAGATACACTGATGATTATCTTCATCTTTTACATTGCATTAAGATTTGCTTGTAAATTTATTATGATGATGTATTAATTTTATGTCAAAATAATGCAACACTAGAACTCAGACATATTAAAGCAATTTACTTTTATACACAATAATCGTTCTTTTAACTCTTAATAATATTTATTTATTTATTTCGCAATTTGTTTAGAATACTAAAGGCTTATTTTTCTAACTAGTGAAATAATGCATAAAAATAACTAACAACAAATAATAAGATATAGACTTCGCTTTTCGCCTATGTCTACCCTGTATTGGCTGCGCTTTCCAGCTATCTCTATATTGGCTGCTTTTTTTAACGATATCTATATGGTATATTGGCGGCACGGCTGCGTTTATACCCCTAACACGCAGCCTGCATAGTGTAAGCTCTTCTCTGATCACATTGGGCACTTCCGACGAGCGGAAAGTAACTTGCCGGGATAGGCCGAATGGTTACGATTAAGTGCAGGCTGCGCTGCTGTGACATGATGCACATACTGGCCCCACCATGTGCAAGTTTCATCAAGATGGAGTAAAAGTGGTCTTTATTGCAAACGCTGGCTTATTGTTCATACATTACGGACAGTCCTGCAATACCAAAAGCTACATCGAGCCGTTCATGCTCAGGTCAGCTAAAACAGAATGATGAAGCCAAAGGTGATGCAAGTCTGAAATATTTAGATATGTACAACACGATTACACGAAATACATACGTAGTTGAACAATGGGTATATACATAACTATTTATTCATACATGTACATGTAGTGTATACTTATTTCACTTTTTCTAAATGCCGGGTACGGCTAGCTCAGATGATAGAGCACTAGACTGTCAATCCGGGGATCGGGAGTTCAAACCCCAGCCCGGCCACATAACTTGTGTGGGGATTGGTCATGAAATACTGGCATAGGTATGTGCGCTTAGTACTGGTAAACCGCTTAGATCGGCTAAGCTTGCCCAGGGAGTGTGAGTAGGTTAACTGACCGCCGTGATATGACTGAAATACTGTTAAAAACGTCGAAAAACCCCAATAAAACAAACAAACAAAGCTTGTTCTAAATGCGGTTGTCAATATATACCGGTAAACATCATCATGTATATTATCACAAACAAAGAGGAATATCAGATTATACGATTTGTCACCTCAGTGTTTGCTCTACAAAAATAATACTGTGTATCAACTAACTGAAAATCTGAGAGAGGAACCTAATAAAGTTGTACACACTTTTTTTATACATATTTATGTTTATTATTCAAGTTCATTTGCGTGTTTATTATTCCAGTTCATTTGCATGTTTATTATTCCAGTTCATTTGCACGTTTCATGCAAATTATTATGGTAAAAAGAAATGAATCAGAGATGGTGGTTATTATAATGACAAAGCATTGTTCTGGTGATTGTTATAATGTACAATCATTTGGTCTAGCTGTTCACTGTTCACAATGTCTGTTTACTTCATGTTCAATGTCCTGCATTGTCTTCAACACTTCTGATAGTCTGTTTTCATCCATTTCAAAACGAACAATGTTTGATTTCTGAAAAAAAGAAAACCCCAAGACATAATATTTATGGTATCATTCAAATAGTTCACTTCTGTACACATGTAAGAGATAATATTTGGTTCATTTAATTTTATTGTGGAACTAACATTTTACTGATGAATTATTGATAAATTTGATATAATACATTTAACTTACATTAAACACATTAAAAATGTCCCAAGCTTTCTTTATCAATGTTACAGATTTCAGATCCTACATAGCATAAAACTGCTGTATTTATTTACATATAAGCTCAACTCAAGGACAACAGATTACTATATGTATATATCTTAAAGATGATAAATACTCAAGGGTTTATTTACAAAAAGAAGATTTATTTTATTAATAAAATGACTGCAAGAATTATTGTACAGAAAAAAAGTTATTTTTATTTACAAATTGTTAAACATTCAAAGTATTAGAAAAGCTTCTACTGTGTTTGGTTATTTGATTAAAATGAATTATTCTGTGGTAGCAGTGAGTGAGCATTAGTAACTCGACATGCCTTGGTAATATGAATTAAGATTCATGCACCTATCAATATATTCCTCCAGAGGGGAGGCAAGCAGCAACTGAACCAGAGGATTTTGACTAATTAACCACATTTTTTGAAGAAAAATTTTGGTTATTAGATTGGGGTATGTGGTTGGGCGGGCGGGGTGGCGGCGTCAACTTTTCGTTTCCGCTCTCTAACTCGAGAACGGATAGAGATATTTTAATGAAACTTCATACATAGATGCCTCGCTTGGGATTGCATATAGGGTGGGTGGGGTCAAGGTCACCGTTGCTAAAAATAGAAAAACAGTTTCCGCTCAAGAACTTGAGAACCCATCGAGATATTTTAATAAAACTTCATACATAGATACCTTATATCGAGACCTCGCTTGGGAATGCATATGGGGTGGGTGGGGTCAAGGTCAAGGTTACTAACAATAAAAAATTGGTTTCCGCTTTAAACTTGAGAAGGCATCGAGATATTTTAATGAAACTTCAAACATATATACCTTATATTAAGACCTTGCTTGGGATTGCATATGGGGTGGGTGGGGTCAAGGTCACTGTAACTAAAAATAGAAAAACTTTAGCTCAATAACTTTAGAATCCATAAAGATATTTTAATGAAACTTCATACATAGATACCTTATATTGGGACCTCGCTTGGGATTGCATGTAGGGTAGGTGCCCGTGGGGTCAAGGTAAAGGTCACCGTTACTAAAAATAGAAAAACGGTTTTCGCTCAATAACAATGCATAGAGATATTTCAATGAAACTTCATACATAGATACCTTATATTGAGACCTCGCTTGGGATTGCATGTAGGGTGGGTGAGGTCAAGGTCTCCATTACTAAAAAAAGAAAAATGGTTTCCACTAAATAACTTTATAATGCATCAAGATATTTGAATTAAACTTCATACATAGATACCTCGTACCTAGACCACGCTTGGGATTGCATATGGGTTGGCTGAGATCAAGGTCAAGGTGAGTAAAAATACAAAAACAATTTCTGCTCAATAATCTGAGAACGCATTGCAATATGTTAATGAAACTTCATACATCGATACCTTATAACGAGACCTCGCTTAGGAATGCATATGGCATCCTGAACTTTCTTTCATTATTGTGCTTACTTTTATGCATTTCGTTCAAAAAATTTGGTTTTCGTGGAATTTCCACTTTTATTTTTTTTACTTTTTGTGGTCTAAAACCCTACCATAGAGCCAAGCATTTTTGTCTAAATTAGCAATGGAAGATGCTAATGGCCCGGGGCCCAATATTGCTGTGATCTAAAATCCGACCAACCTCTAATTCCCCTGGGAATCAGTTTCTGTCTCAAGTCCTGCCCGCCACCCTGGGGGGTGGGGTGGGGGTGGGGAAATATTGATAGGTGCATTATACCTGACTAATGGATTCATTTGGACTAATTTCAAGCTCCATTATGGCAGTAGGTGTGTTGATATCCTCTGTATGTCTTGCCTGAGACTTAATGTCAATCCTCCAAGACACATGCTTTAATGTGTGACCCCATGTAGATTTTGCAATTACTGCCTCATGAATTTTGTTCTTTTGATTTTTCCAAAACTTTCTGATTGCATTGGCTTGGTTTTCTGTAATTGCTCCTTCAGGTTTTTTCAGTTGTGATGTGAGGAATGTTTCACACTGATTGAAGTCCATATCAGCTGACACCATGCTCTGTAAAACAAAGTATTCACCTCACTGTACATGTTTGTCGTTTGTTTTGTTCAGTAACATATTTACCCAGTAATAAATTATCAAGACAACTGATTATATTCAGATGTAATTTTTTAACGTAAAATACTGTTTAAAATAACAAGCCATTTTTATAAACGTACTCATGAAACCTATTTTAGTGTGATGACTCCTTAAGTCTGTGAAGCTTATATGATGTTTTTACTTAATTAAGTATATATATATATATATATATATATATATATATACATATCAAATAATATGATTATCAATCCAACAATTCTTGAAAAATAAGAACTTGAAATAAAAATATATTTGAGAAATCAATGAATTGATAAAATGTGATGCTCAGACATCAGTCAATCACAGCTTGCAAATATCATGGAATTGTATTTTTTATCGACGACACTTTATGCTAAACTGTTTTTAATTGAACACCACTGAACAGTATAAAAATTTGTAGAATATTTACTTAGTGCAAGCAGACATACAACAACATGCACAAAATATCAATACATAATACTATAAATAATAATAATAATAGTAAATACTAATACAAATTAATTAATACAAATCATTACCATTATCATCTTGAGTATTAATTATTTGTGTGTCTGTGAGGTAGAATTAGTCTGGGTACTACGGTTTCTACCACCCCACAAGACCACATTTCAATGACAAACATTCAGTGACAGTAAATCTTGAAATTGCAATCACTAAAACATTTTTGTGATTGCAATTTCAAGATTGTGATTTCAGTAGATTTTGGAAACCAGGAGTCAAATGACCCCTGGCTTGAAAAAAATGAGGGGTCAAAATGAAAATTTCAATGGTCAAAATTCTGAGGTCACAAGAATTTTATTTTTCAATACATGTTAATGTGCTGTAAATGGTAATTTGTGTTATTAAGGGTTAATAACTTTGCAAAAAACACTACTAAGTATTATAAAAACATTATTTTCTAGTGCTTTTGAAAAACATGTGCATCAAAATGATGCACGGCAGATGATTTGCTGGAGTCAAAAATGAGAAAATTGCAATTTGCTTGCATCAAAAAGCAGGATTCTGCATCAATTGAAATTGCTGTCAGTGCCTCTCAAAATTTAATTAGGCATCAGTAAGAGGATACACTCTGGGTCGACAACATATGTGCCATACGTTTCGGATCGTCCGGGATTGTCCCGGAAATGCAGTGCCTGTCCCGCGGGCCTGGAATTCGTTCAGATGTCCCCGAAATCATTAAAAACTGTGTATACCTATATTAGTTGAATTTTTTACAGACCACTAATCCGGTTGTTTGTCTCCAAGGCAATGCATACCTAATTAGGCAAAGTGTCATAAATGAGCAATCACACTTCCACTCTAATCGACTGCAAATCAGTAACCGGCGGACATTCATCCCCACAGAAAAATCGATATAAACCAATTAAAACGCAGTGTTATTTCAGTTTGCCAATGATATGAATGATCGACCAATCTCCATAATATATATAAGGAAGTGCATACATGCGTCAGTTGCAGTCTCCAAGAAACTCGGAGATCCTCAGTCAGACATTTGGTCTGACTGACATTAAAACTCTGTCAGACCTGCTGCACATTTGTCAGACCAAACACAATCAAACACGTTTCGGAATTATTTTAATGTTTTTAGCTCACCTGAGCACAAAGTGCTCATGGTGAGCTTTTGTGATCGCCCGTTGTCCGTCGTGCGTGCGTGCGTGTGCCGTCAACTTGTCATTCAAACAACATCTCCTCCTAAACCGCTTGGCAGATTTTGACCAAACTTCACAGGAATGATCCTTGGGTGGACCTCTTTCAAAGTTGTTCAAATCTTTCCAGTCCGCTGAATATGTAGGTCACCAGAGCTAAAAATATATTTAAACGTGAAAACTTTAAGAAATCTTCTATCAAACCGCAAGGCTCAGAGCTTTCATAATTGATATGTGACATCCTCTAGAGGTCCTCTACAAAGACTGTTCAAATTATGCCCCCGGGGCTAAAACGGGCCACGCCCCGGGGGTCACATGGTTTATATAGAATATATAGCAAAATGACTTTAAAAATCTCCTCTGAAACCACAAGGCCCAGAGGTTTCATATTTGGTATGTAACATCCTATAGTGGTCCTCTACAAAGATTGTTCAAATTATGCCCCCGGGGTCAAAACTGGCCACGCCCCGGGGTTCACATGGTTTATGTAGAATATATAGCAAAATGACTTTAAAAATCTTCTCCTCTGAAACCACAAGGCCCAGAGGTTTCATATTTGGTAAGTAACATCCTCAAGTGGTCCTCTACAAAGATTGTTCAAATTATGCCCCTGGGGTCAAAACTAGCCACGCCCAGGGGGTCACATGGTTTATATAAACTTATATTAGCAAAATATCTTTTTAAATTTTCTTCTCTGAAACCACAAGGCCCAGAGGTTTCATATTTCGTATGTAACATACTATAGTGGTCCTCTACAAAGATTGTTCAAATTATGCCCCTTGGGTCAAAACTAGTCACGCCCAGGGGGTCACATGGTTTATATAAACTTATATAGCAAAATGTCTTTTAAAATCTTCTTCTCTGAAACCGCAAGGCCAAGAGGTTTCTTATTTGGTATGTACCATCATATACTGTAAATGTATATAAATTTGTCGGTATGAAATTTCTTGGTTTCTTTAAAAAACGACAATTCGTGAATTTCAAATTTTTTCTAATTGAATAAATTGGCATATTATATACAGCTGATGAACAAGAAATGACCTTAACAAACCTTGAATTTTATACTTTATTACATTTCTGAAATGCTCAGGACTTATGTCATGCAATACTGTCAAACCTTCCAAAAAGAGCAAAACTTCCAAAATCTTAGGCTAGGAAGTTCGAACTTCCAGATTTCAAAAGTAAATGAAAGCCCTGCATCCACAATTTGATATTACTACTCTGTAAACTTGTAAGTCCGTCATTAAGTCAGGATTACGTAATCATGGTCACCAAAAGATGTAATTAGACATGTAATGGCAGTTTTTGATCATGTACCAATTAAATTCATTTGTTTGGCCCCAGCTAGACCGTCAGCCAGCAATAAAATCAATACACATGCAGACAAATCCCATGATTTTCGTGTAAAGAATATTGCTAATTAAACTGGCTGAAACCGGTTTTTGTCTACATTAGACTTATCAAGGGGATTAGGCAGTCCCCAGTGATTTCATACTTCAACGCATTTACCCAGACACTACCGTATATACCCACTTCAGAGTATATAATTGGCATTTTTAAGATTGTGTTATGAACTTATTCTAACTGGACTGAAGAACTGCTTATTATAGGAAATATATTTCAGGAAATGTATTTCTGTAGAGGACTGTTGACATGTATATCGCTCACCAAATTGTGATTGATGAACTTTAAGTTAAAAATATGCGTATAGTTTGATGGGTTATGTGCTATGTTAAAATACTTTAGATTTCCTTAACAATGGATTAAGTTGGATTAAAAGATATTATTATATGGTAAATATTTCATTTAGGATTCATTATTGCACATGCGATATGCTCTTTACATAGATGTCTAAATTGCTCATAGTCATCTTAAGAAGTGGACTTGCTGGTTGGTATCAGATGCGTCATTTATTCGTCGGCACTTGAATTCGTGGTTTTGTCTATCCACGAAATCCAGGAAAATTAGTGTCCCACAAATAATAATGATTTTACAGTAGTAGTCTTTTACAAATATTCTTCAAATTATGCCCCTGAGGTCAAATCTGGTGGCACCCCGAGGGGTCACATGCTTTATATAGACTTAAATAGCAAAGTTACTTTAAAACTGGTAATGCCCCAGGGGTTACATGGTTTATATCAACTTTATTTGCAAATGTCTTTAAAATAAAAAATTTCTCCTCTGAAACCGCAAGGCCCAGAGGTTTCGTATTTGGTATGTAATATCCTCAAGTGTTCCTCTACAAAAGATTGTTAAAATTATGACCCATGGGTCAAAACTGACCACACCCCAGGGGTCACATGGTTTATATAGACTTAAATAGCAAAATGACTTCAAAATTCGTCTCCTCTGAAACCGCAAGGCCTGGAGGTTTCATATTTGGTATATAACATCCGTATAGTGGTCCTCTACAAATGTTGTTTAAATTATGCCTCTCTGGTCACGCCCCGGGGGTCACATGGTTTATACAGACTTAAATAGCAAAATGACTTTACAAATCTTCTCCTCTGAATTTGCAAAGCCCACAGCTTTCCTATATTTGGTACATAACATTGCATAGTGGTCCTCTCCAAAGATTGTTCAAAGTATGCCCCTGGGGTCAAATCTGGTGGCACCCCGCGGGGTCACATGCTTTATATAAACTTAAATAGCAAAGTTACTTGAAAAATCTTGACCTGAAACCGCAAGGCCTAGAGGTTGTTCAAGATTGTTCATATTATGCCCCTGGGATAAAAATAAGCCACGCCTCGGGGATGCACATTCCAATTGGGTTACAAGGTCTCAGGTGAGCGTCCTAGGGCCCTCAGGGCCCTCTTGTTACTGGTTTACATCATTTATTCATATTGCATTTTATTTGCAATTAATTTTTCACATTTTAAATAAACAAATATATATATATATGTATGCAATATTTACTACTCATATTCAGTCTCTGATTAATCTTCATAACCAGTTAAATTTATAAAATATGTTTTAATTTAAGTCTAATTAACACATACGTAGATCTTTTTCACTTTATACAGTTTATATTTATATTTAAAAACAAAATATAGTTTCTAGTGGTTAAAAAAAGGTAAAGGAAATAAATGAACATTAAATAACAAAAGCTAGCATCCAAGTAATCTTCACCCAGGGACCTATAAAATAGGTCCCTGCTTCACCCCACCCACTCTTTTAATCACAAAACTAGAAATACAATGCTCCCTTGTCGAAAATCTAAATGTTTATTGATTACCCGTAATGAAACTATTTAAAAGAACTTTATTCATTAAAAAGAAACTACAAAACATTTGTGATGAATTAGAATTTATTTACTTTCACTTTCAACAAGTGTGCTGCCAATGCTCTCGCTAACTTTCAAATGTTGCCTCAGCCAAAGTTGTTGCATATAATTAGTGTACATGGATGATTTGGAATAATACTTTTATTAGTGAACAGTAGCTAGTAGATGTAATTTTTTTAACTAATGGAGACATACTTTTGACTCGATCGGCGTACGCAATTTGTCAAGTTACACAACTTCATATTAATTCTCATAATTAGTATAATGTTTATTTCGCAAAAGTAATAATTATATTGCCTTCTTTTAATTTGTAGTAATTAATTTATTAAATACTTGTGAGTTAAAAACATGCACATCACAAAACGCATACCTAACGGGATAGTGTAACAAATCGCTTGCCCCTTGACTTGACGCTAATTTGCATATTGGAAAATGTACGCGTTCTCATTGGCTGACTGGTTTGGCTGTAGTAAAACTGACTCCTCCTGCGTCTAGAATATATGGATAACTGATAAGGCTGGTGCAGAAGGGGGGTGTTAATTGCCGAGTAGGCGTTCTTTGTCTTTGATAAACATGCGTACACAAACGGAAATGGTTGCATCCTAGAATCTAACACTTAATCTTATGGCGTCCTTACTGTATTGATACGAGGTCATCAGTGTTATTTAATTGCAATCGAAATATGCATCGTGTAATTCCTTTGAATTTAAAAATAGATGTTATCATGATTGTGTGCTGTTTAAATTTTGATTTGAAAAAAATATTTTAGTAGGACATTTTGGGTCGACGAACTTGAAATTTCTTTCAGACCTTGACAAATTTAGTCGGTCAGGTCCGTAGGTCCGACGGAGTTTCGTGACAACTGCGGTTGGTCACTATAGAGTACCTACAATCTCCACCATAAGTAAAAGCAGTTTACTAATCTGTTTCCGTTGTTCACAATATCCACATTTAGTTTACTTCATAAATAAGTCATGGTTTTTAATTACTTTCCTTGAAATTTCGGGTAAAATAATTATTTGTTTGAAAATTAGAAAATCGAAAATTCTGACTTTGGATTGGAAAAAATTCTTGTATATCCAAAATGCCCATCCAATTTTACTTTTCAAGTGTTGTAAACACAATTTTTTTTATAGTCTGTGTATGCCATGTAAAACCAGTGTTTTGCTAGAAAAGAGCACGAAATGTCTGCTGGTACCAATGACATCACGTTTTACGTATGGAAAGCGTGGTGTACCGACCATGTGCATTGCTAAATAAAATTTCATCGAGAAAGAACTTTGAAATCTTTACTTTTAGCATAAAACTTTGGTAGTGCAATAACTTTGCGATCTTTAGCATCTTAATGAATATTTTTATTGCTACAAGTATTTATACAATGTAACAATAAAACGTCACGAATAAAAGTACACTGCATTGGATTGTAGTAAATACATATTTTAAACCTGGAAAAACAATTAACACATGTACATGTCCCGGAAAATCAGTAAAAATCCCGGAAATTCGCAAGCAGAATCCAGTAAATGATCCAAAAATATATGGCATGCATGGTCAACAAATAATGCAGCTTCAGTGCTGTAGGAACTCATAAAATTTCAAATAAACACATGTGTGATCACGATACATAATATTAAACATATTTTTCTGTCAGTAAGTTCAACTTCAACTTTTCAAGTTTAAGTTGTGGGAGTATCATATTATGAGAGTCAATTTGATTATGCAAAATACCTTTATTAATGACGTGCATTTTGTCACAAGTGCTGTAAACTCTTCATCGCTTAATTGTGGATATATTTCGTTTTTTAAAAACTCGTCCGTTATTTCCTTTTCATCAAAGTATAATCGCTTTGTCAAGCCATTTAGCAATGCTGCAAACGTTTTTGTGTCGTCCGCCATGTTTATGTCATGTGACGATTAATGAATTAACCAAACGCTTGTTGTTCGGGTTCGTCTGATTGATGCGGACCCAAGATGGCGGCGCCCGTTTCGACATTCCATAAATCTGGTGCAAAGTCATTTAAACACGACGTTTCGCCGTTTGACCAGGAACAAGATGCAAATTCAGCATTATCTGACCTGGACAGAGGTACATGTTCTTAATGCAGAGTCTGAAAAGCTTTGAATCTTTTAATTCATTATTGTGTTTCATACCAATGTGTTTCGTACCTTAGTCGAAGCGTACCATTTGCCCATTGTCAATGGTTCAGACGTAGCGGTGTCAATTTAAGACAAAGCGTATCCCATCTATTTAAAGGGGCTTTCAAAATATCGACAAAAATCTTTACAAATGCTATATAATTTTATCCATTTCAGTTGATAAATATCCATATTCACGATTTCGACATTGTCAAATCACGCATAACGAGACTGGCGAGATAACGCAAGATTTTGAGGTCAGGGGGGTTCCGTTTTCTCGCTATAAAGTAAACATCGGTCAGCTGCTTATGCAGTTTCACATAAACTGCTATTAAAACTCAAATAAACAATTAGTTAACGTTATATGAAGACGTATTGATTTAATTTACGATTTTAACGTTCACACACATAATTTAGACCTGGCTGTATAACATTATTAATATTCACACGAGTAGTGTGTCAAAATAGGCAAAATGAACAAGAAACACCACACCAAACCTACGGTTAGAAGTAAACCATACAAACTCGTTCGACATGCTACTTTGAAAAACTCCACCCACCTATTTTTAAAACATTTAACAGGTCAATTTTTTACACATTTACTTTGTACTAAATGTGTAGAAAATAGCCCAACATTGAGTACATTTTCATTGACCCAGAAACTTAGTTTTATTTGATTTGGTGAGTGGGGTTTCTCACAGATATATTTGTAACCAGTGTACAGTTATGTGTTTCACTGTCCTAATTGGTTATTAGCACATTTTAATGTAATCCCCATACCAAGCTATCAGTTAGCTAACATGTCCCTTTTTCGAACAAGAAACCCAGCACATTCTTAGTTTGTCACCAGAGACTTCAGTCATTACATACTTAGAAATAGTATCCTGCAAAGGAATATTGTTGAAGTCATTTTGCCCTGCTTGGTAAGATTTGTATTTTATTTTTGTCTTACTGTATTTTGTTCTCTTACTTTATGCAGTTAACCTATTTGCTTAATGAATTGTATTGTTGAATTTATTGTGTAATTAAGTTATGCAATTTATAATATATTTAATGCATATTAATTATTGCATGTAATATATTTAATGCATAATTTCTATTTTTCAGGTTTATTATTTTATATTTAAAACACTGGAATAAATATCGAAACTTTACAACGAGTTGACCTCATTAAAAACCCCGTTACATATTAATTTAATGTATATAACCATTTTTATATGATTTTTTTCTTTTGACAATATACAAACCGGGCCCAGCTAGCTTTGTTGGTAGAGAGCTGGACTGTCAATCCGGGTGTTCGCAAATTCGAACCCCAGCACGGCCACATAACTTTGGTCATAAAATAATTTCTACGGCCATTCTCTCACTACCTCTGCTTCAAGAAGGACAGTAGTTACTTTCATTAAAGTATGTACATTTGGTACTGGTCACCCGCTTAGATCGGCTAAGGAAAAGTGAGTAGGTTAACTGACCACCGTAAAGTCTGTAATTGTAGATTTGGCTGCAGTATAAACAGGATGAGTCCTGCAGTTCCACATAATAGACCTGTGTCCTACTAGTACCATCATAAGGAATATATGCGGCTTAATTATCTTCACTTTATCAACAACACAACAACAAAAAAGTCCATGTCACCGGGGTATTCTCTTTTAATCATAAGCTATAAATATAAATCTTTCCAAAATCACATCCACTGCACACAAATTAACAAAATTACATAAAGTATTCAATTATACTGAAACAAGTATCACAAAAGATACATTAGTAATACTCAAAGCATGGATTGTTTTAATTAGTATATTCCTGTGTAGAACCAGTACTTAGTCACTTTTTCACAAGTTTTAGTACAGTTAAGTAAAAAACCAAGCAAGTTGATCACCAGCTATTGAGTTGGGCTGGCATTTCAAGTGTACCCATTTTGAACAGGAACTTGGACTGTCACAGTTTATGCTGGTTCCAATGTCACAATGAACAATTTTTCTATAGAATATATATAGCTAATTCCCGCAGTGGTCTTGCACAAAATCACAAAGCAGTCATGGGTGAAGGCCCGGCAGACTGAATCGACGAAGAAAATTATTCAGGTCACCAATGGATCACTTTTTCACTGTCTGCAGATTCCGGAATGTGATTACTAAATACTAATCAGAGTTCTCGGTAACGCGTAATTCGGCGTATTTGGACGCAAATTTTTATGAAAAGGACGCCATAAATCTCGGTGTTAGATTCTAGGACGCAACCCTTTTCTCTGGCGTACCCATATTTTCCCAAGACAAAGAACGCCTACTCGGCAATAAACACATTCCCCTTCTGCACCAGTGTGTCAATTATCGATAAAATCAAGACGCAGAACGAGTCAGCTTAACTACAGCTAACCAGTCAGCCAATAACAACGTGTATGCAAATGAATGTCATCGCCCTAAATCTCCTTTGAATTAGTAAAGATGTAAGTCACTTAGTAATTTGTAACACTTTCCCGTTAGGTATGCATTATTTTATGTGCGTGTAATTAACACCCGCGTTTTTTAAATTTGCTACAAATTCAAGAAGGCAATATAATTTTATTTATGCGAAATGAACAGTTTACAAATTATAAGAATTAAGATGAAACTGTGTAACTTGACCATTTTTGTACACCGATTAGCGTGCGTCTTCATTTGTTAAAAAAAACTACAACTACTAGTGTTTATTAATAAAATAGCTATTAAAAATCATCACTGTACAGGGATTATATGCAAACACTTTGGCTGAGGCAACATTTGAATGAATGTTAGCGACAGTTTATAGTACTTGTCAAAAGTGAAAGTAAATAAATGTCTGCTTCCTTTTCTTGTTGTTCCATTTTATGAAAAATGTTGAGTTGTTCCTATTTAATGAATAAAGTCCTATTTAATTGTTTAATTGTGGGTAGTTAATAAACAGTTTGTTTAAGTAAGATTTTTGACACAAGGTATTGTTGGTGTAGTTGTATTTATAAGTGGGTGGGGTAGGGGTTTGTTTTGACGATTAGATACTGGGACGCTAACTTTTCATAGGAAGGAGTCCTGGACACCATGTTTTGAAATCCTAGTGAGAACTCTGTACTTATGACAATCCATCAACAACCATCTGTTATGATAACAACAATTCATTAACATTATCATTTTAAATATATTCACTTCAATTTGGACAATTAATAATATTTCTTAACTTGACCACACACTACATACTATTTATATATTTTTTATAAATGTAATTACATTAGTGGTGTTGTGTGTCACAATATGCTAATTCAAGAAGGAAGAATACAATCAGGTGAATAATGCCCTGGAAAATCAGGGTGAGACATTCCAGATTCTTTGATAGTTGCTTGGAACAAATAAACTTCAATTAAAGTATTATTATTATTATGATTATATATTGTATTTAATGTATTTAAATGTACATACATTTTATATTGACAAACACTGAGTCTGATGACACATTTAAGGACTGTTATGGACATAACGTGCATAAAAATAAATATACTGGCGTTCTTTTTATTATTTCATAAACTATTTGAAAGAAAGGTATTCAATCTAATGCCAAAATAAGATCTGTTGCCTTTATTGCTTAGTTTTCCGATCATTAAATGATTAATTCCCATACCCCACCCACGTTTAGAATGTTAAATTTTAACCTATTTAAAAAATAACAAAGTGCATATAAAGCATAAATACGTATAAAAGCCGACTTACATATATTCCTCCACAACAAGTAACAGTTTTCTTTTCCAGTCATATGGTTAAATCATCATTAATGAGCAAAAATGCTCTCATCAAGAACAAATATTAGAATATGCAGACGTAGCCGAATCAGTAGGAACCCCCCTGGCCTCAATCTCCAACGCAGAGCGATCTCCCTTTATTGGAATGTCGAAAAGGTCAATTTCTGGGAATAATCTAGGATTTACTAGCCCAATTCATGAGACGTGCAGCAAATTTAGTGTTAATTTTTATATATGGCTAAATTCGCTGGAACGTCTCATCGCCAAAAGACCATTTATGTGGTGGAAACCTAAAAGTTTAAATTTCATAAATTTTCAGTATTTGCGACAATAAAGTTATTTATCAACATATTTTACTTAAACAACACCTAAACTGCTTAACATGTGCCGATATTTACCTAAGACGGTTGAGCGTGAAACTATTGTATCTGATATAGAAATTTTAAGCAGATACAATAGTTTCCCACTCAACCCTCGATGCGTATAATTCAGATTTGAACTTTCGTATTAATCTACATTCTTGTACAGTCCACCATGTTTACATTGCCTTGTTTAACCCTTCAAATATGCTTCAACCAATCGGATGATGCATGATAGAATTGAATGACCAATCGAAATGACGCAATTGGTTCAGTGTAGCAGAATATCTATTCAAGTTTACACAGTGGAGGGCAGCAAGATGTGTTGAGACTGCAATAGTGTGCAGGTTTAAATTGGTGTTGCATCCAAAATGGAAGTGTTATCGTACAAATATTTATGAAACATTATTGAGGAATAAATTCTCTTTGCAGGCATGTAAATTTTATTAAGAAGTATTAATGTTAACCATGCCATTTCAAGGCCCTCAATCAGTTTTGGGGGAAGGGGCCTACCATCCTCTGGAGGGGGAATTTTGACTAACCGGGGGAATATTTTAATATGGAAATTTTTACAGAACAACTGATTTGAAAACTAACTCAACCCGAACAAACTCGCGTCTAATTGTCGTTTGGTAAACACGTCATGTAATTTTTACGGCAAATGAAACTCCTATAAATATAACTTTGATTATTTTTTAGCACACAAATTTTCATAGCTCAGAATCTACCGATAACGCTTAAAACTTGGACTAGGCTGCGTATGCATGTAACATTGCAGCTATACACGCGTCATTTCCACGAGTTTTTTGTGATTTCGCTGGTGTTAATAAATAGTTAGCGCGTTTTTCTAGCCCAGCACGATATTTTAACGGAGATATGAAACTGATATAAATAGTATCAATATGCAATACATATTTTTTGTAAAAGTAATGTGCAGTCCCGCTTTTTAAATTATTAATTAATTTAATATATTCATTTAAAAGACCAAAACTGGAAATACACTACAACTCCATTATATCGCGATTCGCGGGGTCCATGGATCGCAATCGCGATATAACTGGTCAGGTCATTCATGTGCATATACATGTAAACACAAGCCTATTTTCGTTATCTCAAAAAGTAAATGTAATTAAATCACTTTTTCATTGTTGTTAACATCCATAATGTGTTATATTCATAAGTAAAATATTCTATTTGTATATAAAAATATCATATAGTTCCTTGTGCTTAATTTTAAATCAGTTATACAACACATACTATATCGAAATGCGAAATGCCTATTCGAATTTTACTGTTCACACGTCATAAACACATTTGATTTACAGTTAAAATACAAATGTACTTCATGAAAAGCCTTTGTTCGGCTAGAAAAGCGCGCCAAAATTGTGCTGACATGTACAACATCCCGTCATCGGCATGGAAGGCGTGGGTGTATTGATGGCCACATAAAAACTTTGTAGCACAGAGGACTGTGAGATACTTTTGAATAAAAGTTTCGTAGCGCATACCAACCAAATTTTTTTATCGCCATCAATGTGCAGTTAACATTTCCTCTTAAACAAAAAACACTTTTGCCAGATCAATTACGTTATTGTCGTTCAGATAGGTCAGTATTGACATACAGGTACTGTGTACACCCTCCACGTGGACAGCTAGTAATTCGGCTGCTAATTAAAGCGACAGCAGTGAAAGGACGTTGTCATGGGTGGCACGCGCGATATAAGATGGTGACGACAAACTGTTTCACTTTGATGTTGAACGGATCGGTTTATTGTTTATCGCACATAACATATGTCAATGAAATATTAGCGATGTAGAGATCTGGACCAAAACGGCTATACTTATGATGCTGACAATTATTGGCATCTTAGCTATGTGTTTTGTTATATATATATTTATTTTTTTTGCAGACCTCATAGGGGGAATTTTTCCATCTTTTAGGGGAAAAAATAATACTTTTCAGGTGCGGGAGTGGGGCTGATATTCGGCGGCAAAAATCGTAGATTGAGGGCCCTGCATTTCAGCGCATGAAAGTAGCAATGAAAATCCTGTCGCTACTCTATAGACATATAGTGAGAAATTTTCAGCACAGAATTAGGCCCTCCAACCAATATTGCCCATATAAAAAGTAGCTCAATATTGGCACAGGGCCTAACTTGTTATGCTAAGGATTTACTACCTATGAGTCTTCATACTCACCACTTTCAAAACAATGAGTCACAGACAAAACCAGCGAGTCACACTTGAAAAGTTATGAGTCAAATTTCTATTTTCTATTTCTTGAAATTTTGCACAACTTGTGACAAGGCGTTTTTGCATAGATATACATGTATACACTAGCCTATTTTCGTGATCTCAAAATATAAACATAATTAACTCACTTTTTTCATTGTTGTTAACATCGAAAATGTGTTATATCCGTATGTAAAATAATCCATTTGTATATAAAATGTCATATTATTCCTTGTAATTAATGTCATATGACGGATAATAAATTCCAAATCCGAAGCGCCTATCTGAATTTTACTGTTCGCATGACGTTAACACAAATTATATTTACAATTAAACTGCACATGTATTTCGTGTAAATCCTTTGTTCTGCTAGAAAAGCGCATTAAAAACACAAATTATATTTACAATTAAACTGCACATGTATTTCGTGTAAATTCTTTGTTCTGCTAGAAAAGCGTGCGAAAAATATGCTGACATGTACAACGTCACGTATGGAAAGTGTTTGTTGATTGTCATACAATGACTTTGTAGCGCAGAGAAGAACATTGAGATCTTTACGTTTGTATAAAAGTTTCGTAGTACATAACAACAAAATTGGGTATCTATATCACAAACGATGTGCAGTTAGAATTTCGTCTTAAACACCAAAAAACAACAGTTACGCCATATTGATAACGTTATTGTCGTTCAGGTAGGTCAGTATTGATCTATTACATACAGTTACTGTATACAACCTCCACGTGGATGGCGTGTAATTCGGCTGCTAATTAAAGCGACAGTAGTGAAAGGACGTTGTCATGGGTGGCACGCGCCATGTAAGCTGATGACGTCAAACTGTTACACTTTGATGTTGAGAGGGTCGGATTATTGTCTTTGCACTACAAAAAGGTGAATGAAAGGTAGCCATGTAGGTGCGCAAAATCCGTGCCAAACTGGCTTCATTTATGAATGTCGGGTAATAGAAAAATATTGATGTATATGAAAAAAATCGGGATCCATGGCCGATTCGCAATATATTGGAATTGGCGAAATAACGGATCACAATATAGTGGAGTGGCTGAAAAAAACAATGCGTCTTGTGAAACACACGACTTTCAAAGTAATGCGTCTCAGACGATTTTTATGCATCAGAGATGCCTGACGCATGTCTAGATTATTCCCTGCAATTTCCTACATATTTGTGACTGGAGTTTTATTTCTCTTCTTTATATATAATGTACCTTTATTTTTAGAATCGGTGAGACATTTTTTTGAAAAATGGCCATTTGCCAATCTGTGAATTGGTCCCTTGAATAATGTGGGAATTTTTAATTTTCTTTCTAATGCATTTTTAGCTCACGAAGTGCTCAGTGAGCTTTTGGTATAGGGGACCTCTCCTGTGTCGTCCATCGTGTTGTATGTCGTCCGTTTGCCATCAACAGTTTGTTCCGTTCTCACGTTAGAGACTTCAGTTTTTATCCAATCTTAACCAAACTTGCACAGTTTGTGTATGACCATAAAATCTCAGACGGGATTGTTATTGGGCCAGATCACACCAGTAAAATGCCTTTTTCCAACATAGAGACTTTATTTTCCATCCATTCTTAACCAAACTTTGTGTATGTCCATCAGATCTCACCAGACACTAAAAATGGGCCAGATCGTGTTTCAAACACCGGAGTTACTGCCCTTTGTTTATAAAAAAATATAAAGAAATGGACATTATTCAGGATTAAGACTTCATTTTTCATCCCATCTTCACTAATCTTGCACGTTTTGTCTATGACCATGAGATAACATATAAGTAAGATCGGACCAGAAACACCGGAGTTATTGTCCTTTGTTTGTGAAAAAAATATGCAAAAATGGACATTATTCAGTTAGAGACTTCCCGGATAGCTCAGTTGGTAGAGCGCTGGACTGTCAATCCAGGGATCGTGAGTTCGAGCCCCTGCCAGGCCACTTAACTTGTGTGGAGATTGGTCATGAAATTATTTCAACGACCAGTCTCCCCCTACCTCTGATTCAAGTAGGGCAGTTGTCAGCTCCTGGCATAAGTTTGTGCACTTAGTACTGGTAAACAGCTTACATCGGCTAAGCTTGCCCAGGAAAAGTGTGAGTACGTTAACGTGATCCAAACAAACAAACAGAACAAACTTCATTTTTCATCCAATCTTCATCAATCTTGCACAGTTTGTCTATGACCATAAGATTACAAGCCAAGTTGAATATAAACAAAATCGAGCCAGAAACACCAGAGTTTTTGCCCTTTGTTTGTGAAAAAAATATTCAAAAATGGACATTATTCAGGATAGAGACTTCATATTTTATCCAATCTTCACCAATCTTGCACAGTTTGTCTGACCATAAAATTAAAGGTGAGGTCGAATATAAGCAAAATCAGGCCAGAAACACCGGATTTATAGCCCTTGTTTGTGAAAAAAACACTAAAATGGACATTATATATGGAGTTATTGTCCCTTGTATGTGGAAAAGAACAAACATCAACAAGTTATCAAGGATCATCTTGCACACATGATTTTTTATTCAATGTTGACAAAACTTACACAGGTTGCATATGACCATAAAAATGTATTGATAAAATTTAATTTCCAACAGTTGCAAACCTTGCATGCAGTTATTTTGTACGTGCAACATTGATGGCTTCAGAGCCTGCATTAACATCATTTATCATCATTGGACAGAAAATTGTCAAAGAAAAAGCAAAACTTGACCTAATAGCACATCCATCGCAATTATCGCATGCAACTAGTTCTCCAAAACTGTCTGCGAAAAAAGACATCAAAATCTACTGTTTCTGCATTTTCCAGAATTGTCACTGACGTAATGAAAAAGGATCAGGTAAGAATATCAAGAAAAATAGTTTGAGAACCATTTGCAACAGCACCGCACATCCACTATCCAACTCGTACTTTGGTTTGCCCATTGCAGTAACTGTTGTTTTAAATCAAATTGATCTTATCCCCCTTTGCGTATTGTTCAGATACTTTAATTGTCAAACCTGTCACAACAGTATGGTCTTCATCTGTACCAGTTCTCAGGTGAGCGCTTTGGGCTATCATGGCCCTCTTGTTATATGTTGCTGGGTTTTGTGAGACCTTGACAAGAATTTAATTTATTGATTAGATTCCTTGCTTAGTTACGCATCTGTGACATTATGCCTGCACTATACTAGTATACTGGCGCCTAAATGCATGACAATAAATGAAATGATGAATTAACACAATTTCAACCCATTGCTTACACATGTATGTATCGTGTCAAGTGGTATTCTTCATTGGAGTCATCCTGGTATGCCCGACATTCAAGTGTGCTTGTTACATTTTAAGGAAGCCTATATCAATTATGTATTTCGAAAAGCTCCTTTATAGATCTACATACCATTATTTAAATCTTTCTGTAAATTTATTGCAATTTTCTGTATATTAAATAATAAACGCCCCCAAAAGCGTTACATTTTTTCCAGACAGGCATTTAATAGTCCAGTTTTTGGTATTCCGTCATAAATCAATATAATTATATGGAAACATTATTATTATATCACTGTGTAGCTTATTGTGAACACATTTCTATCAAAGATTTAAGAAAACAGATGCCCTGCATGCATTTACTGTGAGTGTTTAAACCAAAGTGAGGGCATTAATTAGGCATTAAGGTTTGGGTTTTATTTAAAACATTAGGCAGGTGGGTGGGGGTGGGGGGCGTTTCTAAAGGAATATTTATTTTTTAGTTTATGTCTTTATATTGTAGGATTGAGGTCAATGAAGGTTGGAGTGCAGTGTGAAGCAGTGGTCCGGTTTCCGGGTCTATTTGAGAAATACCCGTTTCCCATCCTTATCAACTCAGCATTTCTCAGACTGGCAGATGTTTTTAGAGCAGGGTAATGGCTTGTTTCGAAATTTGTTTTGCTTTTAGTAAGTGCACGCCTGAAGACTAGTACTTGAACTTTCTGTCTGAGAAAAAAAAATTATTGCTATTTACAGGCATAACTGTATGTAATAACACCATTATATCATTATATTAATTGCAGTATCTGTACTATTATTTCTGCTGATGTACTCCAGTCACTAATGTATTAACACTGGAATAATTTGACTGGATTCAATTGACCATGCTGTTATCGACATTTCTTATCCAGGAATAACTTCATCCGTTGGTGCATTCTGCGAGTGACGCATGAAAGTGTGAAGCACCTGGACAAGATTCTCAATGAGGACGAGTTCATGAGGAGGATATTCTCTGTCTATCACAGCAATGACCCAGTGGCAAGGGCAGTAACTCTCAGGTACGAGTTCATGAGCAGGATATTCTCTATCATGGCTATGACCCAGTGGCAAGGGCAGTAACTCTCAGGTATGAGTTCATGAGGAGGATATGCTCTGTCTATCACAGCAATGACCCAGTGGCAAGGGCAGTAACTCTCAGGTATGAGTTCATGAGGAGGATATTCTCTGTCTATCACAGCAATGACCCAGTGGCAAGGGCAGTAACTCTCAGGTATGAGTTCATGAGGAGGATATGCTCTTTCTATCACAGCAATGACCCAGTGGCAAGGGCAGTAACTCTCAGGTATGAGTTCATGAGCAGGATATTCTCTATCACGGCTATGACCCAGTGGCAAGAGCAGTAACTCTCAGGTACGAGTTCATGAGCAGGATATTCTCTATCACGGCTATGACCCAGTGGCAAGGGCAGTAACTCTCAGGGATGAGTTCATGAGGAGGATATGCTCTGTCTATCACAGCAATGACCCAATGGCAAGGGCAGTAACTCTCAGGTATGAGTTCATGAGGGATGATATGCTCTGTCTATCACAGCAATGACCCAGTGGCAAGGGCAGTAACTCTCAGGTATGAGTTCATGAGGAGGATATTCTCTGTCTATCACAGCAATGACCCAGTGGCAAGGGAAGTAACTCTCAGGTATGAGTTCATGAGCAGGATATTCTCTATCACGGCTATGACCCAGTGGCAAGGGCAGTAACGCCTAAGTATGAGTTCATGAGGATGATATGCTATGTCTGTCACAACAGTGACCTTGTTGCAAGGGCAGTAACTCTCAGGTATTGGATTGAAACCCATCGTTGCTAAAAGTCGGGGTATGATGTTTTTTTATAGGGATGGGACCGAATAGTCGAATATTCGGATATCGGATGATATTCGAATATAAAAAAACGAATGCGTACATTCGATTTTCAAATTTATTTAAAGAAAAAAATTTGTTTTAAAAAATCATTTTTTTTTCAAGTTTGAATGCAAAGTTAATATGAACTCCAGTCGTATTTCCTGCCTAGCAGGTGGGCAGGGGCAGTGTAATGTTTTTACAACACATGCCAAACATGTCCAATTAAAGACAATTGATAATTGGCAGAGGGGCCACGTCTAGATAAGGGCCGCGAATTAATGTTTTGTAGGAGGCGCGCATATGGCGCATTGTATCCACAAATAACAAAACTGGGCCATGTTGTGATAACAGTTTCACAGTTTGCACAAGGCGTACATTGTTGTTTATTGTCCTTAAGTGACATCTATACGGTCAACTTGTTTACAGTAAATTACAATTACTCTCTTAAGTAAACCAATCAAAATGAATCCATTATCAGCCAATCGGTTTCTTTAACAAAATTATCATGATCTGGGCCCGTATTCACCAACCCATTCTTAGACATAATAATACAGAACAAACTTAGACTCAAGAAATGATACTTCTGCGTTCGCAAATATGCTGAGTACCAATGTTGTTCATATCATTAACAAATCGATCTAAATAAAGAATACTGTTATTGGAGTATGGCTAATACAACGCAACATTCATATTTACAGTGCCGTTAGAACAGAATAGTTTCAAGAATATTCTTTATTCTTAGTCTTAAGATTAAGAATAGCTTGGTGAATACGAGCCCTGGTCAATCTTAATATACGTCACTTGTAAATTATTCTCCATTATATCAACACCATATATTATACAAGAGTATTGATTAATAAACAATGCCACCATCATGTGCTTGGAATTACTTTACGCGGTCATTAGACAACACCCAGGTCGCGTGTAATCTATGTAAAGAGAAATTTGTGTACGGATCGATTAAACATTAATTAACAATACATTTAACAATACCTTACATTTTTTTATATTTGCCTAACACTCACTAAGTTATATCGCTCATTACCACTGAAACAAGGTAAAATAACTACGTACACGTAGTATACATATTTCGGATAGGTATATATTCGGACAGGGTGCCGTATATAGTAGCATTTACAAAACTTATATTCCAATATATTCGAATACCTAAAACGAATATTTAAATATTGATTTCAGTATTCGGTCCCATCCCTAGCTTTTTATAATGCACTACTAAAGTTAGGAGTAATCAATAGTTGTGTACATTAAGGCATACAGGTATATGAAATAAAATGAATAAAAATGATGGCATTATGATGACTTATTGTGTATGTCAGTTATAAACTTTCCTTGTTTATTGTAGTTCTTGTGGTCACACTTTAAAATAGTGATTTTTGAAATACAGTGCTGAAGTGTTCTGCACAGAGATGGACACTACTAACAGTACATTTATGGATCTTTGTGCTTTTAATTATTCATATGTAAAACAAGCTTAAATAAAATTATGTATTTGGGTATTTGTCAGAAATTGCATAGTGTCCGAAAATATTGTAAAATCAAATCATGAAATGTTGTTGATATATGTAAAAACCTTCAGAATCTGCTGATTTCAGGTTACTAGGCAATATATCTGTGATAATTTCTGAGCGCAAGAACATCCACCACAGTATCACAGTCAGCCTGGACTCTCATGATGCTGTCGAGGTAGAAGCTGCCATATATGCGGCACAGAAATTCTCTGAACAGTCAAGGTATTGCACTGAAGTATGCTTGACATTGGTTGGGATTCAAGAATTGCCTTTTTGTGACATAGTAACTTCACTTTAGGTTTGCACAGATCCTGAAAGTGCTTGAATTGTTAAGCTGCTTATTCAAGGACTGAAAGTGTTTAAAATGCTTGTTTTCACCCAATCTCATTAAAATCAAATCCTAAAATTGTTAGGATCTGAAGACGTCGTATAACAGGTCACGTTCAAATGACCTTCCGAACAATAAAACGTCAGCCCTGCTGCGCCCAATGAAATTGCCTATTGCACAGCAATGTTTGGCCACGGTTGTTGCAAAGTGATGCATTTCCAGCTGATCCTCGGGAATAAATCATTTACATTTAATTTTCACGGGCACAACAATGGATATAGTGGTACCTTTGGCGAGTAAACATCCAAAGTTCACGTTAATTTGATGCCTAGTATTTGTGGTTTATATATGACGTTATAGCGCAAGATTTTGAAGGCAACAGTTTGATTGGCTCCTAAAAAGGTTATCTGAAAGTGACCCCTAATGCAAAGTCATCAGATCCAGTCAGCGGATAATATAGTAGCGAGATGATTTTAATGAGATTGGTTTTCACCCTAAAATATAATTTCTAGTCTGATATATTTCTTCAAATAACATATTAAATGTCTGCAATTCGTGTGTTCTGTGACTGCCATCAAACAAACAAAGATGCAGTCCAGTTAACCTTTCTTTATTCTTACGTATGTGGTAAAAAAAGCTCAAAGGACACAAAAAGGTTCTTACTGTCAAATGCACGATAATATGTTATATAGGCTGAAAATAATGAATGAAGCTTTGACTTAAAATCAAAAGATACCACAGAATTATAGAACAATAACTTCAGAACCTAAATGTAGTTTACAAGGTGTTTTAGGTATTTATACAATATACAATAGTTTGACATTGCATATGTTAATTTCCAATAAAACAATTCTATAAACAGTAAATATGACTAGGACTGGACTAGTTTTTATACAGAAAGCTGCTATTTACTTACACCATGCTGGGGCAAGGCAGAAAAACTAGTATTTTTTCGAATGGTGGGCAAAAATTCTCCGCTCCGAGTAAGTACAATCGAACAACAAAACATTTCCCTACCATGCAGGTTACAAACCACTAAATTGGTTCCAGCACATGTTCTGTTCATAATATATTTGATTTCAATGTAAAGCATGATGCTATTTGATATTTCATGCTTAATACAAGCTCAAAATAGGGTTTTACAAATAAACTAAAGGTTCACTATAGACTTAAGACAGTTTAAGTAATTATTGCTGGATCAGTGATATTGCAATTGACCTAGAGACGAGATTTGATTGACAATGTGTTTAGCCATTGTTTGACAGAGATGTCTTGTAGAACATTTGTATTATTATTGTCCAAGGTTTGTGTTGAAGATTGACCCACAGTAAGAAGTCGTAACAAATCACATAGTGAACTGTCAGTTGGTTTCATCAGTGACTGGGACACCCATGCGATATTTTTGCATAAAATTGAAAAAAGATTCGCAAAGAAATGTTCACCAATGCGATTTTACGTCGCATCGAAATTTTATAGTACGAATAAAAAAAACGTTGCCATACAATACACAATGCTCGGTGCGGTTTGCAGTTTTGCACTATGCGATTAGATTTGATCCATAAAATTAATTTGGCTGCCTAAAAATTAAATATCAACAGAAGCTTATTACACCTTGAATGGGAGGCACGAGCGTCGGCGTGGTGTATTTTTCTAGATTGAAACAGACGTAACAGACAGAATGTAATTGCTGTAAGTCCCATAAAAATCAGAGGAAATTCTGTAGATTTTTGGTAAGATGAGAAATTATCTCATACGGAAAAATCCTTTACTTGAGTCACTGGTTTGTTTGCTAATGTCTATTGGCTTGCCTCAGGGTGTTTGCCGCAAACATCTGTGACAAGATATCGGAGATGATACACAGTGTTGCCACACCGGTGGATCTGAAGCTGTCCCTGATCCCTGTCCTGCAGTACATGCATCACGATGTCTCCATGGCAACAAAGGTATTTGACATTGACATATTTTGAAAACTAAGACTGTCTAGACATTATGAAAAGTGCCTTACCATAGGATCTGTCTGCTTATTTTCCAATGGGTGCTGTTAAAGATATTATGTAACAGGACTGGATGTCCTGTAAAATGTGCACTTATTCCATAATCAGATCCATGTTATGTCCTGTGAATGTGGATTCGGTCCAGTGCTTTTAACACAAGCACAGGCCCGAGCGTCCAGTAATCCCCAGACACTTTTTGGAATGTCTGAGACTGAGAACTGAAACTTCTTTTTTTTTTCAGCAACATATTATTTTGTGGCTATGTTAAATACCCAGTTTGTTTGAACAGCATTTGTTCTTATATACCCAGGTAATTCACTCTTGAAAGTTTATGTTTTTGACTCTGTGTCTGTGCCCAGGTCTTAAATCCTTTCAGCTGGTCACCTGTCTTTGAATGCCAAATTTTATGCACAAATTAACTGTACATTTGCTTGACCAGTTTGTAAATAATGAATTTGGAATTAGCCTCTACACCTGCAAGTTCGTGGGTGTTAAGCATTCGGCTTTGCGCATGCGCATAAAACCCCACTTGTTTCAATATAAACAAATCACATTAAATCAATCTGAATTTATACTAACTATTGTGTTTGTCAAAATTGCCAGTATTTATTCGGAAATCCGTAATCTTTCTTAAAAATAAACTGGCCCTTTCACTGATTTTTATGTTTTGATATAAACACGACAATTTCTAATGTCCTTGTTTATTTTGTTTAATTGTTGTTGGTTTTGTTGTTGGTTTTTAAAGAAATAAATACTTACAAAATGTTTATTAACAACACAAGGGGTTGATTTTTTTTTTATTCATAAATTTTAAACAAAAATAACTGCAATAAACTTAACTAACATGGTATATTTATCTATCTCTGTTTCTACGCATATTTGTGCTCTCATAAGTCAGGCTGTTCTTCGGCTCACTCTTGCATAGAATTCGGACACGTGACGTTGCGTCATTCAAGAGAAAATTATGTCATTATTTCATCCAAGAACTTACCAGTGGCCTTGAACTTACCAGATTATATGTTACCTTTTGAGCCTACATGCAGTTTATACCTCGGAAATGTTTCTGACATTACACTTTCTATGCCAGATTTTGTCGCTCAACAATATTTAAGAAGAAAAAGCAACAACATAAATATGTGATTGACTTTATGGACAGCTGTTTCTAACATCACACCCACATAGTATGTGTACATTATATAAATATATTATAAAACGGTTGTAAAACTTATATCAATAGTTCTGTGTGAAACCAAACTCTATCAAGGTCATTTTTTTGTAAGACAAGCATGGAAACTATTTCAGGCTCGCAATGTGTGCCTGACATTACTTGACAGCTACCCTGCAGAGAAGTTCAAGGTTCAAACACTGAGTGTCATGTCCCATCTATCCACCCTCTCACTTATTGATATACCAGCACAGGTATTGGTCTGCTGTATAGGTAGTATTTGCTTTGATAGTTGATAATATGCATTATGTACAATTAATAACAAATAGATTATTTGAATGTAACAATAAAATATAATCCTTACAAACAACAACTAAAACATTGTGTTTACCTTCACAGTTTGTTTGAAAGCTACTTATAATATTATTCTGTACAAATAGTATATTTCATTAGTTTATAGTATGTATTAATTAAAGAAATAAAATGGCTAAAGCTGCAGCTATTTCCATTTACATAATGACACCAGCGTTTTTCCTGTATATAAATATGGTACGAGAAAACGGTACCATTCCCAATCAGATTTACACATCAATTTTCCCAATTTAAAGTTTAAAAAAAATCCCAAATCTCTGAAGAAATAAAAAAAATCCACAAAATATTAACAAGTGTTCCTGTTAAAACGTTAACTTCTAATTTACCATCTCCAAACAATAAATACAAGACTTAGTGTAAGATTAAATGAAACAATTTGTTTAAGAGTTTATTTATTGCAGCTTTTTTTTTTTTTTGCCGGATCAGGCTAGCTCAGTTGGTAGAGCGCTAGACAGTCAATCTGAGGATCGTGAGTTCGAACCCCAGCCCGGCCACATAACTTGTGTGGGGATTGGTCATGAAATTATTTCTACAGCCATTCTCCCTCTACCTCTGATTCAAGTAGGGCAGTTGTCAGTTACTGGCATAGGTATGTGCACTTAGTACTGGTAAACCGCTTAGATCGGCTACGCTTGCCCAGGAAAAGTGTGAGTAGGTTAACTGACCGCCGTGATATGACTGAAATACTGTTAAAAATGGCGAAACAAACAAACAATATTGCAGCTTTTTGTTTTTACATCCGTTCAGGCAATTTTTTCCCAATTTGACCGAACCGGTACTATTCCTAAAGTAGTGGGGAAAAACGCTGGATACCTCGGTGTTTTGTTTAATATGTCTATTTATAATGCATTGTTGATCTTATCTTAGAAACTTAATCTCAGAATAAAAAATGTGAATCTATTCTTAAATAGTTCACCTTAAAAAAAAATAATTCTATATCCATGAATACAAAACTGAATGTGTATGTTTCGTCCTATCACATACAGATAGATCTGCTGCTGGAGCACGTGTGCACTGATCCACGTAGTCGTGTAGGCATCGTCTGCCTGCAGGAGCTGCACACGGTGGCGTTGAAGGCTCCTCACCTGTGGACATACGATCATGTGATGGTCAGTAAACGAGTCATAGTTTAGTTAAAACATATTTGAGGCGTGTCATGGGAAACCCGGGCTTATTGCGTGTTTGTAAAGTGTCATCCCGGATTAGCCTGTGCTGTCACTCTACGCACATGCATTAAGTAAGGGTTTCCCACAAAACTCCTAATTTATTTAAGCTTGATTGTGTTGAAAGCCTGGGGATTATTGAGCCTCTTTAGAGTCTGTTTCCTGGGTAGAACCAGGATTATTGAGCCTCTTTAGAGTCTGTTTCCTGGGTAGAACCAGTACTTAGTGTAATGTAATCACTGCCAGTGTAATGTAATCACTGCCAGGGTAGGTATCGAACTCGCAATCTCTCAATCACAAGGCGAACACCATAGGCTCGTCGTGGGAAACCCGGACTTAATGCATGTGCGTTAAGTGTCGTCCCGGATTAGCCTGAGCAGTTAGCACAGGCTAATCCAGGACGGCACTTTCCGCCTACAGTGGATGTATGTTTAGACGAGACTTTCTTGAAACAGAAAATACCATAAAAGTGGAAAGTGCCATCCCGGATAAGCCTGTGCAGACTGCAGAGGCTTATCCTGGACGACGCTTTACGCACATGCATTAAGTCCGGTTTTCCCACAACGCACCTCCTATCTATTACACTACTGTCGTCTCGTATTCTGTTTAAAGCACTGTCTATTCAAGCTTCTTGAAGATGTATGTAGGTTGCAGTGTTCTGCAATGGAGGTTTATTTAACCAACTTTATATGTTCACAGATGAAAGACTTGAATGTCTAATTAATTTCAACCATATGCTAGATCCTGAAATTGTAGTTTTAAGACAAATCTTCCTTATTATTAGCTATTATGCTTTCATTTTATTGCTTGGGAAGATCACCATAAGTTTTGTCTCAATTGTTTCAATGTGCTTTGTAGTTTTGAGATTGATAAACATGTACAGTGATTTGATTATATACTTGATATAATTAAATATGAAGGAATATTTTGAAAATGTACTTTTTTATTCCTTAATTACAAGAACCATTATATTAAAGGAATGTATGATTTTTTTCCTACCTACTGATATGTATTTTACCAATAATCATTTAAATGTTTGTAACCTGGATATTTTTCAGCGCCTCTGTGAGTACTTTCTGCAAAGGGAAAGCAACTCTGCAAAGCTACTGAGCATGAATATCCTCGCACAGCTGTCCAAGTCTGTCACCTTCAACCTGATCTTCACAAAATGTGGTATGTTGTATTTGGTTTGATTGGCTTTAAATATGTGTCAGCCACAACCATTATATAACCATTCCAAGACTTCAATAATTAAATACTGTAAAATCATTTATTTCCATAGCGTGAAAATATATTCTTTTTTATCAAAGGTTATATAGACAAACTGTAAGAAACTCGCCGCATCATTTGTCTGCCTAATATATAAATTATATGAGGCGTGTCGTAGGAACCCAGGCTTAATGCATGTGCGTAATGTGTTGTCCCGGATTATTTTCTGTTTCAAGGAAGTCTCTTCTAATCATAAATCCTTTGTAGGCGGAAAGGGCCATCCTGGATTAGCCTGTGCGGACTGCGCACATGCATTAAGCCCGGTTTTCCCACACAGGCTAATCCAGGACAACTCTCCCCCTACAGTGGATTTCTGTGTAGAATAGAAGAGACTTCCTTGAAGCAGAAAATACCATAAAAGCGGTAAGTGTTGTCCTGGATTAGCCTTTGCGAACCGCACAGGCTAATCCGGAACGACACTTTACGCACATACATTAAGCACAGGTTTTCCACAACATGCCTCATATAATTTATATATTAAGCAGACAAATAATTTGGCGAGTTTCTTACAGTTTGTCTATATAAAAATTGATAAACAAGCAAATGACATCTTAGTGCATTGTTTAGTAGTCAGTTGTGGGTCACTTGCCACAGAATGATAAGTATAAATAAAAAAAAGGGAAGTAATATGAGGCGTGTCGTGGAAACCTGGGCTTAGTACATCTGCGTTATTGCCGTTAAGTGTCATCCCAGATGAGCCTGTGCAGTCAGCACAGGCTGATCCAGGATGACACTTTCCATTTTTATGGTATTTTCTTTTCCCTCTTCTAGACATAAATCCACTGTAGGCGGAAAGCGTCATCCCGGATTAGCCTGTGCAGACTGCACAGGCTTATCGGGGATGACACTTTACACACATGCATTAAGCCCTGATTTCCCATGAAATGTCTCATATGATTTTCCTTAAGGTAGTCACACACTAATTGATCATGATCACAAATGTGTTTTTTCATCATAATCTACAATCAATAAGACACTGTATTTGAAAATTTAAAGACTTTTTACCGTGTAATAAAAAAGTTATTAGCATTTTTGTAATGCCACCCCCTTAGACAAAAAAATTGCTCAAGCAGACATTATGTCATATTAGAAAAAGCCACAAAACATGTTCATGTTTTTTATTTTTAGCATATTTTAAACTTCAAAACAGTTACCTGGACATCTATAAGCAGAATAATAACAATTGTGTGATGTTTATATATACAATATAAAGAAAAATTAAAATATGTACAGTACCCCTATTGAAAATAAGGACAAATTCAACTAACTTGAAAATGAGTGTCCATACTTTAAAGTCAGTTGTTATCACATAGATAAAGGGTATAGGTGAATTGAGCCCACGAATATTATGTACATACTTATGCAAATGAAATACCAAAAAATTATGAACTTTCACCGCCGTATAACAGAAATATTTGCAGCTTAAGTATACAGGGGTCGGTTTTGAAAACCTAGTACAGTAACGTGCCAAATGCTGTTTTTAGTATATATCACAACTGAGCATGTCATAAATTCTAATATTCTGATTCGAATAACAGCTTGGTGACTTAAACTATTATTTTGGACAACTAATGCAACTAAATACTAAACATTGTTACTATAATTAAGTATTAGAATCACTCGGAAAACAGTCCTCAGAGAAAACTATGGTGGACACAAATGCCAATATACCATTGCATCCAATAACTGAATGAATTATCCAACCATCTATTAACCTAGTATTTACATAAATACATACTGACATGATTGTGTTGCAAAGAATAAAATCATTTAAAATTAATCCTGTAACAACAGTTGTATTATTTTACTTAATATTGATGTTCATATCTTTAAAAAATAAAGGAATTTCACATACAAACACCATTGTCAAACAAACCTGTATGCAATGTGGTGCAAATCAAGCCAGTCTTCTCTTGCATTCAACTCATTACATGGAGTTTTTGGTGTGTCTTGCTTTTATACAACACTATTCATGTTGCACACAGTATTGTCATCGATACAAGTCCACGATAGCACTGTTTGTGATGGTAGATATTTTCAGAAATAAAGACAACAAATTTCACAGTCCTTCATAAGGCTTCCACTTCAAGAGATTGTGTACCGTAGATACATCGTTAATAATTACACCAGTATAGGGAACGTATAAACACGCTCACTTTCCTTTTAAATACGTTCACAAGCCCTTTTGGTGGTTCACTGTGTTTAGAAAATATATTTCAGTGATTATAATCCGACAGACTAAACGATCATGATTTTGATAATCACGAAGCCAAAGTGCAGTATTTTTTATTTATCCGTAGCAAACGAAATATACGTTGATTCTGTCGAATAATTGAAGCTGCTAAAACCAAAAAGTAAATGTTTCGTTTTAGTTTATGGTTTATTTACAAAATATACGATGTTTATTTATGTAACTTTTTGCGATTATCGTCGTCCGACGGTTATCCGAAATATACCGGAAGACACCGATACGTTACGAACTCAGTCGATGTTACCCGATTACACTAGTGTGCGACTACCTTAAGCAGGATTTCAAGCTCCATAACAATTTATATACGTGCATTAGTATAGAATTAAGTATATCTTAGTTTTTAGCATGCAGTTTACTGTCTTGACACTGTGACAATTTCAGATTTCCATGATGTGTTCCTGTCAGTTTGCAATGAGTGTTATGCCTCGTCCAGCTCTGCATTGGCTGCAAGAGTAATTGAGTTCTACACACATACAGTTATAGCCTACTGCACTGCTAGTAAGTTTTGAACAGTCATATACCTCAAGAAATCAAACATCCAAAATGTTTTGTATGAAACTATAGCCAAATGCAAAAACAAAATGGCCTTCACTTGAACAGCATTATTTAAAAAAGTATACATTTTAAACAGTCTCTGAGCGCCAAATGTGGAATCGAAATTAAGTAGGGTGTGACAATATATGTGTACCAGTATATCGCAGCATCAGATCTCGTATCTGATAATATATCACCATACGTAAATTTCATACGGGTATTTAACAATACTGTATGTACTGTTTGTGTGTTTACAATGTCTTTTCATGAAATAATCTTTACTGTAGAACTGGTTTTATTTGCGTGTGTTTTATTTTCGCTAATATTCGCGATTTTATTCAAAACCAGCGCGAATAAATGTGTATATCCGAATGTTAAAAATACGAAAATATGCTACTTTTACCTCATACTGTACCATGTGGTAATAAGTCCAATTATGTTATTATAAGCACCAATGGCATAGTTGTGAACATGTCATTTTTCACGCTTAGTTATAACAAAAACGCTTGCGTTAAATCAATTATCGGCTTACTGGCAACTGACACGGTACTACTAGTAACCGCTTGATACAATAACGCTAGCAGTATATGCCATTATGTTTCCTTCATAGTAGGATAGCTCTAGTGGCAAGCGATATTAATTTTCCTTGTAGGTCAGTATACTTTCAGTTTTAAATTCGCGCCATGCCGATGACGTGATTTCAGAAAGACTCAAATTAAAACACAGGATTGTTTTGGGAGAAAAACGCAAAATTCGTCCTTGCAAATTTAAAGCATTTTACAGTATTTTATTGGTGTTTTTTAAGTGTTTTTTTTTCCTTATTAATAATTACTTCTGTCACTGTTGTGGTGATTTTGCATATTTGTACATATCGGCTCCAAAACACAATGCCGATAATAATGATGTAATGGCTTTATTTAAAAACGGAATCATTGAATTGTTTATGTTATTTGCAAACGTATTGCATTGTAAGACTAAAACGTTAATACTGTTTAAATAATGACAAATGATCAGTTCGTTATTAACTGAATTATGGACTGATTTTAGATAATTGAAAGAATTTTCTTTCTTATACACAAATCTAAACATATACACATGTGTGTGTGTCACAATATCTTAACAAAATGATGCTGTATTTTATTGATGTAAAATGTTTTGAAAAAATTGCATTATTTTCTGAGACTACCAGTAAATGTTAATATTTGACAGGCAAATATATAGTGTTTCTTGTCCTGTTTGCTGTATATTGAACAATGGTTGTTTTTCGTGAATTTATTGTTTAAGTTGAACCATGAACAGAGCAGTTACTATTTGACTGTGCAAATTGACTGTCAAAAACCTATTCTTTTTCAGAAGTTGGTAATTTTAGAGAGATTGGAAGAGAAACTATGCATTTTAATTTGGACAATATATCATGGTATATATTGCAAAATATTGAGATATGTCTCGATATGAGTCAGTGATCATGTTATACCCCTTGCATTAGTTTTAGATAAATCCATTCAGTTTTCTTCTCAAAAAACAACAACATAATTTTCTGTTGCTATAGAGAATATGGAATTCTGGTGCGGCCAGAACCTCGTGGAGGGAGCAGTGACCGCAATACAGACCCAGATCCTAATCCTGGCCTCCGAGGCGAGTGACTGCAAGAATCTCAAGGTAATGTGTTTTAACAATTGGTGTAACAAAGATTGAGTACAGAGCAAAGTGTTGCTGTTGCTTTTTGCTGTCGTCTGAGTGTGTTAAAAATAATGTTGCTGTGGAAAAAAACTTGCTAAATTGTTGTTTATAACCATTATTAGAAGATAAGTGTGAAAAAAATGTCTTAGTGCATGTTTCTAGGCAATGTTTATGACATTTTCTCTATGGAATCGAACAACCTCTGATAATCATGTTACATGTTAGTGTGATGCCCATTAAAACAAACCATAAGCTTACCTACCCTGAATAGTATATGTGACTTGTAATAGTGTTGTGCCAATCAATGCTTGTTAAATATTGATGCTTACATCCTGTTTCAGCGTTGTTTGAAGTGTGCAGTAGATATGGTGAAATCTCAGCCCAAGACAGCCGACACTTTTGCCACTTGCATTGCCGGCTTGTTGCCTGATGTCCAAGGTAAGAATTGAATGTACGGTGTCACCATTATCTTATAGCTTAACTTAAAGTCCTAAGTATTTCCAATTATTTTTTTAGTCCTAATTTTCTCTGTCAGTGAACACCTACCGAACAACATTCCGGGATCAGCCAATAACCTACTGTCATTGTAAATGTGCTGTTTTCAAGTACCAAAAGATTCATATACAAAAATCAATACTCACATTCTATTCCCATAACCATTTGTCCAATCAGAGCCAGTGGACTCTCTCCTATGTGAGAGCCTGGCAGCCATTGGTTCCCTGGACCAGACCATGATGCCCCCGACTGTCGTACCCCAACTACTCCCACTGCTACAAGTCCACGCCCACCGACACACCCACCAGATGCAGGTACAGGTTGTTTTACTGTGTAAAGTTTTATGCAACCTTTAAGAGAAATTATGGTGTCTTTTGTGCCTCTCCACTACCCCTTGCCACCTTTGTTTAATTTTCTTGTGCAATTTGTAACATGCGTTATACATATAAGTTTTACATTTCTTTTAATGGGTAGGGGTGTAGGAATTGTGACTGTGACAAATATTTTGATAATTTTTTTGTAAAATATTACGTTAATGTATACTCATAGCTAGTTGCAGTGTAGAGTAAATATTGAGTTAATGTATACTTATAAATAGGTGTGCTAGTTCCTTAGCTTTTCTAAGTCTGTGTTTAAAAACATCTCTGATGAACAATAGAGTCTTGATTTATGAATTACTTAACACATTGCCATACAAATCCAATCGTTAGCGGACTGTCCCTGGAAGTCACACATTGTCAGTCAAATCCAATCGTTAGTGGACTGTTCCTGGAAGTCACACATTGTCAGTCAAATCTAATCGTTAGTGGACTGTCCCTGGAAGTCACACATTGTCAGTCAAATCTAATCGTTAGTGGACTGTTCCTGGAAGTCACACATTGTCAGTCCAATCTAATCGTTAGCGGACTGTCCCTGGAAGTCACACATTGTCAGTCAAATCCAATCGTTAGTGGACTGTTCCTGGAAGTCACACATTGTCAGTCAAATCCAATCGTTAGTGGACTGTTCCTGGAAGTCACACATTGTCAGTCAAATCTAATCGTTAGTGGACTGTCCCTGGAAGTCACACATTGTCAGTCAAATCTAATCGTTAGTGGACTGTCCCTGGAAGTCACACATTGTCAGTCAAATCCAATCGTTAGTGGACTGTTCCTGGAAGTCACACATTGTCAGTCAAATCTAATCGTTAGCGGACTGTCCCTGGAAGTCACACATTGTCAGTCAAATCCAATCGTTAGTGGACTGTTCCTGGAAGTCACACATTGTCAGTCAAATCCAATCGTTAGTGGACTGTTCCTGGAAGTCACACATTGTCAGTCAAATCTAATCGTTAGTTGACTGCTGCTGGAAGTCTTTGCCTATCAGGAGTCCTGTTTTACTCCAGGTGTACCTGTGTACAGTGTTGTTTCAAGTGGCAGCAGGAAGACCATTACCAGTCCATGTGGAGGAACTGATCACAGCCTGTTTCAGTGAGGCAGACCCATGGCTGGGCTACAAACTGGCCCGGGCTGGAATGAGATACGGACAGAGTGGTGTAGCTCAGAAAATACTGTCATCTCTGGCACTGGAGGTGAGAAACAATACCATGAAGATTTGTCCAGCTCTTTTGGTTTTATTTTGTTTTTTTTACTAAGCCTTCTAAGATATATTACTGTTGCCATAAAATACTGGCACAATTAAAAATATATAACTAGGCTGGCACTAGATTTTCAAGTAGAAAGGTTCTACATTGTTGCAGTGTTGGCAATACACATATATGTACATGTATAATAAAGGTACAAAATCATTTTCTGTTGCACCTTAGGTGGCATCCGAGCATTTCCATTTCTGGCTGGCTGGACTTCGCGACATTTGCAGAGCAGAAAGTGAGCTGCAGAAACCAGGCTTTCCGATAGGCGTCATACAGGAGGCCCTGGCCCAGTATTACAGGGGGCTCACCTCCCTCAAGGCAAGTCGGTTTAATAACTGTTACCCTCATTTGTGGCGCGTCATGAGAAAACCGGTCTTAATGCACGTGCGTAAAGTGTCGTCCCAGTTTAGCCTGTGCAGTCCGCACAGGCTAATCCAGGATGGCACTTTCCGCTTGTAAGGTATTTTCTGTTTCAAGGAAGTCTCTTCTAAACATAAATCCACTGTAGGCGGAAAGTGCCGTCCTGGATTAGCCTGTGCGGACTGCACAGGCTAATCCGGGACGACACTTTACGCACATGCATTAAGTCCGATTTTCCCACGACGCGGCTCATTATTATTACATGCAATGTATGCACAGGGGTGGCGAAATCAATTTTTGTCCGTATTGCCCAGCTTGTTCCAGAACAAGTAAGGAAAAGTGCCAGAATTTACCCTATAATTAGTGTATGGACAAGCGGCTAATAGCATTTGACAAGAACGGACAAGTAAGGAAATAGGAAACTTCGCCACCCCTGATATATGTAAAGGATTCCACATTAGCAACTTCTGAGAATATTTGCTTTCGTGACAACAGAGGTCTTGGGAGACAACTCTCCCAAATTTATATGAGCGTCAGTCCGCCATAGAGCAAATGTTATCATTTTTGTCTTCCTGGCTGTTCATTACATAGCATAACATAAGGTCAATCAATTGCCCATATTTCATATATAAAATTACAATGATTTAATAGATACAGTCATGTAATGCATGCTAAAACAAGTATTTTGTTGTTGTAGTTAGAATCCGTAATACGCCTGCATGTGTTAGGGTTTATTTTCACCTGTAACTCAAACGTTTGTTAATTTGGTGTTCAGCGTGGATACATTTATCGAGACTGATCTTCGGTTGTGTTAAAAATACAGCAGAAAGTTGTTTGTTCAAAAGTTGTTTTAATTGCAAACTCATGGGGTTCTCTTTCATTTATGTGCTTCTTCAAGGATGGAAAAGGCTACAATTCTCAATACAAAATAAACCCTCATATGCTCCTAAAACAATATCAGATTCATACTGTTTTGCTCACCATCTCGGAGTTAGGTTAAGATGCAGAGTGAAATAGCAGCATGCTGCAATCTTTCATTTTAGGGGGCTGCGCCCCTGCTGCCCCTCTGGGCTGGTCAACACAGGCATGTTGAATACAAGCATCGTTTGAGATATAATTTAATTTTACAATTATTTAGTGACGAATAAAGAGACTAATGAAAACCCTATATTGGAAGTATGAAAATGACAAAACCCCTGGATAATCCAAATTATTAGAAAAAGTCAGCAATTGGCCTGGCTTTCCCCCCTGCTCCTTTTGAGCAGCGACCCGTACCTTTTCTGACCCTAGATCTTTCCCTACAGAGGTATTTTTTCTGTTAAGGCTGCTGTGGTACCCAGCTTCCCCCTACAGTTCCAGTCTGAGTACATCCAGCTGAGAACCAGTCTGCTAGAAGTCCACACCCAACTGTTGAGGACGTGCAACACCTTCAAGACCTGCCCTCCACCCGCCATTGCCACACACAAGGCACAGGCCAAGGGGCTAGAGATCACTAAATATGAACACATTGTCTCACAGGTGAGTGTTTTAGATTATGTTAAAACATGTAAAATTAAGTGCATAAAAATAAAATGAAGAAGGCGTAAACATAATTTAGTTACTGGTAGTATGCTATAATGTTAGTATTTGTAGATAAACCATATCCATGATTATTTTTATGCACAAATTCACAATACAGATTGATAATGGAAGATTGATAATGGATTTTTAGCTCCAAATAGTTCGAGCTATACTACTCACCCGTTCATCGCTGTCACCGTAATGCTCTGTTTAAGGTTTGAGTGCAACAAGTCCATATCTCTGTAACTACTACAGATATTCAATTGAAACTTCACACATGCCTTCAGGGTCGTTATATAAGGTGACTGGCCAAGACCCATAACTGTGACCAGGATTTTAGAAGAATTATACCGCTTTTTGTACTTAGAAAAGTCAGGTTAGGGTTTGCATGCAAGAGAAAATTCACATATCTCTGTAACTACTACAAATATTCAAATGGAACTTCACACATGTCTTTGGGGTCATTATGTAAGGTCACTGACCAAGGCCCATAAGTCTGACCTGCAATTTAGCAGAATTATGCCCCTTTTTGTACTTAGAAATTCAGTTTAAAGTTTGCGTGCAACAACTCTATGCCTCTATAACAACTACAAATATTCAATTGAAACTTCACACATGTCTTCAGGGTCATTATATACGGTCACTGACCAAGGCCCACAACTCTGACCTGCAATTTAGCAGAATTGTGCCCCTTTTTGTACTTAGAAATTAATGTTAAAGTTTGCGTGCAACAACTCCATATCTCGATAACTACCGGAGATATTAAATTGAAACTTCACACGTCTTCAGGGTCATTGTATAACGTCACTGACCAAGGCCCATTACTCTGTCCTGCGATTTAGCAGAATTGTGCCCCTTTTTGTACTTTGAAAATTAAGGTTAAGGTTTGCTTGCAACAAGTACATATCTCTGTAACTACAACAGATATTCAATTGAAACTTCATACATGTCTTTGGGGTCATTATGTAAGATCATTGGCCAAGGCACATAACTGTGACCAGCATTTTAGCGGAATTATGCGCCTTTTTTGTAGTGATAAAGGCCCATAACTCTGACAAAGTGGTAGAATAGGAGTATGCTCTGTTTCAGCTCAGCAAGACGGGCAAGGAGTACTCCCGCCTCAGTGAGAAGCTAGCCATCCTGTACCAGCAGTCCTTCGATGCCGACCCTGCCTCGCTTGTACATCTTCAACTGTATCCTTGCCAATACTTGTGAAATGTAGCAAAAACGCAGGTTATTCAATCTGTTGTTCCTATGGATGTATACTCATTCTGTTATTGCCATGGAAAAAATGCTCTACAGTTGAACCTCAGATTTTCTCACTTGTATTATCTGAATACCAAGCATTGTTTGAAGTTTGAAACCAAATTTCACCTGTATGTATTCATTTGTTAATAGAACTTCTAATTACCGGGCAGTGTGGGACTTTAGATAATCAAGAAGAACCTCTAATTACCTGGCAGTGTGGGACTTTAGATAATCAAGGTTGAAGGGTATTTGAATGGTATTGTATAACAGTGGCATAATAATAATCTGCTAGGGAATACCCAGACTGTCTGTGATACATTAGGAAATGTCTAGGAATATAAAGCGAATGTCTGGGACTACAGTATATAGTATTACTCAGACTGTCTGTGACTATCTAGTTAATGTCAGGGACTATATAGGGTATACCCAGACATTTTGTAGCTCTGAGAGCTTGAAATGTTTTGAATAATAAGAGATGATAGAACCTTGACTGTGTATCAGGTTACAGACAAGCTGTGAACTGATGAAGCTGGCCATCACCTCCATTGTACAGACTGGCCAAGATGGGTAATGTATACAGGCCCCATGACTTTGTACATCCTTAAACTTTATCTGGGTCTGAAATTTAAACATTAACCAATTTGAATTTATGCTCATATGTAACAAGCACATTGGTCAAAATATTTTAGGTTGAGACTATGTTTGAGATTAAGAATGTTTCTAGTCATGGGCCCAGTGTTGTAACATTGATTGTTGGACATAGAGTTTCAGTTGATACTTTGTGTTCATTTTCGCAGCTTTTCATCTTGAAATTAATACGACACTGTATTCAAATGGTCCATCGTTAACGTGACATTAATGAACTAATAAATGAACTTTAGCAATATTTTTAATGTGTCATAGTTTCATAATAAAACTGATAATATGTTAACATATATTTCTAACTACGTGCAAATGTAAGGTTATGTTATTCTTTTATTAAAAATGTTATGCCTTTTTTTAGTCAAACTCTGCTTGCTGATAAAATGGTGCTTGGCCTAGGGGAGATAACTGGAGACAAATACAAGCAGCTGTTAAACACAATCAACGCAGAGTTAACCTCCCTCATAAACACAGAAGGCACACAAGTTATCACATACAAGGTGAAGGCTGCTGTTATCTTGATTTGAATATGAAAGTCTTTGATGTATGTAAAACGAATTATTTGAAATCTTTACAATTTTGTTTTGTTTTAATATTTAGTTTATGCGTGCAAATATTTTATGCTGAAACAAAGCTCTATAAACAATCTTATAATATATCTTTGGCCGAAATTGAATGAAACATAGTGTGACAAGTTCCGATTATGAATACAAGTTCTCTTAAATACTTTTGTGATCATTTCTGACAAAATGTAGTAGTATATTACATGTAAAGATTCCTTTACTGCCTAGCACATGTCTTTCCTGACTGGGTCGGCCCACAAGCTAGCGACGTCTCCCTGCTGTTTCCCTAGATACTTCTTCCAGAGTCTGCAACAAACGGCCCTCAAGGTAAGCACAGATAGCTGTAGTATAGTATAGTGTAGCATAAAGCAGGTAAAGAAAATTGTCATTAAACTATGTGTTGTTTCGTAAAGATATGTAAAATAATATACATGTATGATGTATCATATATTAATGAAGCCCTTTAATTTAAATTTATAAAGATATAAGTAGAAAAGGAATATTCTGCTGTTTATATATTATTTTATAATATGATTCTTGTAGAAAAAAATTGTGGCACTAAGGCATAAAATGACTCCATTACAAAAACAAATTAGCAAAATTAATAAAACAGTTTCTCAAAATATTTTTGTTTTGTGTGATTTAAGACAGTAAACACTCATCAGAGCAACAAATAAGGCACCTATTTGCGTAAATACTTAATTCTGAAACACCACTGACTTAATTAATAAAAAGTTTAATGAGTGAATACTCAAAATATGCCAAATACCCGGTAGATTGCGTAATGATTGGTCAATGTTTGGCTGATAGTCATAGAGTGAAAATACAACATGTAGGTATTCAATGAAGTGTTTCAATGAGAGTGTTCAATTGATCGCATCATTCATGCATGGTTGTAAAATGATAGGCATAAAATTAATTTGTTTGTTATACTAAGTTTGAGTATTTCCATCAATGAACTAATGTTTATAGCATAATGTAACTTCCAAATGCTCAATTAAATTACTCAGTACTCAATTATTTTTTAAAAGATGGGTTAAACTCAATTCTGGCAAAATCCTTATCTGTTCCTCTGATCATTGCATACAACAAATCGTTTAAAGTAGTATCATGGTATATCAGTGAAACTTTCACATTTAATTTGTAAAATCAGGCTATAGTGAGTATTGTGTTAGTGCAGTATGACATCCAACATTTATGTGGTAATACAAAAATGAAGATTAATACGCTGTAATTCTAAACATCATCTTTTGCTTCAGCTGGCTATATCTCCGCAACAGACGGGCACTGAGCCAGTGTTGGTTCAGAACGACACGTTCCTGACCTTGACCGTGGAGGGAATCATACAACATGGCTCCAAACCAGGGCTGTTTAGGAAAATCCACGCCATCAGTGTCAGTGTGACGTCCAACATAGTGTCACGGACTCTGTCAAACTCAGATCAGAAGGTAGCAGGTTTAATACTTATAAACCAGTAGACATTATGTTTAACAAATAATGAATAATAATTGTTCAGACAGATGAAGGACACTTCCTTTTAGATTTCAGAATTTTTAACTCTTGAACTTAATTTGAAATAAATAATAAAAATCATCTGTTTGTAAATAATACATGGCACGTCATGAGAAAACCGGTCATAATGCATGTGCGTAAAGTGTCATCCCGGATTAGCCTGTGCAGTCCGCAAAGGCTAATCAGGGACAGCACTTTCCGCTTTTATGGTATTTTCTGTTTCAAGGAGGTCTCTTCTAAACATAAATCCACTGTAGGCGGAAAGTGTCGTCCTGGATCAGCCTGTGCGGACTGCACAGGCTGATCCGGGACGACACTGCGCACATGCATTAAGTCCGGTTTTCCCACGACATTTTTGTTAACACTTTGTTTCTGAAATCAATGTTCTGATTCTAGACGACAGAATCTACAGTGAACAGCCTGGAGCATGCGGTGGAGCCTCACAACGACTACTTCACCCTCAGCTTCATCCTCCGCTTCCCAGTGCTTGGCCTGCATGCGGTGAGCATCGAGGCGGCCATCTTGGACACTTCCGGGGCCAAGTGGCACACGGGGCCGCGTGTGGGGCTGCAAGTGAAGTCGTATGACGACGCCATTCAGAAACAGCAGCAGGCCAAACACGCACAGAGACCCACATATAGTCAGTTACTGAACTCTTGAATTGACGAAAAGAACAGTGTAGAGAAAATGACAGTCTTTAGTACTGAGAAGACAAGGAATATGAATTTTCATTTGCTATATAAACATGGTGTGATGATGGAAGACATGATACAAATCAGGTCTATAGTGCTGAGCATACACGGAATATGAATTTTCATATTCTATATACAAATGAAAGTGTTGTTGTGTTGTTGATGTATGTGTAATGGAGGAGAAAATGGATGGATGGATAGAAATGAGGTCTTTAGTGCTGAGTATACATGGACACTGATATGCTTTCAAAAGCAATATTAAACATTAAGCTGAAACGTCTGTTTAACAGTGATGTGAAGTTCATGAAGACATAGCATGTAATAAATGTGAAAATGGTGAAATTCTGTATATAATGCTAATGTTATTAATGAGAAAATCAAAGAAATGAAGTGCTAAGCATACAGGGGCAATTAACTTCCAGACTGTTTCGCTTTATTGTGCAGTTTTAATAGGAAAAAAACTGTGCATGTTCAAATTTTGAATTTAGTCGCTTAAAGCTGAAACTACTGTTCTATAGTGATATGACGTTCTTGAAATGAAGACAAGAATGGTACAATTATTAAAACATTAACAGAAGTCAAGCTCATAGTGCTGAGGATACACTGACAATGAACATTCAATTGCATTATAAATTTGAAAAGAAAAAATGTTTTCGGTCTTTGATGTATGTGGCTGAAAGCTGAATAATACTAAATAATAATAATAATAAAAGCTGTTTAATAGTGATATGGAGGGAAAAACTTTGTATTTTAGCTTTCAAAACGAGCTTATATGTTCATGATCCCCGAGTCACTACATGAACACCGTCTAAATCCGTCTGTGGTGATTGTAGTGACCATGTTGGTTTATGCGGGTATTTTACACCACGCATTTTAGTATGCGCCCTACTTATTTCCGTTTATTTTGTGGTTTGTCAGTAGCTGTTTATACAAGCTGCATTACATTGCTGGCACTTATATTATGTACGTTGGGCAAAACAAAATAATTGTATATGGTCAATTAGTGACGTCGTTTTGTCTCGTCTGCCTGGAATAAAATACTGTTTCAGAGTTGCCGTAATAAATTGACTGGCCCCGTATTGAAGGTGAACAAAACTTATTGATTTAATTGATCCTGTTTTTTTTTCGGCATTTGACTCTTTGTAACCTGTTAGCGGCGATGAGACAGCCCCTTATACATCTACTGCACTTCTGTAACAGTCTAACATTTAGTAGGAGGATGGTTCATGTGGTGATTATGATGTTTTGGTGGTATGGAAGTAGTGACGAGAATGACGACGATAATGATGAAAATAACGTATTCCCAGCATCAGTTGGGATCGACAACTGTGTCCATTAAGTGAACGGACACACAAGGGCATGTGGCTTTAAGATAATACGCTATGGTCATCATATGCCGTCGTCGTGCGCCTTTGTGTGTCTATGGTGTACCCTTTGTGTCAAAAGTACATATACGCCTGCTAGCTAAATAGAGATGTAACTGTTGTTATAAAATTGTAACCGCAGTTACAGTTTTATTACTGCAGTTATAAAGTTGTAACGGCAGTTACATTTACAAATATAACTGCGGTAATAATTTATACCAACAGTCATAAAATATGGCAATCGTCATAAAATTATAACCGCGGTTACATTTTCTGACCAAATGCTGAACTTTAGCTTTAGCTCCAAGTCTGTTTGGCGAATGAAAACACATATAATGCCTTTTGTCAAAATTGCATTTATTAATTTATTCATTTCAATATGAATTTTTTAATTATAGAATCAATTTAATTATACACATTTTATATTCCAGCACCAGATATTTTTACAACCACGAGAATGCTGATGTTTATTTCCGAGTGACTACATGAATCAAAACATATACTAGCTTAGCTCGGCCAAATTAACCGGACACTGACCTTTATGCATGGATATATTACAAATCCCGTACGATGAATATATTAGTTTTCCGTACTGGAAATGAGTTCAATCAATGCAAGAGAATTCTACCAAAAATACAGTTAGGGTATTGCTCTATCATTAAACACGTGAAACACGTGCACAAAAAAACACGAGTATAAATATAGGAAACAATTCAAGCGCGTAATTACGTGTATGTGTTAATGGGTTCACGAGTGTCGGGTTAATGTGACCATGCTATAACAAACGCCAGAAATGCTCTCACTTGGGTAGCTCTGTTTCCAGAGCTAAGTCAGGGTATTTAAAACTACGTGTGCCTGTAATATTTTATTCTTCACTCGCTTTGCGATCATAGGCGACAGACGTGGTAGTTGTTATGTCCGTTTTGTTTAATTTTAGTAAAGTAACACTATAGTGGACGGCAGCGGGCAGCGAACGATTTGCTATCCTTATATTGTATTAAGTTTGCATCAGCTGAGATTTCTACCTGTCTATGGGTCGACTTTCGATAAGCTACGTCATTAAATCAAAAGAGGCGTGTCGTGGGAAGCCCGGGCTTAATGCGTGTGCGTAAAGTGTCGTCCCGGATTAGGCTGTACTGTGGATTTATGTTTAGAAGAGACTTCCTTGAAACAGAAAATACCATAAAACGGAAAGTGTCGTCCTGGATTAGCCTGTGCGGATTGCACAGGCTAATCCGGGGCGACATTTTACGCACATGCATTAAGCCTGATTTTCCCACGACACACCTAAATTGTAGTGTCGGTATCATATTTTGTGTGTCATACTCGACGTCATTTGACGTCATGTTAATAATAACGTCATAGTATTCCCACGTTGTCCCAAAATCAACGTTACAGAAATATTTACGTGAAATGATGCACATAGTCTTGTTGCGGACTAAAATTAATACAATTACAAGTTTGTTTCATTCCAAAACACTGGTTTGTAACAAAGCTATTTTAAATCGCGCATGGCTGCTTGACGTTCGGTGCGTGACGTCATGTGACGTCGTTCGCGCGTGCCAAACAATAGCAACAACGTTGACAACAACGTCATTGTTGAAGCGAACGCGCTAGCGACACGAAGTGTATCAGTCTACTCTATTTTGATTTAAAAATGCACTGTGAAAATTTCACATAGAATGTCTAACAAAGACATCGACAATCGCGTGTCCAATTCTGCTAAACCAGCAACTTTGGCAGCCATGGACGCTCCACCTTCAAAAGGGTTTGAATTGCAGATGGTCACGGGTCGCGTGTATGACCAACTCTGCAGATCGAACAGACGAGCGACTGAGTATTACGTACATCATCAAATGTGGGAGAAACGACCAACAATTTATGAAACGAGTCTCGGAAGCGACCGGTGGTCTAAGAAGATAGAACAATTCCGGGAGGCGCTATGTCAGCGCAATCTGGAGCTCATTTGTGGCCCATCGGATATCCGGCCCTCCAGTGTTTACATGCCGCCACCAGAAATGACCATCACCACGGTAAAGATAAAATATCTTTATGAATACATATTTTATTAATATTATTATAAACACATTTTTTATTTTAAAAACGTGTTACTTTGCAGTGTTGTTTTCGCATAAATATTATCTTTAAATAATTAGGTCACTTAAATTTCAATTTCTTGTTTATATAAATACAGTTGTTACATTTTGTCTATTGACTTGCAATTAACAATGATACAAACCACTACGTCCACGCAATAAATAAGAAATGAAACAAATTGGCGAAATAATCATTTTGTCTTAAAACTGTCATGTTATACTGCGTAATAAATAATATAACTATAAATAATATACATATTATTTAATAATGTACATGTTTTTTTTCCAGCTCTTCGAGTTCAACAGGCAGAGAATGTTGGAGTTCCTGCACCGAGACAGAGAGCTCATGTCTAACGTGTACGACGATATCCCCGTGTTCCGATACAAACTCGGTGAGTTCTCTCTTTGATTTGTCTCCATTAGTTCATTCATCCTCACTCACATCCCTACCCACCTCCGTTTCCTCATTCATTCATTCATTTATTCATTCATTCATTCATTCACTCTCTCACTCACATCCCTACCCACCTCCGTTTCCTCATTCATTCATTCATTCATTTATTCATTCATTCACTCTCTCACTCACTTATTCATTCACTCATTCATGTGTTCGTTCCTCCCTTCGTTTATTCACTAGTCCAGTGTTTCATGATTTAATTATTTATTTAAATAATCATAGATCTAATTGCATTAACATGTATTCGTTAGTTACCACCCTCATTTAATAACTGCCCCACCCTTACTCCGTCTCTCTCTCTAACATCGTTCCTAACTCTCTACCCAACAGGCCTTAGTATACATCATCTCTATTATTCACTTATTAAGTTCGTAATAATAATAAAAAAAATAAATATTTTAATAATAGTTAACATGTTATATAAGTCTTTAAAAATAATCTTTGATTTTAATATTTGATTCACAAATGATAATTATTTAGATATTAAAATATCTATTTATAGTTTATTTATACTAATTAAGCGGCCCTGTGAATATTTGTCCATATTATGCAAATTAGTAATTAGTATAGGGCATTGTTTCCTGTCTTGATTTTTGTTTTGTCAATATAAGATGCTGTGTAGTTATATTTAAATACCTTGTTCAAGACGATTTCTGTAGTTTCGAAAGTTTCGAAAATTCAGTTACATGAAAATGTTAAATGATTTTTTTTTTGTAATGTGTTATATCTTCTGTCGATGTGTTTACGACGATTGGCATCCTTTAAATATATACATGAAAAACAGCTGGCTTTTGCGTATTGAACTGACCATAGTATCTCTGTAAATGCGTTGTTTCATCTAAAAAATAATTCTTGAAGTCTAATGAGCAAGATAGCGGATATTATGGTCAATATGTAGAGTTATTCAAGCACAATTTAAGAAAAATGATGACGCGGGCAAGAGTGACTTATGACGTTTCTGGAATATGTCCATTTGTGCGTAATTTTCAAAATGGTATGTCTTACAGATAGGGTTGTAAAATTTATTCGCACACGAGAAAATTCATTAAATGGGAGGGATTGCGACGGGTGCGACCCTCCCGCTAGTGGGGGTCCGCGGGGTATACCCAGCAAAAAATAATACAAGGCTGGAAATGGATTTTTTCTGGCATAAGAATTAATTCTTTTCTCTAGTGTTGACTGACACCATGAGTAACTGAGCACGTCAGTGCATAATTTTGCTCTTAGACTAAAACAAACATGTCATTTAGACACGAAATACACACAGTCGCCTTGCCATTCTGTTGTCTCTGTTTAAGCAAATACTGTTTATATTGAATGTTTATGCTCCGAATTTTTTTTTATTACGCACGTGCGTATTGTGCGTATAGTGCGCTACGCCCTTGTATTAGAAATAAGTTCGGTGACATACATCTTAGCACTTTTTTCATGAAACGAAATATTAACAATGTGGACATTGAATAGATCCGTATACAAGCGGGGAAGTTATTGGAGCAAAAGACTACAGAAATCGTCTTTTGGAACTTACATCCATTTATAAAATTAAATTACATGATGTATTTATATTATAAACTATATTGATATCAAAGTAATTTATGTAAAAAAATCCTAAATATATCACACTGTCGTGCGGTTGATACACTTGCTAAAATATAAAAGAAGTGTTTGTTTTTGGCGTAAATTATCATCATTTTATATTAAGACGTACCAATTTTGTTTCACTTTAATACTAGTATCACCTGCTCTCATTCGTAATACTTTGGGCTACTCTAAATTATTTATTCTGTTAAAAGTATTATTATACATTTTTGCATTCGTCAAACAACTATTGTTTAAGTAGTTTAAATATATAGTATAACTATTAGTTGAATACTAATTTTCTAAAATATGTCTTGTCTTAACTATCGGAAGCTGTTCACGTTCTTAATAGAAGTAAATCATTGTCCAAAACCACATGATGCCAATAAATTGCATCCTTTGAAGTATCCATAAATCGCAATATTATGAAAACTATTGTAGGTGGTATATTAGTTCCTAAAAGCCAGAAGTGTATCGTCACATGCCGCCCGTTCCCATTTCGTTACGGAACGGAAACCCTTCCCAACGGCAGATCACTCAAAGTGCAACTCACAGAGACAGACATGAGGAACGTGACCCCTACAGCCATCTTCGAAGACAAATGTGTCCCTCTTGCGTTAACTCGCGTACATGACAAGCTCACGCCAGAACAAAAGGAGACACAACTGGCAAAGGAATGGCGTAAATATGAGCCCTACATGTACTCCTTTGCAAAACGTCATGCGCATAAGAAAAACGAGATGATTGGCCTTCGTTTATGTACACGCTTCCGTCCATTTTCTTTGGACCATGAGAAAGACCTTGTTGTTAGAGATGAACTTAGTCAGTATGTGGTGCGTCTGTGTAAATATCTCAAAAAGAGACAACAACGAAAGACTCGCGAGATTTTGCTCAATAAGCTAAAACAGGTTGAAAAAGAGCTCCAGCAAAATAAGACGAAAACTAAAATTGACAATCTTAAGACTCCAAAGACAGAAGTTGTGGACATGGAAGACAAAATAGCATCCAGCAACACAAAAGCAGACGCGCTTCAAAGAGCAGAAAACCTTAAACGGAAACACGTCGGAACTGAGCTTAAGAAAATGGAAAAGCAAAAGGCGCTGAAGAAAGCGAAGAAAATCAGAAAAGCGCAGGTCAACTCAACTGATTTCGCGGCAAAGAAGAAAAGTACCTTTGTACACAGACCTCTCCCTAAAATACCAACTGCGACTGAAGAGCTTAAATCTAATGCGATTGAGCCTAAACAGCCACATAATGTGCAGACATCTGGTGTCATTCCTCAACCACTCCCAAAGTTACCGACTGAAACAGCAGTGGTTGACAGAACTTCAAAACTGGGCAAGCAAACGGAAGTCGACAATGCATCACCCGACAAAAAGATGCCTTTGTGTAAAAAGCCGACTCTAATTGAAGTTAAACCATTCGTGCATTGGGCTCCAAGTGTCGGAAAAGAGATGAAGGCTGAAAAGTTTGGACAAACACTTGTAATAAATGTTGAACCAACACCCGAAAATGTTCTTACTCATAAGACACTCTTTGATGCAGGTGCAAAAGATGTAGGCACACCGATTTCAATTGTAAAGCCCGACGAACCGTCAGTCAAAGAAGAACGTGCGCCATTGACAGAAGAAGACAAGTGTTACATTGCCGATCTAGATGAAAACATCGAAATCTTCAAAGTCTACAAGAAAGCAATAACTGTAGATCTTTTGACAATGAATGAAGACATAAGATTGTTCCGAGCTCACTTGTTAGATGCTATAGATGGTACCAAACACGATGCTCTTCAGATGGCAAATTTTGAGTGTCTGTATAAGGGATGGTATCGACGAATGACAGCTGTTGTTCAGGGACAAATTACAGCATTTGAGCGAGTTAGGCGCTTAGTGAATAGATCCAGCAGCATATATGACTTGTCGATTACAAACCATCTCGGGGGTTGTTCAGCCTTTGGGCTACAAAAAGTAGTTTCATCACTGAAGAGACAACTTCACAACACAGAGTCAACACCACACCGTGGCGTTGATGGTGAACTTACAAGACAGTTGTACAGAAATATAATAGTCTCAATAGAACTATTACAAGATATACTGTGGATGGTTGAAGGTGTCTGCAAAATTAAGACGGCTATGGTTAACGAAGAAACTGAATGCACAAGGCAGTTTGAAAGACTCTTTTTTGTGAATGAGGAAACGCAAATGGTTTTAGATGAATGTTTGTGCTTAAAAACCAGAACCAACATAGCGTTTTTCATGGACATTTACAGATGTGATGATAATACTCGAGAACTCATGAACAGGAAACTAAATTCTTGTACGGCTGCCAAACAAAAGAGGAAAATAGATGCAGAAACTAGAAAGAGAAGATTCAAAGAATGGATGAGTCTGTTGCAAGCCCCAGTTTGTGGTGGACAAAGGAGAGTTGGAGTAGTGAACAAGCTGAAGGAAAAGCGCATGGCAATTTCATTGTCACCCAAACAGCCAATAATCGGCGGTGAAAGAAATGAATTTTGCTGTAGCAGCACATCATTGAATGAAGCAAATGACAATGACTTGGAACAAGATGAATGTGTTTCATCAGATGTTGACGAGAAACCCACGTGTGTATACAAAACCCAAATACCCGGGCCCGTTTCAAGCTGGCGTTATATCAAACCAAAGGTCTACTACGCATACCGGCGCCCCAAAATAAAAATACCACCATCACTTAAATGGGTGCCAGCAGGTGCCAAAAAGATAAAGAAAGGATGGAGCGAACATTGGAAAAAGGTGAGTGCCACATTGTCAACTGTGAGGATGAAAATGAAGATCAGTATTAAAAGAACAGGATCAAAAGAAAAAGATACTAACACAGAGATATTTAATCCAAACGACCCTGAGTACAAAAGGTTATTGAATTTCATAACAATTATGTATCGTGCTCAGAAACCAGAATTAGAGTTAATGAAACGGATGCATAAAAAACAGATGAAAGAGTATAAAAGAGAAGAAAAAAAGTTAGTGAAGAAAGAATCAAAACGAAGAAAGGCATTGTCAAAAATGGAAGAGGTCATCAAAAAACACAAAGCTAACAAAAAGGTAAAAACAAAGGGCGGAAAGAAAAAGAGAAAAGATACTGAAAAAGACAGACGTGATTTAAAAAACGAAGCTTCCAAAAAGGTAGAAACAAAGGGTGGAAAAAAAAAGACAACACTGACTGAACGAGAAAAAGATTACTTGTTCAAAATCGTTGAATTTGTTTACAAAAATCCAGGTCCTTATTATCAAAATCTTGACTCGTTTATTGATAAATATATGTCGAGGAAATCTGGAAAAGTTGATATACTGATTAGGGAGTACGACGATCAATCAGAAAAGTTAAAGAAGAATAAGAAAAGGATGTTGCTGAAACGTATGACCCTACTTGGTAAACTCAAGTCAAAGGTCACTTTTCTTCTGAAACAGAAAGAGAAACGAAAGAAAAATACGCGTGATAAAAAAACGCCTAAGAAGAAGGAACCAAGCAACAGAAAATCGAAGAAAGGTTCTGAAACTGAATTCATCAGAAAAATGAAGGCCAAAAGCAGTCCGGGTCTTCAAAGAATAGAATCGAAGAAAGGTTCTGAAACTGAATTCATCAGAAAAATGAAGGCCAAAAGCAGTCCGGGTCTTCAAAGAATATATCAAAAGAGCGCTTTAAGAAGAGAGAAAAAACAAGCGAACAAAGCAAAGTCAAAGAAAACGAAAATTATGAAAAATTTTAAGAACAAAATTAAAAGGATAAACGATGCAAGTAAAAATGTCTTTGGAAAAGTACGTGGGTCGTCCAAGAAGTTTTTTACAAACACCAAGAGGGGGGCTGTTGCTGAACGTAAATCGTCGAAGCGATCTGTTACAACAATCAAGAGTGGAGCTGTTGCTGTACGTAAATTGCACAAGCGAATTTTTACAACAATCAAGAGTGGAGCTGTTGCTGTACGTAAATTGCCCAAGCGATTTTTTACAACAATCAAGAGTGGAGCTGTTGCTGTACGTAAATTGCCCAAGCGATTTTTTACAACAATCAAGAGTGGAGCTGTTAAAGCTGTCGTTGCAGTCAAGCAAAATTCTAAACTCAAACGTTGTATTTGGGGACCATTGGGGAAAATGATCAGACCATTTAAGAACCTTGCGTTCTTTATATTTCGAAAAGGTAGTAAATGGTGGCAACTGAGCACAAAAATCACAAAATCGCTGGTTGAACGGAACGCATTAAAGGATCAGTTGTTAGAACGCATTGAAGACCACTTAAACCAAAGTCCGATAACACAATATAATACAGCGAAACTTTATGTGTCAAAGAGAACTAGGAAGCTGAAGGCAGAGTCGCGAAAGCGAAAATTGACACATTTCAAAAAGACTTTACAAATTCGCCCATTTCACAATCGTTTTAAGCGAGACAATTGGGGGGATTATCAACGCACCAACCTTACTGGTTTGGAGCGAAAACTGTGTCGCAAAGAAAACCAACTGCTTCGTAGAGATGAGAAGATTGATATTAAATTTGAAAAAGTAATAATGAGAACTTCTAGACAGGTGTGGTTACTAAAACAAAAGATAGAACGAAGCACGGAAGAAGAGAAAAGGGAGAGGAAGTTCAGCCTTAAAACAAAACATGTGGACTTAAAGAAAATGATGAAACGATACGATAAGAAATTGATTAAGTTTCACCAAACGTACCTCGCTATTGAACGGCGATTACGAGCCGAAGTGTCAAAGGTTAAAATTGAAATTGAAAACAATTTAATAAGAAGTACAATTCTGTACAAACACATTGAACAATTATGCCCAAAATTGTTCGGAAAAACAGACCTTACAGATCTACGGAATTTGAAAGAATGTTATACGAACAAGAAGGACGAAGTATTTGATGCTTTTGATAAATATGTAGAAAGCGTCTTATCAAGCATGTTTGAAGCTATTTCTGAGAAATTTCACAATGATATGTCCGCTTTAGAACGAATGGAAGTGCTTAACAGAGAATGTATGACTAACATTTCTCGAATTCGTATGACCTTTCTGCCCAACATTGCTGGCACATTAAAACGGATGTCACAAACGGAGGTCCCAGTTCAGGACTTAGTGGACGATTACATAATAAATTACATTGACAGATATTTCGAAATGCAACGGATACAAAATGACAATTACTTCGTTAAACGATGGGGGAAATTAGCGAAGTTTGTGTTGAAAATTCAACGCATACATTTAACATTTCCCGGTAGGGAAAATGAAATATTAGCTGCAGCAGAGAATCGGGCCTATGAGGCATTGCGGAAGTGGAAAAACAGTTACACAAATGCCGCTTATAAGGAATTCGAGAAAATGGAGAAGGCAGTAAGAGTAGAGCTGTTAAACCATTATGAGCGCAATTTTGAGGAGGACAATAAAGATCTTACGCGCACCCAGCTTAAGCTTCGGACTTTGCTGCGCGTGAAATGTTCAACTGTGAATCGATTCAATCGAAAACGTTTTTTGAAAATGATCGAAAACGTAAATAGCCTGTCGTTACGACCACAAGGCCGAGAGGCGTTTACCGAAACAACAAGCAATCCAGATAACGTGTTCAAGTGGATGAAAATAAATTTCCCTCTGTGTAATAAGCGCAGTTGTAAAAGAATCAAACATGTTCATGATAAAGAGGATGATATTATTGTAGAAGACTTGGCACACGATAATTTAAACGAGGTCTTTTTAGAACAGAGGCGAAAGGAATACCTTACTTGGCTTCGTTGGTACGTCAAGAATGAAAAGTTTATATCAAACGAAGAACTTGTGTTGCCGAAGGAGAGTTGCAGTCGTGCTGAGACAGACGATAGCAAAGCCATCGCGGATATTGCCGATACAACAAACGCGGAGATGGTTGACACAGCCAACGCGAACATGGACAATCCAGACGATCAAAAATCACACGAATCAGTTGAATCTGCAAATGAGTCGAAAATAGTGAGTAAGAAGACGAAGAAAACAAACAAGAAAAAGACGAAGAAAACGGAAAAGAATAGAGCAATGAGCGCCTCAAAGACTGCCATTAAAAATTGTGTGAGCTTGGTTTGGAGAATTAACGCGCTTTTCCGAAAAGCTGAAGAACACAACGGCAGTGACAATAATGTGCCCGATAAAGGCAAAGAGACAACAGTTCAAACAGATGACCTTGTTCAGAAAGATAGCAAAACCAATGAGTTCAATAGAAGGAGAGGTGTGGTTGGTTATTTGAAAGAACGTGTTCTTCACATCAAGAATTCATTAACTGGAGCTAAGAGAAACGGCAAGGGAAAGAAGGCTTCGGGTACGACTGATAGCGAACAGATTACCGTTCAGCCAGAGAATACCATAGAGAACGATGCTAATACACCTGTTGTGAATGAAAAGCCAAAGCCAGAGAAAAAACAAAAGTGGTGGAAAAGAGTATTTCCTAAAAGTAAACCCAAAGACAAGAAGAAGACAAGTGGTAAAACGAATAACGACGAAGACGTTGACACTGAGAAACCAAGCAAAGACTACGACTGGACTAAGGATCCAGGATGGCAAAACGTTCAGCCGGGTACAAGTTCCGGTGTGAGAGCCGCCGAACCCCCAACAGCAGCGGAACTCGCATTGTATGGGCGTGTGTGGTCCGACTGGGACAGCGTCGAAGAGGATCCACACGTCGTTGATCTGCGACCAGGCGGAATGCGCGTACGAAGTGACGTCATGGATGATGCGCTCCTGGACAACAGCTGGAATGATGGTGCCGGTGACCTGCGACCCGATGTTGTGCACGAAGGAAATGACGTCATGGACAACAACGCAACTGATGATGATCCGCTCCTTGCTCTCCTTGACAACAGTTGGGACGATGACGACGACATTCTGCGACCAGGCGTAGGAAGCGACACCATGGACAACAAAGCCATCGATGATGCGATCCTCGCCGCCTTGGACAACTGCTGGGACGATGACGACGATGATCTGCGACCAGGTGCAGTGGGCGTAGGAAACGACTTCATCGAAAACAACGCTGCTGATGATGAGCTCCTCGCCTCCATGGACAACAGCTGGGACGATGACGACGAGTGATGGGAATTTACTTTTATGTAAAATTACGATGTGTGTTTAATATTTATGTAAACTTATTAGTTTATTTATTTATCAGTAGTTGGATTAAATTGTTAAAACTTGTATTCTCGTCTGTTGTTCTCATGTATTGAACCATAGCTCTTCCGTAGAAAAGTATCCAGGAGTGAATCAGTAGGTTAACGACATGTGCACTCAGTCACTCTAGAGAGAGAGAGAGAGAGAGAGAGGGAGAGAGAGAGGGAGAGGGAGAGAGAGAGAGAGGGAGAGAGAGAGAGAGAGAGAGGAGCTATGTACGATCATATTTTTCACACATCTGTGAATAATAGGGTCTCATTTGTCACATTTTTAAGTGTAAAGAATATGATTGGCCAAAAACGATGAAAATATTCGTGAGGCTCACGGAAAAATATGTTTTTATTGCTTATCAAAAACTGGATGCGATCACAAACTTCATAGAAAACGTGAAGAATAAGACTCTGATGAGTGAATAATAAGATTTAAATTTTCATGCCTGTGAAAAATTAGCCCTATTTTTCACAGATGAGAAAAATATTGTTTGTGAAAAATAAGGTCCTACATGGCTCAACGAATGATAATTTAACGAAGGTGACATTGAAGACATATAATCGGCATGCCAAAAAAAAACATGAGGCGTGTGAAACCCGGGCTTAATGGATGTGCATGGGCGTAAAGTATCGTCCCGGATTAGCTTCACTTTCCTCTTGTATGGTATTTTCTTTTTCAATGAAGTCTCATCTAAACATAAATCTACAGTAGGCGGAAAGTGCCGTCCTGGATTAGCCTTTCCGGAACGACACTTTACGCACTTGCAAAAAGCCCGGTTTTCCCACGACACGCCTCATATCTCATTTTTATATGGCCTCCATACACCTTATATGGTATATATATATTCTCATTAAAAATATAATAACATTTTCTTTATTTATTCATGTAAGGCAAATACCAAGAAACTATATATATGGACCACCAAGCTAATATTCAATGGCGCATGCGCTTAGATGACAGACTACCAATATACAATTAAATATTTGCCAAAATTTAATAAAACTACTGAAGCGTAATAGAAACGACGTAGGGAAAGATCGTGAGCAAAATTGCAAGGTGCTGCACCATGCTCCTTTTTTGGTTCCCCCTGCTGCCCCTCTGGACTTACCAACACAGTAATTTTGAATATCTATTAAAATGCAAATATGCAATAGCAAATGAATAGATTTTGCATTAAAACCTTATTTAGCAGCATTTCACTGATGAATACATTGATTTTAACAATTTATTAGAAGATGTCAACTAACTGGTCTGGCTTTCTATCCGGCTCCTTTTTAGCAGCACCCTGTTCCTTTTTAAATCCAGATCTTCCGCTGCAACGCCACTGATGCGTATCAACTAATGGTTTAATATACCGTACCAGTACGACAATTCGACAACGATTATTATTTCGCTTCTAACATGACCTGGCAACATTTTCTGCAGTAACAATGCGAACTATATTTTTACAGTTTCGGAACTATTTTATCGGGTTGTTTATAGGTAGTTTAAAAACGCTGAATTTTGTTCTTTGTCTGTAGAAATCTCTGTGCGTGTCATGTTAGAATTTGTAATACAAAACAACGGGAGAGTTCAAATAAAATGTACAGCAATTGCTGAGAGCACATTTTCACGAAATATGTAATGTCTATCCTGTTCATCTCAATTAATATATCAGTCTTTGGCAGATCTAGGGTGTGGTATTTCTACAATAACGAATCCTTTCTTTGTAATAAACTTGACTTTTCCAAACCAAGAACGAAACAGTGGTGTAGTGAATAATAATTATGTCAACTTTGCGATCGGGAGATTGTGAATTCGATTGCTAAACGTGGAGCGTTCGGGTGATATTTACAAGACACGGTGCAAGTACTGGTTCTACCCAGGAAACGGACTCTATGGAAATAAGCGTTCGGGTTTCGTTGGCCACGCTGCAAAAAGGATCATTCAAGTGACATCTACAAGACATTAAGAACTGGTTCTACCCAGGAAATGGACTCAAAGAAATTAAGCGTTCGGGCTTCGTTTGCCATCCGTGGTTGCTGATAGAACTAGAATAACGCACATACATATTTGACATTAATAATTCGTTTCAGTGTGTTTACCGGTATACTGTGTTGAATACCCTTTACTAGTATTAGAAGTCGTGGGAAAGGTGCTTTAATCTGTAGTGGAAATCGAATTTTAAAACACTGTGTATTTAATCGCATGTATTGTTGGGTACGCTTTTACATACGTAATTGATTTTTGCTATTGAGATCGATATCCTATAGCAAAGCATTCAATGCTCTACACGACTTTTCATGTAGATTATAGGCCGACACCAGACAGTTGGTGTGCATATATAATAGATTACCATATAAAGAAGAAAATTGTTACGTAACGAAGGTATAGAAATGACGGATTATCCAAACTACACGGATCCTTCCAGGTTTTTGTCAGTCGATTTTGAAATAGTTGGGCTCGTTCAGGGTAAGATAAATACTTGTTTTTTTGGATTTTTCGCCGTTTTTAACATTTCAGTCATATCACGGCGGTCAGTTAACCTACTCACACTTTTCCTGGGCAAGCTTAGCCGATCTAAGCGGTTTACCAGTACTAAGTGCACATACTTATGCCAGTAACTGACAACTGCCCTACGTGAATCAGAGGAAGGGGGAGAATGGCCGAAGAAATAATTTCATTACCAACCCCCACACAAGTTATGTGGCCGGGCTGGGGTTCGACTTCTTATTAAATACTATAATAAACTAATTCACTAATTTAGCCAAGTACTGGCACAAGTCTATATTGACAACTTCACACGTGTATCTGCCTCTTTTGCAGAATAAAGTTAAGGGGCATCAATAGGATCAGACAACAATTATGCAAACGACAATTAAAGGGACCTGTTCACAGATTGGCAAATTTACGATTTTCAAAATGTTTGTCATAGATCTCAAAAAGATAAATACATTATATATACACAAGCGAAATAACACTTCTGCGCAAGAAATATATTGAAAATATTGTGTCGTTTATCAATAATCATCATTTTAAATAGATAAGTGCATTTTTTTTAAATACGAAAATCTGCGAACAAGTCCCTTTAAGATGTAAATTTCTATATAAACCAAGATATAACCTATTGTTAAATATTACATTATGCTATATATATGCATGGTTATTTGGCATAATTTTTATGGTGCACACTTGTGGAGAGTGTTTTCTGTCAGATTTCACCCCCCAATCGAGTAAAATTCATGCTGTTTTTGTACTTATGTCTCTAAAGTAAAAAAAACAGCGTCTACATGCTCGTACAACAAATGTGGATGGGAAAAATCTTCTTCCAGTGAGTAATGATTGGTGAACATTACTTGATATACAGCACTGAGCTTATCCTAGCTTGTTGAGATACAAACTCAGAATAGGAAGGACATTATCCACTCTACTGGTAATTCAATATTTTATTTACTTTCAGGAGTGTACTTCAGAAAGGTAATTCATTTTATATACCTTTGTCAGTGCCAACGTGAAAAGCTGAAGACATAGACATATAAGGAGTGTCGTGGGAAAATCGGGTTGAATAAATGTCCGTAAAGTGTCGTCCCGGATTAGCCTGTGCAGTCCACACAGGCTAATCCGGGACGACACTTTCCGCCTACAGTGGATTTATGTTATAAGGGACTTCCTTGAAACAGAAAATACCATAAAAGCGGAAAGTGTCGTCCTGGATTAGCCTGTCCAAGCTGCACAGGCTGATCCAGGACAACACTTTACGCAGATGCATTCAGCGCGATTTTTCCACGACATGCCTCATATTATTTTTATTAACGGTATACTACTAATAATCAATATGGCGTTTTTATTTAAGAATGAATGACATGCGCGACATTGTATGTTCGAGTTGATTCCATGTCTAACTTTTTATTACCGGTAAATTCTATGCAGTGCGAATATGTATTTTTGTTTACAAAATTCTCATTTCTGTCCGATTTTACGAAAGCTTAATAGTGGACGATACTGTGAAATAGTATATAACGTGGATACGACCTTCTACTTGTGTGTACTTTAGCAAATGTCTTTTATTTGTGTGAAAATCTTTAAAAAAAAAAAAATAGCGCACAAGGATAGTGTTTAAAAATATTAATTATTACTCGCATGCACATATCTTTTCTAGTACGCTTTGCATGCCGCCAACAAACTGGGCGTGACAGGCTGGATAAAGAACACGCGGACTGGGGGTATCACGGGCAACATCCAGGGGCACAAGGATCGAGTCGCTCTCATGTGAGCTCAGGGGAACTACGAGATGTCAATAAGCTGTGTTTTCTGAATGTTGTTTTGTTTTCTTGCTTATGAAGATGCAGGCTTATTATTACTAGTAATGTACAGAAGATTCATAGCAGTAGAAGATAATACAGTTTTTTTTGTAAAATCATACAACCGTTACGGAAGCTACCGAATACAACTAATTTGGATATCTTGTACACAGGTTTGAAAAAAAAAATCTGATAATTTATATTAAGATATACAATAAATACACGGCGTTTAGAAGAAGGAAATGATATAGTCTTCAATAAAAACTCGAATATGCATGTAATATTTTAGGAAAGAGTGGTTGTATACGGTCGGCAGTCCGGAGTGCGTCATCCAGGCGTGTAAGTTCAGCAACGAGCACGAGCTCATCAATCTCGAGCGCGGCCACTTCACCATTTCCCCCAGCGACTGGTAGTGCCGGTGCGATTGCAACTTCTCGGCCCACTGATTAGTACCCGACGTGCACGAGAAATCGCATTACAACTATTACTTCAAATATTTAAAGCGTGTTTTTACACTGTATTAAGCTATCAGTGCTTGGCTGAGGAACTTACTTGCTTCACCTAACAGTATTATAATATATTACCAATGTGTTCTTCATTTGATTATATATACTTGACTATAAGTTGACTGTGTTAATAATTGCAACAAATTGTGGTCTGTTTAATTTTATACACTTTAAATCAGTATTATTTTCTTGAGAGAAAACTATCGGCTAATTATTAATATTTTGAGAATATATCAAAATGCAGAAGTACAATTATTTGTTAGCTTGTTTTAACTGTGTCTGTTTTATTTTTAGCTAATAAACTTGAAAAGAGTTTTGTTGTATACGTACTCCACGTTTGCTGAAATGAGTAAGGCCTATTAAAAGTCAGTATGTCTGTTACTGTGCAGTTACTTCGGGTCTGGTTTAAATGCGTAAAAGGGAATGGTACTGTGTTAGAACTCCGCAATAGCACAAAACGTGCATTTTTATGAAACTTTTCATAGTTCTTCCTGAATACTTTGAGCAAATGTGTACAGCTCAAAGCGTGACCGGTCATATTGTTGGGATGTTGCAACTCAGGCACGGTTTTACCGAGGGGAGCACCCCCCCCCCCCGCCCCAGCTGACCTCAAAGCTTATGTAATGTATATGAACGAAATTTTAAATTGCCCTTAAACTGTTCATTATCGCTAATCCAAAACCAACGGCTAAGGTACCGAATCAAAGGGGGGGGGGGGGGGGGGACATGGGAATATGAGTTCTTAACACCGTTTTAATAGTAACATCGTAGCACCGATGCTTAAGTATAAAAGGACACGCTTAAGTGATCTATCAACTATCCCTTTAAACTCTTAATTTCAGGGTCAAAGATGTGGTCACAAAACTCTCGAAAGCGTGGAAAAAATCACTATAGCTCCATTTTTATTTAATTGTTATGAATAAGAATAATATGAGCATTCACATTCACCTGAATTGACTGACTCGATAGATATCAAACTCCACGCAGCGGTTGCTTCCCCTTTCGGTAACCAGTACCCGCTGCCGTCACAACTAAAGTTCTTCCTGATCTGGAAGGATTATGTGTTTGTAACTTTTACTCAGTGCAATTTTCTACATAATTGGACTTTTTGTATATCGTTTGCAGAAAATAATGAAAACGGGAAAAGAAAATAACTAAATAAAACATAAATAATAACTAGATGTTAATCAAGTATCGTCACGTGGTTTGTTTCGATGGCAGGGATTTGATTAGAGCTATGCTCGGAACCAGTGAAATCTCTGCGCGGCGGTTGGCTCGATATACGTGTGGTTTCGGCCAAGATATTTTCACGTATATGCATGATAGATGGATGGATGGATTTGAGATGATTCTGGAAGATTAATGGATTGATTCATGTGTGGGTGAATTAATGAATGAGTAAATGAATGAATCAATCAATGAGTAAATGAATGAGCAAGTAAAGGAATAAATGAATGAGTGAGTAAATGAATGAACTAGTGAGTAAATTTTAATGAATTAATGAATAAAAAAATGAATGGATGGATGGATGGTTGAATAAAAATGAGTGAGTGAATGAGCGAATGAGTGAGTAAGTAAGTAAGTGAATGAATGAATGAATGGAAGAATGAATGAATGAATGAATGAAAGGAAGGACGGATGGACGGACGAACGAACGAATGTATAAAACCTTCATCCCTTCAGGCTAGTGCCCCCCCCCCCCCCCCCCCGCCTAATACGTCGGAGGAAACGAAATTAATGAACAGAAGTTTAGGATGGTAAGTTTATAAAAAATATAATAGTGTTGTGTAGCCTACAACTTATTTGCAAAGCGTTTGGTGATCTTGATGCGAAAGGTGATATTTTTACATTTATTTCTTCTGTAATCATTTGTATTTAATAGATCACAATCACATTACTTAAACTTTTTATCATGCATACTATTATTAATAATAACTTTATCCTACATGAATACAATATCCATATTAATAATATGTCAAACTATCAATGAAGTTCGAACATCGATTTCGGATACTATTTCCATATTTATAAAGATTTATAGTAAATGTTTATAGTATTTAATCTGACAACGAATGTTCTGATCATGGTTTCTGAATGCATTCCACTGATTATTAAGGTCTAAAAGGAGTTTTTACAGGTACCGGTTGTTTACTAAAAGTACATTGATGGATTTCTTTATTGTTACAGCTAATTGGACTTTATGAAAATTTAAACTTCCATTTGCAGCCACTAAAATGGTCTTTGAGCCATAAAACGTTACAGGGAATTTAGCCATCTATAATTCTAAATTTGTTGCAAAGCTTATTATTAAATTAGTCTCCAACCTAGTTCTGGCTTGCATAACTTAAAATGTCGCTTTTAATAATTTTTGACTTAGCGCGACATAAAAGTTATGGAGCAACCCACATAGTAAAGTCTACCACCAAGCCTGAAGTATTTGACAGTTTATCAACAGTCACCAAAAAACTGCCAAAAACGGCTTTTAAATGCACTAGTGAACCACATAGGCGGCATTATTAGATAGATGGATAATTTTTACATCTAGTTAGCATACTTATGACAAAATACGGTCTAAAACACTTCTTAATTACTGTTACATTACTAAAATGTGAAGGAAATCAGCCACAGGAAAGACATTTTCAAATGAGAATCTCACGGGATTTCACGGTCTTGTGACTTTTTATCTATTTTTTTAGTAACAGAACATGTGCTGTAACTGTTGTCAAACACAGCCTGGAACGAAAATGACATTTCCTGGATTTGTACTTCACTGGTGGTTAGGGTGGAGTGTTCTGACAACTTATTTTAATAAGAATTAGGTCTATTTGTTGTATACTTTATTGGCATCTACCAACAATTATCAAGATTTGAAAAAAAAAATTAAATCCTCTATCTCCAGCCACCGTCACTTTGGGACGAACAGGTCTAGTCAGTACTATATAAACTGTTTGCTGAAGTTTCTTTAGCAATCTCCATCCTACCTAGCATGATTTTTAGCTTGACCTTTTGCAGAAAAAAAGTCGAGCTATTGTTGTCGCCCTGTTGTCAGCGCCTGTGTCAACGTCTGCGTTATTTTGTTTTTTTGGTTAAGTTTGTTGGTTAAGTTTTTCGTCAGAGTCCATTTCTAAAAAAACGTCAAAGGTATCCATTTGAAACTCTAAATTGTTCACTATCAAAAAGGGTACTCGGAACTCCATTACAACAATTCAGGTAACCCTGTTATTTGTATTACCAGTTATCTGCCCTTTTTTGGACTTAAACTTAGAATATTTTTTGGTAAATATAAAAGTTCTCAATAACTATCAAAGACATTACATTGAAACTCAAGGAACTTGTTTATGGTGCTGACACCATTCTGCAGACAAGAGGAGGTAACTCTCTCAAAGTTTGGTTGGAGTTATTACCCATTTTCAACTTCCAATTTTCCCTCTAGGTCAAGGATTTTGCTTGAGTATATGCCCTTTTTCAACTAAAAATTTTGGCTTTAGGTCAAATTTCACAATATCTTTAAGAGGTATTGACTTGAAACACAAAATACTTGATCACAGTTATGAACCCATTCTGTAGACAAGATGAGGTAACTATATCAAGGATTTTGGTGGAGTTATTGTCCTTTTTTCAACTTAGATATTTTTCCGTTAGGTCAAATTTCTCAATATCTATCAGTATTGACTTGAAATTCAAAAAAATTCATGACATTAATAAACTAATTATATAAACAAAAGTCTAGAGTACTATCAAATATGAGAAAGTCAAGCGTCCAGCACCTGTAGGCGGTGCTCATGTTTTCAAACCATCCTGTTTTCCCCCAACAGTTGACATTACATCTGATTTGTGGTACCCTCTGCTAAATTTGTTGTGGTAATCTCACCAAACTTAGCCATAATAGGGCCTGAGCACATGAAAAAAAGCTTTTAGTATAATATGCAGTAAATTTTCCACACCTTCTATCATGTTCTTTGTACACTCAGTGTCTAGGGATAAAATAGATGCTGTTTGATGCTGTTTGAATAATCACATTAAATATATATTTTACATATATAACACAAAGCATAGTCTTCTTTATCTTTAGGCATTCACAATATTTGTGTACTATTTAACAGAATGGATGCTCAGGACAATTCAAACATGCCAGATGAAAATCATGAGTTAGGTGAGTTTTGTGATGTAGTTATATGTATCTATGGACATAATGAAATAAATCATATCAAATTTTATGTCATTAAAAAATAATACTTGCAATTCTGGCAGTGTTCATGTGGTGTCCATATACAGGGGATACCAATGTAAACCTACTAATAACTTGCTTGACAGTTTTTTGTTATTATTATTATAACTTAAGCAACTTATAAATTTGTTTTTATATATTTATGGAGCTTACTCTGAACTTGAGTCTGAAGTAACTATATAATGATCTTCTGAGCTGATTGCAAAGTGTTTGAATCAAAATGTAACTATAAACTCCGTTTTTGAAATCTTATTATTGGATAATTGATATTGTTTCATAACTGAAATATTTAGAATTTTCAATAATGTCCCATTTATTTTCTTTAAGACTCTGCACTTGCTGAGCTTTTCCCAAGCCTCGGAGACAACTTTCCATACAGCAATCCGCTTGCAGTCCTGTTGTCCTCACTGGGGACCAATGAAGACAAAGGGCATGGAACCAACCTCTATAACCCATTCAACCTGCCAATGCCTAGACTGCAAGAAATACACGCCATGGCGACAGCAAATCTTATCAGTCAAACTCAGGAGGCTATTATGCAGGAGTATAACTTCTTGGACCTTGATTTTGGAAACACCAATGATGACAGAAATAACCTTTCAACTCCTGAAACAAACGTCAGTTTTAAACAAGTTAAATCTGATAATGAGCTAACCAAAGCACCCATTGTTTCTAAAGTTTTAACCGACCAGTGTGGTCTTCAGTGTGAATCTGTTGCAGGAAAAATGGCAACAGAAATGAATGTTTCTTTGCAACAGCACAATTTTGAGACTGATGTTGCAGCGGCTTCGAAAAGTAAATTCGTTTTCTCTGAAGATGAAATGGCTGTTAGAAATCTGATAAACAATCTGAGCAATACAGACCATTCATGTCACAATGTTGATACTGTGAATGAACATAGGACACCAGTTAAAAAAGCAAAACTAGACAACAAAGTTAAAGACTGTCAGGCATCCTTTAAATTGGATAACAAGTCAGAAGAATTTTCTGAATCAGATGTAAGAAATAGATGCCTTCTAGGGGTTGATGTACCTGCAAGTAATGGAACAAATATTGAACCAATGACTGCGAGAGAAATGCAAACAGATTGTCGCTCGTGTGACGCTAACTGTGTTGTGAATGACTCAACTGAAGATGTATTAATGGATAATGTCTTGTATGTCTGCCATATTTGTTTGAAACAGTTTACTAATATCGAGGACATGAATATGCATTGTAAAAACCATCAGAAATATGTGTGTCCACAAGACGGGTGTGCCAAAACCTTTACATATCGGAGCCACTATCATTATCATCTGAAAACTCATTCGTAAGTATGACCAGCCCCCATTTTAATGTGAGATTAAACTTTGTAGTCTTAATCATAAATATTAGTTTACAAACAAATTGTTTCCTAAATTATCAGCCTTGAATGCTGGTGCTAAGAAATTAAAATTAATAGCCAACATTTTAGTTTATATTAGTCTTTCCTTTGAAGTGTAAAACCAGTATGTATATGTAATTTGATTAATTAATTAATCATTCAGGATTATATATTATGCAATGATGAAATGATGAAACAAACTTTTTCAGGGATGATTTGTGGCGCGTCGTGAGAAAACCGGTCTTAATGCATGTGCGTAAAGTGTCGTCCCGGATTAGCCTGTGCAGTCTGCACAGGTTAATCTGGGACGTCACTTTCCGCTTTTATGGTCTTTTCTGTTTCAAGGAAGTCTCTTCTAACCATAAATCCACTGTAGGCGGAAAGTGCCCTCCTGGATCAGACTGTGCGGACTGCACAGGCTGATCCGGGACGACACTTTACGCACTTGCATTAAGACCGGTTTTCTCACGACGCACCACATTTAATCAGCTTTACGACAATATTTCAGTGGATCACGAGGACACCAGTGTGAGGTATGTGGCAGTGTCTTCAGTGCGCCCCATCACCTCACGGATCACATGCGAACTCACACCCAGGACAGGCCATTCTCCTGCACGCAGTGTGACAAGTCCTTCACTACCCTATCTCAGCTCACCAACCATGAACGCATACACACAGGTGCGAGATTTCAAAATATGGGTATGGTTATAAAGTTCCGCATTTGTTATCTCTTATAGCTGTATTTGAAATGATTTATCATTGCAAAGCCCTGGGCCCATATTCACAAAGCTCCTTAGGGAAAACATAAGTAAATTCCATAAATTCATAAAATTCCTTAAGTCTCTGACTGTTTCGTGTATAGGTCTTTTGACATTAAAATGTTGTAAATGTGTAAATACTGCTTATAAATATGTTTAGTGTTGCAGCCTTCTTTGTATATAAATCATTGGATTTCACATAGAAAATGTGATCTGTAATTTTCACATAAGTACAACTTAAGTTAAGATTTCCCTTAGGAGCTTTGTGAATACCAGCCCCTGCTGTCTAGTCAGCCTCGAGCACATACACTCAGATGTGTGATGTTTTAGTTACTGTGTCATTGAAAATGTGTGTATGTTTTTGAAGTCTGGCCTTTTCCTGCTATACTGACTCAGTACACTTTACTTGTATTTGTAATAATTTCACATTGCAATGTCTGTAGGAGTAAAGTTTTACAAAATCATATGTTCACAAAACAATGATTTTTTACAATTATTCTTGCACATCTAAATAGTAGCTTATAAGTTTATATCAAATACCAGCTGCCCACCATCTAAATTACCATAACATTCATTACTTGCTCACATACATGTATTTTAAATGCTCTGACATCAGGATACCAGCACTAGCATGTATTTGCATGTTGAGCTTTCTAACAGACTTGAGTTTCAGAGCTGTTAACGATTCCAAATAACTTTCTGAAATGTGCCACTATGTGGGAGCAGTGGTCTAGTGGTAGAACGCTGGCTTGGGGATCGTGAGGTCCCTGGCTCCAATCACGCCCAGGCCACTGGAATTTTTCTGAGCAAAACATATATCCCACCATGGTGTATAAATGGCTACCTGTGAGAGAAATAAGCCAGTGTGCCGTGGCTGCATACTGCGCCAAGTGTTAATGGACCCAGTGATGGGGGTTAAATGTGAAAGTCGGCTGAAGATTTATATCAGTATCAGACTATAATTGAACCATTACCTTTATTTTTCTAGGTGAGAAACCCTACAAGTGTGATGTACCAGGCTGTGACAAAAGCTTTGTTGAAAGTTCAAGCCTCAAAAAACATAAAGTTACACACACAGGTAATGTTGTAAATCTATTCTGATATTTTTAGAACATAGAACATTATAAATGATGTAATTTTAATTGTTGTGATATTAAACCCTCACTGTCTTTCACAAACGGGATTTAAATGTAAGTTGTTATGTCTGTTTGTGTACATTATTAACCATTTAAGGACAACTGTGTTTGTTTGTGAGCAATATTATACATTAATAGACAACTATGTCTGTTTGTGTTCAGTATTAGACATCAAAGGACAACTATGTCTGTTTGTGTACAATATAAGACATTGAAGGACAACTATGTCTGTTTGTGTACAGTATTAGACATTGAAGGGCAACGATATCTGTTTGTGTACAGTATAAGACATCGAAGGACAGCTATGTCTGTTTGTGTACAATATTAGACATCAAAGGACAACTATGTCTGTTTGTGTACAGTATAAGGCATCAAAGGACAACTATGTCTGTTTGTGTAAAGTATAAGACATTGAAGGACAACTATGTCTGTTTGTGTACAGTATTAGACATCGAAATACAACTATGTCTGTTTGTGTACAATATTAGACATCGAAGGACAACTATGTCTGTTTTTGTACAGTATTAGACATTGAAGGACAACTATGTCTGTTTGTGTACAGTATTAGAAATTGAAGGACAACTGTGTCTGTTTGTGTACAATATAAGACATCGAAGGACAACTATGTCTGTTTGTGTACAATATTATACATTGAAGTACAATTTTGTCTTTTTGTGTACAATATTAGACATCGAAGGACAACTATGTCTGTTTTTGTACAGTATTAGACATTGAAGAACAACTATGTCTGTTTGTGTAAAGTATTATACATTGAAGTACAACTGTGTCTGTTTGTGTACAATATAAGACATCGAAGGACAACTATGTCTGTTTGTGTACAATATTATACATTGAAGGACAATTTTGTCTGTTTGTGTACAATATTAGACATCGAAGGACAACTATGTCTGTTTTTGTACAGTATTAGACATTGAAGAACAACTATGTCTGTTTGTGTAAAGTATTAGACATTGAAGTACAACTGTGTCTGTTTGTGTACAATATAAGACATCGAAGGACAACTATGTCTGTTTGTGTACAATATTATACATTGAAGGACAATTTTGTCTGTTTGTGTACAATATTGGACATCGAAGGACAACTGTGTCTGTTTGTGTATAGTATTAGACAGCGAAGGACAACTATGTCTGTTTGTGTACAATATAAGACATTGAAGGACAACTATGTCTGTTTGTGTACTGTATTAGACATTGAAGGGCAACTATGTCTGTTTGTGTACAGTATAAGACATCGAAGGACAGCTATGTCTGTTTGTGTACAATATTAGACATCAAAGGACAACTATGTCTGTTTGTGTACAGTATAAGACATCGAAGGACAACTATGTCTGTTTGTGTACAGTATAAGACATTGAAGGACAACTATGTCTGTTTGTGTACAGTATTAGACATCGAAAGACAGCTATGTCTCTTTTTGTACAGTATTATACATTGAAGGACAACTATGTCTGTTTGTGTACAGTATTAGACATTGAAGGACAACTGTGTCTGTTTGTGTACAATATAAGACATCGAAGGACAACTATGTCTGTTTGTGTACAATATTATACATTGAAGGACAATTTTGTCTGTTTGTGTACACTATTAGACATCGAAGGACAACTATGTCTGTTTGTGTACAATATTAGGCATCGAAGGACAACTATGTCTGTTTGTGTACAGTATTAGCCATTGAAGGACAACAAGGTCTGTTTGTGTACAGTATTAGCCATTGAAGGACAACTATGTCTGTTTGTGTGCAGTATAAGACACCTAAGGACAACTATGTCTGTTTGTGTACAGGATTAGACATTGAAGGACAACTATGTCTGTTTGTGTACAGGATTAGACATTGAAGGACAACTATGTCTGTTTGTGTACAGTATAAGACACCTAAGGACAACTATGTCTGTTTGTGTACAGTATTAGACACTTAGGACAACTATGTCTGTTTGTGTACAGTATTAGACACCTAAGGACAACTATGTCTGTTTGTGTACAGTATTTGACACCTAAGGACAACTATGTCTGTTTGTGTACAGTATAAGACATCAAGGGACAACTATGTGTGTTTGTGTACAGTACTAGACATTAAAGGACAATTTTGTCTGTTTGTGTACAGTATTAGACATTGAAGGAAAATTTTGTCTGTTTGTGTACAATATAAGACATCAAGGGACGACTGTATCTGTTAATTTACAATATCAGACATCGAAGGACAACCATGTCTGTTTGTGTACAATATTAGACATTCAGTTACATTCAGTTTGTGAACAGTATTAGACACTGAAGGACAACTATGTGTTTGTGTACAATATAAGACATTAAATTACATTCTGTTTGTGTACAGTATTAGACACTGAAGGACAACTATGTGTTTGTGTACTATAATATAAATTCAAGGACAATTAATTATTATGTCTGTTTGTGTACCGTATAGACCTTTCCAAACATGTCAATTATAGTTAACCTGCAATTTATTCAATCAGTGCTTTTGGATATCACATGTTTAATGGTTAAATTATTTCACACAAAAGAGCATGCGGTAATGTGATATGCTATGAATGGAAATTAATCCTTTAACAATAGCTGGGGATGAGTTTAAATGTAAGTGGCAAAAGCAGGAAAGATCTGTTGGACATTGCCGGTAAATGACAAGTGCCTGATTCAGTAAATGTGAGACATCAAATTGCACCTATGTCAACCATGTGTGTTAAACAATAACATTTAAAACTATTGTCTGACGACCAACTCGGCTACATTTGCTATAATGGTTTCAATTACACATTAATAAACATTAACATTTGCAAGTATAGTCTGCTGACCGACTCTGCTATGTTTGCTATGACGATTGCAGGTGATAAGCCGTACAAGTGTGGAGTCTGCCAAAAAGGTTTCTCCCAGTCGAGCAGTCGCAGTTACCACATGAGGAAGGCTCATCCAGAGGGCTCCTGAAACAGAACTAATGCATTGGTGTATTCTACTTGGGTCTCTGATGTATGTAGTATGGAGCATTGGAGTTCACGTATCATTTAACATAATAAAGATCCAGAGCAAACTAGCTGGGTGCTGCACCCTGCTCCATTTGGTCCCCCTCCCACCCACTCCCCCCCCCACTCCAGCACTCTGTACCTTTCCTGATCCAAGATATGAGGCGTGTCATTGAAAAACCAGGCTTAATGCATGTGTGAAAAGTGTCGTCCCAGATTAGCCTGTGCAGTCCGCACAGGCTAATCCAGGACGACACTTTGCCTACAGTGGATTTATGTTTAGAAGAGATTCCCTTGAAACAAAAAATACCATAAAAGCACTGCACTGCACTGCTAATCCGGAACAACACTTTACGCACATGCATTAAACCTGGGTTTCCCATGACACATTTCATATATATTTGCCTATTTAATTGTTAATAATGGTTTTCCATTGTGAGAAATACTTTTTGGACAATGTTATGTGTAGGAATACTTGTATATGTTGCACGCATGTTATATAGCATAGTTTTGCGCTGTGCCATAGATATATGCTTTCTGTTTTAGGACCATGCTGGCTTCATATAGCGACAGGAAATACATGATCCAGGGATTACAGGCGTGATCATGCCAACTGTCATAGGTAGCAATATTTTGTAGATTATTTAGACATAACATTTATCAGTTACATATGAAATACATGTTTAATTCATACACCTCTTAGTAGTTCATAATAATGTTTTGCTGATTGCCTTGTATTTGCAATAATGAAGAATTCATAATGATATTAAGTTTTAAATCACCAAGTCGTTTTCGTCTGTACAGACGGAAACTCAAATACATGTATATACGCTGACTTGACAGTTGGTTTAGCTTACACAACACTAATAAACGATGCAAAAATTCGACACTAGTACATGTACTTGTTGATTTATTCTATATTGAAGTGTTTCCTTCGTCATTTTAAGCTTGACTTTTCGAAGAAAAAAGTCAAGTTATTGTCGTTGCTCTGTCGTCTGCGTCAGCGTCTGCGTTAGTTAAGTTTTTTGGTTTAGTTTTTGTTTTAAGTTTTTTGGTTAATTATTTTGTGTAAGTTTTTATGCCCCCGGCATCCTGATGCAGCAGGCTTATAGTGATTGTCCTGGCATATAGAAATTGTCCTGCCCGTCCGTCTGTCCTCCCGTCCGTGACAAGGTTAAGTAGAGTTTACCGTTTCGTCTAGCACCAACACCGCTTACTACAACACTTCGATACTTACACAGTTGTTGCTTATGACCATTCCCTATCCTTCCAAATCACCCAACCTCACCTTGACCTTGACCTAATTTGGACTTATTCAAATGGGCTGTTTCTTGGTTAACTAGATTTTACCATTTCATCTAGAACCAACACTTACCACAACACTTGGATACTTAAACAGTTGTTGCTTATGACCATCCCCAATCCACCCATATCACCCAACGTCACTTTGACCTTGACCTTATTTGGACTTACAATAAATCAAAAGTGTTACAATAATTCAAAAGTGCCATTTCTTTGTTAACTAGATTTTACCGTTTCGTCTAGCACCAACACCCCATACTACAACACTTGGATATTTACACAGTTGTTACTTATGACCGTTCCCAATCCACCCATATCACCCAACCTCACTTTGACCTTGAACTTGACCTAATTTGGACTAAGAAATGGGCTATCCAGCACCAACTGGGGGCATGTGTGTTGATCAAACACAGAATCTTGTTTTGGTTAAGTTTTTTGTCAGAGTCCATATTTCAAAAACTATAAGAGGTATCCATTTGAAACTTTCAATACTTGTTCAGTATCAAAAGGGTAATTCTTTACAACAAGGCAGGTAACCCTGTGATTTGTATTTCCAGAGTTATCTGCCCTTGTTTGGACTTACAACTTTGAATATTTTGACATGATTTTGTTAAATATAAAATTTCTCAATACCTATCAAAGACATTCAATTGACACTCAAGATACTTGTTTATGGTGCTGATCCCATTCTGCAGACATGAGGAGGTAACTCTTTCAAGGATTTTGTTGGAGTTATTACCCTTTTTTCAACGTACAATTTTCGCTTTAAAATTATGTCAAATTTCTCAGTACCTGTATGAGGTATTGACTCGAAACTGAAAGTATTTGATCACAGTAATGAATTTATTCTGTAGATAAAAGGAGTAACTCTATCAAGGATTTTGTTTGAGTAATTGCGCTTTTTTCAACTTTGAATGTTCGCGTTAGGTCAAATTTCACAGTAACTATAAGAGATATTGATTTGAAACTCAAAACACTTGATCACAGTCATGAACCCATTCTGAGGTAACTATATCAAGGATTTTGGTTGAGTTATTGCCCTTTTTTCAACTTAGAGTTTTAGCTTTAGTTTTAGCTTTAGGTCAAATGTCTCAATATCTATAAGAGGTATTGATTTGAAACTCAAAATAATTGATCACAGTAATGAACCCATTGGCATTCTGTAGACAAGATGAGGTAACTATATCAAGAATTTTTTTAGACTTATTTCCCTTTTTTCAACTTAGAATTGTAGCTTTAGGTCAGATGTCTCAATATCTATAAGAGGTATTGACTTGAAATTCAACACACTTCATCACAGTAATGAACTCATTATATTAACAAAAGGCCAGAATACTATCAAATACGCGAAAGTTGAGCGTCCAGCACCTGTAGGCGGTGCTCTTGTGATGCTTTATTGTTTGCTTTAAAGTTTTATTGTCACTTTTATTTTATTTTTTTAACTGATGTGAAAGATGGTACACACACACTTTAAATATGTTGTATTGTGTATTTTTCATGATGTTTAATTGTTTTATTTGGTGTTTCTTTTTTAGGAGAAGAACCTGAAAATCATTTGACAGAGATTTTGGAGATCGTAAATGAAACATAGAAGCCAAATAAAACATTTATTGGCTTGACAATAAACATTTCATTGAGTAAAAAACAACAATTTTCATGAAAATATAAACTTAAATAATCAACACTTTATACACTGTTATTTTTATTGAGTATTCAGTTAGTTATATTCAGTATATTTATATATTGCAGTTTCTCTTGAGAAAAAAAACTGTCATTATTTTTTGTTACATTGTATTTTGATGTATAACTGGTTCAGTGCAGTTATACTCGGTATCCGAGCAACAGATAATGAAAGTGGAAAGCAACAGTTTTTTAGTTTTTATAGCTCTGACAAATTTTACATGACACTGACCAAATATATCCGTTACAATCAAGCATCAAGTTGGAATCAAGTTAACTCTATGTAAGACTTAAAGGTACAGTTTCAAAGTTTTTGGCTCTGAAAAATAATGATCTAACTGACCTTTTCCTGTTCTGTATTAACTTTATTCTTCATCGTTCAACATTTGGAAAGCACATTGCTTGTGCAAAGTAAAACGTTTGACGAATATCTGTGATTTTTTTCGAGAAATTAATGCTACATGGTAAACATACCCTAGTATTTTTATGCACTCAGAGGCATAATAAATATCAAAATAATTATGTTTAGCAACCAAAACAGCATAACAGACAAAAAGTTTTGATAGATTCTACATATTTCTGATTTAAAATTCCTTTTTTATTATTTGTCCAACCCCAATCTGTGATACTGTTTCTTTAAAGTATTCCACGGAAAATACAGTAATGGTTTCAATAAACAGCGAAACACATGCACGAACAAAACCGAGCATTAATACAAAATGCTTGAAGCACATAGTTAAATAGTAAATATATGTTGGGTCTTTTTTCCGAGCTATATTTCTGTGGAGTATAATTTATAATGAGTATGTGGAACTTGACATAGCTTAAGATCATAAATTGTTACACATGCAGGATCTATCGGTCTACTTAATTGGTATTCGGAGTCGTGCATTACAAGAAAATATAATTGAAAACGTAAAGGTACGATGGTGGTCATATATCGCAAGAACCACAGTGTAGTAAACAAAGGGAGAACTTTATATGTAGCCTCATAATATGTAGCCATAATCGTTTTCAGAAATCGAACCTTATGTGGATTGAAATGTTAGATGTATAGGAAGAGGTCAAATGGGTTCCATACTGATAAATTAAACGATGCCAGTGACCTGCTGCTGTGTTTTGGTCGCGTTCTACACGCATCTTAAATTACATAATATACCCTCTATAAAGGTATTTATAATGTGTCTGTCTTATAATGTGTATTGGATGGCGGCTCGCAGGTTCGAGCCCCCGCCACTCCCTAACCTACTAACTCGTCTTTCGCATGAGACGTTAAACCGAGGTACTGTGTACTAGGTGCTTCACGCGGGGCACTAAAAGACCCAGAGTCGCCTCTGGAACGGGGCGTCTCCTGTATCGTGCTCTATCCCCGTAACCCAACTAACAAGTCTTCTGGGGGCGATGGCCATATGGGAGAGAATCCCAGTGCACTCGATAAAAAATGTACTACATACACACTGTGAATGGGCAGACATTCAAGTAGTTGGGGTGATACATCAGTGTTGACGGTTAAATAATGAATTGCTAGTTAGAATCGATTCCAACTGAAACAAAATGTTCGCAAAACATTAGCATATTTTTGTGTATTAAAATGGTTTACGGACTTTCTGTGATATTTTAAAACTAGGCACCTTTTACAACACATCTTAATTTTATAACCGAAGCTGCTGGACTAATTAAATAATAATAGCAAAATGGCTGACAACAAAATACATGTACATGTAGATGGAACGACATTCAGACGAAGTTTCGCCGCGGTTAACCGGTATGAATAATAAACAAAACGTTTAATTTCAAATCATGGTTTTGAGTGTTAAACATGAGGCGTGTCGTGGGAAAACCGGTTTTAATGCATGTGCGTAAAGTGTCGTCCCGGATTAATCCGGGACGGCACTTTCCGCTTTTATGGTATTTTCTGTTTCAAGGAAGTCTCTTCTAAACATAAATTCACTATAGGCGGAAAGTGCCGTCCTGGATTAGCCTGTGCGGACTGCACAGGCTAATCCGGGATGACACTTAACGCACATGCATTAAGACCGGTTTTCTCACGACGCGCCTCACATATATATATATGTATAGGTATCTACCGAAAGAAAAACAATTCCTGTGGTTTATAGTTTTGCGTTCCAAACTCTGTACAGAATTCGAGGATTGTAATTTGACGGTTACTTATAAATTCAAATGATTTTTCAACGTTATAAAAAGCAGTAGATCTATTGCCGAAATATTGTCTAAAAATTTCGTAAAACAAAAATTGTAGATCTATATGTTGTTTCTTGATGATGCAGATCAGAATAATTAAAAGCATCGAAGACAAGATCAACTATAAATGAACAAGTCGCAGACTTAATGAATTTTATGATTTTAAAGTACAGTAGTGTTTATTACTGTACTTTAATTTTTACAAAGGAGTTTATCGATACGGGCCTAGGTGAAATATATTTTAATTTCTTGGAAGGTCTCATGTTGCCAAGTAAGTTTTGGGAGACGAAATTGATCACACCAGGGACTGTATTCCAGAAACATCTTAGGTAAAATCTTATTCTTAACTATAAAATCATCATTTTTCTGTATCTTAGTTTTACAAGCGTATATGACATTATGCATATTGTTTATTAATTATCGATTATATTATTAAATGTTGTATACTTCAATGCAAATAGCTTAACAAAATGATATACACTATGAGAAATATTACGTTACCTATATTTGAACTTAAGTGAAAATAGTTTAAGATAAACTTCCGATGTTTCTGGTACGGTCCCAGGCTAATGTAAAATTTTGTTCAACTTCCAACACGCATACAGTTAAATGTTGTACTAAATACTCTGTATGATTGAACCAATTTCCAACACGCATATACAGTTATATGTTGTACTAAATGCTCAGTATGATTGAACCAATTTTGTCTTTGACGAGTTGCAATGATATTAGTTAGGCCTATCTGTACAAAATATACAGCATTTACAAATAGTCAAGAAATGACAAAAAATGCACGTTGATTGAATCGGTGGTGGGAAAAAATGCGAGATTAGCCATAATTTAAAATAATAACATTGCAATAACCACATATAAAATATGGTGCCAAAAAGGAAACATGTAAGGTTGTGCGCTATGACAAACACTAAATGGCAAATGTCCCTCGCAGCTTACATGTATTTATGAACAGTTACTTCCCCCTTTGAAACAAATTTGCCAATGGCGGGAGAGGCCGAAGATGAAATTTTGTCAAAACTTCCACAAAATTTAGTGAAACAGTTAATGCCTTTTCAGAAGCAAGGGGTCGAATTTGCAGTCAAGAAAAATGGCAGGTAAAGGCAAATTCCTATTTCTACTTCTATGTAAGAAAACATCATTTGTAATGTAATTCCGCGATGATAATATCCACAGCTTGTATCAGCATTTGTATTCATAAATCGCACATCATCATCATTGTAAGTCATTCTTAATAAAACCTCGAAGGCCTGTTTAGTCAAACCTTTGTGTGTTTTTTTTCGCTTTGCTCAGTTTATTTTATATATTCTGCATTATGATTTGGCATTACTACAGTAATTACTTTATTTATAAAAGTGAAAACATTTAAACAACTTGGAGTAATTGCTGTATTGCCCATTTCAGGTGCCTTATCGCTGATGAGGTGAGTTCTTGATTAGCATTTTGATATCAGGGTTTACCTTTAAGCAAACATAATGTTTCAAGTAATGGTTTCATCATTATACTATTTTGGAATGGTGTCAATCATGATGTAAAGTTTTGATAGATACAGTGATTAAAGGAATGTTCTGTAGTACAAGAACACTAGTTTAATATATTTATAAATGCATTACATTGCCAAGTCCTGGTTAAGGACTGGCGTTCTTGTTGGTTTTTGTCGTTTTTGTTATTTTAGTTATATAGATATTTTACTACCTGAAGAGCTTGTTAGTTAACTAACTTTTGGTGTTTTGACACATAACTGGAATATTATATGTTCCCAGATGGGTCTTGGAAAGACTCTGCAGGCAATATCAGTAGCTTACTACTACAAAGATGAGTGGCCTCTGCTGGTCATTGTACCATCCTCTCTCAGGTTTTGCTGGATTGAGGAGTTTGAGAAATGGTTACCCGACATAGATCCAGCCAGTATAAACCTTGTACAGTCAGGCAGTGATGTCAGGTAATAAATTAAGGTAGTTTAAAAAAAAGTTAAACAGACTCACTCTGCCATTCGCTATATTAGTCAGTGGCTTCAAATTTCAATTTGGCTAAAGAAAATTCCATTGCGCTACAACTTTTTCTTCACAAAACCGTATAAAATGCCTCAAATTATAAGAATTTCAATGTCATATGTCAAAATTGGCTAACGAAATCTTTTAGCCAGGAGAATCCCTGGTTAAACATTTTTACTGTGGACACATAATTGTATAGCTGAACTGAGTTGACTATCAAGACATTTGAAGCTGATTATCGTAAATCATCGTGTATAACATCCACCCATGAATATCACACAACTTCTTTACAACCGAATTTGTGGGTAATAATGTGGTGTTTGACAGTAGTTTTCTTAATTTCTGTATGCATACTTCCTCACAATCTTTGAGTTTAGATTTCTGTATGCATACTTCCTCACAATCTTTGAGTTTAGATTTCTGTATGCATACTTCCTCACAATCTTTGAGTTTAGATTTCTGTATGCATACTTCCTCACAATCTTTGAGTTTAGATGTTTTGTTTTAACTAAGTTTAAGTTACTGTGTGTGTTATTATGAAAAAAAAACACAGGCTAAAACTGTTGTGACATTGTAGTGAGATCGGCACATCGAAGATAACAATTGCAACATTTGGACTGTTGTCGAAGGCAACCAGTAAACTGTTGAAGGAGGCGCTGTTCAGTCAAGGCTTTCAGGTGGTCATCGTAGACGAGTCTCACTACATCCGCAACATCAAGACGGCCTCAGCCAAGACTGTCATGCCGCTGATCAAGAACTCAAATAGAAGAATTCTTCTGTCTGGGACGCCAGCTCTTGCTAGGCCTGTTGAGGTTAGGAATTCGGCCACATAACTTGTGTGGGGATTGGTCATGAAACAATTTCTACGGCCATTCTCCCCCTACCTCTGGTCAGTTGCTGGCATAAGTAAGTGCACTTGGTACTGGTAAACCACTTAGATCAGCTAAGCTTGCCCAGGAAAAGTGTGAGTAGGTTAACTGGCTGCCGTTATATGACTGAAATACTGTTAAAATACGGCGAAAAATCCAAACAAACAAAATCTTTCTGGATTTGTATTTCTATTCCATCATTTATACTCACTTGATAGAAAATACACATCCAAAATTTACCCTTGTAAAATGTAAGCCAATATGCAAAATACATGAAATTGTAAGCGTCTGAAATACAATATCCTCCTAGTTGGTGCCCCGTTTTAGAATGTTTTATAGGTGCCCATGTAAACCATGTTTGGTTTTGCTGCACTTATTTCAAGAATTTATTTGTTTGTATTGGTAGATTATTTTGGTATCAATAAACTAACTTTAGTTGAGGAATATCAGACTGTGTTTTCCACCTCTAAACTAACAGTATTGAAAGAGTGCTTACTCTACAGGTTATATATGATGCTTGTTTTCAGTTATATCCGCAGATTGACGCTATCTGCCCGGACAAGTTCGGCTCCTGGTGGAGTTACACAGCACGCTACTGTGACGCAAAGATTGAATGGATAGGAAAGGTTAAAAGACGAAATGTAAAGTAAGTATTTAAATATTTCAGAACAACATATGGTTTAGTCAGAAACATTATAACCCTCATGTGTTTCTTATACAACTTATTGTTAAATTTAATCTTGGCAAAATTTCTTTTGTAGTATCAGCCAAACTTCTTTCACATGTTTGGTCCATTACAAAAATGGACCTTCTGTGGTTTGGAAAATCGGGCAAATTTAACATTTTAATGAAATGTAATCATTTCCTTTCCAGCTTTAGCAACTGTACACAGGACAAAAAGTTTTAAACTTTATACTATGATAATACAAGTATAACATTTGCAAACATTTTAAAACTGAATTCAACTCTTAATCTTGAAAGTTAAACAATCTAAATCAGAGCTCATTTAATGTAACAACTTGTTACTAAAAGTATTTGTATTCGTAAATATTTTTTACTAGATTCTTAATTAAGGGATTGAAAACATTCAAATTTGCCAAGGCTTGTTACTGTTAACTTCCAGTGGAGCAAGCAATCTGGAGGAGCTTCAGCAGATGCTATCCTCGCAGCTCATGATTCGACGTGAGAAGTCCCAGGTCCTGACACAGCTGCCCCCGAAGCAGAGACAGAAAGTGCTCTTTGAGCTAAAAGACTCAGAACTAAAGAAGGTATTTTTAGTCAAGTTGTTCATGCTTACTTGGAATTGGCATCGTTTTCATTGAGCCTATAGACTCTGAACTGAAGAAGGTATTTTCATTGAGCCTATAGGCTCTGAACTTAAGAAGGTATTTTAATTGAGCCTATAGGCTCTGAACTTAAGAAGGTATTTTCATTGAGCCTATAGACTCTGAACTTAAGAAGGTATTTTCATTGAGCCTATAGACTCTGAACTTAAGAAGGTATTTTCATTGAGCCTATAGACTCTGAACTTAAGAAGGTATTTTCATTGAGCCTATAGACTCTGAACTTAAGAAGGTATTTGTCAATTTGTAGTTTGGACATGTTCACGCTTGTTATCCTTGAATTTTGTGTCACAGCAAAGCACTACTTATAGAAATAAAATCAATTCAAGGTGTAAGCATGTGTTTTCTTGTTCAGAAATGGACATGCACTGATGATTTAGGTTTATTTACGACATTGCTTTAATACAAAGGTTTAAATTACATGTACCAGTAAATCTGTTCAGTATGCGTATACATGTATTAGCAATTCAAAAGCTCTTTGACAGGTTTTTACTGTATTCCTCTTGCCATGCACAGGAGATTCGTTCCACATTCGAAGAGTTGCGGCTCCTGTTAAGGAAGCGAACTGGTGAGGACCGGTTTGAAGTGCTAACAGGGGCCGGGAGCCACGATACCAAGGATACAAACATGCTGTCCCTTATCTCACGGCTGTATCAACTCAGCGGGGAGGCCAAGGTATTCTCTGAGAATGTTCACAAAGTTATAACTTGCATTATGGAGCAAGCTGACACAAGTATTTGGTGGATGACAGTGTTTGAAACTATGAACATGATTTACAGTTTTGTAAGGCTGGCCAACACTGAAATGCACTTAATGTGTAATTATGTTTTATGAAAGTAAGAACATTTTTCATATAATAGGAGCTCGTTGATATAATTAAATGTTGTCAATGTCTATGAACTCAAATGTACAAGATTAATATGCTTTAAACTAATCAACACCAAATATTTCACATGTTTCAATAATAGTAATAAATGATACTATTTTTTGTACTTTTTGAAGCTATTCTTAATATTTTTCAGTAAGAGTTAAGCATTTTGTCTTGGTGTGTATTAAATGTTAGACACATATACCATCTATAATTTTCACCACATAAGATAGGCCCGGCCAAGGAGTATGTGGACATGTTGTGTGACAACCCGAAGTTGAAGTTCCTGGTGTTTGCCTACCACCACGCCATGATGAACGGTCTGTGCGAGTCGCTACACGACAAAGACGTCAAGTTCATCCGAATAGACGGGGAGACTCCTCCATCAGAAAGACCGGTAACCTTGACCTGTTTGTAACTATTGTTTTAGTGTTACAACCGATCTTTGCAGTACAATTTTAGTGTTCCCACTGCTTTTTGTAAATGGATGTTCACCAAATCCCCTGTGTACCCCCTTTAGATCTACCAAGAAATTGTAAACAAAAAATAAATGTTCTAGGGTTTTCCATAAAGATTGCGGGTATAATAGCTCAAATTGGGGGTATCATAACTCCAAATAGGGTTCTTTGGGAACACTGATTTTAAGTGTAACATTCAGTGAGACAGTTTTGTTGGCAATGTTGATACAGAAACTACCAAATGCCTGGTAACTTGGAAATTAAATATGATGCTTTGATGTGCATGAATTGTCTGTGATTCTGTGGACACCTGACAGATTTTCTGTGAAATAATTAATTGTACTGTAGTTCACCAAGTTTCTGCTTCTTTAAAAATAATGTTAGCAAAATAAAAAAGGTTTCTTTAATGGCCATACATCCTATGGGATTGTCTGTAGAACAGCCGACAGATTCTCTGGTAAACAATAATCTATACTGAATGTCCCTTCATCTTCATGTTCACCAAGTCCTGTTTTTCTAATAATTGTCTAATATTGTCCTACTGTATGTGTATGCACTTGTCTCCTTCATGTGTATCTCCACATGTCTCCTTCATGTGGATCTCCACGTGTCTCCTTCATATTTATCTCCACGTGTCCCCTTCATGTGGATCTCCATGTGTCTCCTTCATGTGTATCTCCACATGTCTCCTTCATGTGTATCTCCACGTGTCTCCTTCATAGTATCTCCATTTGTCTCCTTCATGTGTATCTCCACATGTCTCCTTCATGTGTATCTCTGTATGTCTCCTTCATGTGTACCTCCACATGTCTCCTTCATGTGAATCTCGACATGTGTCCTTCATGTGTATCTCCACATGTCTCCGTCATGTGTATCTACACATGTCTCCTTCATGTGGATCTCCACGTGTCTCCTTCATATGTATCTCCACGTGTCCCCTTCATGTGTATCTCCATGTCTCCGTCATGTGTATCTACACATGTCTCCTTCATGTGGATCTCCATGTGTCTCCTTCATATGTATCTCCACGTGTCCCCTTCATGTGTATCTCCACGTGTCTCCATCATGTGTATCTCCACATGTCTCCTTCATGTGTATCTCCACATGTCTCCACCATGTGTACCTCCAAATGTCTCCTTCATGTGGATCTCCACGTGTCTCCTTCATGTGTATCTCCAAGTGTCTCCTGCATGTGTATCTCCACGTGTCTCCTTCATGTGTATCTCCACGTGTCTCCTTCATAGTATCTCCATGTGTCTCCTTCATGTGTATCTCCACATGTCTCCTTCATGTGTATCTCTGTATGTCTCCTTCATGTGTACTTCCACATGTCTCCTTCATGTGTATCTCCATATGTCTTCTCATGTGTATCTCACCATGTCTCCTTCATGTGTATCTCCATATGTCTCCTTCATGTGTATCTCCATATGTCTCCTTCATGTGTGTCTCCACATGTCTCCTCCATGTGCATCTCCACATGTCTGCTTTATGTGTATCTCCATAGGTCTCCTTCATGTATATTTCCATGTCTCCTTCATTTATATCTCCACATGTCTTCTTCATTTGTATCTCTACTTGTCTCCTTCATGTGTATCTCACCATGTCTCCTTCCTGTGTATCTCCACATGTCTCCTTCATGTGTATCTCTTCATGTCTCCTTCATGTGTATCTCCACAGGTCTCCTTCATGTGTATCTCCACATGTCTCCTTCACGTGTATCTCTTCATGTCTCCTTCGAGTGTATCTCCATAGGTCTCCTTCATGTGTATCTCCACGTGTCTCCTTCAGCACCTGGTGCACCAGTTTCAGTCTGATCCAGATACGAGGGTAGCTGTGCTGAGCATCCTGGCGGCTGGAGTGGTAAGCTATTCATAGCAATGCAGGATAAACAAGGGTTGAGTTAACACCTTTTATTGCGTGTAAAATGTACATGTAGATAGGGGAATGCAGTCATATATATATATTAACATTACCAAGGGAAAGATGCTTATACAGGCAACACAATTCTGGATAATTACTTTTTGAACCAACTTTAAAAAGATTTGATGACACCAAAACTCCATAGTGGTAGCTGACCTGTAACAACAAAAAAACTCAAGTATTATCATTTTGGGAAAAAAAATATTCTCGTGGATACAGCTAAACTTTGTTATTTCGAAGTTGCCAGGAATTCAAAATGACTTAAACATATCCTATGTTTGATATATCCAGATAAATGTTTTAACCGTATTTATTTTATATGAAATAAGAAGGAAAAAGGTTGGGAATTATTTTCCACTTCAACATATCCAGAAATTTGACTTCAGCTAGTTTGAGACAATAGCTTGCTTAATAACTTTTTCCCCTCAGGGCTTGACGCTCACGGCCGCGACGCTGGTGGTGTTTGCAGAGATGTACTGGACGCCAGGCACCATGATCCAGTGTGAGGATCGCGCTCACCGCATCGGTCAAACCAGCTGTGTCGCCGTCCACTACCTTGTTGCCAAGGATACCATGGACGAGTGGGTGTGGTCAGCCGTGTGCAAAAAGGTGCATCATTGACCTGATTTGATACGCGTCGTGGGAAAACCGGGATTAATGCATGTGCGTAAAGTGTCATCCCGGATCAGCCTGTGCAGTCCGCACAGGCTAATCCGGGACGAAACTTTCCGCTTTTATGGTATTATAAGTTTCAAGGAAGTCTCTTCTAAACATAAATCCACTGTAGGCGGAAAGTGCCATCCCGGACTGCACAGGCTAATCCGCGACGACACTTTACGCACATGCAATTCAGCCCTGGTTTCCCACAACACGCCTCATTTAGTTTTTGTTTTAGCCTGTTTACACTCAATTATGTTGAAAGCATTAGGCTTATTGAGACACGTTTGTGTCCGTTTCCTTGGAAGAACCAGTACATGGTGTCTCATGAGAAAGAGCCTTTGAACCGTCCCCGAGTAGGAAATGAACGCTAGATTGCAAGGCGGAGACCATACCCAACAAACCACTGTGACCTATATGATTTGTTTGTTTGTTTGTTTATTCGGATTTTTCGCCGTTTTTAACAGTATTTCAGTCATATCACGGCTGTCAGTTAACCTACTCACACTTTTCCAGGTCAAGCTAAGCCGATCTAAGCGGGTTACCAGTACTTAGTGCACATACTTATGCCAGTAACTTACAACTGCCCTACTTGAATCAGAGGAAGGGGTTAGAATGGCGGTATAAATAATTTCATGACCAATCCCCACACAATTTATGTGGCCGGGCTGGGATTCGAACTCACGATCCCCTGATTGACAGTCCAGCGCTCTACCAACTGAGCTAGCCGGGCCCGTAATGACATGATATAATGCTCCTTTGTTATTGTTTTGAACAGGACATGTCTACATAACTTAAATTTGGATCTTGTTGTATGATTAGTAAATGCATCTTTTTATTTCCAAATGGTCATACTGTAAATACCCTTTCGGGATATCAGGTTAAAATTTTAGCTTCCCCGAACAGATTTTTAATTGTCACGGGCTTTGGGAATGCGGATTATTTCGAAAACTGCATTCCAGACTATAGTGACCTCTACCACGCTGACAGGCAGAAAGAGTGAACTGCAGGCACTGGACGGTGACAGTTACCAGGTGGACATACTCTCCAACGCCGAGGTGTGGGTGCCAAGTGCAAACCAGGCGGAGTCCAGTGTCACCCAGTATCTGCAGACTCAAGTGGTGTGTGTAGTGTATAAGGGCTTGTATCGCTATGAAGATAAGGCCGAAGTATTAAATATTGCTATAATCTGTTTTTTTTGCATTTTCTTTGTAAGTTTTAGTGTGTTTTTTCTAGGGATGGCAAAACTATTCGAATATTCGCCATTTGAATAGTTAACACGCTATTCGAATATTCGCAAATTTGTATTTCTTTTTTAAAACAATTCTTTCCTGATTGTATCAAGTATTTTTCTGTCAACATAATGGTAGTATTTCACCATTACTGACTTGATACTATGTTTTCATTAGAATGGCCCCATGTCGCGCGTAAGTGCTGGATATATTAAATACACGGATCAGTGTCAGCGGGCACTCATCTAGTCGCCAGTAATACACAATACCATCCGACAGTATGAAATCATAACTGTTAATTGGTAATTATAACTCGCATTTTGACTTGTTAAACTAATAACACATTTTAAGAATAATTTACAGAAGTGCGATCACACATTTAGCAGTCAGTATAACAGAAATGATGTTCAATTTTGTTGATAATTTTTCTGTATTGGCGCTTTTCTACACTTATAGAAATGTGTGGCTCATTGAAAACATTTTGATTTAAAGAACTAGTAACATGGGACCTTAAAATGTTTTAAGTTTATGCTTAATTCCGTGTAATTCATGCATTAATTAGAAAATGCAACGGTAGATCTACTCACTAAATCAGTAGTAAATCGTCATATAAAAATAATGATTATGTCGACTAAGCTACAAATCTCAAGGTTCTTAATAAGAATCTATGCGCATATTCGAATATTCGATTGAATGAAAAAGCAAATATTCCAATACTGATTTTGGTATTCGATGCCATCCCCAGTTTTTGTTTATACATTCTTTAATTTAATTCTAGTAATTGAGGTTATAATTAAAACTTAAAAATACAAAGAAAAAAAACCTACATGAAAGTTTAAAAAAAAAAAGTTATCCATTTTAGTCATTTAACATTAGAGTTAACTGCTAGCATTCTAAAAGTAGTTACGTTTTGGGGAAAAGATACTGGTATTTGATCGATTGACACAGTGATAAGACTCCTAAATGTGTTTATAACAGGCATACATTTATTGCCATTAGATGTGGAATTAGATTTTCTTTCTTGCAGGAGCCTGACTTGTTAGATTTTCTTTCTTGCAGGAGCCTGACCAGCCCTCTATTCTTGATTTCTTTGCTGGCTCCGAGCAGAAACATAAGGCACAAAGTTCCAGTATGAAGAGAAGCTATCTGGATTCCATTGGTCAAGTGAAAACACATGGTATTGAGAGCACCAGTGACAGCGATGTGTTGACTCCTCCACAGAAACGACAGAAGGTCTCAGATGTTGCCAATGTGGAGTCTTGTGAGACCGCAAACAATAGTCGGAGATTGTCCATTAACAAGACGTTTGAAGGACTTGGAAATCAGCCTTTTGATTGTATTGTTATCGATGATGATGATAAAGATGCATTTGTTTCTGAGACAAGGGAGACATCAGCAAGAAAGAAACACAGTGTGTTTAAGAAAAGAAAATCTTCATCTCAGAAAATCACGAGTGATTCATTAGCCATGGGATTGTGCATGTCTAAAGATAAAAACAGTGTGAGTCAAAGAAATAAAGACGAAAGCCATGAACAATTGTTGGAAAATGGTCATAATAGCAAATGGAGTTGTGATGCCTGTACATTTCTGAATCATGGTGCTCTGACAGCATGTGAAATGTGTGAAACAAAACGAACCACAAATATGACTCCGAAAGAGAATAAAAATAAAATTAAGAATCACTTTTGTACACAGACAGATGTGGGAAAGGGTGATGTGTGCAGTGATGATGGGAATGATGGCATACAGATATTGGAGATTCATAAGTCAATGCATTCTGATGTTCTCTCAGGAGATACACGTTCAGAAGTGAGTGATGTTCAGACCAAAGAAGGTAACACCTCTGAGGGATGTTCTAACACCTCTGAGGGATGTTCTTATTCAGATTTGGACACAGGGTTGGATGATGGGGTTGATCTGCACTGTGGTGTTGACATTGAGGCCAATGGGAAAACTGAATCAGAGAAAGAAGACAATGACAAAGAAAACAGTGTGGGAAAAGATAGTGACACCTATGTTGAACTTGATTTTGGAAAAGAAAATGATGGTGTTCATAGACAAAAAATGGACAAAAAGAGAATGTGGGATAATGTCGGAGACTTGGAAGAGACAGAAACTGTCCATTCCCATTATTTTAAACCTGAAAGTAACAGTAATGACCCAGCAGTTCAAAAACGCAAAAAGGTGTTGGTGACAAATGCACTTAAATTACAGAATTATGCCAAATCGGAGGATGTGAATGTGTCCAATACCTTGCCTGTGGTGGCTACTGACATTAATAAGGAAAATATCAGTAAAATGGACCCGAATATCCAGACACCGAAAAGTTCAAGAAAGAAGTACCGATTTAGGACACCGAAATCTAGTCAGTCGCCATGTCCAGCCACAATGTTAGATGGATCCCCTACCAGCACGCCGAAGAACTACTTTTTCATTCCCAGCCCTCTTAGAACACCAAAAAGTTTGTCACAGGAGAGTGTAGGCAGTGGCCACAAGACTCTTTGTAGTCTTGTTAAAGAAGCGTTAAATTTTAGTGCAGTCATTTCCGGAGAAGAAATCTCCTTCTCGATCGATATTGAAACAGATATATCTGAAAACAGTGAGACCAAACATAAAAGTGTTGATAAGGATAGGAGTCTAAACCTTGTAACAACACCAGTTGATAAAGCGTTGGTGGAGGAGTACACATTCAGTTCTCCAGAAGTAGATGACATGATGGCAGCTCAGCTGACTGATGTGCCTGGTATGATTGCGTTTCTACACATCCCATTAACGACACGTTATTTACAAGTTAGCAAAGTTTGCAGTTGTAGTTTTGGATGTTCTTGAAGGCATATTTACCGTTGTCTTCAATCATTGGTAGCGGGTGAACAATAAATACACCATGGCAGTCACAAATTTCACATTTATTGCATGTACTAGTTTGTAAAATATTAAGAATATATTTAATGCAATAGACATTTTTTTGGCAAATTTTAGCTTCATGTCCAGAAAAGCATGTGGTGGACATCGATGCTATTCCCGTATACAAGCTCTTCTACTATGTCTGCAGTAAGTACACGGGGCGCATGTACTTGCTGACCCCTGACCGTCTGCCGTTAAACGTCAATTTTGTGCCAATGGACGTGGAGGTGGGGAACCTCGATGGCTTACCTGATGTGTTATTACACCCAGCCAACTTGAAACTGGTTCAGCGATTTGTGAGGGAATGGAATAGGTAATACAGATTTGTTGATAAATTATCGAAAAAAGTTTTTGTAATTATTTATCTGTAGTTGCACAGAGTCTGTGTCAATATTTTATTGATTATTGTACGTTTATGTATATTTTGTAGGGTCACACCTTTGCTGTGTCATGATAAGATCTTAACAAAATAAAATTTGATAAAAATATTATCTAAGCATGTTATTAGAAGTGTGGCACAACTAAAATATTAGCTAAGCATGTCATTAGAAGTGTGGCACAACTAAAATATTAGCTAAGCATGTTATTAGAAGTGTGGCACAACTAAAATATTAGCTAAGCATGTTATTAGAAGTGTGGCACAACTAAAATATTAGCTAAGCATGTTATTTTAGAAGTGTGGCACAACTTCTATGACAGAGCTCCAGATAAGATGCGTATCCGCGTATTCACGCATTGAAATTAAAAAAAAAAACTATTGAAAATCTCTGTATGTAAGTTTTAACTGCGTAATCTCATTGTCACAGCAGTTGAGAAATCGGACAAGAAAACTAAGCATAATGCGAGTGAAAAATTGTCGGAAAAAAAAACACGCTGTAATCTTGGAAAACAAATTATCATTGGCTAATTGTCAACCAAGAAGGAACCAGAAATCAGATTGCCATGTAGGATTTGCACTGAAAAAAAAGTACAAAGTATCTGGGCAAATGACTACACTACTTTAATGGAAGCCATCAGTCGACCGTCGATGTCTGGCATGCTGGAAGAGCTAACATTAGATCATCCATGGATGGCTCCAGACATCATCAACGACAAGCAGTGCTCGAACCTCCTAAGAATTGGTCGTAAAGAACAGTACTTGAGACATTCATGTAAAATGCTAATAGAAACCATAGGAAAATTAGTGTCACACCAGTATGAAACAAAATGTAAAATGTGTGGAAACGGTCTTCAAAATCTTGTAGAACATTTGTTATGTTTGTGCCCCGTTAATGATGCACACAGATGCCGCATGTGGGACGAAATATATCAGGCAAGAGGGCGGGACGGTTTCCTGTTTATGATTAAACTTAACAGTACAAGGCAGTGTGAATTTCTTCATGCCTTAGCAGCAGAGAGCGATGGGGACACGTTACGTTATCCGAACGTTGCGTTGGTTGTCTCTCATCTCGTGCGATAAATGAGCCCTTGAATTCTGCTAGCTTGCCTGCTTAAATGCCTTGTCATTTGATTTCGTTCAAGGCACCTAGTGACGAGCTTTCATACTTATGTCTGCCAAGCCCTTTAAGGTTCAGTGTATTGATATAAATACTGATATAATTACACATTTGTACAAAAAAACAACTTATTTATAACTATGAATGGAACTAATCTTATTGATTTTTGTTATGAATTGACCTGTACAAAGTATGCATGGTTATATTATATGTTGCTGTTGTTGTTTTTGTATTGCCTATATTTTCCTATGTAAATATGATATGCCGTCCAGTATTGGGGGAATTAAAGATATCTATCTCTATTTTGATATGGCCTATTATATGCAAGGGTTTAGCAGACACAATTAATTTATTAACCCAATGGAAAACTACCAAAATGAAAGAAGAGCAAGCTTTTATTCAACCCAAAGAAAAAAAAAGAGTATTTGTAATTTAAAAAATAAACTGGTTTGATTTAGCAAACAAAAAAACTTTTGAGTAGGGACCTTTTTGTCGGGGAGGTAGGCAATGGCAAACAAAGTGAATTTTAATTTTGGCCTAAAATACCCTTTAGACTAAAACGTTATCTTGAGCTCTGACTATGAGCTAAACTTCAGTAAAGCACATCTATTTTTAAAGTATAAAAACAAATTATGCTGCAAATATATTTTAAATTCATGTTTTCGAAATCCATTACACAGTCCAAGTCTATGATACCGGTACATAAGAACAAACATAACAGTATGAAAATATGAATTATCTTCTTGCGTGTTGCCTGAAATGTGTTTTCAACTTCCTTGCACCCTTAACCATGTGTATAATAACTTGTATATCTGTGTTTATGTTCACAGTTTATCGGAGACTAAGAGACGTCTGCTAGTGAAGTCCAGTACACCCTTCATCAGTCCACTACAGGAGTACGAGAGACTGAGAAGCTGTAAGAACATCAATCATCAGCGATATAAAAGCAAGGTGAAAGATTTCGGTTGAGAAAACGTCATAATTATGCAAATTATGTGTTCTGACAAATATCATAGGAATTATATTTAAAAATGAGGTGTGTCGTGGGAAAAAATGGCTTAATGCATGTGCGTAAAGTGTCGTCCCAGATTAGCCTGTGCACAGGCTATTCCAGGACGGAACTTTCTGCCTACAGTGGATTTATGTTTACTAGAGACTTTCTTGAAACAGAAAATACCATAAAAGCGGAAAGTGCTGTCCTGGATTAGTCTGTGTGGACTGCACAGGCTGATCAAGGACGCAACTTAACACACATGCATTAAGCCCAGTTTTCCCACAACACACCTTGAATATTTATTCCTACATTATTCCGATGACATTTGTTAGGTCTTTTGACATGAATTCTTTCTTTTCATTCTTTTTCTCTCGAAGTTAGCATTAGCAGAAGCCAAAATAGCCAGTGGCTATAAACAATTTTGATATTGTTCGAAAAAGAAGCATATTTAATATTTTCCAGGGAAATATTTCAAAATGAACATATTTTTAGCAGAATACAAAAATTGGTATTATTTTCATTAGTAGTGCCAACCGAGCATTAACTCCATAAATTTAAAATCCTGGCAAAATTGTTTGAAAATGACTTACTGGTTTTAGGATATCTGCAGGCTACAGTTGTTTGATTATCTTCTTCTTGAATGCATTCTTGGCAAACCTTGTTGTTAATGAAACCATAGAAATTACAGGTAACTTTCTGAGAATTTTTGCTTTAGAACATTTTTATGGAGGCCCTGTAATTGTTAACCATATCACAGTTGCTTACTGGAAAGATGACTCTTACAGGCAGACGTCAGTAAGGCTGCTCAGAACAAGGCCGAGGCCATACAGGGCAATGTACGGCAGCTTCACAAACCTAGTGGAAGTGTGCAATCAGCAGACGAGTCATCAGGAACAGCTCAGGTAGTTTTGAAATTTATTTTCATGAACTATGTTTTAAAAATGTGAACGCTTGGTCTCCTGTCATGATGACCTTTGGCTGTTGTTTTTAGTAAGTAGATGCCCCCACTAAAATCCCTTTGAATAAGGGAAGAGTGCCCCATCAAAATCACCCTACATACGAGTAGATTTCTCCATCAAATTTCACTTGAATAAAAGTATTTTCACCCATCAAATACCTTATGATAAGAATGTGGTATCACCCTTGAATAAGAGTCCCCCTTTAATAAGAGTAGTTTTCCCCCAATAAAATCCCCTTCGAAAATGAGTAGATATCTTGTGCAGAAATTGGAAGTAAAAATATCGTTTTATGGGTTTATCAGCTGTCTCGTGCATGTACATGTATACCTGAATTGTACAATTTCAATTGTTTTTGGGTAAGAGATTATTTGTATGGTAAATACCTAACGGAAAATAATATATGAACAATTAAATAAATGTTCATAATTTCAGGTTGTTTCCCAGGACGGTACCCCACACTGTGTTCAGTGTATGAAGCCGTACACAAACCAGCTGCTCCAGACCTCCACCATCGTGAACGAGAAAAACGCCTGGCAAACTCGCTTTTGTTCAAAGACGTGTTCACAACAATATTGGGTATGTAAGTTGTAGTTTTACATCCGCAAACAAAACTTGATAGTCATGCTATTCAGTCCGTTTGAGATTTGTTCAGTATTCGATTCTTTTACCATGACTTTATGGACCCAACTGCTTCTAAATATTTTCAACATTAAACACATGGGACCATACTCGTGAAGCTTGTTAGTAAATGTAATACGCTAAAGTTAATTTCTTAAAATGATCAAATTGCCAAATTTCCTGATGTTCGTGACAGTTTGGGTTTGATCACATTGAGATAAGTTTGTGCGCAAAGAAAATTCTGCTGTTTAAAATGAAAAGTCTTGGGACAGCCATAATAACAGAATTTGAGTTTATGCTTTCCAGTGATTTATATGGAAATATCAGTGAAATAAAATTGGTAATTCACTGTTTGAAATAGTGACAATTAACACTACGGTAATTTTCACTGTTTCACACTGGTTCACGATTTAATACGGTATGTGAAACAGACCGTCAACTATGCCAGGCTCAAAATTTAGACATCATGGCATTATAATTCCCCCGATTGTTTTCAAATTAGATAGCTTATGAAATGTAACAAAATGTTGTAAAAAGCATAAAATAAAAAGAAAATTTGTAGGTTTCGGTAGAATATCGATATTTGATTCATATGTGATCATAGAAAATAGATATTTTCACTCTTGGCTGCGCCACTCGTGAAAATATAAATTTCTATGATCACTTGTGAATTAAAATCCATATTCTACCAAAACGAACAAATATCCTCTATGTCTTAATAATACAATGGTAATTGAATGGTTCTTTCTGACCCAAAATTGGTTACATATTTTCAGATAAGTTGTAAAAGTGGAGCAAGTGAAAAACACTTGTCGGCTTGTACTGAACTAATACAGTAAATGTGGAACAGCTAGCTTTGTTATCTCTCGCTTGCTAAAGTCACAGTCCCGGATGTGTCGAATTTGAAAATTATTTCCAACTTTCTTACTTCTTAGTTTGTATAAAATAAATATGGTTATCTCGAAGTATTAACTCGGATTCTCGGTTATGTTGAAGTGTTTTAACACTTATTTCTATCATTTAATCTCATAGTGTTGATACCTGCTACAAGACACATCGCGTCGTAAACAAGTTTATCATACATAAACACATATGAGGCGTATTGTGGGAAAACCGGGCATAATGCATGTGCATAAAGTGTCGTCCCAGATTAGCCTATGCAGTCTGCACAGGCTAATATGGGATGGCACTTTCCGCTTTTATGGTATTTTCTGTTTTAAGGCAGTCTCTTCTAAACATAAATCCACTGTAGGCTGAAAGTGCCGTCCCTGATTAGCCTGTGCGGACTGCAGAGGCTAATTCGGGACGACACTTTAAGCACATGCATTCAGCCTGGTTTTCCCACGACAGGCCTCATATATATTTCATAAATTCCCAGCAACCTTTAGATGACAAAGTTAAGCTTTTTCGATTTTGATTGAAGTCTCCATTAAACCGCTGATGCAGCAGGAATTTCATGTGTTCAAACTTTTATAAAACTAATTAACATTTACCAATGTCAGTTCATTCCAAGAGTTTGTTAAAATGCTTATGAGAGTCCCAGAAAAAAAGAACTTTCATTATATATATTAAGGTTTAGATTTAGAAACCTTGATAACTGGTCAAGAAATATAACTGCAGATATGGATTCTGCATGCACCTGTTATCTCCCTTTGATAAATCACCAAACATTGCTGTTATCTTGGACAGCCTGTGTTATGTCACTGCAGCAGTTTTTATCTCCTTATGAATGGGTCACTCAATAATGAAACTTCTTTAACCAGGATTAGTTTGATAAGCTAGTCTATATGCAACCATCAAGGAACATTCTTTCGTAGTCAAGCTCCCCAACTTCCTTCATATTTTATTTAGCAAAGCTTTTTGTTTTAATCCCTGATTTTGTAGACAAAAGTAGTGTAAATGCACTTTCTTAGTCAATGATTCAAGTGTTGTTACTATGAAAGAGTGTTATTTAAAATTGTAATTTAAGCTTCACTTCCTGTCATTAATCTGTCATACTTGTGTCTACTTTATTTATTTGAAATTAAAAGCATGTTATTGTTTTTTAATGTAACAGTCTGTATGACTCTTGGAAATCAAATACAGCTTTTTAAATAGGCCTTTCAACTATGAATAATGTAGAAAATAAAAAAATAATAACTAAAGTACTGGTATTAACACAACAACTGTTGTTGTATTTTTGTGTATGTAAGGCCCATCAATAAAAATCAAATTGAGGCATATCATTAAAAAAAAATGGCTTAATGCACGTGTTTTTTTCTGTTTCAAAAGTCTCTAAACATAAATCTACTGTAGGCAGAAAGTGCCATTCTAAATAAGCCTGTGCGGACTGATCCGGGACAACACTTTATGCACGTGCATTAAGCCGGGTTTTCCTGCAACAGGCATCAATTTGATTTTTTAATGGACCTTACATACACAGAAGAACAACCACAGTCTTTGTGTTTATAGTATAACTTATACCAGTACTTTTGTTATTTCATTTTATTTACGACCCACCTCAATGCTATTTCAGATGCTGACAAATACCGAATACATCCGTGACCAGGTATTTGAAGTGGAACATGGGATATGTCAGATGTGCAAACTGGACGCCCACTCTCTGTTCAAACATATCAGGTATTTGCAAATCCATAACATGATACTTCAGAAAGTTGACATACTTTCCATTCAAGACCTTGGTCATTTATGGCCCTTAACAGACTTGCTTAGAGCACTCATTTTCAAGGGACCATATTCACCAACCCATTGTTTGACTTCAGAATAAAGAACAGACTTAGACTAAAAAAACAATTGTTGTATGTTTGCAAATATACTAAAAAAGTTTATATAATTAATAAATCATTCTAAATAAAGAACGCTATAATAAGAGTTAGTGACTACCAGGTAAGATTCAAATAAATAGCATTCTTCTTAGAATGCAACAGTTTCAAGAATACTCTGTATGTCTTAGGTCTTAGATTGGGTTGGTGAATAAGGGCCCAGCTGGTGTTGTTTTAGAGCGTCCAAATCCATAGCCATGCTTATTAATTGACATATAGGAGGCGCGTCGTGGGAAAACCGGTCTTAATGCATGTGCACTTTTCGCTTTTATGGTATTTTCTGTTTCAAGGAAGGCTCTTCTAAACACAAATCCACTGTAGGCGGAAAGTGCCGTCCTGGATTAGCCTGTGCAGCCTGCACAGGCTAATCCGTGAAGACACTTTACACACATGCATTAAGTCCGGTTTTCCCACGACGCTGCTCTTAGGTATTAAATTTTATAACCATACATACTAGGTTCAATCTCCAACAAACACAGTTAACAAAATACGGTTGCTTTTACAAGGGAACCTTTGTCAAACAATAAAGTCCTGACTTAATAATCGGCTTACACCTTTTCAAAGAAATCTTGTCAATCTTAATTATTTCATTTGATTTTTGACCGATAGAATTTCAACATCAGCTCCATGTCTTCAACATTGACCTAGGACTGTATTTGATTATGTGATATGGTTGTAGGGACATGCGTGACATGCGCAAGAGGGCGGAGATCCTGGGTCGCTCCCCATTGGTCAGTCGAAGTGTGAAGGTCAGGCAGCAGATGGTCACTAAACCAACACCTGGACTGGTGAGAGAATTTGCTTCTTCCAGCAAAAACATAATTTTTCCCCTTGATAGGTCAAAGTTTCTGCCAGACATTGACACTAGGAACAAAAAGAAAACAATTTAAGTATTATATCTGTATAGTTAATAAGAAAATACAATCTTATCGATTTAGAAACACAAAAACACTATTTTCACATCTGTGGGCTGTGGACTCATTCCCCCAAAACAGTCAGAGAGAATTGACATGCAAGTTGTATGGGAGATTTTACAATCCTGATTTAAAAAGATTCCTCTGAAATTTATCTGACAAATAGTTATTGCTAATGAAAAATAAATCATGTTAGTGGGAAATGTATCTATTTTGAATGTGGCCATTTAAAGTATAAATAATGGCTCTTCTGTCAAATTAATTATGCAGGTACATGTAAATGGATGCTTTATGTATGTTTTAATAGCCTCACAGTAATGGGAGACAACTTAGGATATGTTTTTAGTGTTAAAACAAAGGGAGACAACTGTTGCCCCGTTTCAGTTCTGGCACGTGGATCACATCATCCCGGTGTGGGAAGGGGGAGGTCAGTGTGACATTGACAATCTTCGCACGCTGTGTGTACGATGTCATCATAAGGTTACTGCGACCCAGGCCACCAAACGGGCAACGGTGCGGAAATTGGGGGCAGCTGTCGGATCGGGGGACATCAATGCGTTTTTCCAGAAATCCTGATAAACTAATATACTGGAGATTTGCTACAGAGATAACTATGTTCAGCAGGGTCAAGAAAGCTGTGATTTATTCTTATTACCTAGTTTCTTGTTGATCATGTTCCTTACCTTATGTTTGGTTGACCATGATCCTTACCTCATGTTTGGTTGACCATGTTCCTTTCCTAATGTTTGGTTGACCATGTTCCTTACCTAGTGTTTGGTTGATCATGTTACTTAGCTAATGTTTGATTGATCATTTTCCTTACCTAATGTTGGTTGATCATGTTCCCTACCTAATGTTTTGTTTATCATGTTCCTTACCTAATGTTTGGTTGATCATGTTCCTTACCTAATGTTTGGTTGCTAATTTTCCTTACCTAATGTTTGGTTGAACATGTTCCTTACCTAACGTTTTGTTGACCATGTTCCTTATCTAATGTTTGGTTGATCATGTTCCTTACCTAATGTTTGGTTGATCATGTTCCTTACCTAATGTTGGATTGATCGTGTTCATCAGTAGTTGTAGATTTTGCATGTTTCTTACTGTCGTGTATTATTTCATATCAGCATCAGAAGATACAAAAATTAATTTGAATTAGTATCAGTGTGATAGAATATTGAGACTACAGTTTTATTTTAAATTATTTTGTTCTAATGCTTTAACCGTTAAAATTGAAATGCATTTTCACTACGATGTACTGTGTTTTGAACGTTTTTGGTCTATGGTTCGTAACGTACTGAAAATGTCAGAGAACACCATCTTTTTCTTTTCAATTGGAATAATGTTGTGAAATGTATGTACTGAGCATTATTAAGGATACTAAAATCAGTGAAAGATCTGAAAAAAAGAAATGTATTAATTTAGATGCTTTCTACAAATCATTGTTTGATTTTTGTGTGATTCTGTACTTGCTTATATTTTTTAATAACAAATACATTTTGCAGCCATGTATAATGTTCGGATGTAAACTTATTAAAATGAACTGCAAATTTGTAAAAAAAAAAAATCATGTTTGTGCAAATTGTAAAAACAACGTCTTATTTTACACTAATGATCGTACTGTAATGTTAATGCTCTGGCAGTAATGTACTTCAAATATAATCATATTTATTACTTGCAGTCAAGTGTACTGGCCGAATTTTAAATAACATTGTACAACATTTGTAAATTAGTGCTAATGTCTCTTGATATGCAAAGACTTTGTTGGTACTTTTGTAATTTTATTAATATACTAGATATGAAGAAAATCAGTGTAATGCTTTACTTGAAAATAATGGAAGCATGAAGTACTGTCGAAATCTTTTTATGTGTATTTTTAAAGATAATGAAACAGCTGATTTTGTTAGACGTGAGACTTATGCATGAAGTGATGTACTCCACTTTTAGCAAATCGCCGTACCCTTGTAGAGGTTTATAATTTTGGAATTGAAAAAAATAGTTCCGCGTCTCGTCCGTATGTCATTTCCAAATGAAACGCTCGTATTTTTCTTCGAGGACATTTGCGTGCATACGAGATGTATGTTGTAAGTATGGCGAGGTACGCGAAGTAGACGTTATTCGTGCCATTTCTTTATTATTTCAAAATAAAAATACGTGAGAAATAATAAACAAGAATAGCAACTTCTTAGTGCGGTCTCTTCATTAGTAAAATCAATGCATAGAAAACGTGATCAAAAATGGAAATCTTAAAAAAAAAATGCTCAAAATGTCTACTTAATAGAGCTTGAAAACCATATCTAGAGCTGACAGGTTCAACTTATCGGACCCTCCGAATTGTTTGAATCTGTTGCTTACTCCGTCTTTATTACTGCTGGAAATGTTCTGTCGGTATTTGTTTTCCTCGTCTGCCGCATCGAACACGAATTTCCTGCCCTGTCGGCGACCGGAAACCGGCAATACGTAGCCGCTGTACTGTTTGCGGGAGCGCGTGAAATATTTCGTCTGGTCCCGCTCCCATTCGTGAAACGTGTTTTCAATAGAGAGGTTCTTATTTTTCTTCCTGCGTCCACCCAGACGTTCTTCTGGATTTAGCGCAGGCAGCGGATGGGGTTTGGGCTGTTTGTCCTTTTGCAATAGGTTCATCTGTTTTGCAAAGTTGGAGTCAGTGACTAGCATACTATTGTCATGTCTTGCGTTTTCACGCTTGATGGATGGCAAACGCTGTGGCGATTTTTGTGGATAACACGGTTTAAATATGTCTGCCCTTCTATTCCTACGATGACCTGTTCCAAGTGCGCTTAGTTCAACACCGCCAGATTTAGGTCCACCAGCGATATCCGGTTTTGGATTTAGAAATGGGTCGTCTGTTTGGCTGGCGGCGATACCTCGTTTTGGAGTTTCCTGTAAATATATCGGACATAGAGGCGGCCGGAATGCCCTATTCTTGAGCTTCCGGCGTGGCGGCCACAGTATCTCCGTTGAGTCAGCATACTTCCGGATGTCGACAAGCGACGGCGACACTTTCGTGGAGATCTTGTTGCACGCGAAGTATCCGAATCTTTTCAGCACTCGCTCGAGACGAATCTGTTGGAGAATGGCGTTAGCGGCGGGACGACTGTCGTCTGGCGAGTTATGTACGCGGTCTTGTGGTGAAAACATTGCGTGTGGGACACTTGACGCGATTGAAAACGTTGGTCAATTTGGCGTCAACATTCGTTGTGTTTTGTTTCTCAGTGTATTTTGACGTCGTTGTTAATAGCTTAACGTTCTTTTGGAGTACATTGCGACGTCATCTGTAACGCAATGCGACGTCATCTGAAGTTTTGCAATATCTAATGTCTAGTGCCTTTATTATATTGAGCGTGTATACACGCGCTTATTTATGTATTTTTATGATTTCTGTAATTCACTAATTATTGTATTATTTTAAACGCATATAAGCCTATGGTATCTTGGCCTATTTCAGGAATTGGAGATCAGTATTGAATTTTTCTTTATATTAGAATGAAACAGAGGTGGTCTTGGCATTCTTATTTACATACGTACATGACGTTTCTGTAAGAACTAAATCAATATCTAGTGATCGCTGTTATATCGCCGTAATCCCGTCGTGTACATGGTCGTCTTGCGTTGCAGTTCTGTAATTTGTTGTTTATTTATTATTTTCATTATTTTGAAAATACCACTCGAGATCTTGGTCTGCTATCGGAGAAACTTAACCGCGTGCTGTACGAGTGATTAGTCGCGTTCAGGTGTACACTGGGAGTTGATAAAGTAACAGATATGTATATATGATAGTCAGTGCGGACGAAATGGGGCGCCGATGGGGTGTGACTGAATGCACTTACAAGCGTTTTGTTGTAATTGGGGGTCACATGGGAATCTGCTGTCGCATGAGAACTATTTTCATGCGTGCGCAGGCAGGTTTTTATGAGGCCTTGGCCTGCAACATTTCGATTTGAATATTAATCACCTCTCCTAAACGAGGGTCGACCCACGAATTTTATTCTTACTGGAAGAGGGGTGCTGAGTTGGTAATTAGGCGACTTGGCTTCGAAGTGATGCAGACGATATTTCCTACAGCGCTTGCTGTTAGATAATGGATGCACTTAAATGCTAACATATTTAAACTGAACTGTTGCTGTATCAAGAAAGTAATGAACTGTCGACGTAAATTTGAAAAATCGAAGGTGGTGAATTATGTGTGCTTTCATATGTTAATAATTCAGCGAAATGAACAATGCGACGCGAAATCTACCGGTTATCGATGCATGCATCCTATTGCGTACACTAAGTTAAAACAAATGTATAAATCGATGGGCGCATACATGTAAATGTATATGGTTCATAATATATATTTATATCGTCTATCACGCACGATAAACGTGTTCTTATAAATAGAACAACACTAAACAAAAACGCCCGAGAAACGTGCAGTTATGTACTGTACATGCATGCACATGTTTAGAAGTTAAAGTTGAGGTGCCCTGCATAAGTCTTATATATATACTGGACAAGATTTCTTGTATGACCTTGGACTGTGGGGGTCACGGGTTTGAGCTTCAGCGTTCGCCTACTAAACTTGAAAAGGTTTAATTTCGGTAAACAACTGATCCAGTTTTCTTTGAAAAAGTATATTTAGTATTTCAACTTATCGTAAGTTTTGAATTATCTTCCGCGTTTACAAGGCAAATTAAGAGATTAGTAGATATATTTAACAATGCAAGACAAACTTGTTTCGACAAGATCGTACCGGTATATTATTGATCATATTCAAATTCATAATTATGTTCCGTTGTTTTAAGTGGATCTTCATTTCATCGTTTTGAAGTTCATGAACATAATTATTGTCGCTTAAAAGTCATGAAAATTGTACTGCTTTGTTTTCCATGGACAGTATACCGCTTCGATATTTATTAACATATAACGCTTTAAAATTCAAGAATTTTGTGCCACTTTGAAGTTCATGAATATTGCGCTGCTTCGTAATTTATAGACACTACCTCTTTGAAATCCATGTACATAGCGCCGCTTCGTAGTCTATGGACACTGTACCGCTTTGAAGTTCGTGAACATTGCGCCGTTTTGTAGTCTATGGCCACTACCGCTTTGAAGGTCATGAAAACTGCGCCATTTCGTAGTCTGTGGACACTACCGCTTTGAAGTTCATGAACATTGCGCCGTTTCGTAGTCTGTAAACAAGGTACCACCTTGAAATTCATTAACATTGCACTGCCTCGTAATCTATGGACACTGTTCCGCCTTGAAATCCATGCACATTGTGTTGTTTTTTTAGTCTATGGACACAACCGCTTTGAAGTTCATGAACATTGCGCCGCCTCGTAATATATGGACACTTCCGCCTTGAAATTCATGCACATTGTGCCATTTATTAGTCTATGGACACAACCGCTTTGAAGTTCATGAACATTTCGCCGTTGCGTAGTCTAGGACACTGCCGCTTTGAAGTTCATGAACATTGCCCCGCCTCGTAATATATGGACACTGTTCCGCCTTGAAATTCATGCACATTGTGCCATTTTTTAGTTTATGGACACAACCGCTTGAAGTTCATGAACATTTCGCCGTAGCGCAGTCTAGGACACTGCCGCTTGGAGCTCGTAAGCATTGTGCCGTTCCGTAGTCTATGGATACCGCTTTTAAGTTCAAGGACATTGTGCTGCTTTGTAATGTATAAACGCCATACTTTGGTTCCTGAACTTCTTAGAGTTTATAAGTTAATGAAAGTTGATCTGCCTTGTACTGGTCCGAATATTCGCCCTGCAAGAGAACATCTGTCGGTTCATTTACGGTCAGTTCATATGCCTCTTTGGGGACAATATTCGTGGATGTCAGATTCTTTTGTTCATATTATATGAACATTTTGAAACTATAAATCAGTATAAGTAAGCTTCTGAGGAAAAATATTTAAACATTATTTGTATAATTGTCAGCCGAATATCAAGACTTGATATTTAAATGGATACATGTATGTTTATTCAGCAGTATGCGGGTGCGGAAATTACACGAAAGAACAAGAACATGTTTACGAGTTTAATGCTAAAGGGACCTTCAAGACCTAATACACCGAATAAAAATACCGGAAATACATCAGTGGAATCCTTGATATCTTTGATATATTACATAGTGTTGTCTGAATTATGGCCAGTATTATAGCTTGTTTCTCGGAGAAAAATTCTGGTTATGTCCGTACTGAAAAGATACTTCATTAATTAAAAAAATTGGTGTGAAACGTGTGGATGAATCCATGCAAATGCTAGACTAGAGAAGGTAACAAAAATACTAAATTAGCTAGAAATTAAAGAACGCTTAGAAATAAAAAGTTGACATAAAAACCATATTACATGTACATGTACGTACACTTTCAATGAGGGGAAAACTATATACGAATACTTACCGGTTAACTGGCATTTGTTTACTTTTGTAACCCAAAGTGACATTTAAAGCTTCGGACTCTTAACTATATGTTATGTATGTCTGTTGTCGAGGTTATCTTCTTAGCCGTTCTTTTTTCTACCACCTCACCTAGCTGTCGACGTTATTTAAGTTTCAAATCCACGCGACCCCTATATGGCGGGGAACAAAGAGTTAAGGCGGTTATAGTCCTGTACCCGGGCGGCCTGAATATGGTAAGCATCGCATCGATCGGAGATGTGATTACACACAAAGAAATCTTAGTCTTGAGTTTCTTCGTGATATTGATTGGGGTACCTCAAAGGACAACAGCTGCATTTGAAATTCGTGAAAGTATAGGCGAGTTGAAACAAACTGAAATGTGTCAGTATATACATCTACACAATTTATATGTACTTGAAACGTTGATAAATGTAATAGTTATGCACTTATATATATATTTCCCCATGGAGAGGGAGCGGCGGCGGGCTGACACAGGGGAATTTGACTGATTTTATTTTTGGGGGGTCTTATTCCCCACATTTTTGTCTAAATCACCACAGTGGGAGGTGCTTGGTGACGTGCTGGTATAGACAGTGGTAGTCAAGCATGCTACAATATACATGTACCTCATTACCTGGATCTAAAATCCGACTTAGTCTATTTCCTCGGATCCGGAATCATTCGGCGTGTCAAGTCGCGTGCAGTATGTTCGCAGATTTCACTCCATCTTTATATCACACGTTTCATGAAAAAATACCCAGGCATCTTCAAATTTCCCAAATTGGCATGTTTTATTATGATGGAATTGTGCCCAGGTCGGTTGTCCGAGAAGACTTTATACAATCAACAAAAGTTATAACGCATCAAATGGACATTGCATGTATTTTGTTTATTTATAAGAATTTCAGCTGTGCCATGGTAAACTTTAACTTCTGTCGTATTTTCCCCGAATGGTATGCACGTATAACTCAGATAATCATAGCTGACATCTCAAGCTGAAATTCTAATAAATAAAGAAAATACATACATTTCCATTTGGTGCGTTATATCGTTTGTTGATAGTATATTTCGTTGTATGTTTCCTATATAATGTTTCCTTGACGGCGGTTTTATTAACATGTGTATAATTATTATCAGTGCAATCTAAAATACGTGTTTGCGAACATGATCATTCAACTGATACATTCCGTCAATTTAGTTTTTTAAACATACGGTATTATAAAATTATGAAGGAATAAATCATTATAACCTAAGACCTATCTGGTGATGTATATACGTAGATTAACACCGTACATGTATATCTTAAGGATAGAGTACATGTATGTCGGATAAAGTTGAATTCTCTGACAGAGACTGGTGTCCCGCCAACGTTAAGATGACAATCTGTCCAGATTGAATTTGTTATTGACAGGCTGTCAGCTGGTCCTACGTTTTCCTACATTTCCTACTTGTTTGATTCATTCATACTTTTTCCTACTTTTTGGTAAAAATCTCCAATTATTCCTACTTTTTTTAGTTCGCCAGAAATGAAGATGATTTAAATAATGATTTATATGGAAAATAACAAAGTCTGTTTGTAGATTTATTGTTGCAATGTGGTACCTTCCCCTGCTAATTTGATTGTTGCCTGATACTGTTTATATTTTATGGATTGACTTTGACATGCATCGATTTGTATTTACAGGCATTTTAAAGGTTCTTAGATATTTTAAAGGTATTTAATATCAAGTTAAAGGTCATGTGCACTGAAGAATGGATCTATTATCATATACCAGTGTAGATATAATTGTGGTATTGTTCCCAATGGTTGACTTACTGATGGAACTCAGTGTACTTTCCAGATGAAAATGTCTAGTGTAGAGTTTGTGCAGGTCTTTTATCAAATGATGTTTTTTGCTAATTCAAATACATATACAATACATCAGATATGTAGAATTTGGGATAAACGCCTGACCGCCTAAGACCGTTGAAGTCTACTTATTTATCACCTACATTGGAAATCAAAACAATAGTTTTAATAAAGTTGTATAGACAACAACCTGAGCAATGTATTGACCAATTATCGTCTTATTGTTGTTTAAGAAAATGTTTAGCGATATCTGAAAATAAAACTACTTATCAAGATTTATCATTATATGTACAGAGTGCTGTAGCCTTTATATTATGAAAGATAATCTCAAAGATGGAGTATAACTCCATCCTTGATTTTGTAAATGTCAAACCAATATCTTAGAAATCCACGTGTGTAAATTGTCATATGTCGTGCTAAATTCACATATTAATTAGCCTTATATCCTCCTTACCCATTGGTGTAAAACAAGTTCAAGGGTCGTATGAATTCACAGACATCTTGATGTGGGTTAAAGTCTCTGACTATTGATCACTTGTCCCTTACCACTTTAGGCCCAAACCACAGCAGGCTCAAGCCTTAATGGGGTCAGATTCTTTAAAGTGAGCAAGCAACCCATCAAGCTTATAGAAGATGAGTTGTTATATTCCGGGTGCCTGTATGTTTTTTGTCCATCTCCACCGTAAAAAGCTGGAAATTAACATATTATACTGGTTAATGAGTGTGAAATTAAATCCAATAAACAGTATGCAAAGATCGTCAGATACAACTGGGAGCACAACTTCTGCAAAAAAGACAATTGATTTCAAAGTGCTTTACACTATTGGTAGTAGAAACTCTGTGACACATTGCAGGCTGGTGTGCTATTGATGTAACATTATGTGTTCATATTGAGCTAGTTATTGGTATGTTTGTATTATTAGTTAATAAATTTAGCACAGGCTTATACGGGACGGCACTTTCCGGTTTATGGTATTTTCTGTTTCTTGGTAGTTTCTTGTAAACATAAATCCACTGTAGGCGGAAAGGTATTTTCTGTTTTAATGAAGTCTCTTCTAAACATAAATCGACTGTAGGCGGAAAGTGCCGTCCTGGATGAGAGCCAGTGCGGACTGCACAGGCTAATCCGGGACGACACTTTACACAATTGCATTAACCCATTTTTCCTACGACACGCCTCATATGCTACCTGGCTACTTGCGTACAAAAACGTACAACTGTTGACACAACGCAATACCAGTTAAATATGTTAAGAAGAGACTTCATTGAAACCGAAAATACCAAAATGGCGGAAAGTGCCGTCCTGCATTAGTCTGTCACATCGTATCCAAGCCTGAAATCTCTGAGAAAGACGATCAGCTAAGAGTGGTCAATCGTGGCGTTCGTAACGGATTGCACTACAGTGGCCTGGCATAACGGACACATTTTACACAACAAAACGGTTTTCAGATAGTTCATTAAAACACGCTATTCCACGGGCCTGTGTTATCAACCCGTGCTAGCCATACATTATGCACCTATCAATATTTTCCTCCATGGGGGGAGCGGCGGGATTACCCAGGGGAATTTTACTCTTTTTTTTAGTCTAATTCTCTAACATAGAGTCAGGCATATTTGTCTAAAGTCCCTCAGTGGGAGATGCTATATGTCTATCAAATGGCCCGGGGGCCTGTATTAGCGGGATCTAAAATCCGACCAAAGTCTATTACCCCGGGACCCGGAATCATTCGGTGTGTTAATTTCCCGCCTGTCGGGATATGCCGCCGCCTCCCCCCCCCCCCCCCCCCCCGGGGGAAAACATTGGTAGGTGCATTATAGTCTCTTGTATTTTAAGTATTTATACTGACATGTATAATGTCACAAGCAGTTTAGACAGGTTTTGTAGCAGAAAACGATCTTGACGTATATTCAATGTACATGTAATGTAGCCTTATGGGTAATTTACAAGATTCATGTAAAATGTGTACATGTTCGGGTAACTCGAAACTGGTCTCATAAGAGGTCGGTGTTGATTTATGTTGTCTTTGTAAGTACATGGTCTTAAATTGCGATGTTATGTTAAATCTGTTTGACCACAGGCATTATAACGCGTTGCTCTTATAAAAATTTATTAAAATGTCACTTGAAATGAATACGTGTAATAATAAAAAATGACAAATAATACACTTGTCTGAAATTATATTTTCCGCGTAGTGATTTTTTTTGTTTCAAAGTGTTTCGTCATTTCTTAAATATTTCTCATACAAAATATGCTTTTGTGATTTATCGCCTGATGATAGATTGGCGTGAAATGCCTGTAATGGTGACCAAAAACAACTGACTAAAAGAACATATGACGTGTGTCGTGGGAAAACCGGGCTTAATGCATGTGCGTAGTGTCTGCGGACTGCTCATGCTAATCCGGAACGACTCTTTACGCACATGCATTACGCCCGGTGTAGCGTGTAATTTGCAAGACCGTGAAAACATTAAGACAAACACCGGTTTTCCCACGAAAGGCCTCATATATACTAAATAGTTGTGAAAACAAAACGCATTAATAATTACAGTACGCGCACATGTGAATTATCGCGTATAAGGCTTAGTGCGAGCAATATTATTAACAATTTATTGTTGCAGTGTAGGGGTTAGCAATTGTATTGGTAACTTTAAATGTATAACATTTTCATTTTTTTAACTGAAGTAACAATAGGGTTAGATAAACTTAAGATGTTTCTGGAATGCGACCCCTGCTGGTCTAATTATTATACGAAGCTTGCGTGGACATGCCAATCCAAAACTTGCCATGTCTTTAATTAAGATTCATATACTAGTATTATATACACACAATGCAAATGTATACGAATCTGGTTTGCTATGTCAGCATAACAACGTATGTATTTGTGGTCATAAGTGTATGCATGAGTGCTAGTACATTGTACGTACGTCTGAGTGTGCATTTCACTGTTAGAAATACGATTTTGTAAACAAAAATATAACAACAAGAAATGCCGTAAATAATGTCAACGTACATGTGCGTTGATACATATTATATGAAACGGCCATCAAAGTATCGAATACGAACATTTGCTACGAACTTCGTCGCAATCACCGCGCCTCTGGTTTGAATAACACGTACGGTCTCGGCTCACTATATATGCCATATATATAAAAGGATTTTATTTTCATCTCACTACCAATGGCTTTCCGTCGACCGCAATCGCTCCCCACCAAGGCGATGTGGGGTCGATTCCAGCCCGGCGTTGGTGGCCGTCTCAATGCAGTGGGGTCTCTTGCGGAAACTCCGGTTCTACCCCTCCCATAGTACAATACCACTTCAAAATTACACACACACACAAATCAGTAAGAATATAAATATCTGGAGCTAGGAGCTATTATTCAAATTTCGTCCATAATTTCAGTGCGTATAGACATAGTATATAAAATGAACTTCAGTAATCAGGGCTGATGGAAATTCGAATGCAGCCAGTGTCAACACATACAATGCAGCCTCGGTCTTTGCTTAAGGGCCTTACAAACCTTGAACTACACACACACTTCCACTGGGATTGACGCGATCGGGATTTAATTCCAGACGTTTGTGAACTTGGTAAGTGGTCACCATACCAGAACTTTGGATTTCTCTGTCTTCAATACAGCCCAAAGCTGCAAAACATCAAAAAAGCTTTGTCGGTGTGCGTGTTCTCACCTAGGCGTTCGGAGTTCGATTCCCGACGCATGTGAGTTTAGTTAGTAGTGGTCACCATAGGTATATTATAGTAAAATCTAAAAATCTGGAAAATTTTGCAGCCATTATCAAGATCCGTCCTGTATTCGATGTGTCTCTAATAAGTAAGTTAGGAAGCGGTGTTGGGACACATACCGGGTCCGCTCATACTAGTTATGTAGCTTCGGTGCGGAAGGACCTCGTAAACTTAATATACACCCGATGTGCGTGTTCGATGCAAGTTTTGTGTGGCTTTCAGGACGCAACAAGGATCCATGCACGACGCGGCATCGTGGCGGCGGAGGAGCAGCTTGCTCGCGGCACCTTGGTCGCGCAAGAATGCAAAGCACGTAGCAAGAACATAGCAACTTCTTCAAGACGAGAAGAACCGGTTGGATCCTGACTTTTTCGACGTGAAGTATACAATGCGACTTATAATAAGTATTAACATCAAAATAAATAAATATGTGAACAAATTATATGTTGGGTGATGTCTCCGTTGTCGTCATAATGATAGTTATGAACATGGGAGTGGAATACACGTCACACAATATGAAGGAAATATAAGTTTAAAAATATTTATATTGTACGTGTATCATAATAGGCCTATTAGACAACAGAGGCACGGTGCATGAAATAAAAAAATAATAACGATGTTTTGTTCTTCTTTTTATACAAGTTGCATTTAGTTACTGTATGTGGGCACATATTTCTAATTGTTAATTCGCACGCAATGCACGAGAAATCGAGATTGCTGAAAGTAATTCAGTGAAGTGAAAGTTTACAACGTCGCGTTTTACATCGATTTTGTTGGTTTGTCTGAAACAATAAAATACGAATATTATTTTTAGGAACAATTAAGACGGCCGGGGTAAATTGTGATGATTTATTTCAAACTTTCAATCAAAGACTACAGGTTAAACACAATAAAAAATTTCTTTTCTTCCATTTCATGCATATATAAGACTGGAAATTTCGATTTCATGAAATTAATGCTTATTCCAATTTTCTTTCATTTAATCCGTCGTTTTGTCAGTTTGAAATGTATACATTTCCAACAGCCTTATAGCTTTTATTAAATCTCATTTATGTTTACCTATTGTTTTTCAGCGACGTATTATTCTGACAATCTGTGTTCTATTTTTAACAAATTCGAAAGAGAAATTCCATCATCATCTGTCTTGTAGAATTATGAAACTTAAATCAAACTTACAATTAGAAATTATTTTTATAAGTGTACGTGTGGTTTTCGTATTGTTTTACTAAGGTTAGCCGATCGTTACATTTTACAATGATAGCAGTGTACTGCGTTGCAACCGAAATTGTAATGAATGTGTAATATTTGAACGCTAATGTCTGGTTAGGTCGTATCGATATAATGCGGTTAGTCTTTTGCTACACGGCCCGCGCCTTTCTTGATAAACAAAGGCCTTGCGCGTGTTTGTTAGGCCGCGGCCTAGTCTCGCTGATTTCGTCTGATATTTTATGCATATTTTCTTTACTCTGACTGATTGTATATGGCCTTGTGAACTGGAGTATTACAATTTTCGTTAGCGTGAAAATATCGATTTCGAGTGCAGACATGCTACGAAGGATAGTTCCAGATCAAAGTAGTCGCTTGAAAACAAATAAAAAGATATAAAATAAAATCAAACAGCAGAATTGTAAATTTTGTTCAATTCCATTGCGTTTTATAAAATGAACTTTTTGAACTGGGATGGTTAACATTTTAAGAAATAAATAGCTAGGCCTACTTACGCTAGGCCTATTGTCTCTTACACCCTTCTTTAGCGGCGCTAGTAGATACTCACCCTAAATTTAGTAGTTTTACTTGTACGAAAGACTTGGTTACATTTTAGTGTTTATCTCTCATTTAAGTATTTATCTATCATTTTTTCCCCTCGGGGGGAAGCGGCGGGCATATACGGGACTTTAGACTGAAAGCGATTCCCGACAGGCGGGAAATTGACACGCCAAATGATTCCGGGTCTCGGTGAAAACAGACTTTGGACGGATTTTAGATCCCGGTAATATTGGCCCCCGGGCCATTCAATACCCCAATAGCATCTCCCACTGAGAGAATTTAGACAAAAATGCTTGGCTCTATAGTGGGGAGTGACACCCCCAAAGATATCATTAGTCACATCCCCTGGGTCAGCCCGCCGCTCCCCCTGTGTGAAATATTGATAGTTGCAATACGGGGTATGTCTGATGTTGAATCTGCGATACGCGCAGATGCTTGAGTGGGGGGTAGGGACATGCGCCCCAACAGCGTCGAAGCCACGCTGAGGCACGCCGAGGCAGCTGCTTCGGCTAAAATTTGCAGACCCAAAAATACTTCGAAAATCATATAATGTCAGATTAATATCAAATGCCGCATATTCAAAAGAATATGCGTTATAACGAATAGAACGCATTAAAATGTATATAACCCTGTGGCATTGTACTCGGAGTATCTTGTTTTTCGATCCTAATACTTCTCGATCGCTCGCAGTTAAATTGTAGATGTAAGCAAAGAATGTATGCATGTGTGGTCAAATTATAACTTTATTGTCACTAAACTACTATATATATATAACGTCGATGAATCGGGTTATTTTGTGTCCAAACACGGGTTAAACGGCCTCAAAAACGCACCAGAGACGTTCTTTGTAAAATAAATTCCGGCGGGGGGGGGGGGGGGGGGCATGCCCGGATCCCCTAGACTGCATCGGCTTAAATTTGCCTCTAGCTACGCCACTGATTAATTTTGTTTTGTCTCTAGAATAGCGAAGATGTATTAAAATTACAATGCACAACATTTAAAAGCTTTCCTTACGCTTTTCAGACGTTGTGGCATGGTCCCAGTCTTAGTATTATTTTAACAAAAACAATGTAGATATGTTATTTGTATTTTTAGGCTAGACTTTCAACTAGAGTTACAGGCCCTATACCGTATTAGCATCCTATCCCGCGAAGTTGCTTTCGTCTTGTCAGAAGTGGCAGGCATGACCAGAGTGCTGCTATTAGCTGAACATTTGTTAAAAGCAATACTTTGCCGCAAATGGACCCAACTGAAAACTGTAGAATCTGCTGACCAACTTTTATTATCAGCCACATTTTTGCTGTATTTGAATGCCAAGGTCGATGTTGTTCATGTGTATCGGGGCCTCAAAAACCACTATCTTAAAAGTAGCTCTTTATTCACAAGAACTATATAATTATGGAGACTGAGCGTTATTGATTGGGTTAAGTGAGTGTTGTTATACAACAAGGTTATTAATATGCCTTCATGCCTTCTATCGATTACAAGTGACCAGGATTTCTTGTCCAGGAGAACATACTTACATTCTTAGGAGCGCGAGGACAATGTTCAAAGACTGTATTGGACTTAAGTAGTGCGTGATTCGATTCACTTGTAATTAGTTATGCACCTATCTTGTCCGGGGGGGGGGGGGGGAGCGGCGTGCTGACCCAGGGGAATTTGACTAATTTTATTTTGGGGGTTCTTATTCCCCACTCTAGAGCGAAGCATTTGCATTTTTGTCTAAATCCTGTCTGCGGGAGATGCGATAGGGGTATCAAATGGCCCGGGGCGAATATTACCGGGATCCGACTTAAGTCTATTTCTCCGAGACCCGGAATCATTCGGCGTTTCAAATTCCCGCCTGTCGGGAATCGCTTTCATTCTAAATTCCCGTATATGCCCGCCGCTACCCCCCCCCCCCCCGGGGGGGGGGGGGAATATTGATAAGTGCATTACTAAAAGCTGTTAATGTGCAATTCTGACTTGGTATCATGTCATCATAAGTTCCACCTCAGCGCACGATTTACATGCGCTGAAAAGTGAAATTACAAGTTTGATAAATCGAGTGTTTTATAATTACATGTAGATATGTCTACATAAATTATAGATACGTTTAAAAACTATCGTTTTATATTTACTCCCGTCGCAGTGCCAAAAGGCATCGAATCCCGGATTTCAGTGCGAAAAGAGTAACAATATCACAAACAGGGAAAGAGTAACAATATCACAAGCAGGAAAAAGAGTAACAATATCACAAGCAGGGGAAAGAGTATCAATTTTACAAGCAGGGAAAAAAGTAACAATATCACAAGCAGGAGAAAGTGTAACAATATCACAAGCAGGAGAAAGATTAACAATATCAAAAGCAGGGGAAAGAGTAACAAGATCACAAGCAGGCGCGTGCCAGAGGTTGAATCTGGGATACGCACGAATGCTGGGTGGGAGGGTACGGGGCACATAAGATATCCTGAATTTGTTTTGTTTCTAGAATGACAAAAAAGCAATTTTGGGTGCATATGGCTGTTCATGTAAAATATGTATTTTCATAGTATGAAATGCGTTACGAAAAAAAATTCGCGTTTTTTTTCGAACTTTCAAATGTAGTCTTCTAGTACAGTATAATCAACATGGCATTTTAAAAACTGTTGTGATCCTTTTGACAATTGCACTAATGTGGAATATGTGTTTCATAGACCTAACCTAAGATCACTAAGATCAGAGGCTTCATTTTTAAGACGTTTTGGCAGTTGTAGAATTTCGATTTTCAGCCATGTGTAGACACGTGATAACGTGCCTATGCCTGAGCACGCCTCTGAAAAGACATGCCCGTATCCGTGTTGTAAACTCAATTTTATTTAGTGGCGCTGCGAATTGCCATCTAAACATCGTGGTAAGTGTGAACGAATGCACATGGCGCATCCGACATTCAAATATCAAGGAAAATGTAAGCTTAATAATGGAAAACTTAACATTTCAAGCCTTAAGGTAAATGTAAGCTTAGATAAGGAACATCGCGTATTCGTAATTCCAGCATCATGGCAAATGGAAGTTTAGTAAAAGGAACATCGCGCATATGTAATTCCAGCCTTATGGTAAATGTAACAGTAAGTTTAGTTAGGACACATATTGCGTACCGGTATTTGTTATTCAAACATCATCGACATATTGCGTACCGGTATTTGTTATTCAAACATCATCGTAAATATAAGTTTAGTGAGGGGACATCGCGTATTAGTAATTCCAACATTATGGTAAATGCAAGTCTAGTGATGAGACATCGCGTATTCGTAATTCCAACATCATGCTACATGTAAGTTTAGTGAGGGGACATCACGTATTCGCAATGTCATCGTCATGGTTAATGTAAGTTCATACCTCTATTTACATCGCGTATTCGTAATTCCAACATTATGGTAAATTTAAGTTCAGTTAGGGGTCATCGATCGCGTATTCGAAATTCTGAACAATATGCAGTCGCGTATTCTTAAGACGTAGTAGCTTTAAATACCACATTCAGTGAGTATTGGGGTATTCCGACACCATGGTAGATGTAATTTTAGTGAGGGGACATCGCGTATTCGTAATTCCAACATCATGGTAAATGTAGGTTTAATTATGGGACATCGCGTATTCGTAATTCCAACATCGTGGTAAATGTATGTTTATAGTGAGGGGACATCTTGGAGAATGTAAGCTCATGACCAATCCAATATTCTTCATAACATCATGGAAATTGTAATGAAATAATATATGCGTGATTCAAACATCATGCATGAAATGTGTAGTTCCAATCAATGACAGGGGTATTACCCATCACAGCATCATGGCAAAAAAAGTAAGTTTAAGAGAGGCCGCGTATTATGTACCAACATGCGTATCGTTGTTCTGAAAGAATAGTGGCAACGAGAAGCATTGTACTACAAAAAATTGTGAATTTCAAAGATAAAAAAGAAAACAATATATACAAACAAGTTGTTATATATCATAACATTCTGTACTTGAATTACATCGTATAGAGCGCAACGAATTAGACAGTTTTCGCGTGACTTGAAGGGTATTAAAACGAATCAGATATAAAGATGCATTCAAGGAATGTAGCTTATTTTGTTACAAGTTTATTACAGTTTTATAATCATACATTTTTTGTCATCCATAATTATTATGTTCCATTGGTCGATTTCTTAAATGTGATTTTTTTAAATGTTTTCTCTGTTTTTGAATTGAATTTTAAAGAAATAAAATGAAGGAACCGCCAGGATTTTTAAGATTCGGGGCAAATTGGTCACCAGAGGTGAGGGGGCCCCCAATACTAACTGAATGTGGTATTTAAAGCTACTACGTCTTAAGAATACGCGACTGCATATTGTTCAGAATTTCGATGTGTTCTTTGTTTTTGTTAACCAGACTTTGTTCACACATATTAAGATTGGGGTTCGAACTGTACTTCTACGTGTTTGGAAGTTGGTCTTTAATTCGCTAGGTCTAATTTTAAAAGGTGATGTATAGACCTTCAAATCCTAGACGCATATATTTTTCATTGTAATCTATCTTAAATACACGTACCCCCCCCCCCCCCCCCCCCCCACACACACACACGAGTATAGTAATTATTGTCCACTTGTGATAACACATTATACAGCCCCAAGCGGTTTTTGTTTGTGGAGTATTCATTTCTTTAAATAATGTAGGAAGTAGGTATCATAATGTGAACGTACTCGCGTAGATTTGGCTGTAACTGATTTAGTTTGAATACTTGCTAAAAAATGCTATGCACCAGTTAAAAATGCAAGGATCAAATTTTAATAAATTTCTTCGTGCAAATTTGAGTAGAATCTTCAGAGTTCTGGAACAAACACGATTTGTAATTAATTTTTATAATAATATTTCCCATATTCACACTCCTACTGACTATATACGTGGTTTTCTGTATAATTGTACCTTAATAAGTAAATATCTGCATTCATATCGTGTCTCTACATTATAACTATACATTGTTCTGATATGCCTATACATTTAACAAGGAATCTGCAAGAAATCTAACTCCATATTAAGATGGTATTATTCTTATAATTCTTTACAGATACAAATTAGAAACAATTTCATATTAACTATCGAGTCCACAAATCTGTGTCTGTTTCAACTTTTCGAGCCTTTTTCCAAGGTATTCTCATCTTCCCGAACACGTATTCGGGCCTCAGATTAACATTGCAAGTACATGTACATATCCGCGCATTGTGCTATATTAATCAATATTTGCAACAGTGCATTATCTACTCGAGATCTATATCATATTATTTTAATGCCAATTAAATATTACTAATTGTGTAAGTTATCATTACTTTACTAAACCTCTGGCACCAGAGTAGTTGCCTGCTGAATTGACCTACATAGCGTTGCAGACGACATTTGGGCCGAACGATAGACACCCCACATGCCTATTCTTTAGACACAGTCATCACCAAAGTGTGTATTGAAATCAAAAACTGAACGCTGCCGAAGGACGGATGACGTCACATGTGAAAAGAGGAGGAAGACATTAGGCCGACAGAAATGGCGACTTCGTGAAATGTCGTGAGGGGTGACTGAAATGGACATCACCCAAACGTTATATTTTGCGAAAAATATTATTATTTGTGAATTTCTTGTGTAATTGGAGTATTTTACAATATTGAAATTCAAAAATGGCGGCAAATATGTATCGAGTTGGAGGTAAGCATCGATTTTCATTTTAGCGTGAGAAAATCCAAGAATGGTTCCTATTGTTGATTTTTATTGCGGAAGAATACGGCTTATTAAATTGCATAAATGTGTTCTTACTTTGAAAAGGTTTAAAACAGCAAGTTATTATTGAAATATTGCATAACGTTAAACATCTAAATGTATCGCTTTTGTACTTAGAATACTTTTGTTTCAAATCGCAACCGGCGTTTTGTGAGGTACTCACACGGGATGTTATGCGGCTTGTAGTAAAATGTGGGGAAAACCATCTTTCAATTACTATAAATCAGATAATAACGCCAAAGTTTCGAGACTTTGGTAAAGTAAATATAATATAATTTTAATTTCACCTCAGATCACTGCAACATACCGTACATTTTGCTATCAGAAACAAAATTCTTATCTGGACTATATTTTTGTAATTGACTTTTATTGCCATCAGATGCACTTTTAATCTTTTTTTCCAGATTATGTGTTTTTTGAAACCGCGTCGACAGCTCCATACCAGATCAGAAGAATAGAAGAACTCAACAAGGTTTAAATTAGTTAAAATATGGCTGTTCTCTTGTAAAAGTGTATCACCTCAATCTATCTGCATGTTACTCTTTGAATGGGCTCCCATGGGGTAATCCATTGTTTAAAAATAGATAATATCACAAGTTATTGATTGCTTGATTGAGGTATGTGTTATTATGTTGAACAGTAAGAAGTTAAACTTGATGCATCTTTTCAGACACCAAATGGCAACGTGGAGGCAAAGGTTATGTGCTTCTATAGAAGAAGAGATATTTCCAGTTCACTTACTTTATTGGCTGATAAACATCAAAGTAAGTCGCAACAATAAAAGAAGCCAAGCCAGTGTTGACAAAAAATATGCAGCAAAAAGTTGTTCTCACAATTACATATAATGGAAGCATTTGTGTTGTTTTATTTGAAAAATATGTGTATGAAGCTAATAATTATGGATTTAGGTTGAAAATAGTCCCAATATAGTAAATTCTCATTGGTTGATATAATTCATTCATAACATTTTACTACAAGCTTTACTACATGAATTGTTTTCATGGTTTGTAATGAATTTCTTGTAATTTTGCGACAATGTGCATAGTTCTGGTTGAAAATTGTGTAGTTATTCATTTTTCAATGAAATTTTGTTAGACTCTCATGGCAATGTCTTCAATGATTAATGTTGTCAGGACATTCACGTGTTAATGAGATGAAGTGAAATAATAACATTTGAACGTTTCTAAGTTACACTAACATTTTAGTAAAGTTTATCATCAAATTATCAAATAAATCAAAAACATTCTAATTAGGTGATAATTACCATTTACCTCAATAGCCAACAAGTATTTAGTTTGAAAACAAACATTTCCCTGCTTCAGTATACAGACATGCTTTTAAAATTCTAGTATTCTATTTAAATATTATTTATAAAAAAACAAACAAATTGTTTCTGAGATAATTGTATTTGTTTATTACTAACAAATTAGTGAAAGCACAGCCTTATTCAGTGTAAACTTCATTTCATTATGTATGTACAGGTATACAGAACATATTGCCAGATATATGATATGTGGACCAGTAAAAAATCCAAACTTCTTTGACTGTTGACACAAGTTTTCTGTCCATGTGTCAGATGGCTCTATGGACGAGGAAATGGAGAAGGAAGAAACCGACCAGGAAGTATCGGACAAACACCGACACCAGCTGAAACACCGGGAACTGTTCCTGTCACGCCAAGTAGAGACACTGCCTGCGACTCATATACGCGGGAAATGTTCCGTCACCCTTCTGAACGAGACGGAGTCTTTGACTTCATACTTGGATAGAGAAGTAAGTGGAATCAGTGGGTTTTTTTTACTTGGATAGAGAAGTAAGTGGAATCAGTGGGTTTTTTTCCGCGAATATTAGTGCCATTTAAAGGCAGTTTCTCCTGACAAAGTATCCTGCATTTCCCCCCAAAAATGTAAATTTTATATCCCCAAATAATTAGTATTTTACAGGTGGGTGCGTAAATAGAAACAAAAATATTGAATGATAATTTGAATCGTACGCATTGTCAAAAAGAAGTTCAGTACATGAAACATTGAATATATTAATAATATTAAAGCAAAATAACCACACATTTAATGAAAAAGAAACTTTTAAAACTTTCACTATTTTGAAATTTGTTACGCTAAAGTTCCCCATTTCATGGCCAAAGACCTTTCCAGTTTTTGCCAATACGGTAGTCACCCATTGTTACAGGATTGATAAGCATTCCTTGCTTTGGCATTGCCACGTGTTAAATAGGTTAATTGTTAATCAGGAGATATGTAAGTAAAATGATTCAGATCTGATAACTACTAACTCGTTCAACTGATTAGAATATGATTGGACATTAATTTGGTAAAAATGTCCATTTATATCAGTTAAAGTATGTTGTTAAACTAACACATGATGCTTATTTATTACACAACCTGCATGTCTTTTAACTACTGCAGAATGCTGTTTAAACATCAATGTGTTTCATTCCCTTCACATAAAACAGAATAAAATATATACACTTTTTATGCCCCAACTTTAGAGGGGGGGTGTATATAGATTTGCCCTTGTCCCTCTTTCCGTCGGATTTTTGTGTTCCGCATAACGCAAAAAGTATAACTGCTAGAGTGATGAAACTTTATAAGCATATTCATCGGCATCTAGTGTTTATTTAGGGCCAATTTGGGGTCGAAATTTGGCCCCATTCCCCTCGTAAAAAGTATATATTTTTCCCCTATGTTTGCCTTAAAATTCCCCTGAGAATGTAAGCTTTATTTTGACAAAAATTTGACAAAAATTCACTAAGATGGAGGCTTTTTCGTAAAAAGTCCCAGCAATCTTTCATCAAACCAATTTAGTGCATATTCTAAGTTATCATTTCTAGCAAAACAGTTGATTAATTTTTAATAAGAAAGTAGAATATAAGTATGTAATAATGCTTTTCTACAAAAAAAAAATTCCCCTTTTGCCGTAAAATTCCCCCATCTGAAGGGCCCCGCCACCTTTCCCCCAAAGATAAAAAGACTGGCATCGGGGCTTGTGCACCTGGGTATTTTGGTGCAGTTTTTTCCGACATCAGTGGAGTTATGGCCCTTTGTTAGCAAAAAATGATATATTTGGACTTGTGTTGCGCGTTAAGTCAAAAAGTATTGCTGTTAGAGTGATGAAACTTTACAAACATATTAATCAGCATGTGAACTTGTGCACCTGGGTATTTTGGTGCAGATTTTTCCGACATCAGCGGAGTTATGGCCATTTTTTTTAGCAATAAATGAAATTTTTGGACTTGTGTCGCGTGCGTGTAACTCAAAAAGTATTTTTGCTAGAGTGATGCAACTTTATAAACATATTAATCAGTATGTGAACTAGTGCACCTGGGTATTTTGGTGCAGTTTTTTCAGCCATAAGTGAAGTTATGGGTCTTTTTTAAGCAAAAAATGACATTTTTGGATTTGTGTCGCGTGTAACTCAAAAAGTATAACTTCTAGATTTTTGAAACTTTATAAACATATTCATCAGCATGTGAACTTGTGCACCTGGGTATTTTGGTGCATTTTTTCCAACATCAGCAGAGTTTTGTGACAACCAGCGGAATGTGGGGGCATCCGTGTCCCACGGACACGTCTAGTTTCTTGTATAAACAGTGGTTGAAATTAGCACAAGCCCCTATGCCCTTAACTGGTAAATTTTGAACTGGATTTGCTCAGATTCTCAGTTTATGTAGACGGGCGTGTAACATTTTCTTGCTCTCAAGGAATAATGTTAGAATTCAGGCTGGCCAAACTGCTAATTTCGATGACTGTGTAATAAAACATCAAATTAATCTCAAGCCTTTCAAATCCTTTAGTTCAATTGCCATGTCCTCATTTTCAGGACACATTTTTCTACTCCTTGGTATACGACCCTCAACAGAAGACGCTTCTTGCAGACAAAGGCGAGATACGAGTTGGACCCAAGTTCCAGTGTGATATACAGCCTTTACTTCAGGAAGGTAAACCCTGAGCCAGCTGTCAGATTTCAGTTCCTATCAGAAAAGGAAGTAAATCTTGAAGGAACATACAGAAATAATCCTATAGTGTTTTTTTGCATGTACAAAAGTACTCTTATCATGAACTGCTGCAGCCATAAAATCTGTTCGTCCTTAGTTAATTATAAGTATATAATTCTTTAGTTATCATAAAACATCTAACATCGATCATGGAGTGAAGATGCATTTTGCTTTAAATTTACAAATCGTTTTGTATTGGGGATTGTTAAGTTTCCTGCTTTTTGCCGATAGAAACCTTAAATATTAAAACAAAACTGTATTGGTAGATGCATTTATTTTCCTAATATGTATGCAGATTCGTTGTAAATAATGCATTTTCTATGTTGGAGCGAAGAAATAAAACTTGTAGCAAAATGTTTCTACTCTGCAAAAATGACCTGTCGTAAAAAAATCTGAATATATGTCTCGTTTTCAAAAAATGTCGGAAAGTAAAGTAGCCATTGCATATGTTGGCTACTAGATCTGCAACGATTCTTTCGATGCATCGATAACTTGAATGATTGTAAATGTCCCTGTTTGATTTTCAGTACTAAGCCAACCAATTTCGGTTCGATTCTCTTGTATATTTATAGAATATTTGTTATAAATCGTTTAATATTAAAATTACAGTTTTTTTTTAGATGAATTCGATAAATTGATCATCGCATCATAGTTGCTGTTATATTGAATGTGTTGTGAAACATTATCAAAGTTTACCATTGTTCTTATATTGATGTAAGGCACGGCACATTCATTGAAATTAACCAGTAAAGCTGCAGTCCATAGAATATAATTTTTGATGCAGTCTGCACAGGCAATCCAGGACGGCACTTTCCGCCTACAGTGGATTTATGTTTAGAAGAGACTTCCTTGAAACAGAAAATACCATAAAAGCGGAAAGTGCCGTCCCGGATTAGCCTGTGCGGACTGCACAGGCTAATCCGGGATGACACTGTGCACATGCATTAAGACCGGTTTTCCCACGACGCCCCTCAATTGAATTCTATGCATCTTAAATTGGCATTAATTCTAATGAACCTTAATGCCGTTTATTTCCACTGAAAACCGTTTCCTATTGAAGAAATGCATTTAATAATGTCAATGATCGAAAATGCCTGGTACGAACAGAATATACACTTACGTACATGCAGATTTACTCCAGAGGCATCACCAGCTAGCGCATACAGAAACTATACAATAAAGAGTTTTCCAAAACGTTATTAAGTTAACGATTTCACTGCATTTTTTGGCATTTTGATCGGTAAGATGTCCATTAGAAATGATTTATGCAAAGTTATATTTTATTATTTTATAACATATTTATGGACTGCTGCTTTAAAATGGTGTTAATAATAGCAAATAAAATATGTTTCTTTTGCGAGTCATGACTCATGAAGACGCAAAAACAAGATGTATAGTAAGAAAACAAATGAAATTGAAATATTCAACTAAGTGTTCTTTGAAATCGAATCGAGCCATGGGTTGCAGCTCTATTGCATACTGATAACGCTAACATGGATTTGACAAATTTTCCATTCTGTGTTCTAGGTCAGAGTGATGGTAGATGTGTGGCGGAGCTAGAAGAATTGATATGGAATCCAGAGTGCAGTCTGTCGGACAGGCAGATTGACCAGTTTTTAGTCATTGCAAGGTAATACATTTATTTTTTGTCAGGCAGAGTATTTAAAATAGTGTCGTCTGAATTTAATTGTTATTTAGCGCCAGTATTATAAATGTGAACTTAACAGTAAATTTAAAAAGGTTTTAAATGAGTATGCTTGAGAGGCAAAAGAATGCCATTCTCTACATTGGATCCCTCATAATTACGGCTTTACAAAGTAATTGATAAGAGATAGAGATGCTCAAATGTATCAAATCATGAAATTGCATCCATTAAAAATGTGCATTAATCAATGTTTGATTGGACAAGATGATAGTTCCTTGAACCAAGTTACCATGGCTTTTGAAAAGTTATTGCCAAGATTCCCAAGTACTGTTTCAGTCACAATAAGTAACACTGATGTATTAAGCCTGCGGACGTTGTGAGCTCTCTGCATTTTCAGGTCTGTGGGTACATTTGCTCGTGCACTGGACTGCACGAGTACCGTTCGTCAACCTAGTCTTCATATGAGCTCAGCGGCTGCCAGTAGAGATATCACATTGGTAAATGTTGCATCGTTTGATGTCTGTTAATTCTTGATTTGTGCTGTGCTTGTTCATAGGTTTCTCACTTAAGTAACAAGTTAACATTATCGACTGGGTTTTGTTTTTAAAAATAAAAGATTACAAGTACATGGATAAACAAAATAATATTACTTAACAGCACTAATCAAGGAATAGTACTAGCAGAAGTTTCAATAGTGTTTTGCAAAGTTTTATCAGGAAGTAACTGTTAGCCAGACATAGTTAATAAACTAAAGTATATCCTGAACCATAAAATTTAAATCATATACTGATTTATTAATAAAATAGTCAGAAAATCAATGTTGCATACCACTCTGTTTACAGTTCAATGCCATGCACACATTACATCGCAGTGGTTACGACATTGGCAAGGCCATTGGGAGCCTGGTGCCGCCGGGGGGTCCGGTCTTGTGCCGGGACGAGATGGAGGAATGGTCCGCCTCTGAGGCCAACCTGTTTGAAGAGGCCCTCGATAAATATGGGAAAGACTTCATTGATATTAGACAAGACTTTGTGAGTGCAATGTGTCTTGAATGACAAGTGTTCTGATCTGAGCACAACAAATGAGGCATGTCATGGGAAAACCAGGCTTAATGCAAGTGCGTAAAGTTTCGTCCCAGATCAGCCTGTGCAGTCCGCGCAGGCTGATCCGTGATGGCACTTTCTGCCTACAGTGGATTTAAGTCTAGGAGAGACAATAAAAATACCATAAAAGCGGAAAGTGCCGTCCCGGATCAGCATGTGCAGACAGCATAGGCTGATCTAGGACGACACTTTACGCACTTGCATTAAGCCCAGTTTTCCAACGATATGGCTCCAATAGATCTTAGGCTTCCTAGCGCTGACGAAAATAGCCAATGACTACCAAGTCGTCAGAAATTATTTTAAAATAAGGCATAGTAAAACATTATCGGAAGAAATATTTTGGAATAAAGGGTATTTATACAATATCAAAACATTTGCTTCGAAATTTTATTTCTTATTGCAAACCTGGCAAATGAAAGCCTATAACTGGTTATTACATGAATGAAGTTATGATTGTTTTAAATCTGGTTTAAAACACTTATTTTTAATTTGCTCAATTTGGACTTTCCAATGTATATTACATACAATTTAGAACGTTACATAATATTCCTGGTTTATAGTTTGTTAAAAATGAACATAAAAAAAGAACAGCATTTAAAGGAAATAACCCAGTTTGTAATATTTTAGTATATGAAGAGTTTTGTCACCTAAATATTTTACAATTGCAGGAAATGTTAGTTGCAGCATAAGGGAGGCAACTCACGTTATAAAATTTCAATTTTTCAGTTACCCTGGAAATCCATAAAAAGTATTATTGAGTATTACTACATGTGGAAGACTACAGACAGATACGTTCAGCAGAAACGTATCAAAGCTGCAGAGGCAGAAAGTAAACTGAAACAAGTCTACATTCCTAACTAGTAAGAACTGCTTTCATCAAGAAAACAAATTTTCTCTTGAAAATTCAATGTTCATGTTTTGTCAGAGAATGTAATCAATGGTATCATGTTTGTTTTATGCTGATTGTAATGTTTAGCTTGTGTTTATGGAAATATTAGATCACTTTACAATCTTCACCTTTATTTTTTCAGAGCACTAGCCTATTATCTAGTTTCTTAGCAAAACCACTAGCCTAAAAGGTCTTTTACTAGCCCGAAATCTTGCAATAAAGCACTTTGAAAATGCAATAAAATACACTGAATTATGTCGTTTTTTTAACAGTAGTCAAATATCAATATGAGGCGCGTCGTGGGAAAACCGGACTTAATGCGTGTGCATTAAGTGTCGTTCTGGATCAGCCTGTGCAGTCCGCACAGGCTAATCCAGAATAGCACTATCCGCTTTAATGGTATTTTCTGTGTCAAGGAAGTCTCTTCTAAAACATAAATCCACTGCCTACGGAATATGCCGTCCCGGAATAGCCTGTGCGGACTGCACAGGCTGATCAGGGACGACACTCTACGCACATGCATTAAGCCCGTTTTTCCCACGACACGCCTCATATATTCTGTAAATGTGGGTGATGAAAATAAAATATCTCTGTTTGGTAAACATTCAAAACTTCATAACATTGTTTCATGATATTTTGCTGAAAAAAACAAACAGCAGCCTAGGCTAGTTCCTATGAATTTTCACTAGCCTAAAATTAAAAGCACTGACCTAGGACTTTGGGCTAGTACTGAAATTGCAAGCAGTTTTTTTTCATGGTCTTGAAATATACCAGTATTGGTAAAAACTATTGTTCTGTATTGGATTGCACAGTCTACTTTGTGTTTTTTTCAGCAACAAACCCAATCCAGCGGCAATCAATGGCAAAATCAATGGTATAGACGGACAGGTGTCTGGTCGTGCTTGTGAAAGCTGCTATGGTATGTTTATTTTATAAATATGTAAGGTTTGAAAAAAAGCACCGCTTATAGAGGTTCAGATTTTGCATATACCGGTAAATGCAAATTAAAGTTAAATGCTGATTTTCAAACCATAGAAAATTAGTTTTGAAATTAAACCACTGTGCATGATGTTTAGTATCAGTTTTTAGCCAGTTATAATCTCTAATTTTTTGCATATCGCATTGCATGTTTCAATCAAGGAAGTGTTTAATATTCATTGATTATATGACTAAGAAATTAAAGCCCAACCAAATATTTCTATTTTACAAGATTTGAATTCAGCTGCCCACTTGGGTCAGTGACATTCTTGGGGCCTGACAAAATATTTTTTAAATTATTATAATTATCAGCAATAGGAAAAGTCAGTCAAACTGCTTATTACCATTTTACAAATTGAAACTTCAGCTGCCCACTCGGGCCAGTGGTATTCCTGGGGCCCAACCCACATGCAGTGCCGATTGTGTTCATCCTGTTGGATCTACTGGAAGAAGTATGGAGGCCTGAAAATGCCCACCAGGCTTGGTATGGAGCTTTTCATGCATTCATTGAACTACCAGGGCTCAATTTACCATGCACCAAATTGACTTTATGCGACAAATTTAAACATTTTAGTAGAGAAAATACAAGATTTTATTCACATGAGCATATGAAGTGCAAAAAATGAGGTGGATTTCAGTCTTGTAAAGTAAATTTGACCAAAGAAAATATTTACCCAATATGGAGCCCTGGTTATCCTGATTCTGAATATTGCTACTCCTCTATTAGTTTGGTTGTACAAACAATAGTTTGGTGTTATGAACAGTATTTGAGGCACGTCGTGGGAAAACCGGATGTAATGCATGTGCGTAGTGTCGTCCCAGATTAGCCTGTGCAGTCTGCACAGGCTAATCCGGGACGACACTTTCCGCCTACAGTGGAGTTATGTTTAGAAGAGAAATCCTTGAAATAGAAAATATCATACAAGCGGAAAGTGCCATCCTGGATTAGCCTGTGCGAACTGCACAGGCTAATCTGGGACGACACTTTCCGCACATGCATTAAGCCCGATTTTCCCACGACTAACCTCATTTATTGTTAGCTGTTGGCTATCTTCTGGTGCATTGGAAAAAGGCAGTTTAAGGCATAGAGAATACTAGGTTAGTGATGATAGGTTTATTAAGCAAGGCTTAGAAAACCTGAACAACGAGACTTGGTCAGTTGTTCAGGTTTTCATGCCAAGCAAATAAACTTATCTTTAATAAACACTTACCTGGTATTCTATTTTTCCTTTCATTTTCTGTCTTTTATTTTGAAAATAAACGAAAGAAAATTGCAAAATAACACAATAAACATATAATGATGTCACAAAAATCAACAAAATGATGTCATTATACTGCGCGAGTTTGCTGTATTCCACAGTGTGGAAAGACAGCTAAGTTTATCCCACGGGGTGTTACTTTGTCAATGCAGGCGTGATGATCGTATAAAATAGGCTTGGTTATGTTTGTGATGTGTTAAAAAGTTCACACAGCTTTGGCTTTCAGTTGCTTATTTTGTTGAGTAACAAAGTTTAATGTAGGTGCACAACACGTGCCATAATTCTTGTATTAGACGAGCTATTCTTGGGTTGCTATTACTATTTCATATCATTTAACATACATGAATCATAACTTGTTTGTACATGTATTATAGATGTTATTTGTATTCCTTTAAACAGATGGTGAAAGGCCAGCACCTGCACAGAGACAAGGTCACATAGCTTTGTTGTTGTTGAATTAATTGTGTGTTTGTTCTGTGCATCATACATTGGTCTAAAATGCAGTAATGTTTGAAATAAATAATACCGGGTACATATAATTATGCTGATGTGATGCAGGACTTACCTGCATTAAGGCTAATCTGATCATGTGTGTAATCTTACAGTTATATCATGTTTATCAAATATTTATGCTTATTTTCAGAAAGGGTAGCTCAAAACAATTTGCTGCGACTTCATAGGTGCACCATTACAGGTTGTGGAAAGGTATGACAACACACTTGTAAAGCTTGCAAACTCGTCAGTATGAGCCAGTAAATTTAATTCTTACTACCTTTATTAACTTTATAAATATTATTGTAAAATTTAATTGTTGAAAACATAATTGGAAGCATAAAAATGGAAAAGATATCTGCAAAATTGTCCATTCTTTACATATGTCTAAGAATTATGCTGGCTATTCACCCTGCATGTGTGCTGCTTCAACAATTTTAGGAGTTCAGGATGAAAACCCATCTTGCTCGTCACCTGGCCACAGCCCATGGGCTAGCGATCCGGGCAGGAAGCCCACGCCCGGTGATGAAGACCCGGGCGGCATTTTGTCTCGTCACTAGCGCCCTTACCCGAATCTCGAGGTACTTATGCAAGGATCTCCTACGACCGCGACACTCCGCCCGGGCTCCATTCATACCCATTAACGTCGCTGTCATCAAACAGGAATGTAAGTACAGGTGGCCCTAGGCAGGTACTAGCCAAATTGTTCAGTTTTACAAGATTACTGTTATTTAAAATTATTGTCCCTGGACCCCATTATATTTCAGTAATCTTTGCCCATTTTGACTACTGGCAACACTATCATAAGTTGTATAGGACAGTTGTTTTTTTAGTGATCGTGTCTGAAAAAAAAAAAAAATTTATGTAGATTAATAAATTTACCATATTGTCTAAATGTGCATTCTAGATGCTTGTATGATGTTTTTCTGTTATTAAGTGCAATTAAATATTTATAATTGTTTCACTCAATGATATGAAGAACAGGTTTTTTTCGACTGCATCTACCTTTGAATAACACATCAAATTACAATATACTTGCAGGTCAGGCCAGATTGACAGAGAAAGGGGGTAACTACAAGTTGCCAAAGCATCTGACTGCCCGGACGCGTATTCAGCCGGTTGTTGGACGACTGGGCATTGACGTGAACCAGCAGAAACCGGCCATTCTGGAGCGACCCAACGGCCCCGCAAAACAGCCGGATAAGCTCATGTTCCCACCTCTCTCACCATCCAAACGTAAGCACTATCAGTAACTAGTAACAATATCCCGTTAAAATTGGCCAGTCTACTCTTTAGTATTTTGTCTCAGTATGATTTTATCTACAAACTGGAGAATGGTGTACTCTAAGTCTTGCGCAATTAGCCTCATAAGCCATAATTAAAATACAATGTGTAGGCAAGGCGCAAGAGACATTTGTATTTAACTTAAGCAATAGTTATTGAAGTATTATAGTAAAACATGTAAATATTGTTTTGTGTATTAGTTTCTCGAGTTAGATAAAGAGTATACATGTAAGTTGTAAATACAAAATTTGTCGTTTTAAAGAATTTGTAGCCAAAGTTTGTGGGCATGTTATAGTAGTTGTACAAGTTTGCTTTAAAAGGAATATTTTTGCCATGTTTTCTTGGTAAGAGGTATTAGTTTGACAAGTAAGAAGTAAGCTATGCTATAGATAGTAGTGGAATGTAAGATATTTCCTTAAACAGAACATAATGTACATTTGTATGTATAACATGCAAGTTATAGAGATTGTGAAGTTTTGTAAATAATGCAATATCCACTTCGGTCTTTGACAATGTCGTTTTCATGAATTAATTGGTTTTGTTGGTAGTACACGTGTACTAAATATGTAATTATTAGATCTAAGAAAAATAGAGGAAAATTGTGAATTCCTGTTTTAATTACTTCCAGTGGTAGGCTATTGTGTGTTGACATTAAATTGAAGTTTTTTGTTTCAGGAATGAAGTTTCTCGAGCTAAATTCACTCGCTAATTCGGATGTGAATATTTCAGAGAAGCCCATGGAATCTGTCAATAAGTCTCCGAATATGGGGCCTTCAATAATGAAAAAGAGAGGCTATGAGCATAGCAATGGCTTAGATTCTGGTAAGGACGTCTATGAAAAATACAGCTTGTTAGTTGGGTGTCATACCAAAGTCTGGAGAAGAAAATGATATTGATCTGTTTGTGCATTTCTACTTCTTGATGGTAATGAATGTGTAAGTTCAGTAGGTTAGTTGGTGGAAATGACTGCAATTGACAATTCACTATAAGATTTATATCCACGCCTAATTAGGTCATACTCTTACTAACACCATTGACAGTAAACAAATATTTTTACAATACATACCAGTCAGATAATTAAGTCTTAGCATTATGATAAAAACAAAGAACAATTGTCAAACCTTGTGGTATCACCAATTGGCACAATTCATTTACTGCCATATTCTACATCTTTGAAATGATTTTATTTGGGGAAAACCATGTTACATATTGATAACCAGTATATGTTTCGTCAAGGCTTGCACAATGCACTGTCTGTTACAGCCCCGTTAGCCAAGAGACCCAACATGGGGATGCTGAGACAGCAGGCTAATCTCGCCATGAGGCCGCAGATGGTATTAAAAATAAATGTGACCATATGATTGAAAATATCCAAGACCTGTGTGCATTTTGTTAACGTACACACTTTGTAACTTTATAAGACATAGTATGGTGGTGATATTTCTCTTTTAAGCAGGGCAGTTGTCACTTACTGGCACAAGTATGTGCACTTAGTACTGGTAAACCACTTAGATCGGCTACGCTTGCCCAGGGAAAGTTTGAGTAGGTTAACTGACCACCATGATATGAATCATCCAAAATCCAAAGAAACAGATATTTCTCTTTCACTGATTTCCTGTTTTTTTTTATGGCAAATGTTATGCACAAATATTGCTTGAATTTGCTGGTTCTGTTCCGCAATCAAAAGTTTTTGTGGAACCTATTGGTGGATATGAAAACTAATTGGAAACTACCAGTATGGAAAATTCCTCTCCTGAAGTGTTCATGAAATTTATAATTTGACATTTGTAACAGAATGGCAGTTCCCTGTTAATGGCTTAGCCATACTAGGGTTTTAACGTAAGTGTGAACAAACTAAACTTTCAATTCAAAATTACCTGTAAAAGAAACCTGTTTCCGAATAGGTATGAAAGGATTATTTATAACAGAGTTGAATATTACTGCAGTTCATTTCATATTGTTACTTTTACCTTCTTTGTACTCTTGTCCAGCGTCCTGGAATGATGAACCACCAGATGAATGGCCGGGGTCGCATGCTGCCCAAGGGTCTGAAGGGCATGCAGATGTTCAGCTGGATAGATGCACCCGATGATGTGTACTTCATTGCTACCAACAACACAAAGTAGGGCAACAAATAATACCAAAGCTTTGAAGTTTTACATTTTATGATCTCATACGAGTCAACGGTGAATAAACCAGCTTTGATATTTTCAGTTTTATCATCTTATTAGGACCGTTACTACAACCAATTCACTGGTACTTCCTTCTTTAAAAGTATACATTCATAATTATATTATAAGTAATATCCGTTTTCTTTCAAATCCAATGTTCATTACATTTACTTATACATAGGACTTTATAATGATGTTCTATAACTGACAACGATATGTTAATGGAGTTTGATATTCTGTATTTGTAAAATATATATTAGGTAGAAAAGTGTATAGAGAATTATACATATGCAATGGTCATGTTTTTCTCACATTGTATTCCTTCTAGTGCATTTGTGCTCGTCTTTTATGATCTTTCTAAAAACTAAGTGTATTAACGTGACTTCTGTTGAACCTCATAGGAAACTAAGGAAGCAGTTACAGAACACAGAGTTCAAGAGGGCCGCTCGTAATCCATGGAGGTCGCTACATGTGAAGCCCCAGCATGGAGAAGATGTGGTCGTGCTTGAATAGCCTTGACCCCTGGGAACTCTGGATGCGACTTGGCAATGACTTTGCCCTCTGCGAACTCTGGACGCGACCTTGGGGACCTGGCAAAGACTTTGCCCTCTGCCAACTCTGGACGCGACCTTGGGTGCCGAAATCATTATCATTATATTGTCATAGTCATTAACACAGTCAGGGTTTTGCATGTTCTGCTGCAAACTTCTTTACTGCCAGCAGTAAAATGGCGTTAATTATAATTATTAGATACTGTTCTTTCTCTAGAAACTTCTGATTAAAATTGGTTATTTTTTCAAATCATATAAGAAACAAAGTTAAGCTTTCTTTGCAAAGATGAGCATTTGCTATTTAAATATTAAGTACTGATAGTTTATATTTTTGTCATCTGATTGACTTTCTGATTGTATTAGTATTTGTGATTTAAAGCTTGTATATCAAATTTTGCAATTACAGAGATACACAGTTGGAAAGATGATGCTTGCATATCTGCGAATCTTGTTTTTGTCAAACCATATCTAAGTTGGTTGTGGGCTAACTTACATTTTCTCAATGTATTTAAATGAGGTGTGTCTCTGGAAAACCGGGCTTAATACATGTGCGTTAAGTGTCTTCCCGGATTAGCCTGTGCAGTCTGCACAGGCTGATCCGGGATGGCACTCTGCTTTTGTGGTATTTTCTGTTTCAAGGACGTCTTTTCTAAACATAAATTCACTGTAGGCGGAAAGTGTCGTCCAGGATCAGGCTGTGCGGATTGCACAGGTTGATCCGGGACTACACTTTAGTCACATGCATTAAGCCTGGTTTTCCCACGATACGCCTCAAATTATCAATCTGTAAATATTATGTTGGCGTGATTAGTGCGTTTGCTGTCAAGTATTTTATGTGCATATGTATTATTCCTAAATAACAGAATTGGAAATCAAATTTTTCAGTCGGATATAGGAATTATTTGAAAGTAAGGCCATACCAATTCGATTTTATGTTTAGCGTCCTCAGGCTGGTAGGTTTTAGGCTGCCTGAACGAAAAAAACAACATTTTTGAAAATGTGAATAATCGAGGTGGAAATCGTATAATATTTGTTAAATATAGTGTGCAAGTAGTCAATTTACACAGTTAAATTTACTGTATTACAGTAGGTTCCCAATATGAAGAGGATATAACAGTTTTGCAAGTTAACATTTGCTGTAGCTTGTACCACTGCCATAAATAAGTTGTGTTTTCTTATCGACTTGTTGTTTGTTTTTTCCTGCCTGGTTGGTAGGTTTCGAAAAATCATGAGGACGCTAAACACAGAATCAAATTTGTATGGCCTAACATGTTTGAGTGATTAATATAAACAATGAATTGGAATATTAGCTTGGTAAAACAATTTCTGCTGAATCAATCTACGTAGCAAGTTGTAAAACATTTGGATAAAAATGTATTGTGAATAGCAAAAATGATTGTGAATGAAATTACAACATTTGTCTGGTTTCACCGAAAAAAATATTGGATATATATGTAATTATCAATGCTAAGTTTTCTTTTGGCAGTATAAAATATAAATTATGTCTTTAGTCTATTACCACAACATACAAATGATGTGTTCATATTTAATTATAAGTTATTCATTATGTTTAAATTGTTGTGCATGATTTGAATCATGTTAAAAGAAAGCTTAGATAATTTTGAATCAAATGTATTAATTTATGCAACAATACCATGGCTGTTTTTCTTTCAGTATCTGTTAAAGACCAAATGTGCCAATATGTGTTGTGACTTCTGGTAAAATCAAAAACAGAATGTTAACCCAGCGTATTGAGATATTAGGCTTGTCGTGGGAAAACCCGGCATAATGCATGTGCTTAAAGTATCAGCCTGTGCAGTCTGTACAGGCTGATGGGGGACAACACTTTCCGCTTTTATTGCTTTTTTTGTTTCAAGGACGTCTCTTCTAAACATAAATCCACTGTAGGCGGAAAGTGCGGTCCCGAATCAGCTATGCAGGCTGCACAGGCTGATCCGGGACGACACTACGCACATGCATTAAGTCCAGTTTTCCCACGACACGCTTGGTAGGTATTTGATGTATTTCTTCATGCTTGTATTCGTGTTTTAAGGTTTTCTATAACTTTTTCAAGTACACTGACACTATTGAAGGTATTTGAACATGGATAAGTACAGAAACCAGAACATACAAAAATGGAAATGTAAAATATTACCACCGAGTGTGACTATCTTATTGTAGGTGTAAAGGTTATTGCACATGATTGAATGAGTAATGGGGTAGCGCTTGTGGCAGAAACTGTAAATTCTTAACTGCATTTGGCTGTAGCTCAACTCAGAGCTATTGTTGTACAATGTTTCACAGAAATGCTTTCTTATTAATCTGTGTGGTTGATTGGAGCACCATTTGGCACCAGCATTAGTGCAGTACACACAAAAGAGACGCAGCATACTTCATCACTTGTCATAGACTAAGACAGTAGATCAGACTTGTAATGGTGATCAGTCATTTGAGACTAGCTGGGTATGTAACCCAGTGTCAGAGTAAACTGTGACCATACATGCGTGTTAGTTTAACTTGTTGGGAATTGTACGAGTGGCTGGAAACAGGACGCACGGCTACGAACGTTCTCAATCTAAAACTTCGTCTCAACTTAAAATGAGGCGTGTCGTGGGAAAACCGGGCCTCATGCATGTGCGTCAAGTGTCGTCCCAGATCAGCCTGTGCAGTCCGCACAGGTTGATCAAGGACGACACTTTCCGCCTACAGTGCATTTATGTTTAGAAGAGACTTCCTTGAAACAGAAAATACCATTAAAGCGGAAAGTGCCGTCTCGGATTAGCCTGTGCCGACTGCACAGGCCAATCCGGGATGACACTTAACGCACATGCATTAGGACCGGTTTTCCCACGACGCGCCTCAAATATTGACAAATACAATTGGTGGTTACATATTTGTCTCAAATTTCATTGGCTAATACTTTAAGTTGAGACTGAGTTTGAGATTCATAACTGTACTAGTTGTGGGGCCAGTACGCAGTAGTCGTTGTTGTAAATAGACTTTACAGATGTTGTTGAATACTTTTGACCAATGAAATTTAGTTGATCCTAACAGGGGAAAGCTTTCTCTAGCCCCCATGATTCATCATGTGTGATTCCAATACAAACAATAACATGATTGATTGTGTATATTGCACTCCATGCGTCCAGCCAGCCCTATGACTACACACCTTATCCATCTTAAATTTACTCGCAACTTGAAATGCTAACCAATGAAATCCGTTCTTACATAGTTGGCTTTGAATTCCATTGGCTAATATTCTTAAGTTGAGACTAAAAGTTGGAGATTGAGAACTTTTGTAGTCATGGGGTCTGGGTCCATATTCCAGAAACATCTTAATGATATCTTAACCTTAACCTTAAAATCAACATTTTATTTTAACTGTTTATTTCGCTTTTACAGTGCATTGTGTTAAGTGTTTATTCAGCATCACCTAACATATTAATGTTTGTATGAATAAATATAAAAACAGTCACAAATTTGTATGCAGTTTTTAAAATATAACATTTTGAAAATATTAACTTAAGAGAAAATATTTGAAGATTCGCTTAAAATGTTTCTGGAATCTGGCCCCTGGTCTTTACTTGAGATACTTAAATTGCTTGATTATTCTTATTATGAGGTTGATGCTAATATTTTTTTCAGACTGAATGGGATTATGCTTTTTGAAATCTATTGGTTCAGTTTAAAAAAAAGCAATTTATATGGGTAACATTTGTACTTATTTTCATGATCTGTCCATTTAATACGTACATTGTAATTAAGATTTACATAAAGTCGATACTAGTAATCATTTATTAATCGAATGCATATTTGTGGTTATATGGTTTTTATTGTTCAGCTTAAAATTAACACAAGAATACTTCGTAATTGCTAGTTATTTGGTCTAGTCACGAGATGTAGATCATAAGATCGTAAAATATTGCCGAAGTAACAATAAATTCTTCGATTTAATTCGCTTTACCATGCATTTCAAACATTATTTCGAATAAGAAATATGATTGGATTTGTTTGAACGCTAGAAACCAATAATATGTGCTGGTTATAATATATTGTACGCATGTGGACGCACTTGCCATGTTGATATTTCGCTGATAGCTGAGCTGTCGTTTGTTGTTTTGTACATGTGACATTCATTTCATCGCATCACCATTTGTGCAAAGACAGTCAATATTTGACATGGACGTGTATTCACGTTCACTTTGCAGATTTGTATCAGATGAAAATGGGCGGGGTGCGCTGTGTTAGTTCCTCTGAGCAGGTCGCGGCAGTTTTCACTTGTGAGGACTGTTATTTTCAAACCGTTTTGATTGTCAAAAGGAAAAATAGTGGTGTTAATAAACTAAGGAAAACCAAGTTTCTCGAAATTTAAAAGAATATGTATCACCATGACTGGAACAAGTTTCAGAGATAATCTGCAACATTCCTGCAAAGTTATTTAGATAACAACTACAAGATGTTAAATAGAGAACGCCCCGTTCATTCTTGATAAAACAAACGGCATTAACTATTTTCTGCTTCAGGAAGTTTTTCCCCGATATGTTTCTAATGCACATTACGAAAACGAACTTGTATAACTAAATTTAATCCAGCAAGGTTTTCAATTAATAATACGATGTTATTTTGATCGGACGATAGAATTGAAGAAATGATGTTAGTCGACTGCTCTGGGACAGTGTACAGTATCTCTCCGCCCATCAGACATTCTTCTCCTGCGTCATTATTTATTTGATGTCTCATTGAGAATGATAACAGTGTAATATACCATGTTTCTACCATGCTGGACTTGTGTTTTATGTACCCCAAACCACTGGCAGTTGTATCTTAAAATATTTGACCACTCGAAATATGCGGACTTCTCACCGATGCTCCCCATATTCTGGCCATATTAAAATGTGTAATGACGATTTTTGGTATCTATTATTTTTAAAATGCAGATGAAATTGATAAAATAACGTGAAATCAGATTGAAAAAAAATACGAAGGAAATACTAAAATGTCGAATGAATAAACATAAACGCGTGTCGACGTTTGTTTCGTTTATACGCGTTATATAACTTAAACTGTCGTGTACAAATGTATTGGAGGATTCGGCTGTACAGTAAGAAATATTATGTGATTAACACCTAGTTAACTGTGCGGTTTACAACGTTGTTTTTTTTTACTTCCATTTTAATTTGAAGTATATGGTGATTTACTTCTATCGGTTTGTTTTAATTTATGTCACTATTTCTGTTGTAAGATCGTACATGCACACTTTAATCCTCACACTAAACAATAACAGCATCAATGTACACTATTATGATATTAAACGGCAGTAGTTGTCTATGAGTTAACTATGCGTCCGTTGAGTAACATTTCATTTAGGTACAGACTAAGTCATGTTGCAGTAGGTCACCATGCAGTCACGGACAAGGGTATTTCTACCTCGGTAACAAGATTGTTCTAAATACATGTAAACGGTAGAATATCCGATATTTGGCAGTATTATTTCATGTATCCGACGTAATTACGTACACGTGTATCTCAACCCATGTAAATGATCATAGTATGACTTTGTACTAAAAATGTTACTGTGAAAGAATTCGAGTAAACGAACAAGTAACTTCTTATAATCTATTTAAAAAAAAAGTTAAACATGGTTAATCGGATTATGAATGTGCGAAGGCAAGGAATGCTGTAATAGAACCAGCAGCGTTTGATTACATTGAATTAACGGGTTCAACATGGTGGTTGCTTATGATTTATAAATAGGCGTAAAAATATGTTTCAGGTTACCCGACCTACCCTAAAAAAAGGCCCCGAACCTAGAACATTTTATCGAGTGTCAGATTTTTTTTTATTTACTTTTTTTTTCAATAATTAAATGTTGTTGTCCTTTTTATAAATAGTGTAAAGTAATCTTTACTTCTAGTCAATAAACATATAATTGTGTTTAACCATTTTATTAGACAATTATACGTTCCACTTCTGCCATTACTTGTAAATATTTATACTTATTCATATTATGTAGGCTATGAGCTTGTATAAGCTTTATTGCTGAATAAATGTTGTTGTTGTTGTTTTGTTTCGAAAGCATTCACTCAAAATGTTTAATGATATTTCCAACATGGTTTGAATATTCATTCAGTTTTAGAATCTTCAAGTTGACCATTTACAAAACTATTAAAAAAAGTTAACAAATCCCTACCTACCTACCCTAATTTTGTTGGGCATGTAACCTGAAACAAACATATTCTTCGTTACGCCTTATTAATATATAGGCACGTACATTAAAAACGCAGCATGATGATACAACAACATATTGTAATTTGGCTCAACACAAAAACGTTGAAAACGTTTATCTATTATGCAGCAATAATACAACAGTGTTATATGTGTGTAATTTCATCAGCCGAAAGCACATGGTAACGTTTATGATTATATACATATAAACAAACAGTCAATATGCAAATAACCCGTTTTAGTCCATTTCTTCTACAGTGGGCCCCTGACGACCGGAACTTCCGGTTGACCCAGGCTGACCTTGAGCTCCGTGCAGTTTGACCATGATGGGCGAGCAATGCTTCTGAACTTCCTCCAGTTTGTGTTCTAACTCTTCCTTCTCCGCCAGCGAGTTATTGTCCAGCCACTTCGAGCACTCCTCACAAATCTGCTTCACTTTCCCCTTGTCGGCAGCTAACAACTTCATGTCGTCTGCGTCAGTCACCGCCTGCTTCACGCTGAACACGTAGTTTTCCGTAGCAACTGATTCTCTCGCTGTTTCTCGTCCTCCTTGCGATATTTCTCCGCCTCGTTCACCATTCTCTCCATGTCTTCCTTGGACAGGCGACCTCTGTCGTTCGTGATGGTGATGTTGTTTCCACGCTTGGTGCTCTTGTCCTCGGCTGTCAAGTTCATGATGCCGTTAGCGTCAATATCGAACGTAACCTCTATTTGAGGTACACCCCTCGGGGCAGGCGGGATTCCCGTGAGGTCAAATGTGCCTAGGAGATTGTTGTCTTTGGTCATGGCCCGCTCTCCCTCGTACACCTGTATCGTGACGGCAGGTTGATTGTCCGAGTACGTGCTAAATGTTTGCGTGGCCTTAGTTGGCACTTTAGAGTTTCTCTCGATCAACTTCGTCATCACTCCCCCGGCGGTCTCGATGCCCAGTGACAGCGGCGCTACATCTACCAGCAGGACATCCTTGATGGCCTCCGAGCGGTCCCCGGACGATATAGCGGCCTGGACAGCAGCGCCGTACGCCACCGCCTCATCCGGGTTGATGGACTTGTTAACTTTCTTGCCGTTCATAAACTCCTAAAGAAGCTTCTGGATCTTAGGAATGCGGGTGGAGCCCCCGACCAATACAACCTCGTGTATCTTGGACTTGTCCAGTTTCGTATCTCGCAGAGCCTTCTACACCGGCTCCATGGTAGCCCGGAAGAGGTCCGCACACAGCTCCTCGAACCGAGCACGCGCTATCTTTGTGTAAAAGTCCTGACCATCATACAAAGCGTCTATCTCGATGCTCGCTTCCGTTCCACTTGACAGCGTTCTCTTGGCGCGCTCGCACGCTGTTCGCAGACGACGAAGACTTCTGGAATTCTTGCTTATGTCCTTGCCGTATTTACTCTTTAACTCTTGCACGAAATGGTTCACCATTCTATTGTCAAAGTCCTCCCCGCCGAGATGAGTGTCGCCTGCGGTGGATCGCACTTCAAACAGCGAGCCCTCATCTATCGTCAGTATAGACACGTCAAATGTACCACCTCCAAGGTCAAATATCAGGACGTTCTTCTCTCCCTTGAGATTCTTGTCCAGTCCGTAGGCCAGGGCCGGTATTCACAAAGCTCCTTAGGAAAAAACTTAAGTAAATTTCTTAAATTCATAAAATTCCTTAAGTCTCTGGCTGTTTTATATCTACCTATGTTTACATAGTAATGGTTTTAACTAGTAAATATTGCAAAGATGTTTCATATTTTACCCTTTTGTGAACAGTCATCAACGGATTTCACATAGAAAATTTGATCTAAAATTTTCACTTAAGTACAACTTAATTAAGATTTCCCTCAGGAGCTTTGTGAATACCGGCCCAGTGCAGCAGCAGTCGGCTCGTTGATAATTCGGAGGACGTTTAGACCGGCAATTGCTCCGGCGTCTTTTGTGGCGCGTCGTCGGGCGTCGTTGAAATACGCCGGAACTGTAATAACGGCGTCCCTGACTTTATTTCCCAAGTATGCCTCAGCCGTTTCCTTCATTTTCGTGAGCACCATAGAACCGACCTCTTCCGGTGAGAATCGCTTGGTCTCCCCCTTAAACTCGGCTTGAATCTTCGGTTTGCGGCCGTCATTCACAACCCGGAAGGGCCAGTGCTTTATGTCACTCTGGACGCTTGCATCGCTGAACTCTCGGCCGATGAGACGCTTGGCATCAAAGATTGTGTTCTCAGGATTCATGGCGGCCTGGTTTGTTTGCGGCGTCGCCAATCAGCCTCTCGGAGTCTGTGAACGCCACATAACTGGGCGTGGTCCGGTTTCCCTGGTCGTTAGCGATGATCTCTACTTTCCCGTGCTGGAACACTCCGACGCACGAGTAAGTCGTGCCGAAGTCGATGCCGATTGCTGGAACTTTTCCGCTCATCTTGTTCTCTCTTGTGCACAGTAATACAATAAAACAATCGCAGAATTATCAAGTATGCAAACTGATGATTGAATGCTGGTGTTTCTGTATGTTTTTAATTGTCCGTGTAGTTTATTCGTCTTCTTTTTATAATAGTTGTCTTTTCATACTGATTTGTGATTCGTTTGACCGCGCTTATATACTGCTTCGGGATATTCTTCTGACACATTCGTTTTATAAATAGATCGTCACGAAAAGCGACTATTTAGAAGCCTAACCATCTCACAATCACGCATGGGAGGCTACTCCACAGTGTTTCAGTACTTTCGTTTGTGTTTGAGTTGTCTACCATCCACTGGCAGGGGTATTTATTCAATATTTATCGATCGATGCGCAGTACTGATATTTGGTCGCGCATACTGATTAATGCTCTGTCTGTAACTACAATTATATCATTCAACGAAAGAAGTCAATATTGCATTGCATCAGTTTTTTAACTATAGAACTACGAGTACTGAAGTATTCCACTAGGCATTTACACCCTACGTTTAGAGAGTAGGCCTAGACCAACGTTATCCCCCATTGCCTACAATAGTCAGATGTAGTACGAAGATCTTAAGTTAATGCGGCAAGGACTTCCCGCTAAATCAAAATCGAAGCATCGGATGTATAAACAGATCACATGCTAATCCACACCAATTTGAAATCATGGTCATCTGTTCAAAGTTTATCAGATGATCATACAATTGCTTAAGAATTCAAGCTGGACATGTTCAGAATGAGGCTATAGTACAGCTTATGCAACTATCAATATTTTCTCCCGGGGTGGGGGGCGGCGGGTTCTACCAGGGGAATTTGACTTATTTCATCTTTAAGGGTCTAATTCCCCACCCTAGAGCCAAGCATTTTTGTCTAAATCACCAAAGTGGGAAAGTTGTGTGCAAAAGCCGGCGTCTAAATTTCCCAATATTACCAGGATCTATAAAATCCGACCAGTCTATTTCCCGGGTCCCGAAATTCTTTGGTGTGCCAAATCCCCGCCTGTCGGGAATGGCTTTCAGTCTAAGTCCCCTATAAGACCGCTGCTCCCCCAAGGGGGGGAATATTAAATCCGATCAGTCTATTTCCCAGGACCCGAAATTCTTTGGTGTGCCAAATCTCCGCCTGTCGGGAATGGCTTTCAGTCTAAAGTCCCCTATAAGCTCGCTGCTCCCCAAAGGGGGGGGGGGGGGGGGAATATTGGTAGGTGCATTACCGCCTGCCAACATCTCAAGCGTCAATGTTGGAGGTTGCGAAGTGAAATGTGTAGATCAAGTAAGAGACCTTGGTGTACGCATAAACAATACTTTAAATTTGACAGACGTACTAGAAAGAAATGCCAAATTGCGCATGTCTATATTGCAGCTGAGGTTTAGTACCTGGCATGGTCGTATTCATTCGCACCTTGATTTCTGCAATGTCCACACAGGCTAATCCAGAACGACACTTACCGCTGTTATTGCATGTTCTGTTTCAAGTCTCTTCTTAACAAAAATCCACTGTAGGCGGAAAGTGTCGTCCCGGATTAGCATGTGCAGACTGCACATGCTAATCCGTGACGACACTTTACTCACATGCATTAAGCCCGGGTTTCCCACGACACGCCTCATTTATGTTTAAGATACTGGTCCTTGTTTTCCGAATGGTATAAGGAACCGCTTCCTATTTGAAATGTCCACTCCAACAAACTCAGGCAATATAATTTACGACACGTGGATGAAATTAACTTCATTATTCCAAAAAGTACAAGTAGAACCAAAATAGCTGACATAATCATAGTTTGCTGTAGTTGACCCAAAATTCTGGAATATGCTCTCCCAAACGAACTGAAGTGTATGGAAAAGGAATTAATTAAAAACACACCTTTTCAAAATGCTTGTAAGTTTTAACTGAAATACAAATGTAAAATGGTGGTTAAGTACACGTGTGTGAGTGTGTGAACTGTGTAAAGTGCAAAACGACTATAAAATGGTACTCTGTACACCGCTAAGTGACTTTATTATTTATTGAATGTAACGTTACTGCGCTTAAAAGTATATGAATATAATAATTAATTGTGAAACAGTAAAACTCCGGTACAGAATTGCTTAAAATTTGCCTACATTTTTGTGAAGACACTATCAGCGTGTACCAGGCGGTACGAACCCAGACCGCGTCCGAAGCCCGAAAAACCGTACTATATCGTAAGATTCATCAAATACTGTATCAGGCTATAGCCCGAACAAAGAATACTAAAAATAAATATTTTATCGCTTGCTACGACGTATTATAGAACAAAAAATCCGATGACCAAAACTTCAGTTTGGTGTGGCCTTATTTGTATAAAATGCATTTTATGTCCCGTTTGAAGAATATCACAATTTGATAAACCTAGAGGATATTTGTTGGTTTCGGTAGACTATCGGTTGTAATTCACGAATGATCATATCCAATGTTATTTTCACGAGTGGCGCAGCCACGAGTAAAATATATATTTTCTTTGATTACGAGTGAATAAAAAGTCGATATTGTACCGAAACCAACAATTGTCCTTTTTATTTTATGCTTTTTGGACAGTTTTTTTCTTTTCATTTTAATTGCTCTATCTACGTGGGTTTTATTGGAAAATATCGCGGGCCTCATATGACAATTTTGAGTCCGGCATCGTTGACGGTCCGTTTCATTGACGGTTTTAATCGGGAACCAGTATGAAACAGTGAAACAGTAAAACTCCGGTACAGAATTGCTTAAAATTTGCCTACATTTTTGTGAAGACACTATAAGCGTGTACCAGGCGGTACGAACCCAGACCGCGTCCGAAGCCCGAAAAAAAAAAAATCAGAGTAGTAATTTTCACTGTTTTAAACAGTGAATTACCAATTTTATTTCACTGACATTTCCCAATAAATTACTGGAAAGCATACAATAAAATTAATTCTATCAAAATACATGCAGTAGGAAAATGAAACGATATCAACAACAAAACATTGGAATTTCAACAGTGTTTTATTACTGTTAAACTATTTTATACAACATGCATATGTTCTTAACATACGCTGTTATCATGTGTAATTGACAGACACGAAAGACTCGTAGTCTGTCTCAGTTAATTTATGCGGACTTGAATACGGAAAAACATGAATAATACGAATAACAAGATTTTGTACAGTTGCATTGACGTGTGCATTGCGTTGCGCGATTCACCAATGATATCTACACGCAAAAAATTGTCTGAAAACGGAATGAAAACTAAATGCAACATTGAGAACGAAACATATTAAAAGCGACACGGACTAACAACCTAATCGAAATCGGTACGGTAATTAACATGTGCATATACATGTAAGTCCAAATGTCATTAATGTAAGCTTAGAAGTTATTTGGTTACTTTGTATTGTATTTTAAAGAATTAAGAAGGGAATGTATACGAAAATCATATATAACAGTATGTAGGTCTATATCTTTCATCAAAATGAACCTAAAACATCTTTCAATAAACGAAGAAAACGCCTGAGAAAAACAACGTGTAAATGAATAAATAAACAAAAGCTGTTTTCCAGCAACTCGCTTTTGTTAAAATAAATAAAGAAACAACAGCTTATTGCACATGCACACTTAAAATGACACAGAATTATATAGGTATACCGGCAGCGCCTTTTTTTTTGTGGTGAACAACTTGCCACCCGCGTTATTTTACATGCTCACAGTCGCACAGTTAACACACTCGGTCGTTTAAAGCCGTTTCTTTACACACTGATTAAAACAATTCAACCAAATCCAAGAATGCCACACTAATTGCCTAACTATTAACACTCATTAAAAGCAACACAAGATTGTTTCGTATGTTGCAAAACCGAACAACACACACACAAACACACGCACGCACGCGCACACACAACTGAATGCGACTTCATCACGAGCATACAATGATGCCCCACACAAGTTTATTATGATCTTTCTAACAATGATTGTATTAAGACTAGACATTACAACACGACATGGTTTCTAGAAGTTCTTGTCAAACATCCATTCGCGACTTCAGCGCGCATACACTGATATGTTCAAGAACTACCCCCAATGTATAACCTTACTTACGGTATGGATTGTCTATTTTCTGTTGAAGTTATATTGAGCTGGTTAAATTTGTAAGTTTAGCCAACTCATTGCTTTGATTTGCTTGTAATGTATTTTGGTCCACTAGGTGAACGGTTGTTCACTTCAATAATGGGAAAATAATATTGTTAATTTAAATGCGATTGGAGAGCATGAAAACTGTCCTCTATGTGACTGCAGCGGGTGTTGTTGATCGGAGTTTATTTTAAGGTCCGAAGCAGCATTAGGTGTGGACCAGCCCATGTGACTTTTCAGGGGAGAAAAATGGGGTCAAGTCCGAAAGAAGGCCAAACTTTTCACGAACAGGCCCATGCTAGGCGGGTACATGCCAAAAAGTATGAAAATATAATTTTGTAGTCGGGGATGCTAGAGTACTGTGGTCGATTCGATCTACTGAACTGTGAATAATCACTGCAGCTAACTCACGGGGACAGTATAACAACGCTCATCTACATCCCTACACTTCATGCGGTTTCTGCGGCACGAAGCGCATACCGACGAAGAAAAGCGCGAGGTAGATGACGCACGAGGCGGCCATAACGACGCAGGCCTCCCACACCGAGTTGCCATCCAGCGAGTAGTTGTGCAGCGCCTGCTCGCCGGTCTGGATGCACGAGCCCGGAAGTGCGTCCTCGCACGTGAACGACAGTCCCAGGATCTGCACCTTGCAGAGCGCCTGGAAACCCCACTTCAGGTAGGACACAGACGACACCCACTTCAGACCTAAAATCACGCGCAAACAGACGTAAAATTGGTCAGCAAGTCGTCTAATACTAACATAGGACTCAACGTATACACAGGTAATATATTTAAATTGTACGTAGTATATAAAGAAGTGTGTCTGGTATACCTGTAAACATAATAAGATACCGGTACAGAACAAATAACGCATACCAGTCACTGCGTATAAAAGTACATACGAAAATGCTGAAGGTTTCGAAGTCATTGTATTTGTTATATTACTAGCACATGTATATAAATATAAAACTAGTGCTACTTAAAGCAAAATCAAAGATCATGGCTAATGACCCCAAGCATATATTACTAGAACTACAAAGATATACTAAAACAACCAAACACACTTTAAGTGATAACTGCAAACGACATTTAGAAATACATGTGTAGATGATTTGTTTCTGTATGAACTCAAATACTACTTAATGTGACGAAAGAACCCCTTTACCAATCAATGAAAGCGTTGATTCTTTTAAATATCCACGGTGTTAACATAATTAAAATAATGTGCACTAAATTTCAAGAAAATGTTTTTAACATTGATTTATTTTATTAGAAAACGAAAGTAAAATGTCTACAAATATATATCGATAATGGCACTATATAGAGAGAATAGGGCGCCACCTCAAGACGCTTTAGTTTAAACCTATTTATTTAAGCTCGATTGCATCGAAAGCCTAAGACTTATAGAGACACTCTCGAGTCCGTTTCCTGGGAAAAACCAGTACTTGGTGTCTTTAGAAAAACGATTTTCGAGTGGGGTTCGAACTCGGGACCTCCTGGTCGCAAGGCGGACATATCCAGTACACCATTGCGACCCTTAGACGCTTTATCTTGAAACTTAATACAAATTGCTCCAAAAGGACGTTAATACGTATTATATATTTGTTAAACGACAAACACGAATTGACTTCTACATGTATATTACATGACGGATCTTCAAACAATATAGCCCCATAACTTACCGTCGAATATATTGTCCAGATTGATAAAGAACCCCGCGGACATGATGTACATGGAGAAGAACGTCTGAGCGAAGAAGCACGACAGCTGGAATGTGGGCATCACACTGGCAGAGAACATGGCCAGCGTGCGGCTACAATACACTAGCAGGAAGAGGATGGCGAACACTAACATGAAGTCGCGGAGGTCGAGGTTGAGGCCCGCTATGAAGTAGACCGGTATGGCGTATACCGCCACGTAGAACGCGTGGAATGGGATCTCGCTGAATATCTGAATAAATAGTGAAGAAGCATGTTTACATAAGCATAATGTAGTTTAAATGAACAAATAGCATTGGTTTTGTTGGGAGGTGTCGTAAATATACAGCCCCTGATACTACGAAGACAGAAAATAATGTCTTAACAAGCCAATTGGAAAGAACGACTGAACCAGGGAGGCGTTTCATCAATATTTATGACAATAACTCCACATTCAGTATACTTTAACAACATTTACAAATGTACCGGTACTTGTTTTTCATCCAATAAGGACACAATATAAATGTGTCTATTTTGGAAATATTTCAGAATACGAAAGCAGTACAGTTGTAAATAGAATGATCAAAAAGTTCAAAAGTTAATTATTTGATCTCTATTTAACTCATTGTCATTCTAGAACTGAACTCAAAAACAAAGAGAAATCATTGTTATCGGATATTGAAATTCACAAAGTGTTCACCTTAGCAAAGTAGTACGGTAGAACCCCGTACAGTCGGTCTTCCAGTTCAAAGTACAGAAACGACCTCTCCTTGTGATCTACAAGTAAACGTCAAAATATACCAATGTCTGAAAATCTTAACATTTAGCTACATAACATTGTTGTGAACTGTATTATTTTTTCGTGTGCATATAAATCTTCAATTCTTCACCTATAATTCACATAATAAATGCTGTCCAGCCTGTCCCTACTGACAGGCGCCGATAAGGTCCAGGACGACCATGTAGAGGTAGATAGCAATTTGTAAGACACACTCACAATACCATACCACAAAGATATCCGAATGTATGTTTCATTATCTATTCACCTACAGATCATGTCATACTTGTATATTGGGTGCATCCCCAGTCACAGACGTAGGGGTCAACCGTAAAGTGGTGGAGAGCCATGTTTGAGAGACAATAACAACACTACACACATGAACCGTAAAGTGGTGGAGAGCCATGTTTGAGAGACAATAACAACACTACACACATGAACCGTAAAGTGGTGGAGAGCCATGTTTGAGAGACAATAACAACACTACACACATGCATATGCGATTTTACAGTGAATGCGGAAAATCGGCACGGTTATACTCACAGACGCCAACATGAAGTTAGGGACAACCATGTAGAGTGCCATGTTTGAGACAGTATCACAACACTACAAGGACAGCTACATTATTCTGTTCTTTAACAATTATACACATAAACAAATACTATTTTACGGAAAATCGGCACAGTTCGGTGACCACAGAGATAATCTAATTAACTCTTTATTTTCATATAAACCTAAAATCATGTCATATCGTCCCTAAAAGCCAGAAGGTGCCATCAGCATTTTCGCAAAGAATACTGATAGCCCCTTCTGACTTCAATGGACAAAATAATGGGTGCCTCCCTACTCACAGACGCCAATGAGGTCGAGGACGACCATGTAAGGGTAGAGCGCCCCCAGGATGTACATCATGCCGAAGCGGTCCCGCATGGAGGACTGGTCCGTCTTCAAATTGAAGTACACCAGCCCCACTACCACCGACATGGCCACCGCCTGGATGAACTGGGTTGCTAGGTAACCGTAGTCTTCCACGATACTGCGCGTGCACCGTCTGCAAGAGAATAATTATACGTGTGTATTATATATTTGAGGCGCGTCGTGGGAATACCGGGCTTACTGTCATCCCGGATTAGCCTGTGCAGTTGAGATAGCGAGAGCTGATTTAGTATATTCAACACAACAGTAGACAGTCCACCACTGCGGTCATTTAAATACACGAACTTTGTTTTCAGGTGTCATAGGAATCATGCACATCTATGGAACGTGCTTATAGGCGCATAGCACCTGTTTACAGTCTTTACACACATCCAATGCGATAGTATCTATTGGTGTAACGCATACACAAGGGCAAACTACATTAATTTCGTTAAATCCTGAACATCAATAAACCAATGTCCCATGTACGATCATAACCAGCTTCATATACACCGGACACGTTTCTTAAACAGTTCGTAAGAATTCTTACGTAGGACACAGTTTGTACGAACTTCATAAAACGGGCCCACCGTTTACTAGTATACCTGTAGAGAATCCAGAACTGTCTGAACGCTCCGGGCTGGTGCTCCAGGTTCCGGAACATGGCCAGCACGGGCCACTGCTCCTTGGTGCGCTGCTCCTTCTCCTGGCTGCCGGAAGCGCTGAGACTGAGGTCCTCCTGCTGGCTCTTGTAGGCATCCACGAGTGTCCGCACCGTGGCGCTGCTCGAGCTTTCCGTCTCCTCGGAGGTCGGGTCGACAGTCGCGAGATCAACTAAAAAACAATGCACGTGTACGTGTACTTTTGTACTCGTGAAATTGATCGACTGGATGATATATTATATGTACACAGCTTATTTTTCAGTTATCAAACACTTGACAAATTCAAACTGCATTTATGTTGTGTTGCAAATAAATGAAATCTCGTACATACAGGAGCATATTGAATAAAATGAAGGAATATACCTGTATAGTGTACATGTATCAATAATGTACAAAACTGTATCGATACACAAAATGCATCGTTAATTCGTTATTATTATTATTATTGTAAAGCTATATGTTCGCTGTTAAAAATTCAAGGTCATACCATAGAAGTCACAAGGGTTGGTGAACTCCGGGCAGGGGTGGCCCAGCCGGCTGAAGTAGTCCACCATATCCCGGGCCTGCCCGAAGTAGGCCGTCTCCCCTTTGGACAGGATCAGTACCCTGTCGAACAGCTCGAAGATGTCAGATCTGAAATAATGTCAATAACGTAGTAGGTCTTGCTTTTAAAGTTGAAACAAATCTTAAACATGTACTCGTACAATCTGAAATTAAAACACACCTTAAACATTTCAGATCTTAATTTAATTTCGATAATCACGACGACGCTCATGGTGGTGGTGGTGGTGATAATCATGATTGAACTCATGACGACAATTTTCTGATGACGGTGATGATTACAGTGATTGTGAAGACTTCTTCTTCTTTTTCTTCTTCTTATTAGATCTATTTATATTATCATTATAATAAGTAAGTGATCAAGACAATTGATGCCGCTACGGTACCTGGGTTGATGTATGGAGAGAAGGACCGCTCGGTTGTTCTTTGCCAGGCGGGCCAGAGTCTCCACGAGGTGGTGGGCGGTGAATGCGTCCAGACCGGAAGTGGGCTCGTCAAGGAACAGCACGCCTGTTGAAGTAGGGTAAAAGGGTAAATGTCATATACCAATATTTTAAGTTTGTTTGACACAAAACAAACGATGCCATGGATGCTCAGCAGAACATTAGTAGTCTAAAGTACCTGCCATATAGAAGGTGGACCCATATGTCCGTCAACGGCGGACATTACAATTTCCCATTAAATAAATACATTCAAGTTTAATCTGGATCTTCGCTCGAGGAGTACTAAGTCAACTTAATACCGCCGTTTCTGTCACATACTTGGGTCAAGCAGCAGCTGCACCCCGATGCTGACACGCCTTCTCTCCCCTCCAGACACGCCCCTGTCCTCGGCCCCGCCCACCTTGCTATCTGCCACGTGACTGAGGCCCAGTTCCGATATAACGCTGTCCACCTGAAGGGAGATAAACTATTAGGATTAAATATAATTGTGTACTAAGAATTTGAGACCTCATTCAAAACACAGTAAACATGTTGCGGATCTGTCTAGTGGTAACATGCACGCTTCACATCACTTACAATCGAACCTACTAATAGAGATGTCTTTCGCATGCGACCTAAAACCGTAGTGTAGTACGTGTAGGCGCTTTACACCAGGCAATAAACGAGCAACAGTAGCATCTGGAACGGGGCGTCTGATGTCTTGCAGTATCACCAATAACTTCAATGCGATTATGCGGAAAATGCGATTATACGATTAATCGCTGCGGTCCGATGACTACTCGTATAATCGCGATTTTTCTATACAACCATAGTACAAAAACCGTACAAAACCCGTCTGTATTAGCGTACAGGTATGGATTATTTGTATCTATATGCATGCACGTGTAATCAGTACTGTTATAACGTAGATAAATAGACTGAAGCAAATAAATTATATTTTACGCCGTAGTACAAACCACATGTCATTTAGCATACATATAAAACGATTTTGGCACGTTTTTCTCTAAAGGTTGAAGACAATGTAAAGAACCAATCTTATTTTAATATAAGTATATAACTGATAACTATAGTTAGAAACATACATGGCCTTAATTTGTACCGTGACCTTATGGCAGGAACAAAGTGCCGTTTGGTACAAGAGATAGAAATGAAACATGATATTCATACATTATCGAGCGGTTACTGGCCAGTATATGCGGCAATACGAGCAGATAACACGAATAGATTTTTTACGGGAGATTTTGTTTCAATCATTTTTTTTTATCCCGGTTTAAACCGGAAATTCACCCTTGGACGGTGTTACATAATCAAAACGCTGACAACATACTGTTGGGGACAAATCAAACTACAAGCATGCATGTGAATTAATTATTATGAGCGCATTTTTGTTAAAAAGGAAACATTTGTTTGAATAAAGTTCTGTGTTCCACCTTGAAACTTGATAATATGACTACTTATTCAATAGCCATGATACGGCATCATCACAAAATGTATTTGTAAGTAACAAACAAATATTGTTCAAGCTAATTATCTAATGCAAACGGCATTATATATGCCAGTTAACAAGTCCACGAGCCATACAGAAAAACCGATAAAGCGTGGTAGTTAGGAGCATCGATTGTTAGTGATTCGTAGAAAACTGAGTCAAAAGTAGTTTTCTTTTTGTCATACGATGCGTGCTATCGATTTTCCATACTACAGTTTAAAATTAATGCATTGCAGTAATTTATTGTCAAAATATTCAGAATAAGAATCGGTAACAAGAAATAACACTTTCGCAACTAGTGAAAAATAACCGATGTAGCGTATTAATTGAGTGGTCTTACTCCAGGACACCCAGGTGAATATTTCGGTTACATTCAAGTAAATAGCGAAAATAGGAGTGTCATTAATTTGACGTAACATTTGTAATAAATTGACTTTTTTAAGAAATTGTAATTGTAATAAATCGCATATATATACAAACTATTATACACACGGAATATTTTATCTTCAACAATTAAAAGGTAAGAAAACATTCGTGAAGTTTTGCTGTTTTGAAGGACGACCTTTTTCAGGTTTCGATTTACTGACTTGTAGCCTGTAAAGAAGTAGTTTTCCGCGATAACTGTTTTGGAAATTACCCTCTCAAAATACCGTTGGCTTCCGCCAACAGTCTAAAAATCGTGAAATGCGGCGTTGTTTAGGAAAATACGATTCTTAAAACTATAGTAGTTAGCTAGGTGCATTATTCGCGATGTAATAAACTTTAAAAGATAGAAAAACACGCTCTTGATAAAAAGCCCACAATTAATGTTTTAACTGATAACAAACATATCCTCCTTATACCATAAATATTCAAAATCCCATAGTTATCATTTATAGCGATTTTGCAAGGAGCTCAAAGTTTGCCTTAAAGCCCACACAGAGATTATATATATTCTTTATTGTTACTTAAATAAATAAAATGATAAAAAGTAAAGGGTTATTATTTAGGACAAAAAGATAAAATCCTGTATCCGCGCCTGCAAGTATTAACGACACATACATTCACGAGTGTTGCTCAATGTATTGTATATGCACATACCCGCTTCTTAATCTGCTCCCCCGTGAACGTCGTCGGCAGCTTGAGTTGCGCCACGAACATCAGCGTCTCCCGGACGGTTAGGTGCGGCAGCAGCCGGTCGTCCTGGCGCACGTACGCCGAGCAGCCGCGGATCATGGTGCTCGTGCGGTTCACGTTGTTCAGGTACACGTCACCGGAAATGAGGCCGCTACCTTCCGTGCGGCACGCGATCACGTCGAGTAAGGTTGTCTTGCCGCTGCCTGAAAAGGACGCATTGGTGCACATGTACTGGTCTGCAGTTGAATGTACGTGTAAACACACACATTTATGGGAGAACGTTAAGCTTGCTACAGGCAATGTAAAGGTCCTCTTTACATGTACTTTGCAACAACCGAATCCAGACTTTAAGGTCTCAGATCATACTCTTTTCGGAACAGGTTTTTGCTAAATGTACAACAACTGTTGAAAACTGGTACAATAAGGGTTAAACTGCTTTAACAAAAAGACTATTGCATTCCTGGCATTTTCATATGTCATTTCATGATTACACTTCCGCGGACGACCGCTTAAGAACTTGCAAATAGATCTGCGAGTTAGAAACTCTGTGTTAGACCGCGTACGCACCTGAGTTGCCCATGATGGCGAGCATCTGTCCGCTCTTTACGCTGAACGTGACGTTGTTAAGCACCTGCTGCGGCTCCGTGTTGTCCGTCCACTCCCAGGGGAGCTGCATCGTGGACAGCTTCTGCCACCATGACAACGACGTCGGGTTCACCGTGTACGAGAGGTTCCTGAAATTTAGAGAAATTTAATGCAGACGAACTATCTTGCAAGGAAACCGCATCTGACGACGACGCCATCATCACCATTATTATCACTATGAGAAACTAAACCCTATTTAGGAGCTACTGACGTATGAATGCGCTTAATCGTTAGTCAATACGTTTGTACGGTCTAATTAGGATATAGAAATGCATACTCACGTACGTCCATACGAACGTACACCTTTTTATTAGGATATTAACCAATGCACGCATCCGAACGTACGTGCAAACAATCTTCATATTTTCGATTATTAAAACCAAAATAAGCATGCATATGTCCGCCCGAACTAGAATATACGTATACACGGACGGTATTATAATGACCTAATTAAAACCTCCGCACATGGTACGTACTTTTGGACAGTGCAGTAGCGTAGCGTACCGTATAGTACTGTATTGTATCTAACCGTAAATAACCGTACCGTACATAACTGTACTTAACCGTACCGCACCACACCGTAACCTTCCATACCATAGCATTCAAACCATACTTGCCCTGCCATGCCATGCCATTCCTTACCATACCAAACCGTACCGTACTTAACCATCCGGTACCATACCGTACCATACAATGCATACCGCACCGTACCGTAAATCACCCCGTTTTTTTTCGGGCACATAGTGTGAAAAATAGGATCATGATGTAACAAATTCACTTTTTGGAAATTTTGAACACTTTCTTTTCATGTGTGAAGAATATGATTTGACTGCATATCAAAAACTGGACTCGATCACAAATTTCACAGAAAATGTGAAGAATGAGACTGCGATGTGTGAAGAATGAGATCCTATTTTTCACACCTGTGAAAAATTAGATCCTATTTTTCACACGTGTAAAAAATATGATTTGGGAAAAATATTGTCCTACAAAGTAACATGGCTTTAACCTAAATAAAAAAATTATATTGTACACTGCAATCATTATGCGACACAGTAAGAAATAACCAACGTATGCACTCACTTGACCTTGACATCAATGGCGGGCCGCTTGGAGAAGGTGGACTCGGGGATGTAGTAGATGGAGGTAGGACTCGCCGACCTGGCAGCCATTATCTCCCCTTGCGTCACAACTGGAGCACAAACACCCACAGAGTTACGTCTCTTGCACATGGCGGACATTTTGGAAAAGGACTCTTAATGATATTCACTATATTTTTCCAGACTATCAGTCACGAATAATTCGCCCAGAATGTTTTCAACTACTGGAATACATACAGTAGTAACGGTTCCTAAGTGTGATTGTGTCACATTTATATGAGTACTTTATTTTGACGTTAGTCCTTTTAAGGCTGATACAATTTACATGTAATCTGTACACGGAGTCGTGGAACATTAAAACCAGTGTAGACCAGTGTACACAAACGTTTAATTCATTAAAACAACTGGCATTATCTCTTCGTTAACTGTATCCGTTTGTTGTGCACTATAGCCTTCTCGTAAGGAAAATATCGAAAATGTCGCTGTGTTCACGTTACGCAAAAACATTTTCAAAAGTAATGTCAATCGGAATTAAAAAGCTTTATTATTTTAACTCGGATATGATATTTGCTAAGAATCCGATCCGAAAATTGTGACCACATTTGTCCTCGATATCGTGAAAATTTCATGAATATCCACCTTCGTAAGACAAGTTGATTTGGTGTTTTGAAACTCTACTGTCCCGCACACTACCCAATAATATAATACTTAGTTTACCAAACTTGGCTACTTAAGAATACGACTTACAAATATATCGAACAGGATATAGTGCAGCTGATATTATATTACCATATCCGGTATTTTCAAGATAAATCGAGTGCAGTTAAAATCAATATGCTTTTGGATTTGCTATTTTAATACATAAATAATCCTAACGACCTATGTCCGTTAAGACATATTAAAACCAACACGGAACATGACTTGCAATACGTGCAAGCTACCTGCGAATAGTTCTCTAAGGAACTGATAACAGTACTTAAAAACGTTTATCTTCATAAATAAATGTATCTTCTTATCTGTGACGTTCGGGACCCAGCAAGCAAGCGGGCTGTCCGGTTATCTGAAGGACAATTTCAACATTTCTCTGGGATATGCTTTTGGCAGGAACTGAGACTAGTAATCCCTGAATGAAGGAATACACAGTCGATTGTCGAATTTTAAACTGAATTGCGAAAGGAACATTCCTGCGTTCGCCGGGACGCAATGTTTGTGTCAGACATACGCGGACCTTGGAACAAGTGGAGCCCATACGACGGTAAGAGACATATTTGAGGCGTGTCGTGGAAACCGGGCTTAATGCATGTGCGCAAAAAGCCGTCCCGGATCAGCCTGTGCAATCCGCACAGGCTAATCCAGGACGGCACCTTCCGCTTTTATGGTATTTTCTGTTTGATATAGTCTCTTCTAAACAAAAATCCACCGTAGGCGGAAAGTGCCGTCATGGATTAGCCTGTGCGGACTGCACATGAAAACTCCAGGACGACACTTTACGCACATGCATTAAGCCCGGTTGTCCCACGACACGCCTTTTGTATATAATTTTAATTTCAATGGATTTTTTGGTCTTGTATGGTGTGGTATAATGTTGCTGATGAATGATTGTAAGTGTGAAATATTGTTAAAAATAATGCGTTTCTCGAAAATCGTATATAGTACTCAGCTAAAGAACTATGCGTTCTTAATGTGACGTATCAAATAAAACCATAAATGAATTCAAATAATGTCACTAAAATACTTAAATTAAAAATCAAAATTATTTAGTTAAATTCTTACCTGATTTTTATTCTAACACTATTACAAAAGCGTATTGGAGTATTTTTCTTTGACAGCACTGTCCAAATTAAGTTTATTAATAAGAACGCTAATTATTAAAATAAGAAATCTGTTCAATACAACACAATCATATCATAAACATATTCTGCCTGTGAAAAGTGTTCACACGAACCAAAATGGCGGCCTCTTGATATTGTGTTATCAGTACGTCTGCACTCCAGATCTTTCCCCCGACCAGACATATCAGTCCTATCAGGAATGTTTGTTTTTAAATCCATTTAGGGTATCAGTAAACATACAAAATACCCCCCGACATTGGTCAATGAGAGGACGTGTTATCACTATGCTACAGAATACGGACATATTAAATTAATTATGTCTAAAGTTACATGCATGGTAATTTTGGACTTAATGATACATCACTGACATACATCATATTGTCCTATAGGAGATAACTATTTTATAGTTAAATAAGTTCAACAATATACGCGATCTTTCATATCTCGTAATACAGAATAATACGCATGACATAACGGTTTTCATAAATATAAACATTAATCCACTGAAGGCGGAAAGTGCCGTCCTGGATTAACATGTGCGGATTGCGAGTACTTCCTACTAACTGCGATAAAAACACGTTCCATTGTTTTCACATATTAAGCAGAGTAATTTATACGGAATAAGAAGTGCCAGTAGATATTTAGTTTCAGTTCGGTTGAAATAAAAGTTGATAAAACTACGACTGAAATAACCAGGCCTATATCGATCACCGTCCCCATCAGTGCACCGACCACTGTATGGTGTTATCAATCGATGTTATCTATCTACAGCATTGTTATCTTCCTGTTTTGCCTGCCGCCAAGTCTGATATCAAGGCCCAAGCCGATGACTCACAGTCCACTAGGGTGTACGGCTAGCGCAGTGGTTGGTACACGCGCTTCTCACCTAGGCGTCCCGGGTTCGCTTCCCACTCCCGGCGCATGTGAGTTTGGTTGGTGGTCACCATACCGGACAGGTGGGGTTTCCTTCGGGTACTCCGGTTCCCCCCCCCCCCACAGCACAAAGCCACATCAAAATTTAAATATTTCAGTAAAAATTAAATAGCTGGAAATTCCAGCTATGATTCAAAATTCGTCCCAACTTTCATGAGTCTCTAGTAAGTTAATTAGGTAGTAGTGCTGGGACACACTCCGAGTCCTCACATAATGCAGCCTCAGGCGCGGAAGGACCTCATAAACTTCAAAATACACATACACCGACTCACAGTCCACTAGGACGACAGTGATGCAATCGTGCAACCTCCGGCACATCACTGGGCGCGACTATGCCTTTTTAAATGGACTCGTTCACAGATTTTCGTATTTTTGAAAAATGTCATGTAATGTCTTAAATGCAAAAACTAAAGAAGTTGGACTGGCCAAAAACAAATATTATTTAGAGAAAAAATAAATAAATAAAAACAAAATGAATTCGCCGGGACTCGAACCACGTCCGCCGGCATAAAACAATAGTCGCTCTAACCACTCGAATATTCCGACTGCAACTTACTGTAGATAATTTAAGTGATACTGATACACGTGTTTTCCAAAATACAGATGAAAAATGTAACAAACTCTTGATCATTTTATCCATTTCAATTGATGATTTTTCGTAAACGACAATACATTTCCAATATATTTCTTTGTCAGTAGTGTTATTTCGCTTTTTAATATATAATGCGTTTTTCTTTTTGAGATCTTTGACCAAAAAAAGTAAAACTGCCAGTCTGTGAACATGTCCCTTTACCTGATATTCAGATACCGGTCGCGAATGCGCGAAGCCATTAAACACTATGGTCTGTCATGAATATAGACTTTAGTTGGTACTTGAAATAGGTCGCACAATTGGTCGTAAACACGAGTACATTTATGTGGTTTAAGTCATTCTTGAATAGAAACCGATTACATACTCTACCGGCTCTGATTTTAGATGTGTAAGACATGTGAAAACGAGTATTTGTTTATTTTATTGGTCGAATATGTACAATACCAGGGTTAGGTTACAATGTAATACAGAATTAGGTTACACTATAATACAGTCACCGATCCAGTACCATTGCGCTGCGCTGTGAAATGTGTGCTAGAAAGTAGGCATCTGTTTGATTGAACACAGTTTAACCGTCCGAACATTTCACACGTTTTCTATAATTTTGAAAGGATCCCAAGACAATGCAACGCGAATATTTTCAACTAAATGATCAGACACCCAAACGATCATTTACAATATACATGTATGTAACGATTTGTGTGCATTTATCTATATCAAATATTGTGTTTGACAACATTTATTTATACCAGTTATTGTATGAGATTTTAACAATAAATTTCAAATTTGCTGACAGCCCAGAAACCGCGACACCCCACATATTAGTGAGGATTAACGTGGCTTAGCGCTCACGATTTATTACTTCTCCTCACCAGCACAACGTCACGCACAACACGTCATCTCCAACCAAGGCCATCCTTAAAAAATGGTTTGTTTGCGGTAACGCGACCTACTCACTAAATTGGGCCCGACTCACACGTTTTTATAGGCGTCCGTGAGGCTATTTTTTTGTATTCGAAAATGATAGTTATATTTTCATCGTATTTTGTTCGTAATTAATTCATAACGTTTTTATATTAACTAGCGACTGCATTCTAATAACCTTGCAATAATTTTTCCAATGTGAACAAAGAATATGCCAAAGGCATACACTAAGCAATGTGTTTCGCCGTTGTATTTTGTGTTTAGACAATTTGGTCTATGTCTAAGGGTCGTCTACATTTGTATCCACCCCCCCAACCCCCAAAAAAAATAAAAATAAATAAAAATCGACCTACCTACCCACTTTGAAAATTCCTGATCGCGTTACCGCAAACGAACAATTTTTTAAGGATGGCCGAAGGGCTTCGCGATACAATGAACTAACCTTTACACCATATACACGCACACGTACGTGCATCATAAGACACTTGGTTCAGTTATGGTAAAATCAATTAGTGATTCATTGTAAACATTTCGCAACAACAAACTATATTTGAAAACAAATGGTTTGACAAACGTAAAATTAGACAATAGATGCTGGCGACCACATTCTCATTGAAGTTGAAACGCGAAAGAGCATTCATGGTCTTTCTAAGTAACTCTATGCGCTAACTGTCCATATTTTTACTATAAGAATAATCCACGCGTGTACTTTAGGCTCACGCCTTTCATATTTAAAGTTTAAAACCATAAGCATAAATCAATGTATGAGCCCGTTTTACATATATCCGATATGTACACGAAGGGGTCATTACTCAGCTGGTGAAAAGTAGAGCGGCAGTAGATACCCGAAAGTGACCCACAGACACGTCTAAAGACTTCCGCATACATTCATCGACAACTGCTACTATTATGACCATTTATAGGAACATGGTACTGATTTGGTGAAACGATCAGGTTTCATCACTATTTGTTGTTTATTAAAGATATGTTTCCCTTCAAAAATCCTATAACAAAACGAATTAATACAATCGCAACTAATGTGAATGAGTATATCATGTCAGAATTACGAACGATTTTTTTTTAATAACTAAAGCACATTATAAATAATGTGCAATAATTAAATGCAAAAATGTATAAAAAAAAAAGAAGACTTAGGGTCGCTTGTATATGGAAAAAGGAAAAAAAAACGCACACGGAAAAGTCAACTACACGCAGTGTTATCCTGGTTGACCTGCACCTACCGACCGCTATCTCGGGTCACAAAGCGCTCCCTGATAAGCGGACATGGCGGGTATACATTTGCCCGATGGATTATGTGGGACAATAATCGGTAAAGTAAATCAATGATCTGGGGTAAACGAATTTCTCAAGACAGACAGTGTTACAGCATTTGGAACTTGAAATACTAATTTTGTGTCACATTACCAGATCAAAGGTAAGATTCTGCTCTACTATTTTAAACATTAAAGTGACTTATCGGGAAACCGACTCTCCATGAAATCTCAAGTACATGTATATATAAGTGATTGTACTAAGGTACATGTTTATATTACAGTCAGTCTCCTTCTAAAAGAAGACGTGTTTGTGCTTAGTGTATATTGTAAGTCACTACTGCTCCAGCGCAGAATTAGCATTACGCAATTAAGATATTCATTATTTATATTATTATGCTTTGTAATATTTCAATACTTCTTTTCATACCTACCGGGTAATACAATATTCCAGTGACAGGAATCCGATTGAATAGACGTTAGGCCAGATTATAGACATCAATCGATTTCATGCAATCGTATACGAAAAAACAACATTTATCCTGATGTGCGCATGTACCCAATAACCCTCATCAGCACCATCATCGTTACCATCGTCACTATCGTTACCATCGTCATCATCATCACCATCATCGTCACTATCGTTACCATCGTCATTATCATCATCGTCATCATAATTATTTTCGTCATCACCATTATTATCATTATACTTCACGTCATCATCAGTATGGTCATCACTATGAAAAACTAAGCCCTATTTAGGAGCTACTTATGTATGCATGCGCTTAATCGTTAGTCCAAACGTGCCATACCATGCCATACCATACCGAACCGTACCATACTTAACCGTCCGATACAGTGCCGTACCATACCATGCATACCGTACCGTACCGTAAATCACCCCGTTTGTTTTTCGGGCTCATACAGTGTGAAAAATAGGATTATGATGTAACAAATTCACTTTTTTGAAAATGTGAGACAAAAAATTCATGTGTGAAGAATATGATTTGAGTGCATATCAAACGCTGGACTCGATCACACATATCACAGAAAATGTGAAGAATGAGATTGCGATGTGTGAAGAATGAGATCCTATTAGTAACACCTGTGAAAAATGAGATCCTATTTTTCACATGTGTGAAAAATAGGATTTGTGAAAAATATGGTCCTACAACTACATTTCCTACCTAATACAATATTCCAGTAAGAGGAATCCGATTGGATAGACGTTAGGCCAGAAGATTATACAAATCAATCGATTTCATGCAATCGTATACGTTAAAACAACGATTTATCCTGATGTGCATGTACCTAATAAAGCTTTACTGAGATCAAACGGTTCCTGACTTTAGTGAGGTTTACGGGTAACTGACTTTAGTGAGGTTTAAGGGTATCTGACTTAAGTGAATCTAACGGTACCTGACTTTAGTGAGGTTTAACTGTAACTGACTTAAGTAAATCTAACTGTACTTGACTTTAGTGAGGTTTAACTGTAACTGACTTTAGTGAGGTTAAATGGTACCTGAGTTTAGTGAGGTTTAAGGTACCTGACTTAAGTGAGGCTTAACGGTACCTGACGTTAGTGAGGTTTAACGGTACCTGACTTTAGTGAGGTTTAACGGTACCTGACTTAAAGGTACCTGACTTTTGTGAGGTTTAACGGTACCTGACTTAAGTGAATCTAACGGTATCTGACTTTAGTGAGGTTTAACGGAACCTGACTTTCGTGAGGTTTAAAGGTACCTGACTTTAGTGAGGTTTAACGGTACCTGACTTAAGTGAGGCTTAACGGTACCTGACTTTAGTGAGGTTTAACGGTACCTGACTTTTGTGTGGTTGAACGGTACCTGACTTAAGTGAATCTAACGGTGTCTGACTTTAGTGAGGTTTAACGGAACCTGACTTAAGTGAGGCTTAACGGTACCTGACTTTAGTGAGGTTTAACTGTAACTGACTTTAGTGAGGTTTAATGGTACCTGACTTTAGTGAGGTTTAACGGTACCTGACTTAAGTGAGGTTTAACGGTACCCGACTTTCGTGAGGTTTAAAGGTACCTGACTTTAGTGAGGTTTAACGGTACCTGACTTAAGTGAGGCTTAACGGTACCCGACTTTAGTGAGGTTTAACGGTACCTGACTTCAGTGAGGTTTAACGGTACCTGACTTAAGTGAGGCTTAACGGTACCTGACTTTAGTGAGGTTTAACGGTATCTGACTTTTGTGTGGTTGAACGGTACCTGACTTAAGTGAATCTAACGGTGTCTGACTTTAGTGAGGTTTAACGGAACCTGACTTTCGTGAGGTTTAAAGGTACCTGACTTTAGTGAGGTTTAACGGTACCTGACTTAAGTGAGGCTTAACGGTACCTGACTTTAGTGAGGTTTAACTGTAACTGACTTTAGTGAGGTTTAATGGTACCTGACTTTAGTGAGGTTTAACGGTACCTGACTTAAGTGAGGTTTAACGGTACCCGACTTTAGTGAGGTTTAATGGTACCTGACTTTAGTGAGTTTTAACGGTACCTGACTTAAGTGAGGTTTAACGGTACCCGACTTTCGTGAGGTTTAAAGGTACCTGACTTTAGTGAGGTTTAACGGTACCTGACTTAAGTGAGGCTTAACGGTACCCGACTTTAGTGAGGTTTAACGGTACCTGACTTCAGTGAGGTTTAACGGTACCTGGCTTTCGTGAGGTTTAAAGGTACCTGACTTTTGTGAGGTATGACGGTACCTGACTTAAGTGAATCTAACGGTATCTGACTTAGATGTAGTGATGTTTAACGGTATCTGATTTTAGTGAGGTGTAACGGCGTCTGACTTTAGTGAGGTTTAACGGTATCTGACTTTAGTGAGGTCTTACGGTGCCGACTTTAGTGAGTTTTAACGGTATCTGACTTTAGAGAGGTCTTACGGTCTCTGACTTTAGTGAGGTGTAACGGTAACTGACTTTAGTGCGTTGTAACGGTAACTGACTTTAGTGAGCCTTTTAAGGTAACTGACTTTAGTGAGGTGTAACGATAACTGACTTTAGTGAGGTGCAACGATAACTGACTTTCGTGAGTTGTAACAGTAACTGACTTTAGTGATGTGTAACAGTAACTGACTTTAGTGATGTGTAACAGTAAATGACTTTAGTGAGGTGTAACAGTAACTGACTTAAGTGAGGTGTAAAGATAACTGACTTTAGTGAGGTGTAACAATAACTGACTTTAGTGAGGCGTAACAGTAACTGACCTTAGTGAGGTGTTACGGTCTCTGACTTTAGTGAGGTGTAACGGTAACTGACTTGAGTGAGGTGTAACAGTAACTGACTTTAGTGAGGTGTAACGGTAACTGACTTGAGTCAGGTGTAACAGTAACTGACTTTAGTGAGGTCTAACGGTTTCTGACTTTAGTGAGGTCTAACGGTATCAGACTTCAGTGAGGTGTAACACTATCTGATTTTAGTGAGGTCTTACGGTACCGGACTTTAGTAAGGTCGAACGGTATCTGACTTTAGTGAGGTCTTACGGTACCTGACTTTAGTGAGGTCGAACGGTATCTTACTTTAGTGAGGTCGAACGGTACCTGACTTTAGTGAGGTCGAACGGTATCTGACTTTAGTGAGGTCGAACGGTATCTGACTTTAGTGAGGTCAAACGGTATCTGACCTTCGTGAGGTCTTACGGTATCTGACTCTAGTGCGGTCGAACGGTATCTGACTTAAGTGATGAGTCGCAGTGGGTGTAATGGATACGGCGTCCGCCTTGCGATCGGAAGGTCGTGAGTTCGGTCCCTATTCGGGGAGCATTCGAATGATCTTTCTCACAAGACACCAAGTACTGGTTCTACCCAGGAAACGGACTCACAAATGTCTCAATAAGCCGCAGGCTCTCGACACAACCGAGCTAAAACAAATAGGTTTAAATTAATTAGGCGTGTGCGCTTAGTCGGTCAGCTTACCTTCGGTTTTCACAAGCGATGCCTTGGCCTCGGACTTATAGGTGGTGTAGAGGACCCCCTTGGCCGTGTTCGAGCGCTCCAGCCCCAGTAACTCGTGCTTGTGTTCCTCCTCCTCGTCTGCCACGCAGTACAGGTTGGACGGGCACGATGCCATTTCCTCAAAATCTGTGGCATATAATATGCCGGTACATGTAATTCCCGCTCTTAAGCATCGTTGTAATCATACGGTCCATATAACAAAACATCGTTGTAATCTTATTGCTTTCCCATATCAAAACATCTTTAAAATCTTATTTATTTCCCATATCAAAACATCTTTGTAGTTGTATTGCTTTCCCATATCAAACAATCGTTGTAATCGTATTGCTTTCCCATATCAAAACATCGTTGTAATCTTTTTGCTCTCGCATATCAAACCAGCGTTGTAATGTTATGCTCCCCGTTGCAAAATAACTAGTTCATGTAAACGTTTCCTTTAATGTCAATAATATGCTAATTAATCTAGTGTTTTATCCAATCATTGCACTCGAATATCGCATGTCTAAATGCTAACCTAGTTCACACAAACGACCACGTGGTAAATATATTTGTTTTTGTTTTAGTTTTAATTTCTACCCCTAAGTCTGTATTAATAAAGTTAATTTCTTAAAATAATTAGGTTATAAATAATAAACAAGGTTAAGGGTAGTGCATGTAACGTTTAATTTGCAATATAAGGGCGTATTCTCGTAAGAGATCAACAGACGCTTCTTATCTAATGGCGAATATAAATTATTGATTTTTATAGAAAACACTTGAACTCACCTAAATATAATTGAAGTAAAGATTCCCGTTAGAATCTAACCGAGTGCCAACCTAATGTTCAAATAATACATTATGGGGAAACAAAACAATACTACCAATGGTCGCAAACCTGTCCATAACAACGGTTGAGATAATAATTATCTATGTAATGAAACAGCTTTACCCATTTCATTAATAGCACATCCTTATACGCACTCCAAAACGGTTATAGTAACGTCCGACTACATTTGACATTCATGAGATTGCTGCTTTACAAAATGTAAAATAACGTTGATCGACAGTTTTGTAAAATGGAAAGTAGTGATCATATCCATAGGCGGATTCAGAGGGGTGCGCAAACGGTGTTCGACCCCCCCCCCCCCCCCGCGTAAAATTGTCTAAAATTCTAATTTTGAGTAAGTGAGATCTACCACTTCAAAGAAATGTAAGTTAATTGAAAAACATCATGGTGCACATAATGTTAAACGTCTAGAATCTCTGTAAGAAGATTTATTAAGATATAAATAATTTATAATTAAACATGATTATAATATGAATAATTTATTAGGTCGTTATCCCCCCCCCCCCTCCCTCTTACTCCAAAATCATGCAGCCGCGCGTGATATGATATCGAGCGCTTCTATGTCTTTTTGCAATCTGTTTAATATGGCAAACAAGACACATTTCGCATCTCCATTATCTGACAGATGCGCATCCGTTGGGAAATACGACTTCCTATGAGGAAAATAATGTGTTGATGTCTCTCCTTTATCTATAGCAACGCATTACAAATGGTGTCATGTTGTTACCCTTTTAGGACCAAATTGTGCATCTGCATTCGTATAGCGTGTTATCCCTTGGGAATTTAGTTAAAAGAAGTATTCGAGCAAACATTTCACCAGATAACAGAGATCTATTGCTCTAGCGCATCCGGGTGATCACTGAAACAACAAAGGTTTCCATTCCTACACACTTTTCTTACTTTTATGAACTGTTCTGACATTTATTATACTTTTGTTAATGTACAATATACATATTCACTCAAATGTGGCACACTCATACATGTTCATTTAATGCACGGACATGCAAAATGTTATCCTTAAATACAATATAATATACAACCTTAGCCTTTATCTTAATGACTGAACAAAACTAATGATATTAATCACAGCGATTACTTACCAAGGCCAAGTGGACATCCTAGATTAATCACAGCGATCACTTACCAAAGCTGAGTGAACATCCTAGATCAATCACAGTGATCACTTACCATTTACCAAGTCTGAGTAGACTTCCTAGATTAATCACAGCGATCACTTACCAACCCTGAGTGGACATCCTAGATTAATTACAGCGATCACTTACCAAAGCTGAGTGAACATCCTAGATCAATCACAGTGATCACTTACCATTTACCAAGTCTGAGTAGACTTCCTAGATTAATCACAGCGATCACTTACCAAGGCAGTGGACATCCTAGATTAATCATAGCGATCACTTACCAAAGCTGAGTGAACATCCTAGATCAATCACAGTGATCACTTACCATTTACCAAGTCTGAGTAGACTTCCTAGATTAATAACAGCGATCACTTACCAAGGCTGAGTGAACATACTAGATTAATCACAGCGATCACTTACCAAAGCTGAGTGAACATCCTAGATCAATCACAGTGATGACTTACCATTTATCAAGTCTGAGTAGACATCCTAGATTAATCACAGCGATCACTTACCAAGGCTGAGTGGACATCCCAAATTAATCATCGTATACGAAACAATCCGGCATGCACCTCACACCACCACACTCGTCTGCGTTTCTGTTTAAAGCTGTCGTTTGCCTTTTAAATTCACAGAAAGTGAAGGTTATCGTATCCAAAATGATGTCGTCTGCCTTTTGCGTTCCCAGACAGCGACTGTATTGATTTTATGCCTTAAATCCAGTCTCGTTCCATTCACAAAACACGTGGACAAGACAATTCAAAGATAGCACGTCACATCACCATTATTGTTCACGAATACCCATGCACCTAACAAACGTGTAACAATCACAATATTTAAAAAATACCCTTCTGTTCATCTTTCACATCAACTGATGTCTCCATTTTTACCAAGCACAACACAGATCTGATTTCTGCTTTCCAAGACTGATTTAACGACTATGTTTGATGACCAGATTCCGTATTCCACGGTATACCAAATAAGAAACTCCGTGGCACAAGTGGTAAGTAGCAAAATTATTTCCGTATAAGTGAGATATTTCACGTAGTTGCCATGGAAATCGAGAATTTATGAGGATTGCATCTGAGAACCTGATGAAATCCTCGCGAACGCCGCTGTGCCAACGGAAATGGGAACTGTAAGAATATCGATCCAATCAACCATGCGGGTCGATATTCCGCAGAATGGCTGCACCCTCGGTTCCATATGCCGTGTTCATTGACAACAGAAACGTTTAAACGACAAGTGCACATTGATTTTTATTGAACTGCTAATAATGTGTTGTGGCTATTCGTGGTGATCGAGGAATGCGCTTGTGAGTTTATTGTGCCTTACATTGGCCGTATGAATCCATATTTCTGGATGTTATTTTATGCTACAGTGCCTTGTACTAATGGATTTTCAATTTTCCTAGAATGGACAGAAAAGCATCTTTAGAAACGCAAATATAGGTCAGTAACTGTTTCTTGTTTTCGAGTCTGATCATAAACTTGGGCCTACTATCGGACATGTCCATTACATAATGTATAATTCCCTGAATAACATCGATATAGGAATAGACGCAGTATTATCTTCTGTGAAAGCATTTGGATTTCGCCTCTCCGTCAATTGACCCTTTATCGATTTCAACTTGCGAGCAAAACAATATTTGTTTTCAGCTGTTGTCTTGTACAACACTATTTTCTGAATAGTGAATAACAATGAATACATGTATATGAAGCATTCATGATCTGAGTCACACAGACATCCAAATGACTAACATGAATGATAATTCACGTTTATTTCGCAACGTTTTTGACATGTACATCCGAGTAGACCGGAAATGTTTTATCTTTAACCATGAATTGCTCTAGGGCTAGTTGATACAGGCGTGTATTTATATTTGCGGTTTTGTGTGAACAGATTTCAGTACTTCAGTGCAAACGTGCATAACAAGTTTATACGGTGTACATATGTATATCCATATAATCGAAAGACACCTCTTGACACCATTACTGCAGAAAAAACAGCAGAACTCGATTTGTATTTCGTAGTTTAAAATTTCTTTCCACACTACTGACGGGGCCTTGAATCGAGCCCAGGTGGTCTAGGTGAGAAGAGAGTGTAGCAACCACTCCGGTTACAATGAATGCAATGAATAATTACTAACTACATTCACATGTTACTATAAATGCCTAACCCCAGTGGTATCGTGCTGCTTCGAACCTCGAACCAGGGTCGTCTAAGCGATAAGCGCACCAACTGGTACTCTATTTCTACGCCACTGTAAATCTCTTACCTTTCTCATGCTGTTTAAAACCGCGAACCTAAGTGAAAAGTGTACCACGCACCAAATGGTACAAGTTTATCAGGTTTCTTGTGTTATGTTGTGACAGAAGGTTGGCACACGTCTAGAATATCTACAAAAAGCTGAACTACTATATAACGCAAAAGAAATGTCCTTGTTTTGCAAAATTTGTGATTTAAATTTAAATTGTATGCAAGTGTATGTTAGACGGTCCGAAATTCCCGCCCCTCCCCTTATAACTCCAAATCCTGTAATCGCGCCTGAAATACCCTCACCTCTGCCATGGTGTGTCCACTTTAGTGGCGTCCTCTCGGTCTCTGGCGGCCCCTCTTCCTCCGAACTTCTGTCCTCCAGGGGAGACAACTCCATCTTCACCCACACCTCCCCGCCCTCAGCCACGCTCCTGGTGGAATAGAGGGTACACTGGATGAATGTGTCCCCACATCGTCAATGTACTTAGGAAAACATACAGAGCAGCAAAATAGCATAGTAGGACCATATTTTTCACAAATTATATTTTTCACAAATGTGAAAAATAGGACCTCATTCTTCACGTGTGAAAAAATTGTGGTCTTATTTTTCACACATCACAGTCTTATTCTTCACATTTTCTGTGAAGTTTGTGATCGCATACAGTTTTTGATATGCAATTAAATCATAATCTTCCGCGATCCTCACGCATACCCTGGTTTTGGGCAGTCGCATGCTACTCACTAAAACTGTGACAATTGAGATCATATTCTTTACAGGTTTGTGAAAAAATATGATTTGTGGAAAATATGATCCTACATAGCAGATACATATGCCTCCCTTCAACAACATCGTTCACCATCTCCCCGACAGTGAATCGAACTCGTGCATTTCGTGCTCAAGTACCAATACGTATGTCTGCAAATTATCTGCCTTTTAGCTATGGTTTCCAGGGGCGTATTTAGGGAAAAATCGAATGTACGCCCGTGCTTGTACATGAAATATATCGGAAAATAATATTAAATGAACTATTCACATATCGGCAAATAGAGAAATCTCAAAGTCAAAACAACAACATAATATATAAAGGGGCCAAAATGACACTGCTGATATTTGTTATATTATATCGCTATATGAATAAACATCAGATGAAATAGCGAAAAGTGTGAAACGTGTTTTTAGACTGGTGGCGGAAGCCAACGGTCTTTTGAGAGGGTAATTTCCAGAACAGTTATCACGGGGAACTCCTTTTTTGCAGGCTACGAGTCAGTAAACCGAAACCTGAACGGGTCCTTTTTCTAAACAGTCGCACCTTCCTACCTGTTTTATTATATTTTAATTATTTAAGGGAATTTATGTCATATGTGCTATAATGTGTATATCATGTTATTTCAGTTCCTTTTTTTTAATGTCAATTTATTAAAAAATGTTACTTCAAACTAATGACATCCCTACTTTCCCTATTTGCATGTTGTGTGTAACCGAAATATTCACCTTAGTGCCTTGAAATAAGACCACTAGATAATGAGCAACATATGTTAGTTTTTACTACGCTTCATCAGTTATTCAGCATGGCCCGTTGCAGATTGACTTGTCGACTGGCATGTATAGAATTCCGTCAGCATTGTATAACTAGCTTGAAAACAATATTTGTTTGTTTCTTAAAAAAATATTTTTATTTTCATGTCGTATACTATTGAATAGCACGCAACATTATCAAGTTTAAAAGTGGGAAATTGAACTTACATTTTTGTAACAAATGATTACATTTTAGCAAGAATGCACTCATAAATCACATGTTATAGTTTCTTTTGTCGCAAACAGTCTTTCTACGTTGTCAGCGTTTTGATTAAGCAATCGAAGTCCCTTATATGCACTTTGCAAGGAACAACTTAAAATTACAGCACTTTAAGGATTTATATGAAACCGTATCACCAAGAAATATATTAAAAATGATATTCGGCGTCTGTGATCATTTTTATCCGTCGTATATTTGATTCGATCTGTAGGTCGCACGATACTCCCATACTAAATTCATGCTTTATTCCTCCCAACATATCATCATATAAATTTACGTTACCTTTTTGTTGGTTTTGCACAAGAAAATCAAAACTAGCTCTCTCCTGTTTCCTAAAAGTATACCAAAGGTGCTGCATGATCAGTAAAGTTATTTAAATTTGATTCCGATTTGAAAGAACCTTAAAATTATTCATTTGGAACGCAAACATACTAAATCAGCATCAGAAACCAAAACATACATAAAATTTACATCAGATAATTTGTACATTAAGAATTTGAGTTTCACTTAGTGATTATATCAGTAAAGTAATTTTAAATGTTATTTACATGAGCAATACATTTGCCGTTTTGCAACGATGAGTACATTTAATTCGTTTCGAGCTAAATAGGCGGATTTAGAGGAGGGCTGAAGCGGCGTACGACCCCTCTAAAATTGTCCAGGTTTCTAAACCGAACAATAACGGAAACATGTGCATTTCGTTACAATTACATGTTCTTTTCAATCAAATTAGGTCAAATATAGTTTCTGTTTTGTGGTATTTTGGTTAAAGTGTTCCATTTGGCGATATTGTGTCGTTCTTATTATGTAAGAGACAACAGCAGTTAATTTGTTGTCATGTATTTAATATTTCCGCCCCTCTAACTGAAAAACTTGGTACCGCGCCTGATATTATATTTGAAATATGGTAATATAACAGGAGGTGTTTGTTCTGTACCAGATTAAAACAATTTAAGACAAGGGATCAAGCCACATACTAGTTTTCACCAAGGAGCTCTGTGAATGAGGCGTGTCGTGGGAAACCCGGGCTGAATGCATGTGCGTAAAGTGTCGTCTAGGATCAGCCTGCGCAGTCTTTATATGTGTTGGTAAAATAAAGACGAACAAGAAAAAACAAATCATTTAAACGCTATGCTAATTAAAGATTGTATTGTAAAGTTTTAATAGATATGTGGTTTTATTTGTAGTTATTTATATTGATGAATAGTTCGAGTAATATGTAGTGAGTTGATAAAACGCATATATGAGATCATTAAGTAGACATTGAACCTATACAGGTAGGTAACATGTCGCTTCGTCTGAAAATTGAAATACGATCACAAGATTGCCGTACCTGTTTAAATTTTAACCAAGTTGTGTTTAACTTTTTAAATAATTAAATGTGTTTTGGATAAATAAGTGTTTTGTTTTGATAGTATCTACTTATAAACAATGTTTAAGGATATTACTGATACGTTTGAATATTTATTCAGTTTTAGAATCTTCAAGTTGACCATTTACCAAATAAAATTAATAAATAATAACATAAATCCCGACCTACCTACCCTAATTTTGTGGGGGGCATGTTACCTGGAACAAACATTTGTTTATGCCTTATTATAACGGGCATGTCAATTCCCACGCTTGACAATAGTGACAGGAAGGAAATGCTGTACAAAAAGCAAAGTGTAAACTGTTATAAGTGGTGTGTAACAATTACGCTGAACCTAAGGTTTAGTTTATTTTCACAAGGGCTGGGCGGAAAAGGCGGAACGTTCACGTACAAAGTTCAAACATTTGTATCGCAATCTAAATGCAGTTGGCAAATATACAACGTAGGAACAGATGGTTAATTTTGACTTAAGCATATACATCTCAACATCGTATGACATACACAGTAAACACAGAAATCACATGCGTCAATAAACAAGTGGTGCAGGTGCATACATAGGACACCATTATATAATTAATTCGAATTCACAGTTTGTGAAGTATGTTAGTTACATGTTTTAAACCAATAATTTGACAGACTTATATATTAACACAAACTGACTGGTTTCGTTCAACAGCTATATGGCAAAGTATAATTATAGATCACTTACTAATAGTGATTAATATATTTTTATATATCAACGTACAGAAGGTCAATACGGACTTGGTCACGTGTCGCGCTATTCAGCAGGCGCAAGTTCGAGTCCTCGCTGATTGTGAAGCTGGTTTCCTTGTCACCTCCGTTCCTGTCCCCACTTCCGGTCTCGCGCAGACGCTTGTCTCCGAATGTGCTATCCGGACTCAGCAATTGTTTGGTCTCACTCTCGCTCTCCCTGAAACGTAGCGTTACTCACAGTTAAAGGAAGAGTTGCATAAATTATATGTATAGGTGTCTGTTCATTTTATATTGCAATAGGTGTCTGTTCATTTTATATTGCAGTAGGTTTCTGTCCACATTGTTTTGCAGTAGGTGTCTATATTGTATTGCAATAGTTGTATGTCCATATTGTTTTGCAATAGTTGTCTGTCAATATTGTATTGCAATTGTATGTCCATATTGTATTGCAATAGGAGTCTGTTCATATTGTTTGCAATAGGTATCTGTTCATATTGTATGGCAATAGGTATCCGTCCATATTGTATTGCAATATGTATCTTTCCATATTGTATAGCAATACGTGTCTGTCCCTATTGTATTGCAATATGGGTCTGGTCATATTGTATTACAACAGGCGTCTGTCCCAATTTTATTGCAACAGGTGTCTGTCCCTATTGTATTGCAATAGGTGTCTGTCCATATTGTATAGCAATAGGTATCAGTCCATATTCTATTGCAATATATGTCTGTCCGTATTGTATTGCACTATGTGTCTTTCCATATTGCATTGCTATGTGTGTCTGTCCATATTGTATTGCAATACCTGTATTTCCATACAGTATTGCAATATGTGTCCTTCCATATTGTACTGCCATGTTATAAATACGTGTCTTTACATATTGCATTGCTATCTTTGTCTTTTCATATTGTACTGCAAGACAATATTCGTCCTATTGCAATACACTGTGATACCGTTTTGTACTGCAATACAATATTCGTCCTATTGCAATACACTGTGATACCGTTTCTGCAGCCATAATTAATAGATCTACACGTATGTTATGTTTGTCCACGTTATTGTATCATAGAACTAAACATAATTTATATGAATGCTCGAAAATTATATATATATAATAAATGCAATACAATTTGTGTTACAATAAACTGACAGATCAAATAAAAGATTAATTTATAATATTACGCGTTTTTTTGTAAGAGAACTGCGGTGCACAAGTATGAGGTCTTGACTCTTGAATCCTTGCACACGTAATTAAACAAGGAATATGTTTGTTTGACGATCATTAATCAAGGGGTATTGAAAACCAATATAAACATACCGCACTCACGATGTTTATTTCTTACGTTTTGTTTAAGCCATTGCAAAAGTAAAACGGGTACAAGTGTACTTACGTCAACTCAAGTAAAACTCAAATGAGTGTCGAATTTTAGGAGCGGATTTTAAAAGTAAAACTCGAAAATAACTTTACATAGCACACGTAGAGAAGATCTGCCATAAAATTTAACGCCTAATGTAGGAAAGTAGCTTATACAAACGCCTATATAAAATTGTATGGAAATACCCTACTACACTATAGAAAATACAAGAGCTTTATAGGTTAATAAAATTAAATGGTGTAAGGAAAGGAAATTCCAATAGAACGAAATGAATCATTAAAAAGAGATGTTTGTAATATTTGTTTACATATAAAACGTGTTATACTGGAATTATTAATATACACCAGGCCCTCCCCCACCCCATAATGCTATATACTGCAGGGTATATATCAGGGGCGTAGCTTCCTTTAGGCACTATAGGCACGTGCCTATACATTTTTTCCAGAGAAGAAAATTTTAAATATGCCAAAAATGCAATAAAAACAAGAGGGGGGATGGGGGTGAGGGGATCCCTTTTGGATGTGTTGATACTTCATTGTTTAACGAGTCGATTACGTCAATCTGAAATAAATTTCATGAAACACACGCTTATTTTACAATTATTTTGTACATTCTGGGTTTAACTAAAGTTAGTTGTTTGTAGCCACATATGATTATAAACACTCTGGCCTAAATTATTGCTTGCAGCGTCAATTTGTAGATTTCGCCTATTGTGCCTATACATTTGTTAACCCAAGCTTCGCCCCTGTATATGACACTGAACATTATACTTCTCTAAGACCCCACCCGAGCTATTAGTGATTATTTGATGGCATATACACACATGTAAACAATAAACGATGAATATAAATATTTCGTCATTTGTACCCTCTTAGATTGACCTTACGAAGTTGTAATTCCCATGTTTCATAGATCTATTTCTTTAAACTCAATACAATTAATTAAGTTCAATGTAATGGCAGTTATTCAGATTCAATTCTATGTCTATTTAACAAGTGAATCAATGTTAAATACAATCAGTTCAGTTCGTTGTCAAGACAATATTCAGATACATGTACAATATTCATGTACAGTGACACTCCCCCACCTCGGCACACCAACAGTCATATTACATTTACACACGCAAGGTTACACTACAGTCAGTGCTACCACCAAAATGTTTTATAGACAGAGGGAAAACCGTGGTTTACTAACCCGTATACATCCATTTGCACAAGAAAACTATATATTCGTCTGGATTAATAGTTCCATTCCATCACTGCCATCTGGTGACCGTATTCCTCAAGTTCAACACACGTGTCTTTATACTAATTATAATCGTCTTCACTTTTAGACGTATATTAACCCCCACACATCACGCAAATGTTACACTAGCGATTGGTGTTATATTTATACAAAGTTTTACCCGCTAAATAGGCTAATTACACATAAGAATTTCAAGTCCAAGCGATCCTACCCCAAATACAATTCAAGAACTATCACATGATAAAATCAATAGTGAAAGTCATTGGACGTGCTCGAGCAATAATACTGGTTTATGGTTATAGTGTAACTGTTCAAATGCGCTCGTTTTTTTGTGTGAGTGTATTTTACTACCGTTATGTTTGTTTTAAAGTGAATTATATACTTACTGCAGAGTTTAGTGTATACGGGGATTATTGATACATGTACAAAGTATGTATGACTGTTTATGTTGATAAACTCTGTAATAAAAACGAAATATGATAATTAATTTTTATTGCATGCCACATCAGAGCTGTTTTAATATTTAGCAAGTTTATTTTATGAATGCCACGAATATTGTTGCTGTTGACTTTTTTTTTTTAATTACAGTAGCTGAATTTATCATCTGAAAATAATCATGAAACACATTTTGTCGGAGATACGTACTGGCAAAGACAAACGATGAGGCCTAAATTAAAATTAAGTTTGTTTGCCCTTTACCGACCGACCCAGAAAAAAGCCGCCGACTCAAAATATTTTATTGCAAACTCTGCGGTAATTATTTTATTATTTATTTATTTTTTATTGCTTTAAATTTCGTTTTTTTTTGCTCACAACTTTCATAGGCAATTGTGATCATTAAGGCGCTTGAACAAAAGAGTATAATGCGTTTGAGTGTGAAAATAAGCGCCTAGTGACCGGGTACTAGTAAAGATGGTGTGTTTCATGTTTTGTCGTGGACACACCAGTCGACGTATGACGTCATCATCTGTGTATAGAATTATGTTTTGTTTCAAGGTTAGATACCAGTAAATAGTGGGCTGGTCCCGTTGAAAGTTGTCCGCCTAAGAAAAAGTTCGTTTTTTCTTGTGTCAAAAGAAAGAGACATTTCGCATAACGGAAAATGGTTATTTCCTGAAAACGACATGTCTTTTGTGCATTTTTATGTATCATGACAACGAGTTACTTGAAATTTGAATATTAAGCAGTTTATGTATAGCCAGCATGTGCTTTTGTTGAAATCGCGAGATTTTCTTACAGGTGACTACCATGAAGTGAGATGAATTTTCTTAGAAGTAGCATAACATATATTTTTATGCCCCCGAAGGAGGGCATATAGTAGTCGCACCGTCCGTCTGTGGGTGGGTGCGTGCTTTGGGTTTTCCGTCAGTCCAGACTTCGTTTCCGCTCTGTAACTTTTTAATGCCTGAATGGATTTTAATATAACTTCAGATTATTATTCCCCATGACTAGACGATGTGTCGCGTACAACTCCAATGCTCGTCGGTCAAAGGTCAAGGTCACAATTTAAGGTCAAAGGTCATGACTTTTCGTTTCCGCTCCATAACTTCTAAACGCCTGACCGGAATTTAATATAACTTCAGACTATTATTCCACATGACCAGACGATGTGTCGCGAGCAAATCCCATACTCGTCGGTCAAAGGTCAAGGTCACAATTTATGGTCAAAGGTCATGATTTGTTTTTCCGCTCTGTAACTTCTTAACGCCTGGAAGGATTTTAATATAAATCCAGGTTATTATTCCCCATGTCCAGACAATGTGTCGCGTACTACTCCCATGATGGTTCGTCAAAGGTAAAGGTCACAATTCAAGGTCAAAGGTCAATTATTTTTGTTTCCACTTCATAACTTCTAAACGTCTGGAGGAATTTAAATGTTACTTCAGATTATTATTCTCTATGACCAGACAATGTGTCGCATTCAACACCCATGCTCGTATGTCAAAGGTAGAGGTCTCAATTCAAGGCCAAAGGTCAAGGATTTCTGTTTCTCCACCATAACTTCTAAACGTTTGGACGGATTTTAATATTACTTCAGATTATTATGTCACATGACCAGGCCATGTGTCGTGTACAAATTCCATGGTCCTCAGTCAAAAGTCAAGGTCACAATTCAAGGTCAAATGTCAAGGAATTTTCTTTGTGCTCTATAACTTCCAAACGCCTTGAAGGATTTTAATATTACTTCAGATTTTTTTCCCATGACCAGATGATGTGTCACATACCACTTCAATGCTCCTCGGTCAAGGTCTGTGGGTCCAAGGTTACACTTAAAAGGTCAAATATTAGAATGAACTTTTTGTAGGAAGCATCACTTTTGCCAAAATGTATGTAATGTAATAACTTGGTGGGAATAAAGATCATTATGAGGTATTCATCCTCTCAGTATATGAGGCAGTGTGTCACAACAACAAACAACTGTGTTGCTGAAATCTCAAGATAATTGTCCATGGCATAATATTGTACTCTGACATTGTTTTGCCTTCCTCTGACAAGCATATGCTTCGGGGGCATATGTCACATCATGTGACAAGCCTCGTTTATTTTAAATTTTGAAAGCAGAGAGAACCATCTTTCTAATGATAGACTCGCAATATCTGAATCAAAGAAAAGTGGCGAACGATGCCTGGTGATTTTGCTGTTTTGCAATGGGACCATATGGAGATTTGATTTACCTGTTCCTAACCTTCAGCGTGTTTGTTGAAATCAATAAATAAATACAAAATTTATAAAGTTGAAACAAGTAAAACAAGGGATACTGTATTGTATGATCTATTGTGCTTGCACCTTGGTAGACGAGAACAAGAAAATTACCGACAAAGTTTCGATTTTAGTTAGCAAATCAACAATTGTGTCAGTGCAGAAACGTTTCACCCTGATATTAACAAATAGTGTATGTCAATACTGACTTTGTTAAGAAATAATTCTTCTATCAGCAGCCAAAATTTTACATATGATACTAGTAACTGTTCTTTGTTAAACTGTCATTTACAAAAACACAGTTTATATTTGAGAGGACAGAGACATCCGAGTTAGCAATATTTCTGACTGTCTTATTTGTGACATTTTCAGCAAATTATTTTTAATTTTCAATTCATTGATTTGACATTTTTCTAGTCAAACAGTATGTATTTGTACTGTATTCATATGATTAAGACTGTCTAGCCAGTTCAGCCATTGATCATAATACACATGTTTTCTTGTCAGACGGTATGTATCTATGCGGTATTAATTAATATGTGTGTCTAGTCAGTTCAGACATTGGTATTAAATAGCATACATGTACTTCACAATTTGTTTTTAAAGCATTGCGTATTCTATTTTATGTTATGTCCCTTATTAAAGCCAGTTTTAGCATATATAATCTTGTTTGTATCAATCACGATGAAGAAAGTAATTTTGATTTTCAAACATGGATTATGTGTTGCTATTTAAATGACGACATTCATGTAAGATTAAATTCTCGGAATAAAATATAATATTTTACCTACCTACCGACCCACCTCAAATCATGTGACAAGCCTCGTTTATTTTAAATTTTTAAAGCAGAGAGAACCATCTTTCTAAAGATAGACTCGCAATATCTGAATAAAAGAAAAGTGGCGACCGATGCCTGTTGATTTTGCTGTTTTGCAATGGGACCATATGGAGATTTGATTTACCTGTTCCTAACCTTCAGCGTGTTTGTTGAAATCAATAAATAAATACAAAATGTATATAGTTGAAACAAGTAAAACTTGTGATACTGTATTGTATGATATATTGTGCAAGGTAGACGAGAACAAGAAAATTACCGACAAGTTTCGATTTCAGTGAGCAAATCAACAAGTGTCAGTGCAGAAACGTTCCACCCTGATATTAACAAAATAGTGTATGTCAATACTGGCGTTGTTAAGAAATAATTCTTCTATCAGCAGCCAAAATTTTACATATGATACTAGTAACTTCTTTGTTAAACTGTCATTTACAAAAACACAGTTTATATTTGAGAGGACAGAGGCATCCGTGTTAGCAATATTTCTGATTGTCTTATTTGTGACATTTTCAGCAAATTATTTTTAATTTTCAATTCACTGATTTGACATTTTTGTAGTCAAACAGTATGTATTTGTACCGTATTAATATGATTAAGACTGTCTAGCCAGTTCAGCCATTGATAATAATACACATGTTTTCTTGTCAGACGGTATGTATCTATGCGGTATTAATTACTATGTTTGTCTAGTCAGTTCAGACATTGGTATTAAATAGCATACATGTACTTCACAATTTGTTTTTAAAGCATTGCGTATTCTATTTTATGTTATGTCTATTATTAAAGCCAGTTTTACCACGTATAATCTTGGTTGTATCAATCAAGATGAAGAAAGTAATTGTGATTTTCAAACAAGGATAATGTATTGCCATTTAAATTACGACATTCATGTACGACTAAGAATAAATTCTCGGAATAAAATAAAATATTTTCCTACCTACCGACCTACCTCTAAAATTTCGGGTCGGTAAAGGGCACACAAAGATTTTTTAATTTAGGCCTAATTATAATTTTAATCATGAACTTAAGCATGAACTTCAGCAGATACGTGCCGTTTAATTATGCTGTTATAAGCCAAGATACAAAACACATATGTATACATGTGAAGTATTGAAAACCGCGTTAAACATAGATAGTAACATAGACAACACACGTCATAATACATGTGCTGATACAAAACATGTACACATGGAAGTGACCTTACGAACACATGATAGGCGGTAACAGGAGACGTTATTCTTACTCTGGACATTGAATTAACATACGTAAGGTGCAAACAGTGAAATAAAAGACTTGGTCGATAATAGACAGGAACAAGCTGTTTAACATTTGAAACCTGTGCCCTAGTAAGTATACTAATAGAAAAAAGAAATTGGACATGTTTTTAAAGCGTATTTGTTATATGTTGTTAGATATTAATATAGATAAATTTGGTATCAATATTTAGGTTATAAATTGAACTAATCAATAAGTATAATGCCCTAAAAATTGATCAATCATTAAAAAGTAAACGGTGGTGTTTAATCTTTGAAAACATCAAACACAAGTATCGTGGTCGTCTTTGCAACTGTTATAATCACTCATGTTTTGTTTGGATGACGTTAACGTTTAAATGTTGGTCAATTTGTGAGGGCATTACAATTTTTGATTAGTTCAATGTATATCCTAAATTTTGATACCAAATTCATCCATATTTAAATCTAACAAAATATTAAAATACGCAATGAAAACATGTCCAGTTTCTTTTTTCTATTTGTAAAGTATAATGGATAGAGCACTGTAGGATAATATTTTTCACAAATCATATTTTTCACACGCCTGTGAAGAATAGGATCTCATTTGTCACATTTATAAGTGTGAAAAATGTGATTGGCCAAAAAGTGGGTATGCGTACGGATCACATTTTTCACATATTTTGTGATATTGTATCGCGACAAGGGATGAAATCGTTATTTGGAGCATAATTATACAGTAATCATTATCATCATCATCATCATTATCATCACCATCATCGTCACCATCTTCATCATCATCATCGTCATCATAATTATTTTATGCATCACCATTATTATCATTATACTTAACGTCATCATCAGTATTGTCATCACTATGAGAAACTAAGCACTATTGAGGAGCTACTTATGTGTGCATGCGCTTAATCGTTTGTCAATACGTTTGTACGGCCTAATTAGGAGATAGAAATGTATATGTACCCGCGTACGTTCATACGAACGTACACCTTTTTATTGGGATATTAACCAATGCACGCATCCGAACGTACCTACAAAGGCACGTCCTATTTTGGATTATTAAAACCAAAATAACCATGCATATGTCCGCCCGAACTAGAATATACGTATACACGGACGGTAATATAATGATCTTATTAGAACCTCCGCACATGTTAGTACGTACGTTTGGACAGTAAAGTAGCGTAGCGTAGCGTACCTCCCGTATCGTATCGTACGGTACCATATCGTTCCTTACCGTGCCGTACCTAACCGTGCCGTACCTAACCGTACCGTACCGCACCGTACCGTACCGTACTGTACTGTACCGTATATTTCCATACCATAGCATTACAAACCATACCGTACATGCCGTGCCATGCCATGCCATGCCACGCCATTCCATGCAATTCCATACCAAGCCGTACCATACTTAACCGTCTCGTACCATACCATACAAACTGTACCGTATCGTAAATCGCCCCGTCTGTTTTTCGGGCACATACAGTGTAAAAAATAGGATTATGATTTAAAAAATTCACTTTTTTGAAAATTTGAACACTTTTTGTTCATGTGTGAAGAATACGATTTGAGTGCATATCAAAAACTGGACTCGATCACAAATTTCACTGAAAATGTGCAGAATCAGATTGCCATGTGTGAAAAATGATATCCTATTTTTCACATGTGTGAAAAATGTGATTTGTGAAAAATATGGTCCTACAGAGCACCACTGCTTTGAACAGCTATGAAATGGTCTGCAGAACGATTATGTGTCTTCCGTCATTTTTATTTAATCATGAAAGTTATTATTATTATTATTATTATTATCATCATCATCATCATCACCACCACCACCACCACCATCATCATCAACATAATCATCATCTCATCATCATCATCATATCGTTCGTGGTTTCATATTCCCATAGATCTGATCATAACAGGGGCATACTAGTTCAAGTTTATAGGCTGTAATTTGCAATGCGTATATCAATATGATATCAATAATGTATTGATTAAATAGATAAGTTATCTCTTGGCAGGAGTGTTACGGTTTATATCAATATGCATAATGTATAAGGCACAATTGTAAGTAGCGCAGAATCGGATCTTTGTGTCGACTTGTTAATATGCCTATATACGACAACGTTACGCGTTTGATGTATTATTATTATTATTATATTATTATTATCATATTATTATTCCTCTTATTATTACTATTATTTATAATGGTAGCTATACTGATTGTAATCAGTCTATGGTGTACTAGTATTTACTAGTAGTGTATTTTTATTGAACATTTTTACATGGCTAATTATACAATGGATAATAAGTTTTGTTGGAAGCTTTTACAATAAACAAGTTCAAATATCAATATTGAATTAACGATCTTATTTCCAAAGCACAAAGTCTGGTTCGAAGTCGTTCCTGGCATCACTTCTTACCCAGACGACCAGATATGAAAGGCATGTACACGCGTACGTAACCCACGAAAAAATCAAAAGATGCGAACACTATGTATAAAATCAGGGCGTACATTTACGCACAAAATTTAAAATGTTTGCGTACTCATGGAAATGAAAATCAGACACATACATGTTATCCGACTGTTAAATCTGAATGTGTAAAAACTCATTATTTAAATATTTTTATTGTCTTCTTGAAATGTTTACTTCTTTATATAAGATCAATATAATAATATTGTATTCATTAGCATTGTTAAGCTAACAAATGTCCGAATTTTCGTACTTATTTCCGACTAAAAGTACACTGAGCCCCATGTATTTTGGATTGGACGTACACTTACCCAAATAATTTCTTGTTTGAGTGTACATTGTAATACATCTACACAAAATATTATCTGGAGCTCTGGACTTATCATTTGGAAGACATTTTAATGAAAATGGACGGCCATCCCACGTTAATTACACAGCATATATACGTGTATTGTCTTATCGGAACCACATAACGATGTCTTATTGGAAATAATTGGATAATATATTTATTTGTTCATATAAACTGGTTCTACCCAGAAATGATATTGTTATTTACCCAAATGCTTTAGATCCATAATTATATGAAGATAAAATAAATATCAGTATATGCTATTAAGAAAACGCTATAGGTAGAATCACTGCATACTTGACTTTAATCACGGTCTGTACCCGGATAATCCAAACGCAGTGCAGGTCTAATTACCCCAAAACGGAAGTCACATCCTCAGGGTTACATGCTGTCAGTTAGATAATAAGCACATGTGGTTGAGTACAGGATGCATATAATTTGTAAAAAACAGTTTAAATGATATGTTTTGGTATCATTTTAAAGGTATATATGTAAGCAATAAGGAAAAAGGCTGTTTTGTGCACTACTTTTTGTCTAGTGGTTCCCAGCTTCATAACTTTTGGCCCATGTATTCATGCGCAAAATGGCAGCCTCCATGCCCGTCAAAACCGGTGTGTTTTTTCTAAGGTAAATATTTTGAGTTACAACACATAGAATTTTTTGACATGCTGTTTTTTCAAAAGGTTATGTCCTCATATTTCCAACAATGTATGGTGATATATTGGAAAGTAGTTTGGTCATGGTGAAAAGTGAGATCAAATTTTGAATATTTTATATGTAACAAAGAAGGAATTTATTTGCACATGCGTAACCTGCAGCGACCCTAACGCAGTGCCAATATGGCGGATGGAAAGACGGTTGCACTTTGTTTAATGCATACCGGTAGTTTCCTTATGTACAGGTTTGTTTTGGTCGTAATATCTGTCGCAACTGATTAAGTGAGTATTTATTTCAATAGATCTAATGTTTCATCTAGTAAACATTGTGTTGTAAGATGGAATGCTGTTCTTTATGAAGACTTTTTCGAGTACACTATAATGACTTCCAGCATCATAGAGTAATTGTCAAACAAAATATTGAGTACATAAAGCACATGACACTATAGCTATTAAAAGCTTTACGCTGATACTCATCACAAATATAAAAACATGATAAAAAAAACTGAAAAACAATTACAAACGTTGTATCTGTGTCCGCCATATTGGCACTGCGTTAGGGTCGCTGCACTGCGTTAGGATTATCCGGGTACAGGCCGTGTTCATCATGCTATTTCACATGCGCATGTATAATAAATAACCATGATTCACATACATGTATTAGATCCAGACACATATATTAAGGTATGCCCCATTTGCCATATAATTATCCTTCTGGTATTGGCAAAACAGTAAACAGTATATTCCATAACGCACTATACAACATACGAAGGTTAAACGTGCATAATTTCAAGTTTTTTTTTTCGATTTCTGTGCATTTCACGTCCCAAAATACACACACGTAATGCGCGTGCATGTATGAAACTATGATACCGAAAGTTCAGCTTAAACTCTGGAAAATGTATGACAAGGAAATTTGTTTCGTTAAAATACATTAAATTACAATTACGACTTGACTTTTAAACTAAATTTAAGTTAAACGCGCACCATTATGCATCTTGTAAGTTATATGTAAATGAAGTAAGAAAATAGTACACATACCTCCTTTACCGTTTATCATTACGTCCATAAACTATCAATGTCGAGTTCATCATCACTACATCATCACTACACTTAACCTAACACACGATATGCCAAAACCGCACATCCTGTGTTAAGTGTTGTTGTTGTTCTTGTTATTGTGGTTGCTGCTGCTCAAAAGACTGTTCGTCTGCTATAGCTAAAGTCCTATCGAATAGTCAATAAACCCAGTCGCAGACGATTATCGATAATGGCGGAGAAGGCGTTATGAATCGAAAAGAGTCTGGTCGATCCATTGACCTCGAGATATCTGTGTTTTAACCAAAGTGTGCGTGCGTGTTGTGAATTTGTTGTGTTTATTTTGGGGAACAAGGAAATTAATACATGCTGGTTGTCGATATTAAGCTTTTTAGTTCACAATGTGGTTCTTAAGCAGTGAATACAGGTATGTTTGTGTTAGCCTTGTATATTAACGTGTATGTATTTACGCTTTTTTAGATGGATCATATATTATATTTATTTAGTATGAGTCATGAGTCATGGATGTTAACGTGAGTTTTGGCGGTATTTTAATAAATCGTTATTCTGTTTTCAAATAACTTTGTGAACTCAAAAGTGACAGTTGTCACTTGAAAAGCAATAAGCAACATCTAGACCTATAGGCCAATGCTAATAAACTGTTGAAACATTTAACTTTATTGACAGTTATTTTATTGGTTGTAAAGGAAACTTTAAAAGCACTTTATTTATAAAATGAATATGAAACTCAGTAAGGCGTAACACAAATTATGTTTGTTTCAGGTTACCCGACCCACTCTAAAAAAATGCCCCGACCCTAGAACATTTTATAGAGTGGGTCAGATATGTTTTGTTTATTTTACTTTTTTCCAATAATTCTATGGTTTTTGGATAAATAAGTGTTTTGTTTTGATAGCATCCACTTCAAAACAATGTTTTAAACATGATTCCTTACCTACATACCCTAATTTTTTTGGCATAAAACCTGAAACAAACATAATTTTTTTAAGGCTAAGGAACATTCGATTTTGTTAATTCCACAAGGCCGTGGAACGAAGTTAGTGTTACTTTTATATAGGGCTAAATTCGGTGGAACCGTCAGGCAAACATTGCCCATTATAAAAACGATCTCAATGTTTGTCCAGGCCCCACGACTATTAAAGCTTTCAATCTCAAACTTAAACTACTGACCAATGAAATCCGTTGTAACAATGCGGCTTGGTGTTTCATTGGTCAGTAGTTAAGAATACGTTTCAGATTAAGGGCGTTTGTAGTCGTAAGACCAGGGTCCGTAATTTAAGGGCGTTCGTAGTCGTAAGACCAGGGTCCGTAATTTAAGGGCGTTCGTAGTCGTAAGACCAGGGGCCGTAATTTAAGGGCGTTCGTAGTCGTAAGACCAGGGGCCGTAATTTAAGGGCGTTCGTAGTCGTAAGACCAGGGGCCGTAATTTAAGGGCGTTCGTAGTCGTAAGACCTGAGGCCGTAATTTAAGGGCGTACGTAGTCGTAAGACCAGGGTCCGTAATTTAAGGGCGTTCGTAGTCGTAATACCAGGGGCCGTAATTTAAGGGCGTTCGTAGTCGTAAGACCAGGGTCCGTAATTACAAAGCTTCTTAGGGAAAACTTGAGTAAGTTCCTTAAATTCATAAAATTCCTTAACTCTCTGGCTGTTTCATGTATAGGTCTTTTAACATTAAAATGTTGTTAACTTGTAAATATTGCTTATATGTTTAGTATTTCAATCTTCTTTTTACCGAAATCATAAGATTTCCCATATAAAATGTTATGCGAAATGTTCACTTAAGTACAACTCAAGTAAAGATTTCCCTTAGGAGCTTTGTGAATACCAGCCCAGGGCTTACACGTATTGCTTACATCACAATAACTTAAACATTCTCTCTCACCAAAGAATTGTGCAAGTTTACCAGTTTTCTTAGCAGGCCATATCAATTTGATTCTTTGTTTAGCGTCCTTGGATGGGTAGGTTTTCGAATGCCTGAACGAATAAAAAAATTTTTTTTGACAATGTGAAAAATCGAGTTGGAAAGCGTATTACAAATTTGGAAAAAAGAAAGAAAAAAATACAACGTTTAGGTGTTTTTACCAATATTTGCGAAAACACGTGGAGCTATTCAATTTACAGAGTTAAAATACTGTGTTAAACCAGGTTCCCAATATGAAGATGATATATGACAGTTTTGCGAGTTAACATTTGCTTAAGCTGGCACCACAGCCATTAATAATTTGTGAAAGAAACATGTTTTTGTTTTTTTTATCGACTAGTGTTTTTTTTTCCTGCCTGGTTGGTAGGTTTCGAAAAACCATGGTGACGCTAAACATAGAATCAAATTTGTATGGCCTCATGTTATGTTGCACAGAAGGTTAGTGCACGTCTGTATAATCTCTCCAGAAAAAGCTTAACTATGATACCGTGCAATTTATATATAATTTATAATAGTCTTATTTATATGACGTGCAACAAATTTAGTGTTACTTTTGATATAGGGCTAAATTCGCTGCAGTAAAGTAGCTCAATATTCGCCCAGCGCTAACAAGTTATGCTAAATTTATACTAGCTATACTTGTAAGCCCTGGACAAACCTTGCGATACTTTTTATATGGACAATTTTTGTCTGACGGAATTCGTTCCAGCGAATTTAGCCCTGCATAAAACGTAACACTAAATGCATTGCTCGGCTTTCTAATTAGAATATAATTTATATATGTATAAGTTGGTAGGTTCTTAGTTCTCCACCCTATATAACTCTAAATCCTGTACCGCGCATGCATACATCTATTTGAATGCATGTATTTTAAGCGAGGCTTTTTGATCGAAGAGTAGTGATTTTGATTCTATGAAGGTTCGGTACGCAAACAAAGTGTCCATTTCAAGTGAAATTCCTGATCATTCACCTAGTAAGTTAGGTGGTAATTACGATACAACGTTTTATTATTGTTCGTGCAATATGTCGTGCAATAATTAGTGGTTTATATCGAATGTAAATCGCTAAATATTGCATTTATATAAAAAAGTTTCGCAAAATACGAGTGTGTTTCCATAACCTTACAAGTATTGCTAGTTAACGAATATGCGATTACTAATTATTATAAATATCTTCATAACCCATCTTTAGTTTTCAGTTTCCTGTATGAAATACAACCATATATTGTTCATGATTTATTCATATACTATCTAAATTATATATTTAACTCTGTTGTTTGTGTCAAATTGTCCTACAGATAAATTATTCTCCAGTGAAAAGAAACGGAGATTGAAAGGGTTTAGTGAGGTCAGGAAGTTACTGCTTGTAATTATGTTCAGTGACGTATATGGCATGCCGTGTATGTTAATTATGCATATCTCCTCTGTGAGCGCACTTATGGTTGTAGTATCACAAAAGTGATAACTACAAGTATATTCGCAAACTGTGATCCGCGGCCAGTGACTTTCTTGTCAATGGCTAAATGGGCGTCAGGTAAATATTGCCCATATAGACTACCGGTAGTTCAGTATTTTACAATGGCCTATACTAAACGGGGTATGCAAAAATTTCATTTATAGCTAAGTCATTCATGTAAACATCGATGAACGTCAAGTATTGCTTTAAAATAATTTTTCTAAGATCCATATTCCATTACTAAGATATTTAATAGCGTGCGTCCACTCACACTGTCAGTGCTTCCCGAGTCTGTCCAGTCTTTTCATAAAATAATCTGTGTTTTGGGCAACCCTACTCAAACTAGCGCAAACCCCCCCCCCCCGACCCTAAAGTTTTTAGCGACGATTGTTTTCCGCTAAATCCGTATTTGTCAGGTTTTAGATAATTTTCATTGTTGTTGTTGTTGTTTTTATCAGAATGTGTCTTTAAAACAGTAAAAAAAACCTCAATCTCGACCTTACCTAATTCTTGTAAGACCGTTGCCAAAAAATGCCAAAAACAATTTATTTTTTCCCCTAATGTGTCGTAATAACGTGCGAGCACTCAGCTACTCAGCGTGAGGTATTGCTAGCACTAGAAGGCTAACTGCTTTTTATCTCATTTCGTCAGTCATGTATGTTTTTCTACTCATCTCTTATACCAATTTAGCAATCACAATCACCCATTTAACTCACATTTATACGATATCTCACTCAATAACTCACCTACGATCTCTAGTTCAGTCAATAACTCACATACGATCTTTCGTTCAGTCAGTAACTTACATCGCACATGCAATAACTCACATACGAACTCTCGTTCAGTCAGTAAATCACATACGATCTCTCGTTCAGTCAGTCACTCACATACGATCGCACATCCAATAACTCACAGTCTCACATACGATCTCTCGTTCAGTCAATAACTAACGTACGATCTCTCGTTCAGTCAGTAACTTACATACGATCGCTGATCCAATAACTCGCATACAATCTCTCATCCAATAACTCACATACGATATGTCACTCACCCAATAACTCACATACGATCTCTCATTCAATAACTAACATACGATCTCTCATCCAATAACTCTCATACGATCTCTCACTCACCCAAAAACTCACATACGATCACACACTTGTGTGTTGTGAATAACTGACGAATATGTAGTATACGTTTGTATAATAACTGAAACTCTTGACCTCTGCGTTTGGAAAGTGGGACACGAATGTAAAGGTATAGTAAATGAATATGTGAATACGTTTACTTCCATTGTATACATAGCCTCTCTTAAAAACTGAATCGTTTGCGTTTTTAATCTTGCAAGATGCACCGATTGCAAACTTAAAGTGACGTACGTGTATTGTGTCAATAGAAGGCAGTTTATTTGAAGAGAGCTATTGCTATTGACTAAGTGAAGTGACTGTATCAAGATAGCGTACACTATTCTCGTTATTTGCTGGAACGATTTTTGTAACTTCACATCTAACTGAAACCTGTCTATATTCTGCAGACGCTGATAGAGGGCGCTGTCGGTAACCATGGAGACAACGACCAGTGCGCTAGACATCCCCGTCAACTACATCCTCGGGCGCTGCACGTTCGGTAACTGGGACGACGACGACGAGCCGACGACGACGACGTTAAGCGTCCTGAACGTCTGCTACGTCGTGAAGGAGCGCGTGGGGCCGTGGTGGAAGGGCGCGTGTCTGCGGCGGATACGTCACAAGCTGGTCCTCAGGGACGCTTGCATGCACATGAAGAGCGGCCAGATCACCGCGGTTCTCGGCGGTTCCGGTGAGATCTCACGGTCACCTGTAACTAGGGCAGGAGTGACGAAATCTCACACTTGTATGGCCTTATTTGTCCGTTTTTTAAAATGCTATTTGCAACTTGTCCGTAAAGTAATTATAATGTAAATTCTGTCAATTTTTCACTTGTCCGTACATGCTCAGGGACAACCTGGGCAATACGGACACATGATTTCGCCACTCCTGTAGGGCCGTGCCCACTTTCACCAACTCATTTTTAGACTTGAGACATACGAATAACGAATATTCTTGAAACTGTTCTGTTCTAACAGCGCTGTTATTTATAATCTTACTTACTAACACATATGATAGCAAACATTCTTCATTTAGAACGAATTGTTAATAAAATAAGCAACAGTGGTACCCAGCATATTTGTGAACGTACATGTATTTTTTCTAGAGTCTAAGTCTATTCTTTATTCTTAATTCTAAGAAAGGGTTGGTGAATACGGGCTGCATTCACGAACGTCTTGAGTAAATTTTCAACTTAAGTTGCACTAAAGCGAAAATTTCACATCAAGTTTTCAATAGGAAAAACAATGATTACTGTTTAGATTACTGTTCACAAAAGGGTTAATTAAGAAACGTCCAAGCATTTTTTACTAGTTCAAAACATTTTACTGTAAACGATATACATGAAACAGCCCCAGCCTTAATGAATCGATTTAAGAAATTTAGTTACGATTTCACTAAGGAGCTTTGTGAATACGGGCCCTGATCATTCATTAATAATATGAGGAGTGTCGTGGGAAAACCGGACTTAATGCATGTGCGTAAAGTCCGCACAGGCTAATCCGGGACGGCACTTTTCGCTTTCATGGTATTTTCTGTTTCAACAACGTCTCTTCTAAAAATAAATCCACTGTAGGCGGAAAGTGCCGTCCTGGATTAGCCTGTGCGGTCTGCACAGGCTGATCCAGGACGACACTTTACGCACATGCATTAAGACCGGATTTCCCAAGACTCGCCTCATATTTATTTCATATTTGACATTGTTTAAATCGATACAATCACATTATAACATCATGTAGCTTTGTTTAATTGTGTTACGCTTTAATTCCTTATCTTTCAACGTCCCTGTAACATCAATTACAAGTACATAAACATGTACCAATATCCGTCGAAATTTTAATTTAATTATTTCAATTTGTTTTGTCACGGCATGGACTTGGTCATTAAAGGGAAGGTATTGTGTAGCAGCCCGGTTAGCTCATCCGGGAGAGCACTCGCTGTGTAAGCAAGAAGCCCCGGACTGGCTGCACAATTTTTATGCCCACGGCATCTTGATACAGGGGCAATCCGAGACATATGGGGATTGTCCTGTCCGACCGTCATTCCGTCCGTCTGTCCATGACAAGGATAAGTAGAATTACCATTTCGTCTCGCACCAACACCGCTTTCTACAACACTTGGATACTTACACAGTTGTTGCTTTTTATCATTCCCTATCACCCAACCTCACTTTCACCTTGACCTTGACCTGGGCACTTAGAATAATTCAAATGGGCTGTTTCTTGGTTAACTAGATTTTACCGTTTCGTCTAGCACCAACACCGCTTGCTACAACACTTGGATACTTACACAGTTGTTGCTTATAACCATTCCCAATCCACCCATATCACCCAACCATACTTTGACCTTGACCTAATTTGGACTTAGAATAATTCAAATGGGCTGTCCAGCACTAACTGGGGGCATGTGTGTTTATCGAACACAGTGTCGTCACACTGTGACAGTTTAAAGCCACACCAAAGGTGAATGTGGCCAAAATTGGTATCTTGAATTAACGGCAATCTTATTGTCAGTCTAAGTATTTGTTTACGTTGATAAATAATCTACATCATAAACACGTGGTTTGCTGGATATTGTTTATTAAAAAATATCGTTGCAACGCGGATTAATCCGACTATTCATTGTTAATATTCGACAAGCTGCACGATATTCCCCATGAAACACGAGGAACTTCGGCTAATTTCGTAGTATTGAAAATGTAAACACCAAAACTGAACTTCAAACTCATAAAATACCATTTATTTTATGGAAAATTTAGAAAAGTTCCAACTCATTGTGCATTACTTTATGTGTTTGTTATCTCAACATTAAACATTTATTTAACATTATATATTATACATTAATTGTCTAGTTTCACGTTTGTCATGTAAGTGCCTTTAATCAGTATATAACTGATCGCCTGTTTCTCAGGGTCTGGCAAGACCTCGCTGCTGGACTGTATCGCCCAGCGTGCCGACGGGACGGTGTCGGGTAAGGTCTACTACAACAACATGGAGTGCACCCCAGACATCGCCCAGAACTACATGAGCTATGTGATGCAGGTAAGCTCGTTCATTCGTAGTAAGGATGTCACCCAGAAGTACATGAGCTATGTGATGCAGGTAAGCTCGTTCATTCGTAGTAAGGATGTCACCCAGAAGTACATGAGCTATGTGATGCAGGTAAGCTCGTTCATTCATAGTTAGGATATCGCCCAGAACTACATGAGCTATGTGGTGCAGGTAGGCTCGTTCATTCATAGTTAGTTAAGACATCGCCCAGAACTACATGAGCTATGTGATGCAGGTAAGCTCGTTCATTCGTAGTAAGGATGTCACCCAGAAGTACATGAGCTATGTGATGCAGGTAAGCTCGTTCATTCATAGTTAGGATATCGCCCAGAACTACATGAGCTATGTGATGCAGGTAAGCTCGTTCATTCGTAGTATGGATATCACCCAGAAGTACATGAGCTATGTGATGCAGGTAAGCTCGTTCATTCATAGTTAGGATATCGCCTAGAACTGCATGAGCTATGTGGTGCAGGTAAGCTCGTTCATTCGTAGTAAGGATATCACCCAGAACTACATGAGCTATGTGATGCAGGTAAGCTCGTTCATTCATAGTTAGGATATCGCCCAGAACTACATGAGCTATGTGATGCAGGTAAGCTCGTTCATTCGTAGTAAGGATATCACCCAGAACTACATGAGCTATGTGATGCAGGTAAGCTCGTTCATTCGTAGTAAGGATATCACCCAGAACTACATGAGCTATGTGATACAGGTAAGCTCGTTCATTCATAGTTAGGATATCGCCCAGAAGTACATGAGCTATGTGATGAAGGTAAGCTCGTTCATTCATAGTTAGGATATCGCCCATTAGTACATGAGCTATGTGATGCAGGTAAGCTCATTCATTCAAACTTTATATTATTATTTGATAGAAATTGGGAATACAAAGGCGTAGGTATTAGGTGTACTACTAGTACATTATGACGTTTTTAACCTCATGCATAAAGATATGAATAAAAACAGATTTATTGTTTAAACAACAGGCAATAATTTACTTCTGTATTACATAAAGGGCATTGAAAATCTTTGATATGGTGATAATGGGGATAATAGATATGGTGGCCGCCTTACGATCGGGCGGTCGTGAGTTCCATTCTAATTCGGGGTGGGGGGTGGTGGTGGCGGCGTTCGATCAGGCGGTCGTGAGTTCCATTCCAACTCGGGGGGGGGGGGAGGGGCGTTCGAATGATCTTTCTCAAAGGCACCAAGTACTGGTTTTACCCAGGAAACGGACTCGAAATCGACTCAATAGGCCTCACACTTTCGAAACAATCGAGCTAAAATAAGTATGTTTTAATTAAACTGGAAATGTTAATTGTTTTATTTTTACAGGCAGATCGCGTCTCAATAAGCCTTAGGCTTTCGACACAATGAATCCAACATTAACAGGTACAAACTAAACTAAAATTGAGGCGTATCGTGGAAAACCCGGGCTTAATGCATTTGCGTTAAGTGCGGGAGCCAGGCTAATCCAGGACGGCACTCTCCGCTTTTATGGTATTTTCTGTTTAAAGTAAGTCTCTTCAAAACATGAATCCGCTGTAGGCGGAAAGTCCGCACAGGCTAATCCGGGACGACACTTTACGCAAATGTAATAAGCCCGATTTTCCCACGACACGCCTAAATTATAATTGTATTTCACAGGCAGATCGTCTGCTGCCAAACCTGACGGTGCGGGAGACGCTAAGGTACAGCGCGCAGCTCCGTCTCCCTGGCAACGCCTCCGACTTCGACATCGAGGAGAAGGTATGTCAGTCTGCTTTGTTTCCATGGTTATCGTTGTTACCCCTGACAATGTGAACGCTTTCTGAGATCTATCTTGCATGTTTTATGTGTTTTCGAACGGCCTTTCGAAAACTGAAAACTGAAATCTTGTCGTTTTCATGGTTTGCTTGCACCGCCCTTTTGGTTGTTGTAAAGAAAACTGAATTCTTGGAAAAAGTAATTATTTTTTGCGCATGTCTGGAAACCTAACAAAATCGTGTAGTGTAGAAATGCGATTAACAATTAATAAATAATATAAATAATAAATAAATAAATAAATATAAATATATATATAAATTTTGTTAATAAAATTACAGAAATCGTACGTCCTTGGCGTGTTAGCGATTTGCAGGTGTCATTACGTTCAGATTCATATTTATTACTATTGTGTCTTGAAAAAATGAAGCAATGTTTGCTTTCTAAAGTTTCTATTCATGCTCAACTTGCTGCAGAAATGGTGGCATTTATGCAGATCATTTAGTCCGCATGAATAATCGGCTAATTGCCGGAACATCGTGCTCTTCAAAACAGGTGTTTATTACGCCGATGTTTTTACAGTATGTCGATGCGAGATAATTGTTTCCCTACTTTCCTTTAGTTTCCTACTTCAGTTTCGTGCTCGGTTTGCGTCATTGCCACAGTCGGCTGCAGTGACGCATTTTCCGCGCCTAAAATAGCACTGGCGTCCTAATACACTTCCGTTCACATACATGACTTATGTATTACAGACAGGAACGTAACAAGGCATATTTATGTACGCACGTCGTAAATCGTAACGCTTTCTTGGAAATGGAAAGTGCTTTAAACTGAAAAATACATTAAAAACGGAGATCAAGGGGAGTGGGGTATACAATGTGCTGGTATGCCCTGTCCGACTGATATAATTGTATAATTCTATGTTAAATCAAGGTGTGCTCTAAAACTGACATTCCGTTAGAAAATATATAATCAGTAATATTTAATGGCGTGGCATGGGAAAACCGGGCTTAATACACGTGCCTTAAGTGTCATCCCGGATAAGGCTGTGCAGTCCTCTCATGCTGATCCGGTACGACCCTTTCGCTTTTATGGTATTTTCTGTTTCAATGAAGTCTCTTCTAAACTTAAATCCACTGAAAGCGGAAAGTGCCGTCCTGGATTAGCCTGTGCGGAATGCACAGGCTGATCTGGGACGACACGTTACCCACGGCTTTCCCAGGACATGCCTTTGTTTATTTTTATTGTGCAATGCTTATACATAATTTCGGCCTAGGTACGCCCCTGGCAGCAGACGGTTTCCTTATATAAAAAAGGAACACACGTTTAAATAATCGAATACCGGTAACCATCGTCCATTACGCGTCTGCTTTGATCATCAATATTTCATTCTCGACTAATAACTACATGTATATGTAGCTGTAGGCTTGTTGCAGTCTGGCGGTCAAAGCCAACGCTCGACCTACTCGATAATACAATCATATATGTGGATGAAAACTAAGTTCAGTTATATATTCCCGAAATAAATCCGATAAGTTCCTGTGTTAAAAAGCGCTAAACTGTTCCGGGTCGGTATTTACCAATCTATTCCTAGATTTGAGACGTAAGAAATAGGCCTACTAAAAATACAGAAAATTATTGAAATTGTTCTGTTATGAGAAAGTTGTTAATTTGACTATTTCTTTGTATTTACCCATTCTAATTACAACGTTCTTTATTTAGAACGATGTGTTAATGGCATAAGCGACATTAAGTCGCATGGGTTCTCAGCATATTGGCGAACGCAGAAGTATTTTTTCCTGAGTCTCAGTCGGTTCTTTGTTCTTAAGTCTAAGAATGGTTTGCTGAATACGGGCCGGGAAAGAAACCGTGACCACACCTGAATTTAATACTTAATTAATAAAATTTATTATTTTCAGGAATGCATTGATAAATAGACCGTGCGGTAAATTAAGTACATGACTCTATAAATAAAGACCAAACTTGACATTGACTACGAAACTAGGAACTTGAAACTTTCTAGTTTTGTAATCATGTACAAACATATAAATTGGGGAAAACTATGGTTACAAATACAGTCCGACCGGTTTCGCTTTTGAATTAAAGTTGTACGTCTTTAAAACTGATTTTTTTTTTTACAAAAATCTTTGTTATTGGAAATGATGATGCATTTGGTTTAGTTGTGTTACAATTAGATGCGGTATTCGATCTGTTTCAAATTGTCAGCAGGACATCTTTGCTACATACTAGTAAAGAGGCAACAGTTTTGTAGAACATATTCAGATTTCTCGATCACTCAGTGCTTGGTCTTTGTTTGTTGTCTAACTTTGTTTTATTCAACTGTATGATTAATAATTATACCTGCTTTTTAGTCAAAACAACAATTAACACATGAGATGGTATTAATAGTTCAGTAGAGTAGAAATATTATATATTAGTATATTATATACAAGTATAGCACTGTCTGTTTTGCATGCTAACCAACTACTAGTATATATACATGCGGTTTCTATTTTATTTAATCGAACAGTTCGCTACAACAATGTTATTACGACAACATTTATTATTGGAAAACACATTTGTTATGGGAAAACTGCTTATTTATAACTCAAAAATGGTACATAAATATTACGACATTATGTCAACAAATACACTTCGATCTTCGAAAATTGTCAGACAGTTTATACATGTGTATATTACCCCTTTGTAAAGTAAAGGTTTTACTTTCTTTATTCTGTAACTGTCTGTATCCGTACTAACCGAAATATCTTTAACTGAAATGTCCTGATTTGGACTTCTTTTTATAAGCTTTGCTTTCATTCCCACCAGTTGTGACATCATATTTAACTACATTTTGGCTTACACATGTGTGTTTGTTTAATATAACTTGTGAAACCGGATTGTATAATAACTATTGGTTTGAAATAATATAAATTTATTTTAGCTAAAATATGTCATTTCATTTTACTGTTTCTTTTTATCTTCTTGTTTGAATGACAAAATGGTCAGATTTATTTGTTTTTAGAATTTTAGGCGACCTTATTATATAGCAAAGTACTTGTCATTAGGTAAAGTTTACGCGTGCAACCAGTAGTGTGATTGCAGATGTTGATGTATGCATAACACTAACTTGGTAGAGGCTGTACAAAGCTAGTTGTGGTATTGCAGATATTGATTAATTTACACAACATATAGTAACTATGTATAGTTTACGCCTGGAACCAGTAATTGCTATTTCAGCTATAGATTTTTACGCAACAAATACGAGAAGTAACAACGCGTGGAACCAATTATGGCATTGCAGTTACTGATATTTACACAACATAGTATTAACAAAGCATTAGTTTACACTGGAACTAGTTACGGCATTGCAAATATTGATATTTAAACAACATAATAACTATGTATAGTTTACGCGTCAAACCAGTATAATGGTATTGCAGATAATGATATTTACACATTATAGTATTAACTATTAACTAAGTATAGTTTGCGCTTGAGAATCAGTTAAGTTATTGCAGATATTGATAAATTTACACAACAGTGTATATACTAATAATGCAAAGTTTACGCGTGGAACCAGTAATGGTATTGCAGGTACAGATACATTTACACAACACAGTAACTTAAGCATAGTTAAGGCGTGGAACCAGTAATGGATAAATATATACAACACAGCAACCAAGCATATATTTATCGAATGGAACCAGTAATGATACTGCAGATATTGATATTTGCAAAACATAGTGACTGAGCGCAGTTTACGCGTGCAACCAGTTTTGGCATTGCAGGTATTGATATTTACACAACATATTATAATATTTATGCGTGGAATCAGTAATGGTATTGCCGATATTGATGTTTAATTAACAAAGTAACGTAGTAGAGCCAGTAACTGAGTGGAACCATGAATGGTATTGCCGATATTGATATTTACTTTACATGGTAACTAAGCATGGTTAACGCGTGTAACGGTATGACAGACATCACGTGATATTTCCACTCGGCAGGTGAGCAAGGTGATTATCGAGATGGGGCTACGTCACGTGGCCGCGTCCCGGATAGGGGGCAACATCGTGCGGGGCATTTCGGGTGGCGAGAAACGTCGCGTTACCATATCAATACAGCTTCTACAGAACCCAAGTGAGTCGGACATTTACCTGTATGCAAACTTGTGTGACATTGTTACTAAAAGAATATGTACGGTCCCATAATGATATACCCCGATGGACATGTCCAAACATACCCGGATAATGACAGGTGTAGTAGTAGCGATGCCAAAGCAGCGAGAGTAGTGTCCCTTGGAGGAAGCTCATGAATATGAATTAGTAGCGAAAAGCGGCCCAATGCTGGGACCATTTTATTTCGGTCTTACATTCATATAAAACGTAAATTTCTGGAACCAATCTACTTTGCATATAGTAATACGATGATGAAATACCAGGGAAACCATAAAAGAATCCACGTGAGTATTATTTTTAGATACGAAAATTCCGCAGAAAAAGTGTAAAATCCAATATTTCTTAAAAACAAGACGATTTCGCTGGATTTCAGGCTACATATTTAACAATGAATTTGGTTTTTATTAAATGCTACCTTTCTTTAGAACGAATTTAACCGGAAAGTTATTGTTTATGGGTCTTTTCCGAACCCATGTTAAACTGAACGCAATTCCAAGATGGCGGCGGTGTGTACGAATAACAATACCGTGAATACGGAAGAAATATCAATATTTGAGATATATTTGCTGTCGACACACTAGTAGGGATATATTGCATGTATTAAGATGGATCCTATATGTTAAACAAGGGCATATGCGTTGTCAATTGTTTAATTATTTGAATTATACAACCAATTACGTCGAAACAAGTCGTACCCAGTCGGTTCGTACATTTGTCAGTCTGGTATTTCAATTAATGTTTAAGTGGATATTTACGAGCAATCGCTATAAATTTTCCTATTGCTGAAATATACACCGTTCTACACATATCTTTAGAGTATGGTTAAGAACTAAATTGGGGCATAATAATTGTTTATTATTATTATTATTATTAAATTAATAATTAATTATTAAATTAATAATATTAATAAAATAAATAAATACTAATTTACTAGCATTACTATTAGTGTTTCTGTCAGTTTCAAAATGATTTAAAATTAACTAATTTCAGAGATGAATCGATCTTCTTTCAAACGATTAAGTACAATGTTGACTATATATCATTTTTATATGTAAAAATCATTGCGGCAAAACAAGACACATAAAGAACAGTTGATTTTTATAAAACTATCAATAAAATGTAATGCAAGAAACATGAACAATCATACCAACTAGTATTTAAAATTAGGCTGCACACATGGACATTATGTATTCAGCCTAATAATAAACATTCATAGTTGGTATTACTGTTTATGTTGTTTTTGCATTACATTTATTGCACCTTTACGGATGATGTACAAAAATAGTCATAACAACACTTCTATGTGAGATAAATGAAATTTGAATTCAGTTTTGTAATCAGGAAACATGCACCTTTACAAAATTACATTTTGGCAAAGTGTTTTATCTTAATAATGAAAAAAATGACTGTAGTCTTAATTTTTCATGTATTTTCCCAATTTGCGTCTTATTGTAGCCTTATGGGTGGTGTACAAAAATAGTCATAACAACACTTCTAAGTGAGATAATTATGATTTTATTTCAGTTTTGTAATCAGAAAACATGCACCATGTAAAAAATACATTTCCCCCCATAGCTGTTAGCTTTATAAACACAAATTCATAGTTGGGCTGACTTTTCATGTTTTTTTCTTGTATAACGTTTTATTGCACTTTGACGGGTGTACTACAAAAATTGTCATAACTTCACTTCCAAGTAAGATATTGTCATGATCATTTCAGTTTTGTAATCAGAAAACATGTACCTTCTAGGAAATATATTGGGATTCATGATCAAAACATCCCAAAAAAATCATGTAGCCAAGCTAGTAGTAGCGAAATTGCTTGTTTATATGCCAATGAAGTGAGTCGCCATTTACTTGTGTAAACACTTAAATGGCAATGATGTTCAAGTAGTAGAGTCATATTTTCATATGTATATGATCTCATATTCTAGGTATATGTAAGGTTTAACAGTTAGTATTCATCTTCACCAGAACCTTTATGGACCTGACTTCTACTTGTGTTCACACTTGTTTAGTAATTTTGCTAAGTACGATATTTTGTCACTTAATGTCATATTATTAATTAAGACATTCTGTCAACAAAACGCCATTAAAGATTCCTATGCTATTTTAAATATATCGAGGGTCGAGTGTGAGACTATTGTATCTGATATAGACATTTTAAGCAGATACAATAGTTTCCCACAGACTTGACGGTGAACTTTACTCGTATGGATACATATTTGTTTGGCTTTTTTATGTATCCATAAAATATTCTAAATATGGTTGGTCTTGTTGACGGCTATCACGCGCTTCCTGTATAACACGTGCACAATGGGGTTTAAAGACAAGCTATTAGTCTACTAAGTAAAAAAAAAAGCAACAACTTAGTATATTTATACCCCCACAAACGAAGTTAAGGGGGTGGGGGTAGGTATATAGCAGGGAGCTTGTCGGTCCGTCGGTCTTTCGACCCGTCGGTGTGTTGGTTTTCATGGTTTTCGGATGATAACTCAAGACAGGCTTGACATATTCAAACAATTTTTGGTACACATGTGTATCATCATAGAACATGGGTCAGGTTCGACTTTGGTTACAAACCAATACATTTTGGCAGAGTTATGACCCCTTTTCGACTTAAATTCACAAAAAAATGGTTTCCGGACAATAACTCATGATTGGTTTGACATATTCAAATAATTCTTGGTACACATGTGAAGCATCATAAAAAACAGGTCAAGTTCTACTTTGGGCACAAACCACTAACATTATTTTAACGGAATTATGGCCCCTTTTTGACTTAAATTCCCTAAAAACATGGTTTCAGGACAATTGCTCATGAAAGGCTCCACATATTTAAATTATTTTGGTACATAGGTGTAATACCATAAAATACAGGTCAGGTTTGACTTTGGTTACAAACCACTAAATGTTGACAGAGTTATGGTTCCCACTGAAATTAAATTTTTCCAACATTCACAAATTAAAGCATTCTCATTCTGTCCATTTCTTTCGAATGGATGCCATAGTTTTGTGACAAGGCCATATTGTGGGGGTATATCCGTCACTCATGTGACATTTCTAGTTTATTCTGCGCCTGAGACATAATACATAAGACCGTGTGTCGTTTCATTGTTTTCACATTCCACGCGTTGATGTAATATAGTAAGAAAATCAAATTCATTGTCCTACAGATTAATGGTACATTGTAATAACATAATGTACAACGGAAATGAACAGCGTAAGTAGCTTTACAGAATTACGTTCATTTGGAAGTTTCACGGAACGTTAGTGAGTACTGCAGGAAAAATGTCATTGAGGCGTTTCGTGGGAAAACCGGGCTTAATGCATGTGCCGAGACTTTCCGCTTGTATGGTATTTTCTGTTTCAAGGACGTCTCTTGTAAACATAAATCTACTGTTGTGCCGTCCTGGATTAGCCTGTGCGGACTGCCAGGACGAGACTTTACTCACATGCATTAAGCCCGGTTTTCCACGACACGCCCCTATAATAATACTTTAACTGGTCTACTTAAAGTTACCAATGGCACTGAACATTAACTATATGCATGTAATCATGCAAGTACATTTTCGCACTAATTTATATATTATTTTAATGTATAAAAGACCTTGTTCACAAAACTCTTACTTAGATGTATACAACGTGTACAATTTTGTTAGACAACATTGCCATCCAGACAAAGTTTCGTACATCTGCATCAAACATTAATACATAGTCGCATATAGCTACACCAGTCATTAACAGAGACATTGCCATCTATATTAGACATAGCACACATACCTACACTAATCTATGCTAGAAATTACTTTGGAAATTGTCGCTGAACAACGTCCATATAACCTCGGCATTGGTTGTGATACAGTTACGTACTCTACGTTAGAAGTTGGTTGAGACATCTTTACCCACATATACTTCAGAAATTGAATAATCATAATAACGTATAGCTACGCTAGTCATTGGCTGAGACATAGTCACGTACATCTACAACAGACATTCATTGAGACATAATCACGTACCACCACTCTAGGTATTGGTTGAGACATAGTCACATACCGCTACAACAGAGATTGATTCAGGCATAGTCACGTGCCACCACACTTAAGCATTGATTGTGGCATAGTCACGTACCACCACACTAAGCATTGAATAATACATAGTCACGTACCACCAAATTAAGCATTGATTGATACATAGTCACGCGCAGGTACAATAGTCATTGATTTAGACATAGTCACATGCCACTAAAATAGTCATTGATTGAGACATAGTCACGCACAGGTACAATAGGCATTGATTGAGACATAGTCACGTACCACCACACAGAGCGTTAATTAAGACAAAGTCACATACCAACACAACAGGCATGGATTGAGACATAATCCTGCACAGGTACAAAATACATTGATTAGGACATAGTCACTTACCACTACAAAAGACATTGATTGGGACAGTCACGCGCACAGGCGCAGTAGACATTGATTAAGACATAGTCAAACACATGTACAATAGGCATTTATTGAGACATAGTCACATACCACTACATTAGACATTGATTGAAACCTAGTCACGTACCACCACACTAAGCGTTGATTGGGACAAAGTCAAGTACAGGTACAACAGGCATTTATTGAGACATAGTCACGCACAGGTACAATAGTCATTGATTGAGACATAGTCACGCACAGGTATAATATGCATTGATTGAGACATAGTCACGTACCACAACAATAGGCATTGATTGAGACAAAGTAACGTCCAGGTACAATAGGCATTTATTGAGACATAGCCACGCATAGGTACAATAGGCATTAATTGAGACATAGTCACGTACCGCCACACTAGACATTGATTGAGACAAAGCCACGTACAGCTACAATATGCATAAATTGTAACATGATCACGTGCCACTACACTATACATACATTAAGACAGAGTAACGTACAACTGTATTGAACATTTAATGAAAAACATGTAGCTACGTACAACTGCACTGGACACTTATTGAGACATAGTCACACAATTCTTATGACGTTATGTGCATGGTTCATCATCGATTTTTTTTATACTTAGCAGTAGTTGAGACATACTATGCACTTAAAAATTGACATTAATACATAATAATATCGTATATGTACATAGTACATATACACATGGGTTAATAGGCTGCACAATTTTACAATTTTTATTTATCTTAGCCCATTTCGGAGGCGTTATTTTTTTCTTTTCTTTAAATGTTTTCCAGTGCTTTCTTGATATAGTATTGAAGTGAGTTAGTGCTGATGCCTTAGTTTTTGCATATAAATATTGAGGACGCATCGTCCGTCCGTCTGTCCGACCGTCCGTCCGTCACGCTTCTTGTGCAGAGCATAACTCCATTAGTATTGAAGGGATTTAAATGAAACTTCATATAATGATAGAGGACAATGAGAGGAAGTGCAGAGTACAAGGACCACAACTGTTTCTTCAATATTTACGGAGTTATTGCCCTTTGTTTATTTTTTGTGCAGAGCTTATCTATATTAGTATTGAAGGGATTCAAATGACACTTCATGTAATGATAGCTGGCATTGAGAGAAAGTGCAGAGCACAAGAACCACAACTCTTTTTTTCAATATTTACGGAGTTATTGTCCTTTGTTTTATTTCCTTATGTGAAGCAATAATTTTCTTGTGCGGAGCATAACTTCATTAGTATTGAAGAGATTCAAGTGAAACTTCATTAAATGATAGAGGACAATGAGAGGAAGTGCAGACCGCAAGGACCATAACTATTTCTTCAATATTTACGGAGTTATTGCCCTTTGTTTAATTTTCTCGTGCGGAGCATATCTCCACTAGTATTGAAGGGATTCAAATGAAACTTCATATAATGATAGAGGACATTGAGGGGAAGTGCAATCCACAAGGTCCATAACTCTTTCTTTGATATTTACAGAGTTTGTGTTCTTTGTTTAATTTTCTTGTGCTGAGCATAACTTCATTAGTATTGAAGGGATTCAAATGAAACTTCATATAATGATAGAGGACAATGAGAGGAAGTGCAGAGCACACGGACCACAACTCTTTCTTCAATATTTACAGAGTTATTGCCCTTTGTTTATTTGTTTGTGCAGAGCATAACTCAATTAGTATTGAAAGGATTTTAAGTAAAACGAAATATATTGAAAGAGGACATTGAAAGGAAGTGCAGAGTACAAGAACCATAACTCGTTCTTCAATATTTATGGAGTAATTGCCCTTCAGTTAATATTATTGTGCAGTCCATTAATATTGAAGTGATTTGAAATAAAACCACATATATTGATATAGGACGTTGAGAGGAAGTGCAGAGTACAAGGACGATAACTCTTTTTGTAGGACGCGTCATTTTTGCCAATATGTAACAGACATTGTGTTGCCTTCCTCTGACAAGCATATGCTTCGGGGGCATAAGTCACATCCTGTGACAAGCCTTTTTGCATATAAATATTGAGTATTTTTGGACGGAAAAATACGAAAATCTGTTAATAAACCCCTGTAACGTAAATTTGTATTTTGTTTTTTTCTAGAACCGGTTTTCTTAAGCTTTGTAGTGCCGTTTTTATTAACTTTTGAAGCATGCATGTATTGTATAGGAACTGTTTTGCACGTTACAAACTTACGAACTGGTTGAATCATTGGATGCCATTGAGTTTTTTTGCAGTTTGCAAGATAGATTTAGGCTTACTCAAGTTATCTAACGAATACACAATCACTGTTAAGACAGAATGCTTGTATTTTGTTATTTTTTATATAAAAAAATGCACTGTAATTTACCCAAAAATATTTAGTATATCATGTACAATATAATATAAATAAAGAAATCATGAAGTTTTCGGCACTGTTACAATAATTATATTTCCCTCAGAACGTGGATTTCTGAATACAGCGGGGTATTGTCTCAGTAATGAAACAGATTTATTTTTCTTAAAGATTTTCAAAGGAATTCGAAAGAGTAAATTGATATACAATGTTAATCTAAATATGTGTGGATGGCAAGACGGATAATTATGGTATCGCATAAATTACTTTATTCCAGTTACTTATGCGTTCTCTTTATGCCGTTCCATGATTTCGTTTACAGAGATTCTGCTGCTGGACGAGCCCACTTCCGGCCTGGACAGCTTCACCGCGCGCTCGCTGATCGCCTCTCTGCAGACGCTTGCTCACCAGAGCGGCAAGCTCGTCCTGCTCACCATCCATCAGCCTCGCTCTGAGATCTTCAAAATGTTTGACAAGGTAATGACTCGGTGTGGACACACCGGTCACGTGATAGTAGTGTTGACTGCGCCATTGACGAGACCGTTGTTTATAGAACAACCGTGTCCGTGCTGCCAGCGCTATTTAAAGAGCGGGTAATGTCTATTTTATGTGGAGGGTTGGTAACTTAACCAACAAAGTTGAAACATGCAGAATTGTATATACACGTATAGTAACTTCGTTCAAACATAGGTATTTAAGCTCGATTGTTTATTGAGACACTTACGACTCCGTTTCCTGGATAGAACCAGTACCTGGTGTCTTTTTTCAGAAAGATCATTCGACCGCTCCCCAAGTAAGGATCGAACTCACGATCTCCTGGTCGCTAGGTGGACACCATATCAATTACAACATTGCGACCTTAAAGTGCATGTAATTGGCTTATAATCATAACGTTGTGTCAGCGAATGAAACATCGTGCGTTTCTATATAATTCTTGCCGTTCTATAAAAAAAAAAATTACGAAAGGTATTATTTATTCTTCATTTGCCTTTCTTGTTAGAAATTATTTTTTATCATGCTTAATTATTTTATTGAACCAGAAAATATATAGCAAATGCGAACGTCGGTTAACCATGTTAAATCCTAATATAAAGGAGCATTTTTAGTAATTATAGACCACTTTGGTTACTTCGCACGATGGTTTTTGTATCGTTGTTCCATTGCATTGGAAGACTTAACTGTACTGAAGTAAAAATGTACATTAAAAGGCTGAAAGCGCAAGTCATTGGCACTCGCAAATAGACAGGCTAAGTCAACCGTTTGTATTTGGTAATCTAATATCAATATGAATGTAGTCATCCACGCATATGGTCTTGATTAAACTAGACAAAGCGCGCGTTACGCACACAGATCAGCGTCATGAGACGCTGGCAAACCTATAAATATTTACATTATATATAAATATTGTTATTGTCAACGAAATCGACGGTTTTGAAATCGACATTAAATATTGAAATTCATACTAGTTGACATTACCCTGTTGCGAAATAGGAAAAAAATGAAATAGAAGGAATCGAGGCACTCCTTCTACATTTATAAAACAAATAGCTCTGCTAGTCAAAGTGACCTAGTGACCTGAAATGTGTATGGTGTACAGGTGTTGTCAAAGGCCATTTATGGCTTTTGAAATAAGTGTATAACTTACCTTACAATTCTCCACATGTGGTATTCCATCGGTTTTAAGAACAAATAACTTCCTGTCCTTCTAGAACCGGTATTGATAGATGAATACTGTATGCATATTAGCATGTATTCCACGATTTTAATCTCGTTTATTAGTTTTCATTGTTTTATACTGTGTATATCTATGTGATGTGAAATAAGTATATATATTAAGAACAAGATACTTCATCTTACTGCTATAAACACTAATTCACATTAACCCGTAATACATGGGATAGAATACGGGAATGTTGTTAACTTCAGTGTTTTAATTCTCCAAAATATGGTGTGTAAATAAGATAAGGTTTTAATGTTTTAGTGTCTCATAAGTCTGAATTGGCTAGATGTAAAACTGCATTGTATGTTTTATGTTCGTATTTTACACTGATTTGTTTTACATGTGACACTTTAATAAACTATATAAACTGTAAACTGTATAAACAGTATGCGATTTTAGTGCGGCATTAGGTTCATTCTAAATTAGATAATACCCATGTGATTGTTCGAAACGCGACATTTTCTAACACATTTCGTTAGGTTTTTCATGCGAGAGAACAATAACATATTCATGTAAATTATTATAGAAATTATTCTTTTAGAATCGCCATAGAAATGTATAATTTATGAAGAATTATTTCTCACCCAGGTGGCGCTACTGTCTCGCGGTCAGATGGTCTATTTTGGGGATGCGTCAAAGATGGTCCCCTATTTCGCGAAGCTGGGCTACCCATGTCCAACGTACACCAACCCCACTGATTACTTCAGTAAGTGAAATATAGATAATTTTGTCACGTAGGTCCTTTCCGCACGAAATTGGTCATTTTGTAGAGTTCATTGTACAGTGTACACGAACACATTTCTTTTTTAATCAGTGGACTGTCGGTCTACCAAGCCAAGTAAATAGACTGGACCGGACTACATTTTAGTGAACCATAGTTTGTAGATATTTTTCACTCTCTTGTATATTCAATCTTTTATAACCACTGGTCCATTTAACTTATAAATATGGACCGAGGACAAATTTGGTGGACCGTCCAGTGACGGTCCAGTGCGTAATCGTAAAGACTGTTAGTACCAAGGTCAGCGCTACGGTTAGGAGTTAGTACCCAACTTTAAGATGCATGATTCCCCGTGTGTCTGTTTTCGACCTGTACACAAATGTAAGGAATAAGGCAGCAGTACATTTAGACAAATGCTTGTCTAAACGCGTAACAAAGATAACAGGTATATGGGCTTTCCATAAAATGTGTCTACAGCATTTATTTACAACGATAATGGACCGCACGACAACAAGAAAATGTAAGCGATCAGTTTGAACTCGAACCTGTACGAGAAATTAAGAATTGATACATTGTACAAGTTTTACATCAGTATAATTATCTGATTTTGTTCGTAAATGTTACACTAACTTATGTATGTTATATTCAAAACACTTAATTGTGTATTATATGCCCTGGAAAAGTGTGTACGTCCCCACGTCAATACTATTGATTGTGTTATAACATTGTTTGTATATGTTGATGCAATCAATTTAGACTTGGATTTGGTTTGCAAGTATTTTAAGTGAATTGTACACCTATGCTCCTAGTTGACCTGGCGAGCGTAGACCGGCGCGACAACGAGCGTCAGGAGGAGACGGAGGAGCGCGTGCGGACGCTCGTGGAGGCCTACGGGAACTCCATGGAGCACAAGGACGTCGTGTACGAGATCATCGAGGACACCATGAAGCCGTCCACGGGCCGTCAGATCCTAGCGCAGAAGATAAACCACTTCCGGCCGCAGAATTCCAGCTTCTTCCGGAGCCTGTTCACCTTGCTACGGTACGTCTGCTGTTCGACGCCAGTTGTCTATATGAGGCGTGTCATGGGAAACTCGGGCTTTATGCATGTGCGTAAAGTGTCGTCCCAGATTAGTCTGTGCAGTCCGCGCAGGCTAATCTGTGACGACACTTTCCGCCTACAGTGGATTTATGTTTTGAAGAGACTTCCATGAAACAGAAAAAAACATAAAAGCGGAAAGTAGCGTACTGGATTAGCCTGTGCGGACTGCTCAGGCTAATCCGGGACAAAACTTGACGCACATGCATTTAGCCCGGGTTCCCATCTTCATTCCTCATATGTGTTTTCCTATACATACTAGGGAAAGATCCAGGACCACAAAAAAGGTTTTTAAACAGTCTATTCATTTGCCATTGATATTTGCCTAAAAAGATCATTGAATTTCAACAGATATTCAATATTTCTGTGTTGGTCAGCCTTGAGGGGCAGCAGAAGGAACCAAACAAGAGCAAGGTGCAGCACCCTGCTATTTCGCTCAGGATCTTCCCATATACTACACACACGTAGAATCTAGCATCGCGTTAGCTTCTTTCAGGATCGTCCCCTATACTACACACACGTAGAATCTAGCATCGCGTTAGCTTCTTTCAGGATCGTCCCCTATACTACACACACGTAGAATCTAGCATCGCGTTAGCTTCTTTCAGGATCTTCCCCTATACTACACACACGTAGAATCTAGCATCGCGTTAGCTTCTTTTGGGATCTTCTTCTATACTACACACACGTAGAATCTAGCATCGCGTTAGCTTCTTTCGGGATCTTCTTCTATACTACACACACGTAGAATCTAGCATCGCGTTAGCTTCTTTCGAAAAACTAATTTGCAAGGCGGAATTTTGCTTTGTATGTATATACAATGTATTATAAATTAGGCGTGACTTACGAACTGATATTCATATTCAGTGATTTCATTCAAACTTTATTGTAGACAAGAACTGGAATTATCGTAGTAAATTAACACTCAGTGCGTGAATACTTCGGAAGGTCTTTGAGTATTTTACAAGGTCTCGACTGAATTGTATTTCTTTCAACTTCTATATGGAATTAAGATAATAACAAAGAAAGAACTGCAATAGCCTTATTCGTAAAAATGTCTACCTGTTAACAAGGACACATAGAAGAACAAACGAATGTGTAATCGATTCATGTCGCAATTTCGCAACCTTATTTTATGTGCGTCATCGACAGCGTTATCATTTAGGGTGACATTTTTTAGTGCAAGTAATCTGTCGGATTTCAGTTAATCAGATAGTTATCATACAGGGGACTTGGGGTGTTTCTGTTATGACAACGATCGCTGCAAAACATTGCAATATCGACTATACCTCAGTCAATAGATAAACCTGCCATTTTACGCAATCTATATGCTAAACCTGCCGACTTTAAAGGATTCAGAACGTAACATTTCTTGACAGAGTTCACATGTCACACTTTTAGATCACAATAGCGGTGTCGTCTGTATACACTAAACACCAAATTAATGAAGTTAAATGAAAAAAAAATATTTGTGTCTTTTGAAATCTTTGTTAGCAATACCTGTAGCCAAAATAGCCAATATGGCTACAAGCGTTTCTGACATTATTTGCACATGATGCATATTATCGCATTTTATGAGAAAAGTATTTTTTTAATGGAAAGTTTTTTCCTAAAACAAAACACTTGGCTGCTATCTGGTATGTTTTAAGCCAGCCTGGTGAAATGCGCTTTCCTTCATATGTATATGTGAGTCGGTCTCCGCTTATTTGTTAGTTATTATGCCGACAAAAATTAAAATAACATTAAAATACTGGTACTCAATATATGGACTTAATCTGCCGACTGAAAAGGAGTCAGATACGTAATTTGACATATTGCACATGTCACACTGTTTAAACGACACAGGCACTCATTTGCCGTACAAAAATATCAGTCCCATGCATACACTAAGCACATATTTCAAATATTTTGTTTAAATAAAATGTATCAATGAAATAAAATTATTTTACATGTATGCCCAGCATCTATCTATAGGCTTCGAAACTCTTGTGCTGCATATGCGTTATTAACAGAAATTTTCGTTTGATTCAGTTTCCCTTCAACACTAAAATACTAGTAGTTACAGATATTTGCAAAACATTGAAATATGTTTGCAAAACATTGTGATGATATTATGGTTAATAATAATTCCATTAAAGCCGCATAAAAGGTGAGGGCTACTTGATAGTGCCTTTAAAGAAGTCCTCGTACATCAGCGTTCTTATTCCCAGGCGAATGACGTTGAACGTGTTCCGGGACCGGACGAGCTACCTGTCGCGCGTGTTCCTGCTCTCCCTGTTCGTGCCGTTCATCTGCATCTTCCTGGGTCACCTCGGCAATAACCAGACGAGCGTCCAGGACCGCATAGGACTCTTGTACCAGAGCTCGCAGGTTCCCGCCTTTGTAGCCGCGCTCAACGCCATTGGTCTATGTAAGTATGCTAGAGGTGGAATACTCTCATTGAATTAAGTCATTTCCAGTATGGAAACTAATATATTAATTGTAACGGATTGGCAATTTATTCATGTATAAAGGTCAGTGTCAGGTTAACAGTATTACGTGTTATTGCCGTCCGCTGTTCCTTAATGTGTATAAGATACCATACTCTCTAATAGTGACGACTGCTGTTCCTTAATGTGTATAAGATAGTTTACTCTCTAATAGTGATGCCTGCTGTTCCTTAATGTGTTGATACCATACTCTCTAATAGTGACGTCAGCTGTTCCTTAATGTGTATAAGATACCATACTCTCTAATAGTGACGTCTGCTGTTCCTTATTGTGTATAAGATACCATACTCTCTAATAGTGACGTCTGCTGTTCCTTATTGTGTATAAGATACCATACTCTCTAATAGTGACGTCAGCTGTTCCTTAATGTGTATAAGATACCATACTCTCAAATAGTGAAGTCTGCTGTTCCTTAATGTGCATAAGATACCATACTCTCTAATAGTGACGTCTGCTGTTCCTTAATGTGTATGAGATACCATGCTCTCTAATAGTGACGTCTGCTGTTCCTTAATGTGTATAAGATACCATACTCTCTTATAGTGACGTCTGCTGTTCCTAAATGTGTATAAAATACCATACTCTCTAATAGTGACGTCTGCTGTTCCTTAATGTGTATAAGATAGCATACTCTCTTATAGTGACGTCTGCTGTTCCTTAATGTGTATAAAATACCATACTCTCTAATAGTGACGTCTGCTGTTCCTTAATGTGTATAAGATACCATACTCTCTAATAGTGACTTCTGATGTCTCTTAATGTGTATAAAATACCATACTCTCTTATAGTGACGTCTGCTGATGTTCCTTAATGTGTTTAAGATACCATACTCTCTAAAAGTGACGTCTGCTGTTCCTAAATGTGTATAAGATACCATACTCTCTAACAGTGCGCTCTGCAGCTATAAGTGTGTAGCAGATACTTTGGCTGTTGTTATTGTCGTCTGCAGATCCTAAGTATGTATGAGGTACCATACTCTCTATTATTTCCGTCTGCAGCTTTAGGTGTGTAGCAGATGTTATTGCCGTCTGCTGTTTCTAAGTATGTACAAGATACCACACTCTGTATTATATTGCCGTCTGCTGTTGCTGCTAAGTTTGTAGCAGATTCATACGATGTTGTTATTCCCGTCGGCAGTTCCATCTTATGCCCTCGACAGGGAACTTCGGGGGCGTATAGTAATCGCATCGTCCGTCGTTTGTCCGTCCGTCCCGCTTCTTGTGCGGAGCAAAACTCCATTAGTTTTTATGGGATTCAAATGAAGCTTCATGAAATGAGAGAGGAAAATAAGAGGAAGTGCAGAGTACACGGACCATAACTTTTTCTTCAATATCTACGGAGTTATTGCCCTTTGTTTACTTTTCTTGTGCGGAGAATTACTCAATTAGTATTGAAGGGATTCAAATGAAACTTCTTTTTATGACAGAGGACAATGAGAGGAAGTGCAGAGTACAAGGACCATAACTATGTCTTCGATGTTTACGGAGTAATTGCCGTTTGTTTAATTTTCTAAATTTATGAAGTTTCATTGATAGAGGACGTTGAGAGGAAGTGCATGGTACAAGGACCATAACTCATTATCAATATTTACAGAGTTATTGCCCTTTGGTTAATTTTATTGTGCGGAGCATAACTACATGGGGTTATATTCTTGTGCGGAGCATACCTCGAAAAGGATTGTAGGGCTTCAAATGATAATTCATGTAATAGAGGAATTTGAGAGGACGTGCCGGTTACAAGAACCATAACTCTTTCTTTAATATTTATGCACTTATTATCCTTTGGTTAATTTTCTTGAGCGGAATCATAATGATGCATCATATATTGATAGGGGACGTTGAGAGGAACTCTTTCTTTAATATTTACGGAACTATTGCCTATGGCTTATTTTTTCTTGTGCAGAGCATAACTACATAGTGTAAGTTTCTTGTGCGGAGCTTAACTTTAAAAGTATCGAATGGATTCGAATGATACTTCATAAAATGATAGAGACCTTTGAGAGGAAGTGCAGAGTACATGGACCATAATACTTTATTCTGTCAAAATGCATCTTCGGGGGCATTCGTCTCGTACAGTGTAAATGTTTGTTGTGTATAAGATACCATACTGTCTACAAGTTCCATCTGCTGCTATAAACGTGTAGCAGATACACATTGTGTTGTTATTGCCGTCTGTAGTTCCGGTGCTACGGGACCTGTACTACCGGGAGTGCCGGGACGGGCTGTACTCCGCCACCACGTTCCTGCTCGCCTACGTTTTCCACATCTTGCCCTTCACGCTGCTCAGCACCGCCATCTTCTGCAGCGTCGTCTACTGGTACGCTACAGTCGTCTTGCTTTCAGGGTTTATATTTAAAGATTCTTAAGCCATTCTTAACTTCAGTTGAAAATATGTCAAAATTCGAATGTGTGTTTAAAACGCCATGCGTTAGAACATGTGGATGAATAATACTAAATATTTATTCACATTGAATTATCATATCATCTTGTGAGTCAAAATCTTCAGATAATGCATTTCTTCGTTAGAAAATACCGTTTTAACAACATAAGAATTTTAAAGTGTTTTTTTTTTAGTTAGTCAAGCTTCGTTGAAAAATTCCAATGCTATCATTCCTGGTGAACACAAATGCTTTTTATGCCCCCCCCCCCCCCTTCGAAGAAGTAGGGGTATCTTGCTTTGCACCTGTCCGTCGGTCGGTCGGTCGGATGGTCGGTCTGTCCGTAGACAATTTTGTTTCCGCACGATATCTAGAGAACACTTTGACCTACGATCATGAAAGTTGGTAAGCTGGTAATTTGGGAGGAGAGGAAGACGCCTGTACATTTTGAAGTCAACAGGTCAAAGGTCAAGGTCACTGTTGCTAAAAATAGAAAAACGGTTTCCGCTCAATAACTTGAGAACGCATCGAGATATTTTAATGAAACGTTATACATAGATACCTTATATCGAGACCTCGCTTGGGATTGCATATGGGGTGGGTGGGGTCAAGGTCACGGTCACTGTTACTAAAAATAGAAAACGGTTTCCGCTCAATAACTTGAGAACGCATCAATATATTTTTATGAAACTTCTTACATAGATACCTTATATTGAGACCTCGCATGGGATTGCATATGTGGTGGGTGGGGTCAAGGTCAAGGTCACCGTTACTAAAAATAGAAAACGGTTTCCGCTCAATAACTTGAGAACGCATCAATATATTTTTATGAAACTTCTTACATAGATACCTTATATTGAGACCTCGCTTGGGATTGCATATGTGGTGGGTGGGGTCAAGGTCAAGGTCACCGTTACTAAAAATAGAGAAAAGGTTTCCGCTCAATAACTTTAGAATGCATAGAGATATTTTAATGAAACTTCATACATATATACCTTATATCTGGACATCGCTTGGGATTGCATATGGGGTGGTTGGGGTCAAGGTCACCCTTGCTAAAAATAGAAAAACGGTTTCCGTTCAATAACTTGAGAACGCATCGAGATATTTTAATGAAACTTCATACATAGATACCTTATATTGAGACCTCTCTTGGGATTTCATATGGGGTGGATGGGGTCAAGGTCACCATTACTAAAAATAGAAAAACGGTTTCCGCTCAATAACTTGCGAACGCATCGAGATATTTTAATGAAACTTCATACATAGATAGCATATATCCAGACCACGCTGGGATTGCATATTAAAAAAATTTCTTAACAATTGCACATATTCACAACTTGGCTGCAAGTCGGGGGGCATACATGTTTTACAAACATTTCTTGTTATTTAAAATCTGGTAAAATAGAAAGCATCTGATGATTATTTACCAGAGTAAAACCATTTATCACAAAATAAACCATAAATGAACCAGCTACCGACTTGAGGAATGATTTTAAGAAATTTACTGTGGTAACTCAAAAGTCGTGACGTAGCATATTGGAAATTTTAGTAATAGGCCTAAATTACTTGTCGAGTTCAATGACAAATAAAGTTTTCTTTTCAACCGGCGATATATGAACTTTAAAACAATTAACCAAAGTGTCAGTATTCGAACTTTTTGGACACACCTCGTGCATCTCATTGAAACCCGGATGTATAACTCTGTTTCCAGGGTGTCGGGGCTGCAGCCGCAGACGGAGAACTTCCTGCACTACACGGCCATCATCCTGTTCCTGCATCTGTTCGGGGAGATCATGAGCGTGCTGCTCATGGGAGCCTTCATGAACCCCGCCCTTGCCACCAGCAACGCCGGCATCATCCTGTCGGCGTCGGGTCTCATGGCGTCCGGCTTCCTCAGGTGAGTGGGTGTGTAGTCGTAGTGTATTAAGCCGTTAAATGTTTTATAAATTATACATGTAGTTTGAATTTACTTGTTCAGCCCGACTGCACTGAAAACATCATTGTTTTGAAAGGGTCTTTAGTTTGTTAAATACCAAGAAATGGTACATTAAGTATGTGAGAAACATCATTTGAACGTTTGTGCTCAAGATCCCTTAGACGCAACACAAACACCAGTATATCCGGTTACTACATGACCGTCACTGTGTTTTTCGTTCAATACACGCGTCATCCAGAAGCGATGTCTGACAGAATCCACATATGTGTATGTTATCATTGTGGTCTCAAGTCTGCAAGCATGTTATACCAGGGTATTCTTAATCATTTGGAATCTACGGTATTTGTTGACTGCTCACTGTGAGCATCTTTGATAGGATTATTAATGTATTATGCTGTCTTATTTCCGGTATTAACCAACCTGACACCGCGTGTGTGCCCATCCACAATTGCAGCATTATGGCACGGGCAAACTCAAAACTAGTGATTACGAACGTTTTTAATCTCAAACGTTGTCTTAACTTCATATATTGACCAATAAAAACGCTTGTTACAAACTTCATTGTTGTCAAATCTTCAATAAACAACGCGAAAAATAGTTCCGAAACGTTTCAATATAGTTGTGATCTAATTGCAGAATTTCGATGTCAGGTTAAGTAAAAAGCGAAATAATTTTCGCATTAACATTAGTAATTTGTAAATAAACAAAGCGCCCTCGTGATTTAATTTCTACGCATGCATCAGAATTCCAAACCGTTGTTTATTTCTCGATAAACAACGATGAATGAATATTATTTCTTACGTATCAAACGTCCTTGTTGTGTCGTCTGCTGACAGGAACGTGGAGAAGATGATACCGATATTCCAGTGGGCGGCCTGGGGGAACATCTTCAAGTACGCCGGGGAGATACTGGCCGCCAACGAGTTCCATAACCTGCAGCTCACGTGCGGCAGGAACGGTAGGACGGCTGTAGGATGGCGCACCAGATTGTCTCCGCTTGTATATTGCTTTATAGCATTGCGCGTTGAATTAATACGGCCTTTCTACGAAACTTGTTTGATACTAGGTACCTTTTCAATATGAAATTCCATGGAAAAATATCCGTTTTGAAGGAAGTGTGACTGTGTTGAAGTATTAAATCACTTAATTGCTCCTTCTGCTTTAGAGGCCCATGTGTGTATATTATTTGATCACCAAAGTCATTGTGTATTGTTTTGAAGTAAAGAAAATGGAAGTGAAATACGATATTTATTGTTCCATTTTTATCAATTTTATGAAAATTTGTTAGAATGTCAACAGTGTATTTTATTTTATATATTTAGCGTTTGAGACAAAACGGTACATGTATGTATTTATTTTGTGAGAACCTTTTTTCAGGTACATTTTGTTTGCCTAACGGAGACAGTTACCTAAAGCTGGTATATCCGGACGCCGTGGAAAACATGACCCGGAACTTCTGGGCTGTGACTGGATTCACTTCCGCTACATTCCTCTGTGTCATCGTCGTTTTCAAAATACGGGGAATTCCGAATCTTAGCTAATGCTTCAGGATTTGTCGGAAATGTTCGGGACTATGCTCGTCCGTTTCCGTATTTTATATGTGCAATAATGTTACCGTCCTGAATATGACAGTGTGTACTTTCTTTTCTGCTCCGCCGTTTTAGTAAGAAGCGTTATGGAGTATTGCATAAAACTTCTTAACTTTGATAATTATTTTAAAGCAAAAAAACAGTGATCACTATTGCTGTTTGATAAATTGTGACTAGAAAACGTTCATAATTAACAATTTATAGATTGTCTTAAATAATAGAAACACTATTTTGTATGCTAAATCACACTGTTGACCTTCTTTTTTCTGACGTCATATGCCTTGGTGGCGTGTTGACGTCATTTCCCGTGTTTCTGGTTGTAATGACGTTCAAGATATACCCCAATATCCATGAGCTGATGCAACACACATTTTTGATGTACAATGCGTTTTATTGATTGTTTTGTTTTCTTCTTTTTTGTTGTTTTGATTTTGAACACTAATATTTTTAAATGAAACACATTTTGATAAGATAAATTCTTGCATTACCGATGCACTTTCTTAATAATTAATTGATCTGAATAGCTATTTTCCCGAGGTTTAGTTATTCTAGCAGTTAGATCTAGCATATTGTTTACATCTGCTAATTGCAGATATTTCATTTTATATTAAAATTTATATAAAGCACATGTTATCAACATGTTATCAATTACCTGTATAATCAACTGCACGTATTTGTGTTTTCTTTTCCGCAACATCTTTCATTATTGCGTTGGTAAAATATATTAAATTTTGTAGTTTATCGATTATTGTAACAAACTACTGGTATACATGCAATAAAATGAAATTGATCTATCATAATATCAAATATTCGCCTTCTATATGTTTAAAAATAGCATTCGAATAGGACGTTGATGATTTACAATGCAAACTGATTCTAGTCCTACCACCCATTTATATGTCTTCAACCTTGTGATTTTATTAACTTTAATTGATTATTGATTTATTTTGTCCAGTTTGTTTCCCATGTTTTATTTATGATAAAAAAATTAATATGAATAACAATCAAATAAAGGTGCGAAATTTAATACTTTTTGTTGTGTCTTTAGATGCTCATTGACGGTGTGTTGGAGCTAGGAAAAATTATGCGATTCTTTTTACATTTTAACACGCGAACTCTTTAATGTTATTGTTATCGCAGATCTCACTCACCACAAATCGTAGGATCGCGGGTTCGATTCCCAGCCCGGCCTCATAACTTTTGTGGGGCTTGGTCATGAAATTATTTCTACGGCCATTCTCCCCCTACCTCTGATTCAAGTAGGGCAGTTGTCAGTTACTGGCATAAGTATGTGCACTTAGTACTGGTATACCAACTTACTCAGGAAAAGTGTGAGTAGGTTAACTGACCGCCGTTATATGACTAAAATACTGTTGACTATGGCGAAAAATCCAAATAAACAAATAAAACTCACACAGATACAGGAGCTGTGTATATAAAGCAGCTAACTTGCGCCCCTGACATGCAGCACTGAGCAAGCTGTGTAGGATACTATTTTTTACGAATCATATTTTTCACACACATGTGAAGAATTTGATCTCATCTGTCACATTTTTTAAATGTGAAGAATGTGATTGGCGAAAAACGGAGTATGCGTAGGATCACAGAAGAATTTGACTTTATTGCATATCAAAAACTGGATACGATCACAAACTTCATAGAAAAAGTGAAGAATGAGACTGTGATGTGTAAAGAATAATATCTCAATTCTCACATCTGTGAAGAATGAGATCCTGTTTTTCACAAATGTGAAAAATATTATTGTGAAAAATATGGTCAAAGCCGTACTACTCTTGCAAATGTAAAAAAAACGAGTATAGTCGGGATAATAACATTCAATAATTATGCTTTAGTTGAACTAAGGTTTTTATAATGAAATCATACAAAAGACTATGAGATCTTTTTGCGTAAATAAATATTAACTACATCTAAAAAACCAACGACATAATGAATAAATGGCATGGACAGTTAAATAATCTGTCGTGATGTGTGTACATGTTTTGAACGGCGAAGCATTTCATATGAGGGGTAGTCCGCACAGGCTAATCAGGGACGGCACTTCCCGCCTACAGTGGATTTATGTTTTGTAGATACTTCCTTGAAACAGAAAATCCCATAAAAGCGGAAAGTGTCGTCCCGGATTAGCCTGTGCGGACTGTACAGGCTAATCCGGGACGACACTTTACGCACATGCATTAAGCCCCGTTTTCCCACGACATGCCACAATATACATTCTACACGTAGTGTTGAACTTCGCCTCCTCTGCCCGGTCAATGTTAAGGTGGTACTTACTTTCGTTGCTAGGAGACGTGATAGCAAGTTTACTCTATTGTACACGCCGCGTCTATTAAAGAAACTTTCGCACATATTTTCGTTAAACCGGTCTCTTGTTAAATGATTTAGCATCATAACTGCAAAAGCTTAAGCATCTAGATTAATAAACTCAAACATAAAAGGAAGAAAACGGCCGATCGTCAACCTTCGGTTTTTAAACAAGCCTGATACACTTATCGACGCAAACAGGGTAATTATCCTTCATTTTATACATTTTAGTTGATGAGTATTCAATTATCCATTACTACAGTTTCTGATTGAAAAATGCCAATGTGACGATCTGTAAAGATGCCCCTTAAATGGGGACTAAAACATCACAGATTCTTGGTTTGCATCGGAAGCCCTTGGTCGAACGCGTATAGCTTTTATCAATACATAAGAAGCAATCATCACCACTAAAGGGAGCAAATCCTTGCGATATCAAGTTTGATGTAACGATTACGTGAAGTTAGCTGACAGATACCAGTAACCAGTTCAATCGGTAACTCACAACTGGAAATCATATTCGTACAAGAGCTTCTTATTCCAAATTTGTCTAACATATTGTTACAACTCAATTGTCAACCGGCATCTAACAGGAAGTTCGCACTCCATTCTGGCTGCCAATACAAGTCGTGTGTCGAACTGACACCTGACAGACGGCTGTCGATTCGAATTCCCTTAATAAAATAGACTGCCGCCATTTGCTATTTAAACTAGCATCTTTCGTTTGCCGTTTAAACTAGCAGTTTTCGTTTGCCATTTAAACTAGCAGCTTTCGTGTGCCATTTGCTATTTAAAATAGCAGCTTTCGTGTGCCATTTGCCATTTAAACTAGCAGCTTTCGTGTGCCATTTGCTATTTAAACTAGCAGCTTTCTTGTGCCCTTTGCCATTTTAACTAGCATCTTTCGTGTGCCATTTGCCATTTAAACTAGCAGCTTTCGTGTGCCATTTACCATTTAAACTAGCAACTTTCGTGTGTCATTTGCCATTTAAACTAGCAGCTTTCGTATGCAATAATTGGCCTGTAAAATAAAACTTATATAGCTGCAGATTCTCATCTGAGAAGGATGTCAGGTATGCCGTTTTTAAAGTACACTATACTTTGTGTATTTGCATGTACGTACGTTGTGTATCGTTTCATATGCATGCACCCGGTACAAACCAGTGAATATATAACCAGGAGTCCAAATTGTGATGCACACGTGTTTTCTAAATAATGTTGGTCGTTCACCTGACTCTCATACGGTGTTACGATGGCCACGTAATTCAGTCAAGTGGCTTTTGTCCTCAAATTAAACGCACTTAGTGTAGAAAATAAAATTAATACAGATACAATTCCCATACACAATGTAAACAAACTGTAATTTAACGTTGTATTAATATTTTGCATATTAGTATTACAATTTGTTTGAAGATGTACTATATATAATTAAATGTTTTGCGTATTATTTTGATTCGTTAAGACACTCCTACTATTTTCAACACTATTTGCTACGAAACTATGATACGACACCGGCGTGCAAAGACTGTGCACCACTGTGTAAGTCCACTGAGGTGTTTCATAGTTTAGTTTAATCCAATTAACTTTAGCTCGATATTTTTGAAAACCCGTGGTGTTTCCTGAGTATAGACATTACCTGGTGTCTGTTTGAGAAAGATCATTCGAACTCTCTCCGAATTCGTATGATCAAACTCACGACCTCCCGATCGCACTTGCGGACACCCTAATTTCTATATGTGTATGTATGCATAGGCGATAGAAGTCTAATTTGAAATATTGTAATTCGAAATAAAACCAGTCTTGTTTGATAAAAAAAAGTGGTAAGGTGAACAAAAACGAGTCAGATTAGAAATACCGGTAACAATGTTAGTAGATTAATTGGAAAAATGTATTGTCTGATCGTTGTTTTATATACTAATTAGATGACCGTCTCCGTGGCCTAGTGGTTCGGGCGTTCGCCTACGGAGCGGGAGGTTGCGGATTCGAGCCCCAACTGAGACATACCAAAGTCGTTAAAATGGTTATGATAAAGCGCTGTGGGATCATATTTTTCACACGCCTGTGATGAATAGGATCTCATTTGTCACATTAATAAGCGTTAAGAATGTTATTGGCCAAAAAAAGGGTATGCGTACGGATTATATTTTTTACATATTTGATGGTGAAACTTTATTGCGACAATCGATGAAATCATTATTTGGAGCATAATTATACAGTAATTATCATCATCATCATCATCGTCGTCGTTGTCGTCATCACCATCATCATCATCATCATCATCATTATTATTATCATCATGTTAGTACGTACTTTTGGACAGTACAGTAGCGTATCGAACCGTACCCTCCTATCGTATCGTATCGTACCGTATCGTACCGTTCCTAACCGTACATAACCGTACCTAACCGTACCGTAACACACCGTACCGTACCGGAACGCACCGTACCGTACCTTTCCATACCATAGCATTACAAGCCATGCCATGCCATGCCAAACCGTACCGTACTTAACCTTCCGGTACCGTGCCGTACCATATCGTAAAATACCATGCATACCGTATCGCGTACCGTAAATCACACCTTTTTATTTCGGGCACATACAGTGTGAAAAATAGGATTATTATATGACAAATTCACTTTTTTGAAAATTTGAACACTTTTCATGTGTGAAGAATATGATTTTAGTGCATATCAAAAACTGGACTCGATCACAAATTTCACAGAAAATGTGAAGAATGAGATTGCGATGTGTGAAAAATGAGATCCTATTTTTCACGCCTGTGAAAAATGAGATTCTATTTTTCATACGTGTGAAAAATATTATTTGTGAAAAATACGGTCCTACAAAGCTCCTTCGCCAAGCGCTCGGCATTTGAGGGTAGTTCCAGGACTGGTCGGTACAGTGTCAGGTTAATGTGACTATCATATCAAACGTGTCCACGGTATGATATCATAGTGGGAGCAGCACTAGAAAATGCTTCAAGTGGACACCGTCTCCGTGTGACTGAACAACAAACAAAAGATTCTAATAAGGTGCATACGCTAAGGGCGGTTACAGGACTTTGAGTTACAGGGTACGAAAAAATTAAATAACTAAAAATGGCTGCGAACAACTGCTCTTGCATGTTGAGATAGCTGCCGGAAAGATATTAACAAAGAAAAAAGATAAATTCAACACAAATGTCAAATAACTGTTTAGATTATTACAACAAATTGATCAAAGACAACGTCTGACATTGGCAATGAAATATGTATGTTTAATTAATGTATCGAAAGGTTTAAAAATATAATGTTTGGAACATATTAGAGAGCGTGTACGCCGCTTCCGCTCGCATCTAAATCCGCCTATGATTATAGTCAGTTTTCACAAGTTATTTCATATAAGGTACTCGTTGAATAGTTCTGAAGTTTTAAAATGGTGAACGCAACTGACTGACAGCATTCAGACTCCACGTGGTATCCGGACATCGGTTCCTACGGACATTCGTTCCTACTCTATTTTTAACAATGATTACAAGATTATGACACCGGGCACACTCGTTCCAAAATGATTTTGATAGCCCGGGCATTGGTTCATACAGTATGTTGACAACCCGGACAATCCTTCCTATGTAAGATTACTTTCAACCCGGACATCGCGGTCGAAATGGTGTATTTATCGGCGATTTAATGTCTCAGTTTTAGGACAAACACCCAAAAGATCGCTAATAAAGTAATGGATTTGTTGAAATAAAAAAAACGCAATTAAATGTATCTTCTATTATCATTAGAGTTACACGCATGTTCAAACACGCGTGTTCATTTTGGGTGCATACATACTATAGACTCTGGCCGTTACAGTTTTCTGCGGTGGCTGACCAATGAACATGAACTAGTATTTGAAACGGCGTTTGTTTGCGAGTTCAACACTTGACCCAGACGACATTGTTTGTGAACTGCGTTCTATGATATTGTCACTGATAACAAGATTAGATTACAAGGTGTCAAAGTTTCGATTACGTATGACGTCCAGACACTAATGTCAGATAAATCAGGGTTCGTCCGTTTTATTTCTACGGCCTTTATCCCCCCAACCTCTGATTCAAGTAGGGCAGTTGTCAATTACTGGCATAAGTATGTGCACTTATTACTGGTCAACCAGCTTACCCAGGAAAAGTGTGAGTAGGTTAACTGACCGCCGTTATATGACTGAATACGGCGAAAAATCCAAGCAAACAAACAAACAAACAAATCCGTCTGTGCGCGGTCATATTTGGGTTAAATGAGCCGCGTTATCGGTTGGTCGATGAAATAATACATAAAGGTACATTGTGTGTCATAGTTATTTCACATGTACTGAAAACCTGGACTTTTGATGAAGAAGGAAAGGCTTGGAGACATTAATTACCTCACCCACCAACCGTGACATCAAATGACATTGAAACTGAGGTATTAAAATGTATTGTTTTGCACAAACGCTCAATCCGGGATACGTACAAAAATAAATGCGCTAAATTGATGTGCCTCTTTACTAAAAGTTCATATAATCGGCTATAGATACTGGGGCTGCACAAAGACAACAAAATCTGTTTTGCAATATGGCAAAACTTGATTGCAATATAAATAGCAATACATAAATGACGTATACACGACCAGCATTAGAAGAAAATGTGTAATTTGTGCAACAAAATGTATTGAGCAACAATTGAAAAAACCAATTTTGAAAACATCCCAACCATGTATGCAACGGTACTCTTAGGAGTAAAAAAAAAATATGTTTGTTTCAGGTAACCCGACCTACCCTAAAAAAGTGCCCAACCATTTTATTCGGTTTGTCAGATTGATTTTTGTTTTATTTACCTTTTTTAATAATTAAATGTGTTTTGGATAAATAAGTGTTTTGTTTTGATAGTATCCACTTATAAACAATGTTTAAGGATTTTACTGATATGTTTTGAATATTTATTTAGTTTTAGAATCTTCAAGTTTTACGGCTTACATGCTACTCTGATCACATCTGTGAAGTTTTCTTAAAGTTTCGGCGATGGGTTTTTGAAGAACCGTAGCCAGCAGTTTGTAAACTGCTTGACATATTTGCAAAAAAAGTAAACTATAAAGGGCCAAACCTCTGTGCAAAATAATTAAAATGAGATCCGTTAACTGATTGAATAAATACATGTACACTTATTACTAGTCACTTCTATGAAGTTTCATGATATTTGTACCAATGCTTTTGGTTTGGCCGAACACAAAATAATTCCTTATGTATGAGAGAAGTACAAAGAGTATTAAATAAATAGCAATAAAGAAATAATAATAAAGAAATAGTAATAGAGAAAAGACTTTAAAACTAATAATACTGTTTCCAGTTGGTGTATGTAAATTGTGCGGATTGTGTTAACAATACGAAATATTTACAAATAATTAAAAGAGGCCATAACAATGTTATTTGTTTCCAAATGAAATCCATTTGGAGTATGCACATCCCCACTTTCGTCTGTTAAATATCATTTAATGTGTGTTTAAGAGAAGTAAAGACGAGTGACAGTGTCTGAAGACATATACAGTTGAGCGGGCGTACAGACGGACGAAAAGAGAGACAAGTTGTTTCCCGTATAGTCATTCCCTACCCCCTACTCTTTTGTTAGGGAAGGGAGTATAATAATATTGACTCACTGTTTTGCGTATTTTGGTATTGTTAAGCGGTGCAAGTGTTCATTTTTGCCGCATATATTAACGGGACATTCTTTTTTTTAATAATCGCTTAAACAAAACTGGTCTTATTTAATGCGGCGACGTGCAAATGCGGCTTGGCAAAGCCTGTCAATTATGTACACTTTGTATATGACGAAGCAAACGAGTGAAAAAGTATCCATACAGTGATTTGAATTGCCAAAGGAAAATAAATTCACCGTAGTAACTCAGTTGAAAAGATATTTGATTTTGATATAGGTTTCCCTGCAAGTATTCGCCTATAGTATTCGGCAATATATGCGATTGATTTTCATGTTTACGTATGCATATAAATTGTACGTCTACATGTATACACAAACGCTCAAACAAACCGACAATGTACGAATGTCAATATTTAATTTCACTCGCCGACCATTAACACCGATCACTAAATTCCGTTGGCTAAATCATGATTCAGTTTTCAATTCGCGTGTTCATGCATGGATTAATTAGTTACACACTGTTAACGATTTCGCAACGAATGTCTATGTCGGTTTCATATAGTGCTCACTGAAAGTCAATTCAACGTGAGTTCTATGGGGAGTTATTGACTGTGACCGCAACACATTGTGAACGATCCGGCGGATACTGCATGTACATGGTGTTACAGCCAGTTTCCGCCAGTCGCCGGTCTGCTTATGAGAGATTCTGTCATATTGTCGTGGGTGGGGTAACGGGGAATCAAGCGTTTCCTTGGTTACAGACGGACGGTTATGAGGACAAGGTTGTGATAGTTAGACCAACCGGAAGTTAATAGACTCTATGATACAATAACATTTAACAGGAGAAAATATGGATAGATCGCAACTTCAGATATTTGATCTGGGTATGTATTGTGTAACACTAACTGCACATACTTTTAATAAGTATGGACTTTTAACGCAATATTATGTTGTATAACAATGACAATTTAAATTTCATCTTTGTCTGTGTATCTAAACTTTAGAAGTGTCATCTTCATATAAGACTTCAATACTGTCTATCGTTATACTTGTTGGACCTTTGTTTCTAGCATCCGTTGTTATGGAGACTTCAATACTGTCTATCGTTATGCTTGTTGGACCTTTGTTTCTAGCATCCGTTGTTATGGAGACTTCAATACTGTCTATCGTTATACTTGTTGGACCTTTGTTTCTAGCATCCGTTGTTATGGAGACTTCAATACTGTCTATCGTTATACTTGTTGGACCTTTGTTTCTATCATGCGTTGTTATGGAGACTTCAATACTGTCTATCGTTATACTTGTTGGACCTTTGTTTCTAGCATCCGTTGTTATGGAGACTTCAATACTGTCTATCGTTATACTTGTTGGACCTTTGTTTCTAGCATCCGTTGTTATGGAGACTTCAATACTGTCTATCGTTATACTTGTTTGACCTTTGTTTCTAGCATCCGTTGTTATGGAGACTTCAATACTGTCTATCGTTATACTTGTTGGACCTTTGTTTCTAGCATCCGTTGTTATGGAGACTTCAATACTGTCTATCGTTATACTTGTTGGACCTTTGTTTCTAGCATCCGTTGTTACGGAGGACGCGTTCATTAAATTTTATGTTCAGGCTAACCGCATGTTTAGCTTTTCTCGGTCGTCTGTAACTGTACATTCGTAAAACGGAAAGACACAGCTGGATTATATTTTTTTGTTGGCAATTATAGTTGAAACGTTTTCGTTTACTTTCAGTTTTATGTCATACAGCAAAATACATATACATGTAAGCGGATGTTAAGGACGACAACTTTGTCAAGGAGATTACATTACCGTCAAATATGTTAAGACGTTTACTAAGCAATTTAGATGGATTGGTAATGAATGAAACATGTATTGGTTACAACCCATTGCAATAATTACCGAAATGTACTGTATTGATAAAGAAAAAAAGAAACAAGCATGTTTAGAAAATATCAAAGAACGGGGCCATCACCCCCTGCCCCTTTTCAGAGCTGCCATGTACCATTCCTGATCCTAGATCTTCCACTAGTAGTAGTAGTTATGTCACACGTATTTATAACATTTCAGAGGGTTCGGAGCAGTTGCTGCAGACGAGACCTGTCGCGATGTCCCCTGGCACGTGCCACCGTGCGCACGTGACGGCGCAGCTCAACGGTCAGTGGTATAGCGAGTCTCACACCTGGTGCCATATCCACAAAGCTCATAAGGAAAATCTTAACTTAAGTCATATTTGAGTGAAACGTATCAAATCAAATTTGCGTTGTGAAAATCAGTATTTTGTTTATGAAACATGGTGAAACAAGAAGCATCTGTTCATTATTAACCAGATTTAAACCATTTAAGACAAAATAAAATTTAAATGAATGAGCAATAGAATAAATTTATGATTTTAAGCAATTTACTTAAGTTTTCACTAAGGGGCTTTGTGGATATTGATTGGCCCTGGGCCCATGTTAACAAAACAAGTTGATCCCAATTTTCTAGTTCACGATGACTTGAGCCAGATATTTCAGGAATAGGCTCACTCTAGAGAGTCTGAATCAACTTCATCTGTTTGTTTATTTACATAATACGGTGAACAAATTTTGACGTATATTTGCTGTCTTACATAATGATTTTCATTAAAACAAAACAGCAAATCGTGTTATTAAATCTAGAAAAGAAGTTTCAAAATAACATATTTTTTGGAGATTATGCTGAATTGAGCTAGAAGATCAAAATCAGCTGAGATTGATCTTGATACTAGAGTTGATCCTTTTCACTTGGGAACACGTGGCCTAGACTTAAAATCGACATTTTATTATATCATTTCATATCATATTGAAACCGATTTAGTTTTCGCAACACGATTGTATTTATGGGAAAGAAACACACTTATGTGACACAAGGACACATGTATGTATAATGTTAATTGGTAAAAAAAAAAATTTAAAATGTCTTAAATTCATAAAATAGGTTTACGGTCATTTCGTAACATAACCATTTCGTAACCATTCATTTTCGGTTATTTTGTAAACATTGATCGGTCATTTCGTAACCATGTCGGTCAATTCGTTACCACGTAAAAATCGGTTGTCAGTATCAATATAATCTTGAAGTAGAAGTGCCCAAATAATTTAAATGGTCTATGTGGCGAGCGAATAAATTTGGTAGCGTAATTACTTAATAAATAAATAAACGTCTAAGGTAACAAATAAATGCAGCATTTCTGTAATATGTAATTATACTGCAGCAACATAACACAGAAATTATTATGCTTGTAATGTTGGCCAACTTGTGTCAGCTAAATGGATAACGTTAACAATTCATTATTTTATTCAAATCAGCATTTTTTAGCTTTTAAACGTAGAAAAACGTGTCATTTTCTTCATTATCTAGCTTCACTGAATATTAAGAAATCAATAAGTAAATGAGTTCGTTGTTTGAACTGATATATTTGATGTGTATTAAACACATGTTTTTAAATGGAAATCCTTTTCAGCATTTATGGAAAGCCTTCGCAAAACCTGAATTGTTTTAAATAAAGTTTGTTCGTTTTTCAATTTGATATGGATTGCAATTGTCAGGTGTATACTTTAACTTTTCTTTAATAATTTGTGGCGTGTATACTTTAACTATACTTTAATAGTTTTTGATAATGTATGTGGGACTGCTTTACGTTTACAGAAACACTGGACTTGTCCAGCTGATAAAGTGACTAAGTGATTGTTTGTACACTACAAACAATGAAATGTGTGAAACCTGTTGCCGGTAAAACAACGTAAGATGACTGCTAGACAGGCTGCTTTGTAACTAAGTTGACACATACACATGTTATTTAAAGTTGATAAACAGGTGCCATGTCAATGTGGAAAAAATACAAAGTTGATGAAACTATCGAAATACATTCAACACGTTTGCGTAAAAATGCATGAAACAAATAAAAATTAACATTTATAAAATGTGTGTGGTGAACATTAAGCCATTGTGTAAATAAATTGTAATTAAATTAAATTAATATTCTTTGTTATTACTATATAATTTGAATTGCAATACTTTGAGGTTAAAGTTTATTTACAAGTGCGTGTTTTGTGATTAATTCTGGGCTAAGTGTGAGGTTCGGCATGCCTTTAAACCGGTTTAAACCCCCAAATGCATTGCATTGACTGTTCCAAGGCGGTGACCCTAGTTTTAATCACTTTTATGTTTAGTGTTGTATGTATGTCCTGTATTGTACACGCAATTGGTCACTTGCCTCAAATAAAGGAACATACAGTTTATTTAGACTTGCACATAGTACATCGTCTTTGTTATAAATAAACTCAAACGACTAAGGGATGGTAATACGTGTTTCTCTCCTGATGATGTCTCTGGAGTTTCATTATTCCTATATTATTGGATTTTTTTTTTCTGCTTTGATATTATTTTATGTAATTTAAAAGTATGATTATTCCTTTGCCATTAACCGCTTATTCTTTAACAGCATAGCAAAATATTGACTGTTTGCGTGCTCTATTTGTATAGTATTGATTCCAATGTTTCTTTTTGTCTTTCGAGTACAAATAAAATATTCAGTTGATATTTTATTTTAACACAGAAGCTTCAAGATATTTGATTACCCGAGAATAACAGCATTTTAACTTTACTGTATCATGACATTTGCATGCAAGAATCACATTTCAAATTTGGCATAACCAAACATTAAAATGTTACATAATTATGTTCAATATTACTAGTAGCAACGCATTATTTTATACATATTTTTCTGAATATATTATCAGTACGACACACACAAACAAAATGGTTACGAATTGACCGACATGGTTACGAAATGACCGATCGATGTGTACGAAATAACCGAAAATGAATGGTTACGAAATGGCTATGTTACGAAATAACCGACACCCATACAATAACGGTGCCACTACACGGCCTGTAAACACTAGCTCCGCCTCTTTTTTGTAGGTGAATAGAAAATGAGCCAATGCCACTTCCGAGGTGGAGCTCAGAACAGGAAATTGGTGCAAAATATCAACAAAGACGAAAGGAAAGTCTGTGTTTTTCTTTAATACAAAAATTAAAAGCGCTTTTGATATGCACTTGACTGTACATATTACTGATTAAACGGTGTTTAATGCATGCATAAAATGTAGTATATTTCATTAGCCTGAGCTCCACCTCCATGGCATTGGCTCAACCTCTTTTTGAAAAAGTTCACTTTTATACATAATACCCGTCCAAACACAACGTCAAGTAGTTGATAATGTTGCATACATCAATACTATTTTAAATACTTGCCTCAATATCTGTATTTTGTGCGAAAAAAATGCTTAAAAACATAGGTAAAAGTCAGTACTGCATTTGAATCGACTCGATGTTACCATTAATAAAAGTCCTCCTGAGAAATATTAGTTTTCTTCAAATTGCTCTACCTATTTAGTAAGTTAGTTCATTTCTACGTGGAACTACATTCTCCGATTTTTGAAATAGCGCTTTAAATAGTTGTATTAAAGAAACAACCGGACCTACCTTTCATCTTTGTTGTTATTTTGCACCAATTTCCTGTTCTGAGCTCCACCTCGGAAGTGGCATTGGCTCATTTTCTATTCACCTCAAAAAAGAGGTGGAGCCAATGGTTACAGTCCGTGCACTACAGTGACATCACACACGCGTAAGTATAACTTAAGATTTTTCGTAGGATCTTTATGAATACCAACCCATGGTACTGATAGTATAACTTACACGGAAATTTCAAGGCCTGACTATAAATCAATTTATAAATCTATAAGGTCAACTGAAAATATAGACGCATTGTCCGGAAGTCTCATTTTCCTTGAAAAATTGTTTGAAAAAGTAGCACAACCAACACGGTCTCCATCCTTCGAATCGTCGGTGTATAAATGAATAAAATCATTGTGTTCATCTAAAAAATTGGCTAATTTTGCTTTGAAAATTTCAGGACAGTTGGAGGATTTGCTTAACTTAGATAAACTTATATTAACTTTTGGAGAGTTGTAAGTCCATGGAGGGATATTCTCCACGATATTTTGTAAAACAGATTTAGGATTAATATTTAACTGTTCCATGTTATTTTTCAAACGAAGGCCGATAGGTTTAATTTATTTCTGTTTCTTTTCAAATTGTTCGGCAAAATTTGGTTTGAATATACTTTCACAGGCAGGATTTCTTTTATCGGCAGCGATACTAGATGCATATTGGAGTGAGAGTTTTTTTCGGCGGAGTTATAAAGATGGTTCACCTGCTTCAACGTAAAGACTTTCAACTGGCGGTGATCGAAAAGCGCCAAGGGCTAGACGTAGACCCTGGTTGTGAATAGTACTGTAAGCTACCTTACAATGAAGATTCTTGATAATATTAGTGTCGATTAGAGTTTGAGTCTGGCAGCAAACTCTAGTCAAGACGGAGATGAATTAAAGTTTCAAAAATCATCATTTATTCGTAGATCTACTTTCGTATATTATCGATAACATAATAATTATATTCATTTCGGTTTATTCAGTATGGCGGTACAGTAATGACGAACGTTTGGCGAACAGTTGCTCAGGTTTTGAAATATCTTTACAGTATCAGAAAATAGTTCCTAGAAACGTTCTTAAGTATATTCACTAGAACTTCAATAATAACCAGCTGTTAATAGAATAAATATTTTGCTAGAACGTTAGAATATAGTTAAGTGCGTTTTTAAATCGTAACTTCAATGTTGTTCAGGATTTAACAATGTTAAGAGTTCTTACTTTTAAGGTTTTCTATGTAGTGAACAGTGATGTTCGTTGTTAGCAACTGTTACCAAAACTGAGAGGAGAACCTCCTTATATACCCTTCGGATGCTGCAGATTTGGCTGCAGCCAATCAGATTCTGCAGATTTAGCTGCAACCAATCAGAATCGTGCAGCATCCTGCAGCATATAAGGAAGTAATGTGGCTATTAACAATAATTAAAAATACTATTCCAATAAATTAACAATCACATAAATATTACTTCTTAATCATAGAAGAAGTTAAACTCTATATATCAAAGCAACAGTAGCTTTAAATATGCATTTATAACAATACAATTTGAAATGCTGCATCATGACAACTTCAGTAATTCCTACGCAGCCAGCGTCTCAAATAGTTCCTAGTGAACCATTAAGGTTTAACAATAAACATGTATGAACAATATGCAATTTATAATATAAATAATCTTATAATGCACAAAGAAAAGCTATTATTAACAATTTGACAAGTCTTTAAGGATAAAATGCACAATATCCTGCTAAAACAATGGATTTTATAGACAAAGCAATAACAAGAATAATATTGTGTACTAATATTCGGACGGGGAATGAATTCGGACAATGTTTACTTGTAAGATAAGAATATGTACATTACAGTACTAAGCATTTGCAAGTAGGATTTACGTGCAGATCCGTACACAATTAAGCCATAATCCAACTTGGAGCGAACAAGACTTATATACAATTTAAGTAAAGTAATAGTATCAGATCCCCAATTAGTATGAGGAAGAACTTTCAATAAATTTAAAGCTTTAAGACATTTAGTTTTCAGTTGTTAATTGTTCGGAACAAAAGTTATTTTTTTATCAAATATTACGCCTAGGAATTTTGCTTCATTAACTACGGGTATTTTGGAGCCAGAAATATAAAGTTTAGGGTCTTCGTGAAATTTTCTTAATCGGCAGAAATGAACACATTGAGTTTTTGACTTTGAAAATGTAAAGCCATTTTCTGTAGCCCATTTTAAAAGTTTATCCAAGTTTTGCTGTAGTTGGCGTTCAATAGTTCGCATACGTTTAGAGCGATAGCAAATCAAAAAATCGTCAACATATAAAGAACAATCAACACCTGGATTGAGAACTTTGACAATACTATTAATCTTAAGACCGAATAGTGTAACCGAAAGGATACTTCCTTGAGGCACACCTTGCTCTTGCTGGTGGCTCTCAGAAAGAGTTGAACCAACTCTAACTTGAAAGTTTCTGTCAGATAGAAAACTAGAAATAAATAAGGGTAATCTTCCATTTAATCATGCGTCTTTTAAATCTTTCATTATACCATATTTCCAGGTAGTGTCGTAGGCTTTTTCAAGATCGAAGAAAATACTAACTAAATGTTGTTTATTAACGAAAGCTTCCCGTAAAAAGGTCTCAAGACGAACTAGGTGATCATTTGTACTTCGTTGTTTGAGAAAACCTGATTGGAAATTTTTTATAATACCTTTCGATTATAAATACCAAACAAGTCGTTTATTCACCATCCGTTCAAAAGTTTTACAAATGCAGCTGGTAAGAGAAATTGGTCTATAATTATAAGGATCTGTGTTATCTTTTCCAGGTTTTGGTATAGGAATAATAAGTGCCTCTTTCCAAAATTTAGGAACTTCAACAGACAACCAAATAGTATTTAAAATATCAAGAAGTAAATCAAGTTATTCTTGTGGAAGATGTTTTAAAAATTGATAGTAAATTTCATCTGGACCTGCAGCAGTATCCTTCGCACGTTTAATTCAATCAAGTAAATCATCAATAGTAAATAAACTGTTATACTTCTCTTCGTTTTTGGACTGAAAATTTATTTTTTGTTTTTCAACTTTATTTTTAAAACTTAGAAATTCCTTCGAGTAGTGGTCAGATGAAGAATTATGCGAAAAAGCATCAGCCAAAGTGTCTGCTGTATCATTTGGAGTTTTTGCATCGCTGGTGTTATTGCGCTTCAAGCGAACGGTTGGGTTCTATGTTTTATTAGGTGTATTTGAAATTATTTTAGATACATATGACTTCCAAGATTTACGTTTTGATTGTTTAATCGTCCGTCGGGCTTGTGCACGGCAGAATCTATAGTTGTTGAGATTTTCAGTTGTATTGCATATTACACTTTTTAAGTGATGCTTTCCGTTTTCGAACAGCTTTCTTACACTCATCATCGAACAAAGTTTTTTTTAAATTTTACCCATAGGATTAATCTTAGACTTTGGAATACACTCATTTGCTATCTGATATAGTACAGCTGCAAAGCGATCGGCTTTATTTTGAAAATCAGAAAAAGAAGGAAGTGTTAAGTCTTCAGAACACAATTGTTTGAATGTATCCCAATCACCTTTTGAAATTTTACACGACCTTAGGAGAGTACTTGGATATTAAAAGAAGAAGATCATTATAATTAGATTTGAGACCATGACAATTCCACTGAAGTATATTATGACTCATAATTTAACAGTGCAGAAAGGAATAAGAAAGATCACTTAGGAAATTTAATGGCACTTCTGCCCCGAGTCGAAGCACGTGGAGGAGAATGATCGATGTCTTTTTCCTCCATCGAACAGACCTCATCTGCAAGAGAGTCGTATCAATTAGAGGTTTGGACCGGATTCCTTAAAGCCTTGGAGATCCGGTCAGTCAAGACAATTCGCTTTTTGGCGACTGCTTTTTATGCTGCCTCTCTGTGGAAGGAGGCTGTTTTTTTGCTGAAGACGTTGCCTCTTCGGGCGTGTAGTGACATGCATAATGTTGTATTTGATGGAGTTTGGACGGCTATTGATTGAGGTGCACTGCAATTACATAGGTTTACTTGTATACCACAATCAACAAGTTGAACTCGTGGCTTGACTGCTGCGGCATATGACTGGACCTGTGACTTTCAGGTAGCCTCCACAATCTTGCGGGCCTCAGGAAAAGGAAGGGATTGCGTGTACTTGACTCGCAACACCTCCTTCTCCCTACTCCAGAAAGCGCAGGACCTGGACGTGGCAAAATGGTCCTCACCACAATTGGCACAATGCATGTTGTTGCCACACCTGTCCATGTCTGCGTGAGCTGTCCCGCACCTTCTGCAGATTGCATTTTTCAATCACTTGGACTCGTGATGTCCGTATTTAAAGCATCTATAGCACTGCATATGGTTGGGCACGTATATCTCAACACGGAGGTATCGTACCGAAATGGACGGCGGCAAGACAGGTGTGGCGAAGGACACAATATATGTGTGTGTTGGTGTTCGTTTCCCATTGCGTGTAACGGAAATTCGTTTAACAGACGAAACATGTTGTGAGCTGAGCTCCTTTGCAATGTCTTCGTCCGATGTGCCATCAAGGTCTGGGCAACTGATGACTTCCTTTTACGAGTTTAAGCTTTTGTGCGTTACGCACTGCACCTCAATGTTAAAAAAAGTCTTGATTGAGAGTAGTGTCTCAGCCTGTTTCGGACGAAGAACCTCGACTAAGAAGCCACCGGTCCGCAGTTTTTATCGCAGTTTTTGTTGTGCCAACCATTCCCATCAGCTGTTTTTCAACAACAAAAGGGCTAAGATCTTTGATTTTCTTTGCTCCAGTGGATTCAATTACCACAAAACGTGGAAATGAATCAACAGCAACAGGGTCAACGGAGGTCTAGAGCGTGTCGCCCGATAACTTACGTTTTTTCTTATCTTTAGAATAATCCATAATTGATTTAAAATTAATTCATCTTTCGAGCTCCCCAGCCGCCACGGACTCCAACAAGGGGAGGTGCATACGAGGCGGATATCCAGTCTTCGGATGGGATTGTTATTGGGTCAGATCACACCAGTAACACCAGAGTTATTGGCCCTTTTTCATGCAAACAAGTGCAAAAATGCCCTTTTCCAACTTATAGACTTTCCATCCAATCTTAACCAAACTTTCACAGTTTGTGTATGACCATCATATCTCAGCAGACGCCAAATATGGGCCAGATCGTGTTTCAAACACCAGAGTTATTGTCCTTTGTTTATTATAAGAAATATACAAAAATGGACATTATTCAAGATAGAGACTTCATTTTTCATCCAATCGTCACCAATCGTTTACAGTTTGTCTATGAACGTACGACTACAGGTGAAGTCAAATATAAGCATTATCGGTCCAGAAAAAAAACAGAGTTATTGCTCCTTGTGTTTGGAAAAACACATCAACAAGTTATCAATGATTGGCTTGCACACACGATTTTAGCTCACCTGAGCACAACGTGCTCATGGTGAACGTTTGTGATCACCTTTTGTCCGTCGTGCGTGCGTTCGTCGTCCGTCGTGCGTCAACATTTTCATTCAAACAACATCTGCTCCTAAACCAATGGGCAGAGTTTCACCAAACTTCACAGGAATCATCCTTGGGTGAACCTCTTTCAAAATTATTCAAATCGTTTCGGTCCGCTGCATTTGTAGGTCACCATTGGTAAAAATAGATTAAAAAAGTGAAAACTTTAAACTTTAAAAATCTTCTTTTCTGAAACTGCATGGCTGAGAGCTTTCATATTTGGTATTTGGCATCCTCTAGTGGTCCTGAACAAAGATTGTTCAAATGATCCCCTTGTGGTCAAAACTTGCCACGACCCGGGGGTCACATGGTTAATTAAGACTTACATAGCAACATTGCATAGTGGTCCTTTACAAATATTGTTCAAATGATGACCCTGGGGTCAAAACTGGCCACGCCCCGGGGGTCACATGGTTTATACAACTTTATATAGACTTAAATAGCAAAATGAATTTAAAAATCTTCTCCTCTGAAACCGCAAGGCCCAGAGGTTTCATATCTGGTATGTAACATTGCATAGTGGTCCTCTACACAGATTGTTCAAATGATGCCCCTGTGGTCAGAACTGGCCACACCCCTGTAATCACATGGTTTATAGAGACTTAAATAGCAAAATGACTTTAAAAATCTTCTCCTCTGAAACCGCAATGCCCAGTGGTTTCAAATTTGGTATGTAACATTACATACCAGCCTTCTCCAAAGGGGTCAAAATTGGGATGCCTTAAACTCAGGTGAGCGAACTAGGGCGAACTTCTCCTCCTCCGCTTCCCCGCCCTCCTCATCATTGTCACTATTATATCATTATAATACGTAACAGTAGTAGCATTAACTGTACCAGCAAAAATATCAATATGAAATGTATTCGCTATGTCCTCAGGACATGTAATCACTAAAGCCAAGTCCGCCACTAACATTATTGCTTTATCATTTATACATGTCAGTATCATCCCCCTCCTCCTCCTCCTCCTCATCATCATCACTATAGTTCCTCATCATCTTCATTATCATTGCCGTCGTTTATGTCATCATCATCCTCGACATCGTTGTAGTCAGTTTCATCATCTTCTTCTTCTTCATCTTCTTCTGCTTGTTCATTGTTGTCAGAAATCATCAATAGTATCAAGCTTTTTTAGTCTGTACGAGTACACTCGCCACATGCCTGTTTGTATCTATGTAACCCTCAGGATGTGACTTCCGTTTTGGGGTAATTAGACCTAATACTAACACTAAGTCTTAATTACGAGATAAAAAAAGTCGTATTTACGAGATAAAAAGTCGTAATTTAGTGATAAAAGTCGTAATTACGACATACTAAGTCGTAATTACGATATAAAAAGTCGTTATTACGAGATAAGTTTTCTAATATTCAATATTTTTAATTTATTTTTATTTTTACACATGGCACCAGGACGCTTCCATAGTTAACCGAGTACACTGATGCAATAATGGCGACTTCGAATAGGCATACACTATATTAAGTGTACTTTAATTCAAGTGATTTTAAGAAAACACTAAAGATAAATATGAACACAAGGTTCGCCAAACAAAATAAAGTAGGAGACTATGGATCTACAGTAGTCTCATACAGCAACGCCGGAATGTCCAACAGCGTTGTTTTCACGACATAAAATTAACATCAATCTTTTCGGTGCCGCAGACGACACTTCCGGCGCGCGCAGGGATAAGCACCTGGACGTTTTGAACCTGCGCTACATCGTCAAGGAATGGGTGGGGCCGTGGTGGAAGGGCGTGTGCTTCCGGCAGGTGCGCGAGAAGGTGGTGCTCCACGACATCTCTCTGCGTCTGAAACCGGGGGAGATCACAGCCATCCTCGGAAACTCAGGTATGTGATTGGGAACTTAGGTATGTGAACGGGAACAAAGGAGTGTTATTTGGATCTCTTGTATGTGATTGGGAACACAGATATGTGATTGGGAACTAAGGAATGTGAACGGGAACTCGGGTATGTGATGTGGAAACGCAGGTGTTATGTGCGTGGCCAAGTTACTACCACACTAACCCCTGCTAATCCCCCCGCGTGAGAAATAGTACAATAAATAAGTGAATCTATCATAAAATATTTTTAAAATGTCGTAAAGTAACATTTTCAAACAATTTGAACAAAATCTGATACTATGAGTACTTTACTCGTCATGAACCAGTATGTTAACCATAAACCACGGTGTAGATGGTGATCGTATGTGTTTACTTCTAGCATGATACTGGCTATTTTTTCTATAGACAAAGAACACAATTATCGTTGTTAAACTACCCAATAAACACCGTAAAAAGAAGACAGAAGTTCCGATTTCGAGCGGAACATTGTAAAAAGTAGTTCCAATTACAACTGCAAAAATATATGTCATATCATGTTAGAATCTGAATAATTTTCTCATGATCGTTATTTATCGGCCAATAAACAACTTTTTGTCGTTCTGATGCGTGGCTATTAAACAACTCGGGCTTACACCCTCGTGGTTTAATTCCGACGCATCAGTACTTCAAATAGTTTTTATTGGCCGATAAACAACGATAAATCGAAAATTATTTCCTAAATGCACTATGTTACATGTATAATCTGTGGAAGGACACCGTATACATATGGACAAATCAATAGTGCAAGAAAATGTTAGTTTATTTGATGGTTCTCCATGTTATGGCAATAATTTAGTTCTGTGGAAGACAGTGGGTATCTCTGCTTAATATTCTTAAAACATAATTTCCTGAAAGTCATCCCTTGTCATAGACGAAGTGAAAAAATGCATTTTTTTTCATGTAGTAAATTCATGTAGTGAATTTAAGAAATAAATTCCGATTTCTCTTGGTTTGCCTTTTTTCAGGTTCCGGAAAGACGTCGCTACTTGACGTCATAGCGTGTCGTTCGTCGGGCAAGGTGACAGGAAATATCCTGTACAACTCCACGAAATGCACGCGGGCGATCATTCAGAACCACGCCACCTACGTCATGCAGGCGGATCGACTGCTGCCAAATCTCACCGTGCGGGAAACTCTCACGTACACCGCGAGACTTAAACTCCACGCTAGCAACCACGCTATTGACAAAAAGGTATTGTTGCCAGTATCTGTTTTACCATCTTAAATAATCCCTGAATATGCAGGTACATATACTATTTAATGCTACAGATGAATAAAATATTCTAAATTGGTCCAGTTTACACATTTTATGGCACATCTTGTTAATTGAACTATAACTTTGTTCAACAGTTGACTTTTTATTTCTACGTGTTCGTATTGAATTTTCATCAAGATTAGTTTGGTAGCATGTCAACGCATCAGCGTTACAACAATTATCTGTCTTCTATAAATGTCCAGAATTTTGGGATGTGTCATGCGTATACAATGAACAAAATCGTTAGCTAAAACTGAACAGTGGAGCATCCTGATTATCTACCCATCTTTTTTTAAAGCCTTCAATCAACTTTCGTTGAATTTATGTCAAAAACTGCTGTGAAATAGCCAAGAAAACGGTACATTACATTAAGTATGCAGCAATAACCAAAGGTCCATAACTTTTAAGCAAATTCACTGAAGCACATCATCCTTATCACATGCTCATCTACTCCTGGTACTGACGCTTTTCATAAAGCTTCTTTGATATCCTCAAGTTGTTGCTGAGAAATAGTCGGGTGCTTGGTGCACTATTCTCGTATATTATTGGCAGCAATAATCAGAGGCCTTTTACTTCGCAAAATAATTGAAACGAAATGACCTGATACTGACCTCATCATCTCCGAATACTAAAGCTTTCATTCAAGTTTCGTTGCCGCATTCCACTAAGCAATTTTCAGGCCCACACTGCACGAAAAATGAATGAATATCCTGACACCATCTGTGAACATCTACTGTTGTATCATTTAGTAATTTGAAATCCCGTCAGTTGATATTGATATATAGTCCGGACACTGCCCTATATACTATATGCAGCTATCCTCAAAGGCCCATAACTCCAAGAACAATGAACAACAATTGAAGCGGAACGTCCTGATATCACGCAGATCTACTTTTTGTACGGAACCCTAGCAATAGTTTTAATGAAATCCTGCTAGTCGTTGCTAAAACCTGACCCGGCCGGACATACAAACGGACGCAGCAGCGACTATGTTTTTCGGGGAGCATAATAATCATTTCTGGAGCAGCAACACCACGTTTCCAGTAAATTTATAGACCCGTAATGTTTAACTTTTTACAGTTACGAGATGTTAAATGTGCAGTCGCGTGATGTTGACTTTACAGTCACGTGTTGTTTGTACAGTCATGTGATGTTAATTGTTCAGTCGCATGATTTTTAATTTAATGCCACGAAATGTTAAATATGCAGTCGCCTGGTGTTAAATGTACAGTCACGTGAGATTAAATGCACAGCAGCGAAATGTTAAATTTACAGTCACGTGATGTTTGATTTACAGTCACGTGATGTTTATATGCACAGAACGTGACTTTCAATGCACATTCGCGTGACGCTAAATGTATAGTCACGTGATGTTAAATGCACAGAACGTGACTTTCAATGCACAGTCGCGTGATATTGAATGTACAGTCACGCGATGTTAAATGTACAGCCGCGTGATGTTAAATGCACAGAACGTGACTTTGAATGCATAGTCGCGTGATGTTGAATGTACAGTCACGCGATGTTAAATGTATAGCCGCGTGATGTTATAAGTAGCGACGTGATGAAAGTAAAGTCACGTGATGTAAAATGTAGCTACGTGGAGTTAAATGTACAGTAACGTGATATTAAATGTACAGTCACATGATGTTAAATGTATCGTCACGTGATGTTTATCCTTGCAGGTGAGTCAGGTCATCATGGAGATGGGTCTAAAGAACGTGGCGGACTCGCGGGTCGGCGGCAGCATCATCAGGGGCATTTCCGGTGGCGAGAAGCGCCGCGTTACCATAGCGATACAGCTTCTCAAAGACCCAGGTGCAATCTTCAATCACTCATATTGAAATGTTTGACGATTTTTTTCTATCTGTTTTCGTATCGACAGTTTTCTGCATTTATGACAATGTGAACGTGCACGTAGTTGTAGTTGTTATTGTTGTTCTTGTTACTGCTGATACACTTCTTAGCAACTTTTGATGTAACTACTAAAACCAGTTGTGCAAGAGCAGAATCAACCACTGCAAGTTGGCTGAAGCCACGCCTCTATACGACCAACCTGACCGATCGTATCATTAACCATTTGTAATATCGATGCCTAACATATCTGCTTGCAGACATGATTTTTCTGGACGAGCCAACTTCCGGTCTGGACAGCTATACGGCGCGTTACTTGGTGTCAAACCTGCGAGATCTGGCGAGACTCGGGAAAATTGTCCTGCTGACCATCCACCAGCCCAGCTCCGATATCTTCACCTTGCTGGACACGGTACGCTTATAATAGCAGGGGTGTAGCTATGCATACACATATCCGCGGGTGCGTATAAATCCTAAAGCTTGCATGCCAACGGTAGGTGATTAAATATGAGGGAACCTTTTTTTTACAATCTCAATGAGCTTGAACATACAATGAGCACTATCTGGTTGATACCACTGTCTCGTTTTATTGAATAAAACCAGTGCTATTAGTCCGACCCTGTCATTTTGAAAGCATTTAGTCATAGGAAGGGGACACCGGATCGAAATTACTCTTTAGTATTGATTTTACTTGCTTTTGGAAGAAGCTTGTGTAGATTTTATTTTCACCACAAACAAGTAGAAGGGACTATGTCGTTTTTCAACAGAGGTGATTTCAATGGTGGCATTTGATCTCCCGTCTTGCAGCATAAAAAAGATAATCACATTTCTGAGACTGTGTTATGGGCTATTTACTGGCATGTTACGTGCTGTTATCAGGTGGGGATCATGTCCAAGGGAGAAATGGTTTACTGCGGCTGTGCCCAGGAGATTGTGTCCTACTTCACCGCCCTCGGCTACCCATGTGATAGATACACCAACCCGCTCGATAGATAGGGGTAACCTCATGATGTTGAAACAATGAAAACTTTAGTCAAAATGTTGCACTATTCATCGCTGTAAATGTGAATGTCTAGTATACCAAAATTGTTAATAAGCTAAATGTATCGATATGCAGCCATTTTTTGTCAGTGTACACTGTGGCGTATATACATAGTAACATATCGCTATACGGAATTTCTTGATCTGTCTTCAAGTATTACTTCCGTATCTCGTAGCTTGTTTTTAACTGTATGACGGTCATGGGCGTACAATGTCATAACTATGTTTTATTAATTATTGCACATACCTTAATCACACATCTGTAGGTGCTACACTTTTTTTTTGAAAACGCTTATTGTCGTCTGATTCCCTATTATCTTCTTTTTCAGTGGACGTCGCCAGTATAGACCGCAGAGATCTCGAGAAAGAGCGCGAGAGTGTCGAGCGAGTCGCGAGTCTTGTGAAGGCGTTTAAAAGCGCACCGACCCATCTGCAGACGATCAAAGACGTCCACGCGGACTTAAAGGAAGGACCGACGTGCATAGAAAGGGAGACAAAGGATCCGGGCCCCAGATATTTCCGAGTGGTACATACCATTCTACAGTGAGTAGGACCCCTCCGCCCGGGAAACACTTTTTGAGCCTGAATTATTAACTGTTCCGCTATAATAAAAGTTCTTAATGCCACTGTGATTTATTGATTATGCCACTGTGAAATATTGATTATGCAGCTGTGAAATTCCGATTATGCCTCTGCAATATATTGATTATGCCACTGTGAAATACTGATTATGCCACTGGGAAATACTGATTATACTACTTTGCAAAATTGTGAAATATTGATTTTGCAGCTCTGAAAGCTGTTCTCCTAAACAATTACTTTCATTTATACTAAATTACAATTTTATTCACAAGAAATTTTAATGCCCTGTCCACGTTCGAGATCTTGAGAGACATGCTGTTTTCAGAAAAATATTCATTGTTTCTGATAACTGTATTTTTCTTTAAACTCATTAATAGCTGATTATAAATATGTATAGTATAACATTCATACCGGTATTGCCACTAGCTGACGACACTGAAGTATAAACAAATGGTATGCATCCAAGTTCATGCTCGTTTGCATCGCTATTTCTCTCCAGTTGGATGTTCCGGAACCTGTTCCGCGACCGGAAGGATTACGTGGCGCGCCTGCTGCTACTTCCGCTCTTCTTTCTCTTTATCCTGATATTCCTGGGTCGCCTCAAACACAACCAGCAGAGCATCCAGGACCGCGTGGGTCTCTTGTACCAGTCCTCTACCGTGCCTCCATTCATAGGCATCATCAACAGCGTGGCGCTATGTGAGTATCGTGCAATGTAGTGCTGGTATGGTGTACCTTTATGAGCATTATCAACAGCGTGGCTCTCTGTGGGTACCACTAGTACTACATAAATACTGCAATATGGCCTACCGTATATGTCCAAGGTATTTAAGAACATGTACACATCGAGTTATATTTAGATATACATGCAGATGTTACAAGGTGCCTAGATTACCGTACTTATTATTTACCAGCATGTCTACATTTCTATACCATCTGTTTATGCGTATCCGGTGACTATGGTATTTATTTAAGCAATAAATAATTGTTATACTTGGTAGTTTGTAAGTATTAAATTATATGCCTGTAATTATTGAAAATATAATGTCTGCAATTTAGACCAAATTCCCATGTCCAACGCCACATTGCACCGCCCTGTTTCAGTCCCGTGTTTCCGGGACCAGTACTACCGCGAGAAGCGCGACGGTCTCTATGGCACGGTGACCTTCCTGGTGGCGTACTCGATACACGTGCTGCCCTTCCACGCTATCTCTAGCGTCATCTTCAGCTCCTTGGTGTACTGGTAAATGCTCGTGTACTTTGGCTCATGGACGCATAATCCTGTTGAAAAAAATGTTTCAAATCTGCACGAAAAGTAAAATGCCATTTTTTCAATTTTTATACATTTTAAAACTTGTTTGCATATTGTGGTCTCCCAATTGTTGCCCCCAATCTTTGTAATATTATTACTCTGTATTGAGTCCAAATAACTAATATATGAATACAAGCACCACAAACGCAACAATATTAAGAACTAATGTCCTCGCAAGCAGACATAAACGTCACACGAAATGTCTGTTTCCAGGGTAACCGGGATGCACCCGGGCGCTGACCACTTCGGTCTGTACACGCTACAGATATTTATCCTCCACTACTGGGGCGAGATGACCACGATAGCCATGATGGGGCTCTTCATGAACCAGAACCTGGCGCAGAGCGTCACGGCGCTCGTGCAGGCCGCGCACGTGGTCATCGCTTCCGGTTTCCTCAAGTAGGTGCACTCGTCACTTCCGGGTGATGCGATGCCTTTCTTTGTCAAATAAGATTTGTGATTCTACGCAGTGACCTAAACAATAATAAGCAGAAATATGCTATGCTGTGCCGTGCCGTGCCGTGCCGTGCCGTGCCGTGCCGTGCCGTGCCGTGCCATACCATACTTAATTTTAAAAATTACCATAATTCAGTATTATATGATGCAATTGCATCTACCAAGTGTATATGATTGGATAAAGAAATACGCAAGCGGATTGCATGATAATGAAAGGACCTCTAGTCAGTTTATTTACATGTATACTAGTACTATATTCTTGACCCCATACAAAAAAATATGTCATCCTCGACCATATCTATCCTGAATAAAATTCAGTATAATGACACCTTGGTTCTGTCCACAGAGACCTGAGTTCGATCGTGAAGCCCCTCCGGTGGCTCAGCTGGGCGCTCATACACAAATACTCGGCCGAGATCTTCGTAGCTAACGAGTTCAGCGGTCTCACGTTTGAGTGTCCCAAAAATGGTGAGCGGGAAGCATATACGTGTTCTTGAAATGGTGTTGGTTTAGTTTTGAACCTATTTATTTTAGCTCGATAGTATCGAAAGCGTGAGGCTGATTGATACAACTGCGATTCTGTTTCCTGGGTAGAACCAGTACTTGGTGTATTTTGAGAAAGAAAATTCGAACGCTATCCAAATAGGGATCGAACTCATGATCTCCCGATCGCAAGGTGGACACCATATCCATTACATCATTGCGACTCATATGGTGTTGGTGATGATTGTGTACATAAATGTGAATGAAGCCATTAACATTAAGAAATGGAAGTTAACATTATTCGGCTCTATGCAACTGTTGATCTCGGCAGATATTTTTATTAACTCAACATTGCTTGCACGAGTAGAATCAGGTCTTATATATAAAGATTATGCGGTTATGCGATTAGCGAGTTGGGAGATGTCCAACACATTGCACCACTGCCGACTGGGATCGACCTTGTGATTTGGTTAAAGACAACAGAACGATGACAACAGGAAACAGTTCGATATTTTTTCAAAACACACTAGCGCAAGAAAACTTAAATTGACTCAGACAGCTCTGTACTTTGGAAAGGGCACAAGTGAAACAAAAACGAGTATATAATGGTATGCTGTAGTGGGTTGCTTCGAGCATAACAGACATTTGTTTCATGTGCATAACAGAACACGCATGCAACATGTTCTTTTCTTCATTCAGATACCCAGCCCTGCATGGCGTACGGGGACGACTACATCGACAAATACTATCCGGAAAGTCCCGAGCACATGGCGAGAAACTTCGGGATTCTCGTCGCGTACGCCTTAGGAACGCTGACATTTGCTATCATCTGCTTCGAGGTCAAGGGCAACAAGAACCTGCACTGATGACATGTGATATCAGGGACAGTAGGAACTTGTAGAACAATGCTCAAACATTTTAGATCTTTGTCAATGTTGCATGTTTATTTATTATTATTCATGATAACTTTTCCATGAACTATTAACGTTTAATTCGTAATGGAAGAAAAACATCAGACTATGTATAGTTACAAAACATGTGTATATATGTTCTTCTATGCTGTACGTCCAATACCTGCTTAAGTCTTTAGTCGTACTACGACGAAAAAGTCCCGATTTGTTCACAGACGACAAATATTAGCAAAGATAGTATGCGACAAACGGCGGGTTCCGTACAATGTTCCATTTGTTGCTGTAAAACCTATGATTTGTGATACATAAACGTTAGGGCTTGAAATACAACGCCCGTATTATCAGAACTTTTGCAAGAATTGACATTGATATATACATTTTATTTTACTTTTCAATGGATCTTATTTGAATTGTGCAATTCGCAGAGGACATACCTGGTATGTAATACTAGTAACTGGTATACAGTATTGCAGTAGGAAAGGAATTAGTTTGAGACGGCTTGTGGTGTGACAATAATAAATTCGACCATGTCACCAATATTTATCTACTCGCCATGGCAATGTTTTAGTGTAATGAAAATGCGTTTATTATTTACAAACAAATGCCTAAACTGGGCTGTATACACGAATATATTTCTAAAAAAACAAAACCAAAAATATTCGTATTATTCAATAAACAAAATGTATTACTATGTTTTACATATTTTAAAAATGTGTTCTAATCAGCAAACGTTATACGACATAATTAATATATTATACGTCTTGCTTTTATTATTATTATTATTATTATTATTATTATTATTATTATTATTATTATTATTATGATTACTCATCATTACAGTAACGGTTGTGACCGACCCTTTGGGATAACATGACAGCTCGTATATCGAGATGCTCATTGTACACTTTTTTGTGCAAATTACGAACCTTGTTCAGAATCGAAAAATTCACATTTCAGTGCAAATATTGTATATTTAAGCTGTAATCGTTTTATCCGCGTACTCATTTTATTATACCGTACATAGTTCTCAATATCAGAAATTCGTTTTGAATTAAAATGCATATTAAATCTATGTCTTTTCTCAATGAGAACGTTTAAAATAGCGGTTGCTGGAAAAATGTTTACGATTTCATTTGTTGTATTGTGTGTTCTAATTAGCTGATATTTTTTCAAAGTTAATGTTTATATCAATCTTTTATATCGATAACCAATCAAAGACGTTGTTAACGACCGCACATCAAAGTTCGAATATAACATTTAAATGGATTTATTCCATAATAGTGTACGTCATAGTCTATTTATATATTTTTATAATAGAATTATACATTAATACTTTTTATTATACTAAAACAATGCAGTTTATTGTACATGTTTATGATGTTGTTGCCATTTGAATATTTTCTGATGTTTGTTGATTTTGTTCTGCAAATAAATTTTATTTTGCTGATGCAGTCTTTGTTATTATTGTTCTTTCTGGGAATTTAGTTACGAACATGCACATCACGTCTGGCTAACGGAATCAACACCAACGCATACACGCGTGATCGGCGGATCCTATGTGTAGTGTAACGCACTGGCTTCACAACCTAGGGGTCGCAGGTTCGAGCCACCGCTATGCCCTTACCTACAAAACTGTCTTTTGCATGAGACGTTTAACCGAGGTGGAGTGTACTATGTGCTTTACACCTGGCACTAAAAGACCCAAAGTCGCCTCTGGAACTGGGCGTCTCCTGTATCTTGCTCTATTCCCCGTAACCCAACTAACAAGTCTTCTGTTCGTGATTGCCATATGGGAGAGAATCCCGGTACACTCGATACAAATGTACTACACACCCGCATGATCATTGGTATACTGCATGTGCATAGTATAATGTAGTGGGCAATTTAAGTACTTTGTTTGTTCGATTTATATATTTAACTCAGAAACCACCATCATCGACAGTCTAAATGTCACGGTGTGACTTAAGTTACTATATGTGAGGGTGGAGAGGTTGTGTAGTGACCCGGTTAGCTCAGTCGAGAGAACTCGCCCTGGTAGCGTAAAGGGGTCCATTCACTTTCAAGTTTATGGTCAATTTTATGGATACAATAAAATTGACATTTATTTTGAGCCACAAACTGTTCAATTATTTACTCAATATTTTGTTTCATTGTGATTTGAATGCTGGTCTGGCAAGGATGGATCCTGTTGTATTCTTATGTTTACAAGAAAATAGATCTAGAAATACTGGGTGCGGAATTGGCAGTTGAAATAAGGAAATGCTTAAAGTCCTTGCAATATGTTCAACAATTGTATGATAAATTCAAGTACCTTTAAAAACTTGTTCTCATGAAGCAGTGGTAGTTTAAACAACGACTGCAGATGATAACACGTTAAATTGAAAAGAAAAGTACTGCCATGCATCAGTTTATAAATAGCCAAAGTCAAGTTTTTTTATCAAGTTTTTTTTAAATATTGCACCATATTATTGATATATAATGACCCTAAGCAATATAACTGACAGACTCTCAATAAATATCTGCGATTTCTGATAAATATATTGCATCGATCTTCAATACTAACCACACACATAAATAAAATTGTCAATTTCATGCATTGACCATATTATTTAGCATAATATTGAAAGTGTATGGGCCCCTTGAGATCCCAGATGGGTTCGAGACATGCTGCACGATTTTATCGCTCTGTGACATGAGTAGCTTTAGCAGCTGTTAAATCCAGCACCATCGCAGAGACATGCGAACTAACTTGATGACCGATCGACCAACCGATTGACGGGCTTACTGATTAACACCATTCAATCACTCACTCATTTGCTCGCTTACACATTCATTCACTCACGCACATACTCAAAAATCATCAAGTGACCCAGTCATTGTTTTATCAAATTTCTGCCCGCAAATATATGGGTATTCTATCCTTTTTATGTAATATTATTCATTTGGAATGTAATGTTACGGGGCGTGAGAAACTGTCATCTATTATCAATTACTGTGTGCAATCATTGTCGTCAAGAGAATACAATGACTAAACACACTAAATGTTATTATCAAGAGTTGTGAGTTATCATTGAAGTGTGGTCTAAAAGATATACACAATTAATTAGCATACATTGACTGGATGTTGATTTTTTGTGATCTGATTCATATCAAATTGAAATGTTCGTTACTGTCACCTTTGCAACAATAGTTTCAACCTATCGGTATTACTTTGCCAAAAACACTTAAATTGTTAAATAAGTAGTACTTTGCTTTAGTATTTTTGCACCGTAATGCAGTTACATCGACTGCGGAAACGGTATCCAATCGTTTAATTATCCCAACACGCGTGAATAAATCCAAGCGTTTAATTATCCCAACATCCCAACACGCGTGAATAAATCCAAGCGTTTAATTATCCCAACACGCGTGAATAAATGATTTAAATCATGAAAATGGTGTCGCCAAATTAGAAGACATGTTCGTTACACAACCTTCACTGTAGCCATAAAATAAGTATTCTTTCAATTCATAGCATATACTTTCACTTTTTTACCGTATAATGACCATTTAACACATGGTAGAAAAATTGCTCGAGACGTGTTAAGAGTGTGTAAGTTATTGGCTGTTGAACAGTGTGACCCTCAGAACTACATATCAATGTGACATGTCCGTTACGTCGATATAAACAAAAAGCGTTATGATATATAACAAATCTCATTAAAATCAAATCCTAACGTTGTTAGGATCTGAAGACATCGCATAGCAGGTTGACCTTCCGAACAATAAAATATCAGCCCTGCTGCGCCCAATGAAATTAATTTTTGCACAGCAAAGTTTCGCCACGGTTTTTGAAAAGTGATGCATTTCCAGCTGATCCTCGGGAATAAATTATTTTAATTTTCACGTGGATACCAATGGATATAGTTCTACCTTAGGCGACTAAACATCCAAAGTTCACGTTTATTCCGTGCATAGTTTTCGTGGTTTATATATAAAGTTATACCACAACATTTTAAAGGCAACAATTTGATTGGCTCCTGAAGAGATCATCTGAACGTGACCCCTAATGCGAAGTATCAGATCCAGTCAGCGGATAATATAGCAGCGTAAGACTAAAAATGATTTTATTGAGATTGGATACATAACCTTTCTGTATTGTGTTCATATATGTCACCAAACATGTGTTTCAAAGATCAACGCCTGAATGAAATCAAACTGATGTGTTAAGTAAAGTTCTTATTAACTGTAAACAATGAAATGTTGGTGACTGACATATTCGATACCATTTAACCAATATTGTATTCATATGTGACGTATCTAACTGATATACAGAATGAGATTTATATTTAATCTTGTGATGTATACCTATGACAACATTACTTCTTACCAACTCCTGGAAAATCAACAAAGTGGCGTCCCGTATCGAAAAATAAAGATGTTGAGCACTCCCTCAATGCATGTACTTTGCACGTTCCAACGATCAAATATGAAAATATTGAACTTGTAATGCTTTAATGACAACTTTATGATTCTAAAACCTGAATTTCAACAAAAATATTCTTATGAAGATGCGTTATCAGGGCATATGTTTGTAACAGTCAAGCATTTATGTGACATGTTCGTTACTAATAAGTAACGAACATTTAAACTTTTCATCCACTATATAAGTAGTGACTTTAATTGTTTCTTTACACTGATCGAATAGGTAATATTAATTGACATGTGCACAGTCCCTGCGTTTCTCAAAACATATATAAACTTATAATATTACTGAAATAATACACCATACATGGAACAACGTATTGGTGATATGTTTCAGAACTACATATAATCTTAGCCATTTACACTTTAAATTATGGTAACACAAATGTCCACGGACTGATAGTTTAATTTCTTTTTTCTATTTTAATGATTACAAATTTGGCTAAATAAAATCCACCCAGTGTACATATGCCCAGTGTCTTGTACGGTAAACTATGCATGCTCGTTTCAGTGTCGGTCTGGTTGAAGGTTCGGTTCATTTTTGTAGCCTCTGTCTTATCTTCTCCTCCTTCTCCTCCTCCCCCGCTTCCTCGCCCTCCTCATCATTGTCACTCTCATTGCTATAATCATTATAATACGTAACAGCAATAGCATTGACTGTAACAGCAAAAATAACACTATAAAAATGTATTCTTCTTCTGCCTGTTCATTGTTGTCAGAAATCATCAATAGCATCAAACATTTTTAGTCTGTACGAGTACACTCGCCACATGCCTGTTCGTATCTAGAATATATACAAACGCCAGTATGTAACTGCTACATTGTCAACCACGCAGCCCTGTACAATTATAATCGCACAGTTTTAAATGCTCCTTTAAATGCATTATCTCTCTTATCTCTCTTGAAACCAGTACGCGTGAACCTGGACCTCTAAATGTGTATGTCCCTATATTAAGATACATCCAAGGTCAGCTGTAAAATCAAAACACCGGGAATATGTGCGTTACAACTGTAAGACTCATGTGACAGAAATGATAAAGGATTGTAAACCTAGACGGTTAACCGAATACACTGGTGCAATAATGGCGACTTCGAATAGGAATAAACTATATTAAGTGTACTTTAATTGAAGTGTTTTTAATAAAACACTTAAAGATGAATATGAACACAAGGTTCGCTAAACAAAATAAAGTAGGAGACTATGGATCTACTGTAGTCTCATACAGCAACGGCGGAATTTCTAACGGCGTTGTTTTTACGACAGAAACTAACTTCGATCTTCGGGGTACAGAAGGAGACACTTCCGGCGCGCGCAGGGAGAAGCACCTGGACGTTCTGAACGTGGGCTACGTCGTCAAGGAGTGGGTAGGGCCGTGGTGGAAGGGCGCGTGCTTCCGGCAGGTGCGCGAGAAGGTGGTGCTCAACGACATCTCCCTGCGTCTGAAACCGGGGGAGATCACAGCCATCCTCGGAAACTCAGGTATGTGATTGGGAACTTAGGTATGTGATTGGAAACAAAGAAGTGTTATTGGGATCTCTTGTATGTGATTGGGAACACAGATATGTGATTGGGAACTAAGGAATTTGAACGGGAACTCGGGTATGTGATTGGGAACGCAGGTGTTATGTGCGTGGCCAAGTTACTACCATTCCCCTTCTAACCCCTACTAATCCCCCCGCGTGAGAAATAGTACAATAAATGAGTGAATCTATAATAAAATATTTTTAAAATGTCATAAAATAACATCTTCAAACAATTTGAATAAAATCTGATAATATGAGTACTTTACTCGTCATGAACCAGTATGTTAACCATAAACTACGGTGTAGATGGTGACCGTATATGTTTACTTCTAACATGATGCTGGCTATTTTTAGCTTACCTGAGACTACATTTTTATTCAATCTTGACCTAACTTGTACAGTTTGTGTATGACCATAAAATCTCGGAGAGGATTGTTATTGGGTCAGATCACACCAGTAACACCAGAGTTATTGCCCCTTTTTCATGCAAAAAAGTGCAAATATGCCCTTTTCCAACGTATAGACTTTATTTTCCGTCCAGTCTAAACAAACTCACAGTTTGTGTGTGACCATTAGATCTCAGAAGAAGCCAAAAATGGGCCAGATCGTGTTTCAAATACCAGAGTTGTTGCCCTTTGTTTATTACAGTTGATTACAGTTGAAGTCGAATATAAGCAAGATCGGACCTGAAACACCAGAGTGAGTGCCCTTTGTTTGTGAAAAGAATATGCAAAAATGGACACTATTCAGGATAGAGACTTCTTTTTTCACCCAATCTTCACCACTCTTGCACAGTTTGTCTATGACCATAAGATTAAAATTGAATTCGAATATAAGCAAGACCGGACCAGAAACACCAGAGTTATTGTACTTTGTTTGTAAAAAAATAATTCCAAAATGGACATTATTCAGGATAGAGGCTTCATTTTTCATCCAATCTTCACCAATCGTGTACAGTTTGTCTATGAACGTAAGACTACAGGTGAAGTCGAATAAAAGCGTGATCGGGCAAGAAACGCCAGAGTTATTGCCCCTTGTGATTGGATAAAAACATCAACAAGTTATCAATGATTGTCTTGCACACACGATTTTTGATTCAATGTTGACCAAACGTACACAGTTTGCGCATGACCATAAAAATTGATTGATCAAATTTGATTTCCAGCAGTTGCAAGGCTTGAATGCAGTTATTTGTATATGCAACATTGGTGTCTTCAGAGCCCGCATTAACATCATTTATCATCATTGGACAGAAAATGATCAAAGAAAAAGCAAAACTTTACCTTATAGCACAGCCATCGCAATTATCGCATTGCAACTAGTTCTCCAAAACTGTTTACGAAAAAGACATCAAAATCTACTGTTTTTGCATTTTCCAGAATTGTCAATGACTATATGAAAAGGGTCAGGTAAGAGTATCGAGAAAAAATGATTTGAGAACCATTAGCAAAAAAAAAACGCACATCAAACTACCCAACTCATACTTAGTTAGCCCATTGCGCTAACCGATGGTTTAAATCAAATTGATCCTATCCCCCTCTGCGTATTGTTCATATACCTTAATTTTCAAACCTGTCTCAACAGTATGGCCTTCATCTGTACCAGTTCTCAGGTGAGCGCTTTGGGCCATCATGGCCCTCTTGTTTTCTATAGAAAAAGAACAAAATTATCGTTGTAAAACTACCCAATAAACAAAGCAAAAAGAAGTTCCGATTCTGAGCGGAGCATAGTAAAATGTAGTTCCAATTACAACTGCAAAAATATATGTCAAATCATGTTAGAATCTAAATAATTTTCGCATTATCGGTATTTATCGGCCAATAAACAACTTTTTGTCGTTCTGATGCGTGGCTATTAAACAACTCGGGCTAAAACCCTTGTGGTTTAATTCCTACGTTTAAGTACTCCAAATAGTTGTTTATTGGCCGATAAACAACGATAAATCGAAAAGTATTTTCTAAATGCACTATGTTACATGTATAATCTGTGAATGGACACCGTATACATATGGACAAATCAATAGTTTAAGAAAATGTTAGTTTATTTGATGTTTCTCCATGTTATGGCAATAATTTCAGTTCTGTGGAAGACAGTGGGTATCTCTGCTTAATATTCTTACAACATAATTTCGTGTAATTCATCCCTTGTCATAGACGAAGTGAAAAAGGTCATTTTTTTCATGCAGTAAATTCATGTAGTGAATTTAAGAAATAAATTAAGATTTCTCTTGGTTGCCTGTTTTCAGGTTCCGGAAAGACGTCGCTACTTGACGTCATAGCGTGTCGTTCGTCGGGCAAGGTGACCGGAAATATCCTGTACAACTCCACGAAATGCACGCGAGCGATCATTCAGAACCACGCCACCTACGTCATGCAGGCGGATCGACTGCTGCCAAATCTCACCGTGCGGGAAACTCTCACGTACACCGCGAGACTTAAACTCCACGCTAGCAACCACGCTATTGACAAAAAGGTATTGTTGCCAGTATCTGTTTTACCATCTTAAATAATCCCTGAATATGCAGGCACATATATATAGAATAACAGGTTACTGCCTGGTCTTGGGTAATATATCAGGTGAGGCTTAGAATAATATAACGGCAAGGCTTGCCGAGCCGTTATTTTATTCGTGCCGAACCTGATATATTACACAAGACCAGGCAGTAACCTGTTTTTCTATTTATCATACCACATTTTTCATAAAATATCAACAAACGAGCTGATTTTTGTATATTTAAAAACTAAGGGCGGCGCTGATTTTGCTGAGCCGACTTTTACAAGTTCACGTACATGTAGTTATGGATTTCTAAAGGTTGACTGAATAATACCTTATTATTAACATGTTGTAATGATAAGTAAACTGTATTCACTACGAATACATAGATTACACGCATGCTCATTCATACAATTCTGAAAATGCGAACTGAAATGGATTGCAACGATCAATTTCATCGGAGAACACACAACGCCGAATTGTTTGGAGACGCCATTTTGGAGTTGTGTATTGAAATTGACATTTCCAAGATTGTGTCAATATTGATAGTATTTGACTATAGTGTGTTCAATTTTTGGTTATAATGTTTTTGGTTCAACATAAACTGATGCTGTGTTATGACTTTTAGTGCATTTATTATGAATGTAGTGAAATAAATTTGTATGGATGATTTATTGTGTTCCATAGATGACGTCATATCACTACCAAAGTGCGGGTTTATGTGAATATTTAAAAAATAAGGTTTTTGTGATTTATGACGATTAAAAATAATAAACTATATACGTTCTTGGTATCAAATTGTTTGTTTTGTTGAATCTGATTCATTTTTACTGAAACTGTTGACTTTATAGTTGATTCCGAATAACATGACGTACCTCCAAACATTGACTGATATAAGCGCTAGTGACCAGATATAAAAAAAATATATCAGACACCTTTGTATCAGGCCGATATCAGCATAGTGGTATGATAAAATATTTTATGCTACCGATGAATAAAATATTCTAAATTGGTCCAGTTTACAAATTTATGGCACATCTTGGTAATTGAACTATAACTTTGTTCAACAGTTGCATTTTTATTTCTACGTGTTCGTATTGAATTTTCATCAAGATTAGTTTGGTAGCATGTAAACGCATCAGCGTTACAACAATTATCTGTCTTCTATAAAATGTCCAGTATTTTGAGATTGCAAAAGAACAGCGAAGTGTCATGCGTATACAATGAACAAAAACGTTGGCTAAAACTGAACAGTGGAGCATCCTGATAATCTACCCATCTTCTATTTTTAAAGCCTTCAATCAACTTTCGTTGGATTTCTGTCACAAACTGCTGTGAAATAGCCAAGAAAACGGTACATTACATTAAGTATGCAGCAATAACCACAGGTACTTAACGTTTAAGAAAATTAACTGAAGCACATCATCCTTATCACATGCTCATCTACTCCTGGTACTGACGCTTTTCAGAAAGCTTCTTTGATATCCTCGAGTTGTTGCTGAGAAATAGTCGGGTGCTTGGTGCACTATTCTCAGCAATAAGCAGAGGCCTTTTACTTCGCAAAATAATTGAAACGAAATGACCTGATACTGACCTCATCATCTCCGAATACTAAAGCTTTCATTCAAGTTTCGTTGCCGCATTCCACTAATTAGTTTTCAAGCCGACACTGCACGAAAATGACTGAATATCCTGACACCATCTGTGAACTTCTACTGTTGTAACATTTAGTAATTTGAAATCCCGTCAGTTGATAATGATATATAGTCCGGACACTGCCCTATATACTATACGCAGCTATCGTCAAAAGCCCATAACTCCAAGAACAATAATGGAAGCGGAACGTCCTGATATCAAGCAGATCTACTTTTTGTACGGAACCCTAGCAATAGTTTTAATGAAATCCTGCTAGTCGTTGCTAAAACATGACCCGGCCGGACATACAAACGGACGCAGCGGCGACTATGTTTTTCGGGGAGCATAATGATCATTTCTGGAGCAGCAACAACACGTTTCCAGTAAATTTACAGACCCGTAATGTTTAACTTTGTACAGTTACGAGATGTGAAATGTGCAGTCACGTGATGTTGACTTTACAATCACGTGCTGTGTGTACAGTCATGTGATGTTAATTGTACAGTCACATGATTTTCAATTTACTGCCACGAATTGTTAAATAATATAAATATACAGTCACGTGATGTTAAATGTTCAGTCACCTGATGTTTATATGCACAGAACTTGACTTTCATTGTCCATTCGCATGATTTTAAATGTATAGTCACGTTATGTTAAATGCACAGAACGCGACTTTCAATGCACAGTCGCGTGATGTTGAATGTACAGTTACGCGATGTTAAATGTACAGCCGCGTGATGTTAAATGTACAGCCGCGTGATGTTATAAGTAGCGACGTGTTGAAAGTACAGTCACGTGATGTAAAATGTAGCTACGTGGAGTTAAATGTACGATAACGCGATATTAAATGTACAGTCACATGATGTTAAATGTATCGTCACGTGATGTTTACCCCTGCAGGTGAGTCAGGTGATCATGGAGATGGGTCTGAAGGACGTGGCGGACTCGCGGGTCGGCGGCAGCATCATCAGGGGCATTTCCGGTGGCGAGCAGCGCCGCGTTACCATAGCGATACAGCTTCTCAAAGACCCAGGTACAATCTTCAATCACATATGTTGAAATATTTTACGATTTTTTTATCGGTTTTTGTATCGACAGTTTTCTACATTTATGACAAAGTGAACGTGCACGTGGTTGTTGTTGTTATTGTTGCTCTTGTTACTGCTGATACACTTCTTAGCAACTTTTGATGTAACTACTAAAACCAGTTGTGCAAGAGCAGAATCAACCACTGCGAGTTAGCTGAACCAGGAAAGAGAATCTAAAGGGGTTAGTCACTGATCCAGCCACGCCTCTATACGATCAACCTGACCGAACGTATCATTAACCATTTGTAATATCGATACCTAACATATCTGCTTGCAGACATGATTTTTCTGGACGAGCCAACTTCCGGTCTGGACAGCTACACGGCGCGTTACTTGGTGTCAAACCTGCGAGATCTGGCGAGACTCGGGAAAATTGTCCTGCTGACCATCCACCAGCCCAGCTCCGATATCTTCACCTTGATGGACACGGTACACTTATAATAGCAGGGGTGTAGCTATGCATACACATATAAGCGGGTGCGTATAAATCCTAGCGCTGCATGCCAACGGAAGGTGATTAAATATGAGGGAACCTTTTTTACAATTTCAATGAGCTTGAGCATACAATGAGCACTATCTGGTTGATACCACTATCTCGTTTTATTGAATAAAACCAGTGCTATTAGTACGACCCTGTCATTTTGAAAGCATTTAGTCATCGGAAGAGGACACCGGATCGAAATTACTCTTGAGTATTGATTTTACTTGCTCTTGGAAGAAGCTTGGGTAGATGTTATTTTGACAGCAGAAAAGTAGAAGGGACTATGTCGTTTTTCAACAGAGGTGATTTCGATCGAGGGGGGCATTTTATCTCCCGTCTTGCAGCATAAAAAAGATAATCATATTTCTGAGACTGTGTTATGGGCTATTAATGGCATGTTGTGTGCTGTTATCAGGTGGGGATCATGTCCAAGGGAGAAATGGTTTACTGCGGCTGTGCCCGGGAGATTGTGTCCTACTTCACCGCCCTCGGCTACCCATGTGATAGATACATCAACCCGCTCGATAGATACGGTACGCGGGGATGACCTCATGATGTTGAAACAATGAAAACTTTAGTCAAAATGTTGCACTATTCATCGCTGTAAATGTGAATGTCCAGTATACCAAAATTGTTAATAAGCTCAATGTATCGATATGCAGCCATTTTTTGTCAGTGTACACTGTGGCGTATATACATAGTAACATATCGCTATACGGAATTTCTTTATCTGTCTTCAAGTATTACTTCCGTATCTCGTAGCTTGTTTTAAACTGTATGACTGTTATGGGCGTACAATGTCATAACGATGTTTTATTAATTATTTCACATACCTTAATCTGTAGGTGCTACACTTTTTTTTGAAAACGCTTATTGTCGTCTGTTTCCCTATTATCTTCTTTTTCAGTGGACGTAGCCAGTATAGACCGCAGAGATCTCGAGAAAGAGCGCGAGAGTGTCGAGCGAGTCTCGAGTCTTGTGAAGGCGTTTAAAAGCGCACCGATCCATCTGCAGATGATCAACGACATCCACGCGGACTTGAAGGAAGGACCGACGTGCATAGAAGGGGAGACAAAGGATCCGGGCCCCAGCTATGTCCGAGTGGTACATACCATTCTACAGTGAGTAGGACCCCTCCGCCCCGGAAACACTTTCTGAGCCTGAATTATTAACTGTTCCTCTATAATAAAAGTTCTTAATGCCACTGTGATTTATTTATTATGCCACTGTGAAATATTGATTATGCCCTGTGAAATTTCGATTATGCCTCTGTAAAATATTCATTATGCCACTGTGAAATACTGATTATGCCACTGGGAAATACTGATTATACTACTTTGCACAATTGTGAAATATTGATTTTGCTGCTCTGAAAGCTGTTCTCCTAAACAATTACTTTCATTTATACTAAATTACAATTTTATTCACAAGAAATTTTAATGCCCTGTCCACGTTCGAGATCTTGAGAGACATGCTGTTTTCAGAAAAATATTCATTGTTTCTGATAACTGTATTTTTCTTTAAACTCATTAATAGCTGATTATAAATATGTATAGTATAACATTCATACCGGTATTGCCACTAGCTGACGACACTGAAGTATAAACAAATGGTATGCATCTAAGTTCATGCTCGTTTGCATCGCTATTTCTCTCCAGTCGGATGTTCCGGAACCTGTTCCGCGACCGGAAGGATTACGTGGCGCGCCTGCTGCTACTTCCGCTCTTCTTTCTCTTTATCCTGATATTCCTGGGTCGCCTCAAACACAACCAGCAGAGCATCCAGGACCGCGTGGGTCTCTTGTACCAGTCCTCTACCGTGCCTCCATTCATGGGCATCATCAACAGCGTGGCGCTATGTGAGTATCGTGCAATGTAGTGCTGGTATGGTGTACCTTTATGAGCATTATCAACAGCGTGGCTCTCTGTGGGTACCACTAGTACTACATAAATACTGCATATGGCCTACCGTATATGTCCAAGGTATTTAAGAACATGTACACATCGAGTTATATTTAGATATACATGCAGATGTTACAAGGTGCCTAGATTACCGTACTTATTATTTACCCAGCATGTCTACATTTCTGTACCATCTGTTTATGCGTTACCGGTGACTATGGTATTTATTTAAGCAATAAATAATTGTTATACTTGGTAGTTTGTAATTATTAAATTATATGCCTGTAATTATTGAAAATATAATGTGTGCACTTTAGACCAAATTCCCATGTCCAACGCCACATTGCACCGCCCTGTTTCAGTCCCGTGTTTCCGGGACCAGTACTACCGCGAGAAGCGCGACGGTCTCTATGGCACGGTGACCTTCCTGGTGGCGTACTCGATACACGTGCTGCCCTTCCACGCCATCTCTAGCGTCATCTTCAGCTCCTTGGTGTACTGGTAAATGCTCGTGTACTTTGGCGCATGGACGCATAATCCTGTTGAAAAAAATGTTTCAAATCTGCAGGAAAAGTAAAATGCCACTTTTTCAATGTTTATACATTTTAAAACTTGTTTGCATATTGTGGACACCCAATTGTTGCCCCCAATCTTTGTAATATTATTACTCTGTATTGAGTCCAAATAACTAATATATGAATACAAGCACCACAAACGCAACAATATTAAGAACTAATGTCCTCGCAAGCAGACATAAACGTCACACGAAATGTCTGTTTCCAGGGTAACCGGGATGCACCCGGGCGCTGACCACTTCGGTCTGTACACGCTACAGATATTCATCCTCCACTACTGGGGCGAGATGACCACGATAGCCATGATGGGGCTCTTCATGAACCAGAACCTGGCGCAGAGCGTCACGGCGCTCGTGCAGGCCGCGCACGTGGTCATCGCTTCCGGTTTCCTCAAGTAGGTGCACTCGTCACTTCCGGGTGATGCGATGCCTTTCTTTGTCAAATAAGATTTGTGATTCTACGCAGTGACCTAAACAATAATAAGCAGAAATATGCTATGCTGTGCCGTGCCGTGCCGTGCCGTGCCGTGCCGTGCCGTGCCGTGCCGTGCCATACCATACTTAATTTTAAAAATTACCATAATTCAGTATTATATGATGCAATTGCATCTACCAAGTGTATATGATTGGATAATAGAAATACGCAAGCGGATTGCATGATAATGAAAGGACCTCTAGTCAGTTTATTTACATGTATACTAGTACTATATTCTTGACCCCATACAAAAAAATATGTCATCCTCGACCATATCTATCCTGAATAAAATTCAGTATAATGACACCTTGGTTCTGTCCACAGAGACCTGAGTTCGATCGTGAAGCCCCTCCGGTGGCTCAGCTGGGCGCTCATACACAAATACTCGGCCGAGATCTTCGTAGCTAACGAGTTCAGCGGTCTCACGTTTGAGTGTCCCAAAAATGGTGAGCGGGAAGCATATACGTGTTCTTGAAATGGTGTTGGTTTAGTTTTGAACCTATTTATTTTAGCTCGATAGTATCGAAAGCGTGAGGCTGATTGATACAACTGCGATTCTGTTTCCTGGGTAGAACCAGTACTTGGTGTATTTTGAGAAAGAAAATTCGAACGCTATCCAAATAGGGATCGAACTCATGATCTCCCGATCGCAAGGTGGACACCATATCCATTACATCATTGCGACTCATATGGTGTTGGTGATGATTGTGTACATAAATGTGAATGAAGCCATTAACATTAAGAAATGGAAGTTAACATTATTCGGCTCTATGCAACTGTTGATCTCGGCAGATATTTTTATTAACTCAACATTGCTTGCACGAGTAGAATCAGGTCTTATATATAAAGATTATGCGGTTATGCGATTAGCGAGTTGGGAGATGTCCAACACATTGCACCACTGCCGACTGGGATCGACCTTGTGATTTGGTTAAAGACAACAGAACGATGACAACAGGAAACAGTTCGATATTTTTTCAAAACACACTAGCGCAAGAAAACTTAAATTGACTCAGACAGCTCTGTACTTTGGAAAGGGCACAAGTGAAACAAAAACGAGTATATAATGGTATGCTGTAGTGGGTTGCTTCGAGCATAACAGACATTTGTTTCATGTGCATAACAGAACACGCATGCAACATGTTCTTTTCTTCATTCAGATACCCAGCCCTGCATGGCGTACGGGGACGACTACATCGACAAATACTATCCGGAAAGTCCCGAGCACATGGCGAGAAACTTCGGGATTCTCGTCGCGTACGCCTTAGGAACGCTGACATTTGCTATCATCTGCTTCGAGGTCAAGGGCAACAAGAACCTGCACTGATGACATGTGATATCAGGGACAGTAGGAACTTGTAGAACAATGCTCAAACATTTTAGATCTTTGTCAATGTTGCATGTTTATTTATTATTATTCATGATAACCTTTCCATGAACTATTAACGTTTAATTCGTAATGGAAGAAAAACATCAGACTATGTATAGTTACAAAACATGTGTATATATGTTCTTCTATGCTGTACGTCCAATACCTGCTTAAGTCTTTAGTCGTACTACGACGAAAAAGTCCCGATTTGTTTACAGACGACAAATATTAGCAAAGATAGTATGCGACAAACGGCGGGTTCCGTACAATGTTCCATTTGTTGCTGTAAAACCTATGATTTGTGATACATAAACGTTAGGGCTTGAAATACAACGCCCGTATTATCAGAACTTTTGCAAGAATTGACATTGATATATACATTTTATTTTACTTTTCAATGGATCTTATTTGAATTGTGCAATTCGCAGAGGACATACCTGGTATGTAATACTAGTAACTGGTATACAGTATTGCAGTAGGAAAGGAATTAGTTTGAGACGGCTTGTGGTGTGACAATAATAAATTCGACCATGTCACCAATATTTATCTACTCGCCATGGCAATGTTTTAGTGTAATGAAAATGCGTTTATTATTTACAAACAAATGCCTAAACTGGGCTGTATACACGAATATATTTATAAAAAAACAAAACCAAAAATATTCGTATTATTCAATAAACAAAATGTATTACTATGTTTTACATATTTTAAAAATGTGTTCTAATCAGCAAACGTTATACGACATAATTAATATATTATACGTCTTGCTTTTATTATTATTATTATTATTATTATTATTATTATTATTATTATTATTATTATTATTATGATTACTCATCATTACAGTAACGGTTGTGACCGACCCTTTGGGATAACATGACAGCTCGTATATCGAGATGCTCATTGTACACTTTTTTGTGCAAATTACGAACCTTGTTCAGAATCGAAAAATTCACATTTCAGTGCAAATATTGTATATTTAAGCTGTAATCGTTTTATCCGCGTACTCATTTTATTATACCGTACATAGTTCTCAATATCAGAAATTCGTTTTGAATTAAAATGCATATTAAATCTATGTCTTTTCTCAATGAGAACGTTTAAAATAGCGGTTGCTGGAAAAATGTTTACGATTTCATTTGTTGTATTGTGTGTTCTAATTAGCTGATATTTTTTCAAAGTTAATGTTTATATCAATCTTTTATATCGATAACCAATCAAAGACGTTGTTAACGACCGCACATCAAAGTTCGAATATAACATTTAAATGGATTTATTCCATAATAGTGTACGTCATAGTCTATTTATATATTTTTATAATAGAATTATACATTAATACTTTTTATTATACTAAAACAATGCAGTTTATTGTACATGTTTATGATGTTGTTGCCATTTGAATATTTTCTGATGTTTGTTGATTTTGTTCTGCAAATAAATTTTATTTTGCTGATGCAGTCTTTGTTATTATTGTTCTTTCTGGGAATTTAGTTACGAACATGCACATCACGTCTGGCTAACGGAATCAACACCAACGCATACACGCGTGATCGGCGGATCCTATGTGTAGTGTAACGCACTGGCTTCACAACCTAGGGGTCGCAGGTTCGAGCCACCGCTATGCCCTTACCTACAAAACTGTCTTTTGCATGAGACGTTTAACCGAGGTGGAGTGTACTATGTGCTTTACACCTGGCACTAAAAGACCCAAAGTCGCCTCTGGAACTGGGCGTCTCCTGTATCTTGCTCTATTCCCCGTAACCCAACTAACAAGTCTTCTGTTCGTGATTGCCATATGGGAGAGAATCCCGGTACACTCGATACAAATGTACTACACACCCGCATGATCATTGGTATACTGCATGTGCATAGTATAATGTAGTGGGCAATTTAAGTACTTTGTTTGTTCGATTTATATATTTAACTCAGAAACCACCATCATCGACAGTCTAAATGTCACGGTGTGACTTAAGTTACTATATGTGAGGGTGGAGAGGTTGTGTAGTGACCCGGTTAGCTCAGTCGAGAGAACTCGCCCTGGTAGCGTAAAGGGGTCCATTCACTTTCAAGTTTATGGTCAATTTTATGGATACAATAAAATTGACATTTATTTTGAGCCACAAACTGTTCAATTATTTACTCAATATTTTGTTTCATTGTGATTTGAATGCTGGTCTGGCAAGGATGGATCCTGTTGTATTCTTATGTTTACAAGAAAATAGATCTAGAAATACTGGGTGCGGAATTGGCAGTTGAAATAAGGAAATGCTTAAAGTCCTTGCAATATGTTCAACAATTGTATGATAAATTCAAGTACCTTTAAAAACTTGTTCTCATGAAGCAGTGGTAGTTTAAACAACGACTGCAGATGATAACACGTTAAATTGAAAAGAAAAGTACTGCCATGCATCAGTTTATAAATAGCCAAAGTCAAGTTTTTTTATCAAGTTTTTTTTAAATATTGCACCATATTATTGATATATAATGACCCTAAGCAATATAACTGACAGACTCTCAATAAATATCTGCGATTTCTGATAAATATATTGCATCGATCTTCAATACTAACCACACACATAAATAAAATTGTCAATTTCATGCATTGACCATATTATTTAGCATAATATTGAAAGTGTATGGGCCCCTTGAGATCCCAGATGGGTTCGAGACATGCTGCACGATTTTATCGCTCTGTGACATGAGTAGCTTTAGCAGCTGTTAAATCCAGCACCATCGCAGAGACATGCGAACTAACTTGATGACCGATCGACCAACCGATTGACGGGCTTACTGATTAACACCATTCAATCACTCACTCATTTGCTCGCTTACACATTCATTCACTCACGCACATACTCAAAAATCATCAAGTGACCCAGTCATTGTTTTATCAAATTTCTGCCCGCAAATATATGGGTATTCTATCCTTTTTATGTAATATTATTCATTTGGAATGTAATGTTACGGGGCGTGAGAAACTGTCATCTATTATCAATTACTGTGTGCAATCGTTGTCGTCAAGAGAATACAATGACTAAACACACTAAATGTTATTATCAAGAGTTGTGAGTTATCATTGAAGTGTGGTCTAAAAGATATACACAATTAATTAGCATACATTGACTGGATGTTGATTTTTTGTGATCTGATTCATATCAAATTGAAATGTTCGTTACTGTCACCTTTGCAACAATAGTTTCAACCTATCGGTATTACTTTGCCAAAAACACTTAAATTGTTAAATAAGTAGTACTTTGCTTTAGTATTTTTGCACCGTAATGCAGTTACATCGACTGCGGAAACGGTATCCAATCGTTTAATTATCCCAACACGCGTGAATAAATCCAAGCGTTTAATTATCCCAACATCCCAACACGCGTGAATAAATCCAAGCGTTTAATTATCCCAACACGCGTGAATAAATGATTTAAATCATGAAAATGGTGTCGCCAAATTAGAAGACATGTTCGTTACACAACCTTCACTGTAGCCATAAAATAAGTATTCTTTCAATTCATAGCATATACTTTCACTTTTTTACCGTATAATGACCATTTAACACATGGTAGAAAAATTGCTCGAGACGTGTTAAGAGTGTGTAAGTTATTGGCTGTTGAACAGTGTGACCCTCAGAACTACATATCAATGTGACATGTCCGTTACGTCGATATAAACAAAAAGCGTTATGATATATAACAAATCTCATTAAAATCAAATCCTAACGTTGTTAGGATCTGAAGACATCGCATAGCAGGTTGACCTTCCGAACAATAAAATATCAGCCCTGCTGCGCCCAATGAAATTAATTTTTGCACAGCAAAGTTTCGCCACGGTTTTTGAAAAGTGATGCATTTCCAGCTGATCCTCGGGAATAAATTATTTTAATTTTCACGTGGATACCAATGGATATAGTTCTACCTTAGGCGACTAAACATCCAAAGTTCACGTTTATTCCGTGCATAGTTTTCGTGGTTTATATATAAAGTTATACCACAACATTTTAAAGGCAACAATTTGATTGGCTCCTGAAGAGATCATCTGAACGTGACCCCTAATGCGAAGTATCAGATCCAGTCAGCGGATAATATAGCAGCGTAAGACTAAAAATGATTTTATTGAGATTGGATACATAACCTTTCTGTATTGTGTTCATATATGTCACCAAACATGTGTTTCAAAGATCAACGCCTGAATGAAATCAAACTGATGTGTTAAGTAAAGTTCTTATTAACTGTAAACAATGAAATGTTGGTGACTGACATATTCGATACCATTTAACCAATATTGTATTCATATGTGACGTATCTAACTGATATACAGAATGAGATTTATATTTAATCTTGTGATGTATACCTATGACAACATTACTTCTTACCAACTCCTGGAAAATCAACAAAGTGGCGTCCCGTATCGAAAAATAAAGATGTTGAGCACTCCCTCAATGCATGTACTTTGCACGTTCCAACGATCAAATATGAAAATATTGAACTTGTAATGCTTTAATGACAACTTTATGATTCTAAAACCTGAATTTCAACAAAAATATTCTTATGAAGATGCGTTATCAGGGCATATGTTTGTAACAGTCAAGCATTTATGTGACATGTTCGTTACTAATAAGTAACGAACATTTAAACTTTTCATCCACTATATAAGTAGTGACTTTAATTGTTTCTTTACACTGATCGAATAGGTAATATTAATTGACATGTGCACAGTCCCTGCGTTTCTCAAAACATATATAAACTTATAATATTACTGAAATAATACACCATACATGGAACAACGTATTGGTGATATGTTTCAGAACTACATATAATCTTAGCCATTTACACTTTAAATTATGGTAACACAAATGTCCACGGACTGATAGTTTAATTTCTTTTTTCTATTTTAATGATTACAAATTTGGCTAAATAAAATCCACCCAGTGTACATATGCCCAGTGTCTTGTACGGTAAACTATGCATGCTCGTTTCAGTGTCGGTCTGGTTGAAGGTTCGGTTCATTTTTGTAGCCTCTGTCTTATCTTCTCCTCCTTCTCCTCCTCCCCCGCTTCCTCGCCCTCCTCATCATTGTCACTCTCATTGCTATAATCATTATAATACGTAACAGCAATAGCATTGACTGTAACAGCAAAAATAACACTATAAAAATGTATTCTTCTTCTGCCTGTTCATTGTTGTCAGAAATCATCAATAGCATCAAACATTTTTAGTCTGTACGAGTACACTCGCCACATGCCTGTTCGTATCTAGAATATATACAAACGCCAGTATGTAACTGCTACATTGTCAACCACGCAGCCCTGTACAATTATAATCGCACAGTTTTAAATGCTCCTTTAAATGCATTATCTCTCTTATCTCTCTTGAAACCAGTACGCGTGAACCTGGACCTCTAAATGTGTATGTCCCTATATTAAGATACATCCAAGGTCAGCTGTAAAATCAAAACACCGGGAATATGTGCGTTACAACTGTAAGACTCATGTGACAGAAATGATAAAGGATTGTAAACCTAGACGGTTAACCGAATACACTGGTGCAATAATGGCGACTTCGAATAGGAATAAACTATATTAAGTGTACTTTAATTGAAGTGTTTTTAATAAAACACTTAAAGATGAATATGAACACAAGGTTCGCTAAACAAAATAAAGTAGGAGACTATGGATCTACTGTAGTCTCATACAGCAACGGCGGAATTTCTAACGGCGTTGTTTTTACGACAGAAACTAACTTCGATCTTCGGGGTACAGAAGGAGACACTTCCGGCGCGCGCAGGGAGAAGCACCTGGACGTTCTGAACGTGGGCTACGTCGTCAAGGAGTGGGTAGGGCCGTGGTGGAAGGGCGCGTGCTTCCGGCAGGTGCGCGAGAAGGTGGTGCTCAACGACATCTCCCTGCGTCTGAAACCGGGGGAGATCACAGCCATCCTCGGAAACTCAGGTATGTGATTGGGAACTTAGGTATGTGATTGGAAACAAAGAAGTGTTATTGGGATCTCTTGTATGTGATTGGGAACACAGATATGTGATTGGGAACTAAGGAATTTGAACGGGAACTCGGGTATGTGATTGGGAACGCAGGTGTTATGTGCGTGGCCAAGTTACTACCATTCCCCTTCTAACCCCTACTAATCCCCCCGCGTGAGAAATAGTACAATAAATGAGTGAATCTATAATAAAATATTTTTAAAATGTCATAAAATAACATCTTCAAACAATTTGAATAAAATCTGATAATATGAGTACTTTACTCGTCATGAACCAGTATGTTAACCATAAACTACGGTGTAGATGGTGACCGTATATGTTTACTTCTAACATGATGCTGGCTATTTTTAGCTTACCTGAGACTACATTTTTATTCAATCTTGACCTAACTTGTACAGTTTGTGTATGACCATAAAATCTCGGAGAGGATTGTTATTGGGTCAGATCACACCAGTAACACCAGAGTTATTGCCCCTTTTTCATGCAAAAAAGTGCAAATATGCCCTTTTCCAACGTATAGACTTTATTTTCCGTCCAGTCTAAACAAACTCACAGTTTGTGTGTGACCATTAGATCTCAGCAGACGCCAAAAATGGGCCAGATCGTGTTTCAAATACCAGAGTTGTTGCCCTTTGTTTATTACAGTTGATTACAGTTGAAGTCGAATATAAGCAAGATCGGACCTGAAACACCAGAGTGAGTGCCCTTTGTTTGTGAAAAGAATATGCAAAAATGGACACTATTCAGGATAGAGACTTCTTTTTTCACCCAATCTTCACCACTCTTGCACAGTTTGTCTATGACCATAAGATTAAAATTGAATTCGAATATAAGCAAGACCGGACCAGAAACACCAGAGTTATTGTACTTTGTTTGTAAAAAAATAATTCCAAAATGGACATTATTCAGGATAGAGGCTTCATTTTTCATCCAATCTTCACCAATCGTGTACAGTTTGTCTATGAACGTAAGACTACAGGTGAAGTCGAATAAAAGCGTGATCGGGCAAGAAACGCCAGAGTTATTGCCCCTTGTGATTGGATAAAAACATCAACAAGTTATCAATGATTGTCTTGCACACACGATTTTTGATTCAATGTTGACCAAACGTACACAGTTTGCGCATGACCATAAAAATTGATTGATCAAATTTGATTTCCAGCAGTTGCAAGGCTTGAATGCAGTTATTTGTATATGCAACATTGGTGTCTTCAGAGCCCGCATTAACATCATTTATCATCATTGGACAGAAAATGATCAAAGAAAAAGCAAAACTTTACCTTATAGCACAGCCATCGCAATTATCGCATTGCAACTAGTTCTCCAAAACTGTTTACGAAAAAGACATCAAAATCTACTGTTTTTGCATTTTCCAGAATTGTCAATGACTATATGAAAAGGGTCAGGTAAGAGTATCGAGAAAAAATGATTTGAGAACCATTAGCAAAAAAAAAACGCACATCAAACTACCCAACTCATACTTAGTTAGCCCATTGCGCTAACCGATGGTTTAAATCAAATTGATCCTATCCCCCTCTGCGTATTGTTCATATACCTTAATTTTCAAACCTGTCTCAACAGTATGGCCTTCATCTGTACCAGTTCTCAGGTGAGCGCTTTGGGCCATCATGGCCCTCTTGTTTTCTATAGAAAAAGAACAAAATTATCGTTGTAAAACTACCCAATAAACAAAGCAAAAAGAAGTTCCGATTCTGAGCGGAGCATAGTAAAATGTAGTTCCAATTACAACTGCAAAAATATATGTCAAATCATGTTAGAATCTAAATAATTTTCGCATTATCGGTATTTATCGGCCAATAAACAACTTTTTGTCGTTCTGATGCGTGGCTATTAAACAACTCGGGCTAAAACCCTTGTGGTTTAATTCCTACGTTTAAGTACTCCAAATAGTTGTTTATTGGCCGATAAACAACGATAAATCGAAAAGTATTTTCTAAATGCACTATGTTACATGTATAATCTGTGAATGGACACCGTATACATATGGACAAATCAATAGTTTAAGAAAATGTTAGTTTATTTGATGTTTCTCCATGTTATGGCAATAATTTCAGTTCTGTGGAAGACAGTGGGTATCTCTGCTTAATATTCTTACAACATAATTTCGTGTAATTCATCCCTTGTCATAGACGAAGTGAAAAAGGTCATTTTTTTCATGCAGTAAATTCATGTAGTGAATTTAAGAAATAAATTAAGATTTCTCTTGGTTGCCTGTTTTCAGGTTCCGGAAAGACGTCGCTACTTGACGTCATAGCGTGTCGTTCGTCGGGCAAGGTGACCGGAAATATCCTGTACAACTCCACGAAATGCACGCGAGCGATCATTCAGAACCACGCCACCTACGTCATGCAGGCGGATCGACTGCTGCCAAATCTCACCGTGCGGGAAACTCTCACGTACACCGCGAGACTTAAACTCCACGCTAGCAACCACGCTATTGACAAAAAGGTATTGTTGCCAGTATCTGTTTTACCATCTTAAATAATCCCTGAATATGCAGGCACATATATATAGAATAACAGGTTACTGCCTGGTCTTGGGTAATATATCAGGTGAGGCTTAGAATAATATAACGGCAAGGCTTGCCGAGCCGTTATTTTATTCGTGCCGAACCTGATATATTACACAAGACCAGGCAGTAACCTGTTTTTCTATTTATCATACCACATTTTTCATAAAATATCAACAAACGAGCTGATTTTTGTATATTTAAAAACTAAGGGCGGCGCTGATTTTGCTGAGCCGACTTTTACAAGTTCACGTACATGTAGTTATGGATTTCTAAAGGTTGACTGAATAATACCTTATTATTAACATGTTGTAATGATAAGTAAACTGTATTCACTACGAATACATAGATTACACGCATGCTCATTCATACAATTCTGAAAATGCGAACTGAAATGGATTGCAACGATCAATTTCATCGGAGAACACACAACGCCGAATTGTTTGGAGACGCCATTTTGGAGTTGTGTATTGAAATTGACATTTCCAAGATTGTGTCAATATTGATAGTATTTGACTATAGTGTGTTCAATTTTTGGTTATAATGTTTTTGGTTCAACATAAACTGATGCTGTGTTATGACTTTTAGTGCATTTATTATGAATGTAGTGAAATAAATTTGTATGGATGATTTATTGTGTTCCATAGATGACGTCATATCACTACCAAAGTGCGGGTTTATGTGAATATTTAAAAAATAAGGTTTTTGTGATTTATGACGATTAAAAATAATAAACTATATACGTTCTTGGTATCAAATTGTTTGTTTTGTTGAATCTGATTCATTTTTACTGAAACTGTTGACTTTATAGTTGATTCCGAATAACATGACGTACCTCCAAACATTGACTGATATAAGCGCTAGTGACCAGATATAAAAAAAATATATCAGACACCTTTGTATCAGGCCGATATCAGCATAGTGGTATGATAAAATATTTTATGCTACCGATGAATAAAATATTCTAAATTGGTCCAGTTTACAAATTTATGGCACATCTTGGTAATTGAACTATAACTTTGTTCAACAGTTGCATTTTTATTTCTACGTGTTCGTATTGAATTTTCATCAAGATTAGTTTGGTAGCATGTAAACGCATCAGCGTTACAACAATTATCTGTCTTCTATAAAATGTCCAGTATTTTGAGATTGCAAAAGAACAGCGAAGTGTCATGCGTATACAATGAACAAAAACGTTGGCTAAAACTGAACAGTGGAGCATCCTGATAATCTACCCATCTTCTATTTTTAAAGCCTTCAATCAACTTTCGTTGGATTTCTGTCACAAACTGCTGTGAAATAGCCAAGAAAACGGTACATTACATTAAGTATGCAGCAATAACCACAGGTACTTAACGTTTAAGAAAATTAACTGAAGCACATCATCCTTATCACATGCTCATCTACTCCTGGTACTGACGCTTTTCAGAAAGCTTCTTTGATATCCTCGAGTTGTTGCTGAGAAATAGTCGGGTGCTTGGTGCACTATTCTCAGCAATAAGCAGAGGCCTTTTACTTCGCAAAATAATTGAAACGAAATGACCTGATACTGACCTCATCATCTCCGAATACTAAAGCTTTCATTCAAGTTTCGTTGCCGCATTCCACTAATTAGTTTTCAAGCCGACACTGCACGAAAATGACTGAATATCCTGACACCATCTGTGAACTTCTACTGTTGTAACATTTAGTAATTTGAAATCCCGTCAGTTGATAATGATATATAGTCCGGACACTGCCCTATATACTATACGCAGCTATCGTCAAAAGCCCATAACTCCAAGAACAATAATGGAAGCGGAACGTCCTGATATCAAGCAGATCTACTTTTTGTACGGAACCCTAGCAATAGTTTTAATGAAATCCTGCTAGTCGTTGCTAAAACATGACCCGGCCGGACATACAAACGGACGCAGCGGCGACTATGTTTTTCGGGGAGCATAATGATCATTTCTGGAGCAGCAACAACACGTTTCCAGTAAATTTACAGACCCGTAATGTTTAACTTTGTACAGTTACGAGATGTGAAATGTGCAGTCACGTGATGTTGACTTTACAATCACGTGCTGTGTGTACAGTCATGTGATGTTAATTGTACAGTCACATGATTTTCAATTTACTGCCACGAATTGTTAAATAATATAAATATACAGTCACGTGATGTTAAATGTTCAGTCACCTGATGTTTATATGCACAGAACTTGACTTTCATTGTCCATTCGCATGATTTTAAATGTATAGTCACGTTATGTTAAATGCACAGAACGCGACTTTCAATGCACAGTCGCGTGATGTTGAATGTACAGTTACGCGATGTTAAATGTACAGCCGCGTGATGTTAAATGTACAGCCGCGTGATGTTATAAGTAGCGACGTGTTGAAAGTACAGTCACGTGATGTAAAATGTAGCTACGTGGAGTTAAATGTACGATAACGCGATATTAAATGTACAGTCACATGATGTTAAATGTATCGTCACGTGATGTTTACCCCTGCAGGTGAGTCAGGTGATCATGGAGATGGGTCTGAAGGACGTGGCGGACTCGCGGGTCGGCGGCAGCATCATCAGGGGCATTTCCGGTGGCGAGCAGCGCCGCGTTACCATAGCGATACAGCTTCTCAAAGACCCAGGTACAATCTTCAATCACATATGTTGAAATATTTTACGATTTTTTTATCGGTTTTTGTATCGACAGTTTTCTACATTTATGACAAAGTGAACGTGCACGTGGTTGTTGTTGTTATTGTTGCTCTTGTTACTGCTGATACACTTCTTAGCAACTTTTGATGTAACTACTAAAACCAGTTGTGCAAGAGCAGAATCAACCACTGCGAGTTAGCTGAACCAGGAAAGAGAATCTAAAGGGGTTAGTCACTGATCCAGCCACGCCTCTATACGATCAACCTGACCGAACGTATCATTAACCATTTGTAATATCGATACCTAACATATCTGCTTGCAGACATGATTTTTCTGGACGAGCCAACTTCCGGTCTGGACAGCTACACGGCGCGTTACTTGGTGTCAAACCTGCGAGATCTGGCGAGACTCGGGAAAATTGTCCTGCTGACCATCCACCAGCCCAGCTCCGATATCTTCACCTTGATGGACACGGTACACTTATAATAGCAGGGGTGTAGCTATGCATACACATATAAGCGGGTGCGTATAAATCCTAGCGCTGCATGCCAACGGAAGGTGATTAAATATGAGGGAACCTTTTTTACAATTTCAATGAGCTTGAGCATACAATGAGCACTATCTGGTTGATACCACTATCTCGTTTTATTGAATAAAACCAGTGCTATTAGTACGACCCTGTCATTTTGAAAGCATTTAGTCATCGGAAGAGGACACCGGATCGAAATTACTCTTGAGTATTGATTTTACTTGCTCTTGGAAGAAGCTTGGGTAGATGTTATTTTGACAGCAGAAAAGTAGAAGGGACTATGTCGTTTTTCAACAGAGGTGATTTCGATCGAGGGGGGCATTTTATCTCCCGTCTTGCAGCATAAAAAAGATAATCATATTTCTGAGACTGTGTTATGGGCTATTAATGGCATGTTGTGTGCTGTTATCAGGTGGGGATCATGTCCAAGGGAGAAATGGTTTACTGCGGCTGTGCCCGGGAGATTGTGTCCTACTTCACCGCCCTCGGCTACCCATGTGATAGATACATCAACCCGCTCGATAGATACGGTACGCGGGGATGACCTCATGATGTTGAAACAATGAAAACTTTAGTCAAAATGTTGCACTATTCATCGCTGTAAATGTGAATGTCCAGTATACCAAAATTGTTAATAAGCTCAATGTATCGATATGCAGCCATTTTTTGTCAGTGTACACTGTGGCGTATATACATAGTAACATATCGCTATACGGAATTTCTTTATCTGTCTTCAAGTATTACTTCCGTATCTCGTAGCTTGTTTTAAACTGTATGACTGTTATGGGCGTACAATGTCATAACGATGTTTTATTAATTATTTCACATACCTTAATCTGTAGGTGCTACACTTTTTTTTGAAAACGCTTATTGTCGTCTGTTTCCCTATTATCTTCTTTTTCAGTGGACGTAGCCAGTATAGACCGCAGAGATGTCGAGAAAGAGCGCGAGAGTGTCGAGCGAGTCTCGAGTCTTGTGAAGGCGTTTAAAAGCGCACCGATCCATCTGCAGATGATCAACGACATCCACGCGGACTTGAAGGAAGGACCGACGTGCATAGAAGGGGAGACAAAGGATCCGGGCCCCAGCTATGTCCGAGTGGTACATACCATTCTACAGTGAGTAGGACCCCTCCGCCCCGGAAACACTTTCTGAGCCTGAATTATTAACTGTTCCTCTATAATAAAAGTTCTTAATGCCACTGTGATTTATTTATTATGCCACTGTGAAATATTGATTATGCCCTGTGAAATTTCGATTATGCCTCTGTAAAATATTCATTATGCCACTGTGAAATACTGATTATGCCACTGGGAAATACTGATTATACTACTTTGCACAATTGTGAAATATTGATTTTGCTGCTCTGAAAGCTGTTCTCCTAAACAATTACTTTCATTTATACTAAATTACAATTTTATTCACAAGAAATTTTAATGCCCTGTCCACGTTCGAGATCTTGAGAGACATGCTGTTTTCAGAAAAATATTCATTGTTTCTGATAACTGTATTTTTCTTTAAACTCATTAATAGCTGATTATAAATATGTATAGTATAACATTCATACCGGTATTGCCACTAGCTGACGACACTGAAGTATAAACAAATGGTATGCATCTAAGTTCATGCTCGTTTGCATCGCTATTTCTCTCCAGTCGGATGTTCCGGAACCTGTTCCGCGACCGGAAGGATTACGTGGCGCGCCTGCTGCTACTTCCGCTCTTCTTTCTCTTTATCCTGATATTCCTGGGTCGCCTCAAACACAACCAGCAGAGCATCCAGGACCGCGTGGGTCTCTTGTACCAGTCCTCTACCGTGCCTCCATTCATGGGCATCATCAACAGCGTGGCGCTATGTGAGTATCGTGCAATGTAGTGCTGGTATGGTGTACCTTTATGAGCATTATCAACAGCGTGGCTCTCTGTGGGTACCACTAGTACTACATAAATACTGCATATGGCCTACCGTATATGTCCAAGGTATTTAAGAACATGTACACATCGAGTTATATTTAGATATACATGCAGATGTTACAAGGTGCCTAGATTACCGTACTTATTATTTACCCAGCATGTCTACATTTCTGTACCATCTGTTTATGCGTTACCGGTGACTATGGTATTTATTTAAGCAATAAATAATTGTTATACTTGGTAGTTTGTAATTATTAAATTATATGCCTGTAATTATTGAAAATATAATGTGTGCACTTTAGACCAAATTCCCATGTCCAACGCCACATTGCACCGCCCTGTTTCAGTCCCGTGTTTCCGGGACCAGTACTACCGCGAGAAGCGCGACGGTCTCTATGGCACGGTGACCTTCCTGGTGGCGTACTCGATACACGTGCTGCCCTTCCACGCCATCTCTAGCGTCATCTTCAGCTCCTTGGTGTACTGGTAAATGCTCGTGTACTTTGGCGCATGGACGCATAATCCTGTTGAAAAAAATGTTTCAAATCTGCAGGAAAAGTAAAATGCCACTTTTTCAATGTTTATACATTTTAAAACTTGTTTGCATATTGTGGACACCCAATTGTTGCCCCCAATCTTTGTAATATTATTACTCTGTATTGAGTCCAAATAACTAATATATGAATACAAGCACCACAAACGCAACAATATTAAGAACTAATGTCCTCGCAAGCAGACATAAACGTCACACGAAATGTCTGTTTCCAGGGTAACCGGGATGCACCCGGGCGCTGACCACTTCGGTCTGTACACGCTACAGATATTCATCCTCCACTACTGGGGCGAGATGACCACGATAGCCATGATGGGGCTCTTCATGAACCAGAACCTGGCGCAGAGCGTCACGGCGCTCGTGCAGGCCGCGCACGTGGTCATCGCTTCCGGTTTCCTCAAGTAGGTGCACTCGTCACTTCCGGGTGATGCGATGCTTTTCTTTGTGAAATAAGATTTATGATTCTACGCAGTGACATAAACAATAATAAGCAGAAATATGCTATGCTGTGCTGTGCCGTGCCGTGCCGTGCCGTGCCGTGCCGTGCCATACCATACTTAATATTAAAAATTACCATAATTCAGTATTATATGATGCAATTGCATCTACCAAGTGTATGATTGGATAATAGAAATACGCAAGCGGATTGCATGATACCTCAAATGAAAGTACCTCTAGTCAGTTTATTTACATGTATACTAGTACTATATTCTTGACCCCATACAAAAATATGTCATCCTCGACCATATCTATCCTGAATAAAATTCAGTATAATTACACCTTGGTTCTGTCCACAGAGACCTGAGTTCGATCGTGAAGCCCCTCCGGTGGCTCAGCTGGGCGCTCATACACAAATACTCGGCCGAGATCTTCGTAGCTAACGAGTTCAGCGGTCTCACGTTTGAGTGTCCGGACCCCAGTCCCAACAATAGTGAGCGGGAAGCATATACGTGTTCTTGAAATGGTGTTGGTTTAGTTTTGAACGTATTTATTTTAGCTCGATAGTATCGAAAGCCTGAGGCTCATTGATACAACTGCGATTATGTTTCCTGGGTAGAACCAGTACTTGGTGTATTTTGAGAAAGAAAATTCGAACGCTATCCGAATAGGGATCGAACTCATGATCTCCCGATTGCAAGGTGGACACCATATCCATTACATCATTGCGACTCAAATGGTGTTGGTGATGATTGTGTACATAAATGTGAATGAAGCCATTTACATTAATAAATGGAAGTTAACATTATTCGGCTCTATGCAACTGTTGATCTCGGCAGATATTTTTATTAATTCAACATTGCTTGCACGAGTAGAATCAGGTCTTTTGATTATGCGCTTATGCGATTAGCGGGTTCGAGGATGTCCAACACATTGCACCACTGCCGACTGGGATCGACCTTGTGATTTGGTTAAAGACAACAGAACGATGACAACAGGAAACAGTTCGATATTTTTTCAAAACACACTAGCACAAGAAAACTTAAATTGACTCAGACAGCTCTGTACTTTGGAAAGGGCACAAGTGAAACAAAAACGAGTATATAATGGTATGCTGTAGTGGGTTGCTACGAGCATAACAGACATTTGTTTCATGTGCATAACAGAACACGCATGCAACATGTTCTTTTCTTCATTCAGATACCCAGCCCTGCATGGCGTACGGGGACGACTACATCGACAAATACTATCCGGAAAGTCCCGAGCACATGGCGAGAAACTTCGGGATTCTCGTCGCGTACGCCTTAGGAACGCTGACATTCGCTGTCGTCTGCTTCGAGGTCAAAGGCAACAAGAACCTGCACTGATGACATGTGATATTAGGGGCAGTAGGAACTTGTAGAACAATGCTCATACATTTAGATCTTTGTAAATGTTGCATGTTTATTTATTATTATTCATGACAACTTTTCCATGAACTATTAACGTTTAATTCGTAATGGAAGAAAAACATCAGACTATGTATAGTTACAAAACATGTGTATATATGTTCTTCTATGCTGTACGTCCAAGACCTGCTTAAGTCTTTAGTCGTACTACGACGAAAAAGTCCCGATTTTTTCACAGACGATAAATATTAGCACACATAGTATGCGACAAACGGCGGGTTCCGTACAATGTTCCATTTGTTGCTGTAAAACCTATATTATCAGAACTTTTGCAAGAATTTTTGCAATACATTTTATTTTACTTTTCAATGGATCTTATTTGAATCGTGCAATTCGCAGAGGACATAACTGGTATGCAATACTAGTAACTGGTATACAGTATTGCAGTAGTAAAGGAATTAGTTTGAGACGGCTTGTGGTGTGACAATAATAAATTCGACCATATCACCAATATTTATCTACTCGCCATGGCAATGTTTTAGTGTAATGAAAATGCGTTTATTATTTACAAACAAATGCCTAAACTGGGCTGAATACACGAATATTTTTCTAAAAAAACAAAACCAAAAATATTCGTATTATTCAATAAACAAAATGTATTACTATGTTTTACATATTTTAAAAATGTGTTCTAATCAGCAAACGTTATACGACACATAATTAATATATTATACGTCTTGCTTTTTGCGAGGAACCATTATTTTTATTTTTATTATTATTATTTATTATTATTATTATTATTATTATTACTCATCATTACAGTAACGGTTGTGACCGACCCTTTGGGATAACATGACAGCTCGTATATCGAGATACTCGTTGTACACTTTTTTGTGCAAATTACGAACCTTGTTCCGAATCGAAAAATTCACATTTCAGTGCAAATATTGTATATTTAAGCTGTAATCGTTTTATCCGCCTACTCATTTTATTATACCGTACATAGTTCTCAATATCAGAAATTCGTTTTGAATTAAAATGCGCATTAAATCTATGTCTTTTCTCAATGAGAACGTTTAAAATAGCGGTTGCTGGAAAAATGTTTACAATTTCATTTGTTGTATTGTGTGTTCTAATTAGCTGATATTTTTTCAAAGTTAATGTTTATATCAATCTTTTATATCGATAACCAATCAAAGACGCTGTTAAAGACCGCACATCAAAGTTCGAATATAACATTTAAATTGATTTATTCCATAATAGTGTACGTCATAGTCTATTTATATATTTTTTATAATAGAATGCAGTTTATTGGACATGTTTATGATGTTGTTGCCATTTGAATATTTTCTGATGTTTGTTGATTTTGTTCTGCAAATAAATTTTATTTTGCTGATGCAGTCTTTGTTATTATTGTTCTTTCTGGGAATTTAGTCACGAACATGCACATCACGTCTGGCTAACGGAATCAACACCAACGCATACACGCGTGATCGGCGGATCCTATGTCTAGTGTAACGCACTGGCTTCACAACCTAGGGGTCGCAGGTTCGTGCCACCGCTATGCCCTTACCTACAAAACTGTCTTTTGCATGACACGTTTAACCGAGGTGGAGTGTACTATGTGCTTTACACCGGGCACTAAAAGACCCAAAGTCGCCTCTGGAACTGGGCGTCTCCTGTATCTTGCTCTATTCCCCGTAACCCAACTAACAAGTCTTCTGTTCGTGATTGCCATATGGCAGAGAATCCCGGTACACTCGATACAAATGTACTACACACCCGCATGATCATTGGTATACTGCATGTGCATAGTATAATGTAGTGGGCAATTTAAGTAATTTGTTTGTTCGACTTATATATTTAACTCAGAAACCACCATCACCGACAGAAATGTCACGGTGTGAACTTAAGTTTCTATATGTGAGGGTGGAGAGGTTGTGTAGTGACCCGGTTAGCTCAGTCGAGAGAACTCGCCCTGGTAGCGTAAAGGGGCCCATTAACTTTCAAGTTTATGGTCAATTTTATGGATACAATAAAATTGACATTCATTTTGAGCCACAAACTGTTCAATTATTTACTCAATATTTTGTTTCATTGTGATTTGAATGCTGATCTGGCAAGGAAGGATCCTGTTGTATTTTTATGTTTACAAGAAAATAGATCTAGAAATACTGTGTGCGGAATTGGCAGTTGAAATAAGGAAATGCTTAAAGTCCTTGCAATATGTTCAACAATTGTATGATAAATTCAAGTACCTTTAAAAACGTGTTCTCATGAAGCAGTGGTAGTTTAAAACAACGACTGCAGATGATAACACGTTAAATTGAAAAGAAAAGTACTTCCATGCATCAGTTTATAAATAGCCAAAGTCAAGTGTTTTTTTATCAAAAAAATAAATATTGCACCATATTATTGATATATAATGACCTTATTAAACACCGTTTTGACCAGGGTACAGATAACCGGTGCAACACGCCTGAGGTCATACGTATAAGACCGTCCTCACCTTATAAAGATCAGCTTCCGAAATGTTGAGGAGAAGATCCTCGTGTTACGCAACACATACCTACTCAAGGACACTACTGCATACAAACAAGTGTATATAAAAAGCAACAAGTCTCATGCTGAACGGTTGATTGAACTAAACGCACGTACCCTACTCAGTCAGCTACCGCAGGGGAACAACTTCCGGGTGGATTCTAATGGCCACATCCGTCCGCGTGAAAATACAGGTCGCCAGAACCAGCCACAGCAGCAGCAACAGTCCCATGATCAGCCCCGGGATCAACAGTAGGAATCCCCCCCCCCCCCCCGCCCCGCGGGGTCCATAACATTAGCGCATATCAACGTTTGTGGATGGACACATAGTAACAGTGCACTACAGGAACATATTATTCGCGAAATACACGCTGATATAACATCGATTTGTGAAACACATCTAAGTAATCAGAATGTTATAGAAATCAAAGACTACATATGGTTTGGTTTCAATAGAAGAGATATTCATATTAATGCCCCCAAAGCGTCTGGGGGAGTTGGCTTACTTGTAAAATCAAAACTGTGTGACTTATATGACATACATATTGTTGATAAAACGCTAGATGGTATTCTGTGTGTAAAAATTTGTCACAAATCTAAAGGTTCTAATTTTGTTGTATTTACATGTTATTTACCCCCAGAACACTCTAATAGAGGGCATGATTCCCAGTCTTTCTAAGCTCATCTACTTACACAAATATATAGTTTCAGTAATTGTGATGCTGTGTTTATTGCAGCTGATTTTAATGCTAGAATTGGCAACTTGTCTGATATTTTAAATGATTGTGATTCGATACCTACACGAACAATTATAGAAAAGTGTATTAATCAACATGGACATGAATTCGTAGACTTTTGAATGAAGCTAAATTTTATTGTTTAAATGGCCGACTTCAAACGGAATATGATAATTTTACATGGAGAGTAAGTTGGTTCCTTGTTCCTAGTTCCTGTTTCCTGATTCGAATAAGGAAACAGGAACTGGTTCCTTATTCCTTATTCAAGCTAAACATATTTGATATAAGCTTTTTATGCCACCCCCCCTTCGAAGAAGGCGGCATATAGCAGTCGCACTGTCCGTCTGTGCGTCTGTCCGTCTGTCCGAAGCATTCTTGTCTTTGCTATAACTTTGTCATTTATTGATGGATTTTGAAATAACTTGGCACAAATGTCAACCATCATAAGACGACGTGTCGCGTGTAAAACCCGTCACCCTACCTCAAAGGTCAAGGTCACACTTAGAGGTCAAAGGTCAAAGTGGAGTTTTGAGACAACAATTCTTGTCTTTCCTATAACTTGGCCATTTATTGATGGATTTTGAAATAACTTGGCACAAATGGTAACCATCATAAGACGACGTGTCGTGTGTAACACCCATCTCCCTACCTCAAATCTCAAGGTCACACTTAGAGGTCAAAGGTCAAAGTGGAGTTTTCAGACAAAAGTGGAATGAGGGGGCATTTGTGCCCTATGGACACATGTCTTGTTAAGATAAATAATACATACAATGATTAAGTAAATCAAAACAAAACCAAACGTTATTTAATTCATGAATTAATTCACGAATAAGGAACTAGTTCCTTATTCCTTATTTAAACCGAATAAGCAACTGTTGCTTTGTAACTAAATGACCTAATAGTACCCTATTAATATGAAAGATACATCTAATTGACAAGTTGAATTTTAAAGTAACTCGAATACATTTACTTTATGTATTACGATAAATGTTCATGTTTCTTCTACGCGCTTGAATAGGATTTCTTGTTCAAACCGAACTGGCATATTCTACTTTGAATATTAACTTCACATCAACCAAACTTAAAACCTATAAAATTATGTTTCATGTAATTAAAAAATGACATAAAAATGCATTCTAGCACATTTCTACTTATTTGTTTTTATTTATACTCCAGTTCCTTTTTCGCGGCTTAATAAGGAAAAAGGAACCAGTTCCTTATTCCTTATTCAAGCCGAATAAGGAACTGACATTTTCTTACATAAAAATAAATTAAACTGAACCAAATATATAATGAAAACCATTGTATTTGTATGTTGGATATTAAAAATATGTATTGCATTACATTTCTACTCAGTTTTTTTTTAATGATAACCCAGTTCCTTTTTCGAGGCTGAATAAGGAAAAAGGAACCAGTTCCTGTTTCCTTATTCAAGCCGAATAAGGAACTGGCATTTTCTTACTTAAAAAATGAATTAAAATGAACCAAAGAGTACTACATATCAATGAAAATCATTGTATATGTAGGTTGGATATTAAAAATATTAATTGCATTACATTTCTACTTAGTTTTATTTAATGATAACCCAGTTCCTTTTTCGCGGTTGAATAAGGAACTGGCATTTTCTTACATAAAAATAAATTAAAATGAACCAAAGTGTACATCATATAAATGAAAATCATTGTATATGTAGGTTGGATACTAAAAATATTTATTACATTACATTTTTAATTAGTTTTATTTAATGATAAGCCAGTTCCTTTTTCGAGGCTGAATAAGGAAACAGGAACCAGTTCCTGTTTCCTTATTCAAGCCGAATAAGGAACTGGCATTTTCTTACTTAAAAAATAAATTAAAATGAACCAAAGAGTACTACATATCAATGAAAATCATTGTATATGTAGGTTGGATACTAAAAATATTAATTGCATTACATTTCTACTTAGTTTTATTTAATGGTAACCCAGTTCCTTTTTCGCGGCTGAATAAGGAAACAGGAACCAGTTCCTGTTTCCTTATTCAAGTTGAATAAGGAACTGGCATTTTCTTACATAAAAATAAATTAAAATGAACCAAAGTGTACATCATATAAATGAAAATCATTGTATATGTAGGTTGGATACTAAAAATATTTATTACATTACATTTTTTAGTAGTTTTATTTAATGATAACCCAGTTCCTTTTTCGCGGCTGAATAAGGAAACAGGAACCAGTTCCTGTTTCCTTATTCAAGCCGAATAAGGAACTGGCATTTTCTTACATAAAAATAAATTAAAATGAACCAAAGTGTACCACATATAAATGAAAATCATTGTATATGTAGGTTGGATACTAAAAATATTTATTACATTACATTTTTTATTAGTTTTATTTAATGATAACCCAGTTCCTTTTTCGCGGCTGAATAAGGAAACAGGAACCAGTTCCTGTTTCCTTATTCAAGCCGAATAAGGAACTGGCATTTTCTTACATAAAAAATATATTAAAAGGTCGCCGGATGTACCGTTAGCCTGCACGAGCGAGAAAACGCGTTTTCGGACTTAGAAAATCTATGAAGAAAACACGCAATTGCAGCGCGTATGCGCATAGCTTTTTGAATTGAAAAAAATAATAAAATGTTGGGGCATCTCGATGAAACTTTCCAGTCTACTAGAGGCACATCGGCCGCTGCTTCCGGTGCTGTATCGCCGTTATGGTGACATGTTGAAATCGCATTGCATCCTAAATCATATCCCTTCGTAACTGTTTACGTATAAGAACAGAATGAGATATCTAAGACATGTCTAGTATTCAGCTATCGGATAATCTTGAGCAAAAGTTAGGGTCAGATAACAATTTAATACTATATCAGAGATCAAAACATAAAAAAAACTAACATTGAACATAGCCAATAATAACGAATATAAAGCTGCGCTATGCTAGAAGTCCATGATCCGAATTTAATCGTCCGAAATTAAGGCCTCCGAATCAGGAACTGGCCACAGTTCCTTATTCGGAAGCCTTTATTTCGGACCAACACTTTCGGATATTAAATTTTTAGAGGTTGTGTGTGTTATTAAGCTTATCTATGCAATATGGCTGTGTTCTGTCACATTTCTACTATATATTTTATTTAACAAGAAACACTGAAAACAAGTATGATGATGACGATAATAATATTAATTATAATAATTGTGTCATTTAGCTGCAAACATTGCATGCGTAAATGCGTAGATTGTTTCCGAAGATATACCTGAAAGAATAACATTCGGTCTTACTTCAGCTACGCATCTAATAACAAATTACGATCTGAAATCTCCACGTATGTTATACTTAGGCATGATACGCTCAATCGTTAGTCAAAATGTTACTCCAGTCTAATTATCAGGTTGTTAAAAAAAACTTCAATGCATTATTGTGTCCGTTCGTACTAACTTTGTCGTGCACCTTTTTTTTTGGGGGGGGGGGGGGTGGGGGGGTGGAGGGAGGGGATATCAACTAATACACGCACCCGAAATTGCGTCACAGTTTGGAATATTCAATACCAAATTACATACATATATGCACCCAAACTAGAACATACATACGGACGTATAATTCACTAACTGCAACATGCTATGAACCACCGTTCATAAGATCACATTATCGTACCGTATAGTACATTGCCGTTAATTGGTAATACTTTTTATACAATGAGAAAAATATTATTGTCGTGTTTCACATTCAGTTCATTGGGAACATTTGAACACTTTTCATGTGTGAATAATCGTATTTAGTTTATGCTTCACTTAGGTTTATTGGGAAAGAGCAGTAATTTAAAAGTGGGCACAGTTATTATCATACAGTACATTGTTGTGAATCTAGATTAACAGTGCGCTAGTTGGTAATATAGGCAAATCAATACATGCTAAGAAAATAAGTTTCGTTTTCAACATAGCTGTCAAGGCTCCAGACCTTGTCAGAGTGAGACTGGTGTGTTCCACGGGCGGTTGTCACTTTGGGTCAGGGGGAATGGGGGGCGAAGCCTCCCTAAAGATTTAATAAATACACAGTTATTTATACCATGAAATTTGAAGCCGTTATAAAATAACACATTTATTCAAGCAACAATAATTAAAACGCGAAAGAGGTCAACTTATTTACATTTTCGCAGATCGCCTTGTTGCATAGTAAAGCTATTTTAATGAAAACTTTGGAAAAAAAGTGAGTGCGTACATGTGTGATTATTATTTGCTTAATAACACTGTCTTATAATACACACACTGTTCGATTTAAAGACGAAGAAGGTTTGACTTTGAAGTCCCAATGGTTTAGCATTTCAGAATAGGTTGCATTTGGTAGATGTTCATGGACCGGAACGGGTCGTTTCATTACAAAAATTGTTTGGCTGTTTTTCCAAACTAGAAGCTAAAATGGTAAGGGATTTCGTCAGACAATACTGTAGCGTCAAATATCAGCGAACTATAAAGAATAATTTTGTAAATGACGACGCCGCCTTATCGGGATATGATGCCGTTTATGATTTCGGTGTTATACTTAGCAGCCCCCGATAGCTTTTTGGTCGGGTTTTTAGGCGTACTTTCATCCATTTTGCTGACAGAAAGAAATGATGTGACGGTTTAACAAAATATCAATGACATCGTCTATTTGTTTATTTTCCTACCAAACTATTCCGTTTGGATGGGTCAAGATCAATGCCATTTTTACATTAAATAGAAACAAACATTTTTTTGTTAAACTTGCGAACAAATCGAATTTTTTGTGATACGCTATTTACCGTATCGCGAGATATTATATGAAGTTGTTAAAAGCGAGTCAATGTCACAGTTTGGAAAACTAAGAAAAATCATTAATTGCCTCTCTGATACTTGAAAGCTTACATTAGTTGTCTTTGATTGGCCTTCTTAATAAAAAAAAATGTGTTGTAGAAAGAATCCCAGTAACTCTTACAAGAAATGGAAGCTTCCAGTGCACTGAAATGCGACGTTTCTTGTGTAGCTTTATTGTTGAAATTTTCTAATTAGATTTTGACAAATCGTGCTGTGTATTATTTTGTTTACACTAAAGTAATAAAATAAAGTTTATGTGATTGCAGTATAGTGATTATTTCTTTTAAGTATATAATATCACAAAACCATTATAAAGTATACAATCTGTATTAAACCGTATGCATTTGACATTTTACCGATGTTACTTCATTTCTTAACATTGTATGCTTTTGGGGAAAATTATTGCTGAACCGCATAAGGTAATAGTATTCATCAAATATTTCAAATCTTACAACACTATGTCGGGTTTAATATTTAATAATGAAACACATTAACGGTTAGTTTTAACGTATGCCTAATTTAATGTGTGTATATATTTTATTATCGTCGCATATCGATTACAAAATTACCCTTATTTTCTATATATCTGTGTTGTTATTATTTCTTGCGCCTGTCAATATACGTATACCTGAATGAGCTAGCTTTTGGAAAAACAAACTCATGTACTGGTACAAAAGCTGACTGATTTATAATCCTTTCAAAATCACATACCATATAATATTGCATTTCCTTTATACGTTGTGGAATAAGTCTACAGTTGCGTATTCCTTTTTTTTCAAATGGAATAAGGAACGGCTTTTTCAAACCTATTAAATGGTTGTTCGCGTACCAAATGTAAACCATTACTATGGCAAACATTTTACATGTATATCGAAAATAATTATAATATATTTCTACTAAGTATTACTCATTATTGTTTTGGTTACTTTTTCGCGGCAGCGTAATAAATAAGGAATCACATGCATATTCCATATTCAAACCGAACGGGTACATGCTAACTTTAACAATAAACATGCATGTTCCGAATGGTAACCTATGTGTATTGGAATTATTTTATTTGCTTTCACTTTGTATTTAAATGATAAATTCTTAACAATTTCTACTTAGTATTATTCTCTTTTTTCACTTTAATTTTCGCGTCTGCATAATAAACAAATCTTATTTATTTATTTCTCAACATGAATAAGGAACTGACATTTCTAAAAAGAAAATGTCCATGACTGTAACCATTTCGACTCTTTATTTATAGCTGCCCTAGGTATCGACCATCCGAATGTGTATTTCTGGAATTATAGAATCTGAATAAAGAACTGGTATCTAATAAGCAAGTAGTATATGGAGTTTAGTTCTGGTTATAAATGCATAGAAGAGACAAGACAAATGCTAGTATCTTTCAAGTTGGTTAATAAATTATTACCCAGTAAATGCCAATTACAGTTAGAAAATAAAACGAAACATATTTTCCTAGCTTCTATTGATATAGAAAATTCAGTATAATTTTTTTGGAATAAATATCTGATATCATAATAACTTGTATAATGGTTTTCATAGTTATGTGGTACAGTTTAGTACATGAGTAGTTTATTACTTAAGTTTGAAAATGCCAGTTCCTTATTCGGTTTGAATAAGGAAAATGTAACTGGTTCCTTGTTCCTTATTCAGCCATAAAAAAGGAACTGGAATATTAATAAATGAAAATAAGCAGAAATGTTTTAGAACACATATTTCGATATAAAGACACATGAAAATTGATTTTTATTGTCCTGTGGTACATTTCGGTACATGTGAATTTATTCTTATAGTTTGAAAATGCCAGTTCCTTATTCGCTTTGTATAAGGAATCAGGAACTAGTTCCTAGTTCCTTATTCAGCCGCGAAAACGGAAATGGATAAATAATATATAAAATTATGTAGAAATGTGTCGGAACAAACATTTTGATGTAAAAAATACATGAAAATGGCTTTTAGTTTTGTGTTATTGTTTGTTACATGCGAAATTATTTCTATAGTTTGACAAGAATATCAGTGAAACTTATAGATGCTCCCCGATGATGCGCTTTGTCAATGTATGGGTTAATTGAAAGCAGCATGAAACAAAAAATTGAGCCAATAACTCACTGAAAGATCAACATACCGGAACAACGTATTTTTTAAGCAAGTAGTAGCCTATAGTTCTAGTTAAAAGCGTAGAAGAGACAATGCAAATGTTCTTATGTTTCAGTCGGTTTATAAAATTTAATAATTATCCAGTAAATGCCCATTACAGTTAGAATTGAACACGAAACTTATTTTCTTAGCATGTATTGATTTGCCTATATTACCAACTACCACACTGTCAATCTACATTTACCACAAAGTACAGTATGATTGAAACTGTGACCAATTTTAAATCACTGTTATATCTCAGTGAAGCATAAACTACATAAGATTATTCACACATGAAAACCTGTTCAAATGTTCCCAATTAGGTGAATATGTAACACGATAATCATATTGTTCTCATTGTATATAAAGTATATCCAATTACCGGCACTGTACTATACGTTACGATAATATGATAATAGCTATGGAGTTTAATGGCATGTGGCAGTTAGTGAATTATACGTTCGTATGTATGTTCTACTTTGGGTGTACATATGCATATAATTTGGGATTTAATAATCCAAACTGTGACGCATTCTAGTACGTACATTCGGGTGCGTGTATTAGTTGATCTCTCCCGCCCCCCCCCCCCCCTCCCTCCCCCAAAGGTGCATGACGAAGTTAGTAAGAACGGACACAATAATGCATTGAAGATCTTTTTAAATCTGATAATTAGACTGGACTAACGTCTTCACTAACGATCATGCATAAGTATATCATACGTGGAGATTTAAGATCTTGAGTTTTTATTAGAGGTGTAGCTAAAGTAAGACCGAATGTTATTCTTTCGGTTGTATCTTCCGAAACAATCTACGCATTTACGCATGCAATGTTTGCAGCTAAATGACACAATTATTATAATTAATATTATTATCGTCATCATCATACTTGTTTTCAGTGTTTCTTGTTAAATAAAATATATAGTAGAAATGTGACAGAACACAGCCATATTGCATAGATAAGCTTAATAACACACACAACCTCTAAAAATTTAATATCCGAAAGTGTTGGTCCGAAATAAAGGCTTCCGAATAAGGAACTGTGGCCAGTTCCTGATTCGGAGGCCTTAATTTCGGACGATTAAATTCGGATCATGGACTTCTAGCATAGCGCAGCTTTATATTCGTTATTATTGGCTATGTTCAATGTTAGTTTTTTTATGTTTTGATCTCTGATATAGTATTAAATTGTTATCTGACCCTAACTTTTTCTCAAGATTATCCGATAGCTGAATACTAGACATGTCTTAGATATCTCATTCTGTTCTTATACGTAAACAGTTACGAAGGGATATGATTTAGGATGCAATGCGATTTCAACATGTCACCATAACGGCGATACAGCACCGGAAGCAGCGGCCGATGTGCCTCTAGTAGACTGGAAAGTTTCATCGAGATGCCCCAACATTTTTTTATTTTTTTCAATTCAAAAATCTATGCGCATACGCGCTGCAGTTGCGTGTTTTCTTCATAGATTTTCTAAGTCCGAAAACGCGTTTTCTCGCTCGTGCAGGCTAACGGTACATCCGGCGACCTTTTAATATATTTTTTATGTAAGAAAATGCCAGTTCCTTATTCGGCTTGAATAAGGAAACAGGAACTGGTTCCTGTTTCCTTATTCAGCCGCGAAAAAGGAACTGGGTTATCATTAAATAAAACTAATAAAAAATGTAATGTAATAAATATTTTTAGTATTCAACCTACATATACAATGATTTTCATTTATATGATGTACACTTTGGTTCATTTTAATTTATTTTTATGTAAGAAAATGCCAGTTCCTTATTCAACTTGAATAAGGAAACAGGAACTGGTTCCTGTTTCCTTATTCAGCCGCGAAAAAGGAACTGGGTTACCATTAAATAAAACTAAGTAGAAATGTAATGCAATTAATATTTTTAATATCCATCCTACATATACAATGATTTTCATTGATATGTGGTACTCTTCGGTTCATTTTAATATATTTTTTAAGTAAGAAAATGCCAGTTCCTTATTCGGCTTGAATAAGGAAACAGGAACTGGTTCCTGTTTCCTTATTCAGCCGCGAAAAAGGAACTGGCTTATCATTAAATAAAACTAATAAAAAATGTAATGTAATAAATATTTTTAGTATCCAACCTACATATACAATGATTTTCATTTATATGATGTACACTTTGGTTCATTTTAATTTATTTTTATGTAAGAAAATGCCAGTTCCTTATTCGGCTTGAATAAGGAAACAGGAACTGGTTCCTGTTTCCTTATTCAGCCGCGAAAAAGGAACTGGGTTATCATTAAATAAAACTACTAAAAAATGTAATGTAATAAATATTTTTAGTATCCAACCTACATATACAATGATTTTCATTTATATGATGTACACTTTGGTTCATTTTAATTTATTTTTATGTAAGAACATGCCAGTTCCTTATTCAACCGCGAAAAAGGAACTGGGTTATCATTAAATAAAACTAAGTAGAAATGTAATGCAATTAATATTTTTAATATCCAACCTACATATACAATGATTTTCATTGATATGTAGTACTCTTTGGTTCATTTTAATTTATTTTTTAAGTAAGAAAATGCCAGTTCCTTATTCGGCTTGAATAAGGAAACAGGAACTGGTTCCTTTTTCCTTATTCAGCCTCGAAAAAGGAACTGGGTTATCATTAAAAAAAACTGAGTAGAAATGTAATGCAATACATATTTTTAATATCCAACATACAAATACAATGGTTTTCATTATATATTTGGTTCAGTTTAATTTATTTTTATGTAAGAAAATGTCAGTTCCTTATTCGGCTTGAATAAGGAATAAGGAACTGGTTCCTTTTTCCTTATTAAGCCGCGAAAAAGGAACTGGAGTATAAATAAAAACAAATAAGTAGAAATGTGCTAGAATGCATTTATATGTCATTTTTTAATTACATGAAACATAATTTTATAGGTTTTAAGTTTGGTTGATGTGAAGTTAATATTCAAAGTAGAATATGCCAGTTCGGTTTGAACAAGAAATCCTATTCAAGCGCTTAGAAGAAACATGAACATTTATCGTAATACATAAAGTAAATGTATTCGAGTTACTTTAAAATTCAACTTGTCAATTAGATGTATCTTTCATATTAATAGGGTACTATTAGGTCATTTAGTTACAAAGCAACAGTTGCTTATTCGGTTTAAATAAGGAATAAGGAACTAGTTCCTTATTCGTGAATTAATTCATGAATTAAATAACGTTTGGTTTTGTTTTGATTTACTTAAGCATTGTATGTATTATTTATCTTAACAAGACATGTGTCCATAGGGCACAAATGCCCCCTCATTCCACTTTTGTCTGAAAACTCCACTTTGACCTTTGACCTCTAAGTGTGACCTTGAGATTTGAGGTAGGGAGATGGGTGTTACACGCGACACGTCGTCTTATGATGGTTACCATTTGTGCCAAGTTATTTCAAAATCCATCAATAAATTTCCAAGTTATAGGAAAGACAAGAATTTTTGTCTCAAAACTCCACTTTGACCTTTGACCTCTAAGTGTGACCTTGACCTTTGAGGTAGGGAGACGGGTTTTACACGCGACACGTCGTCTTATGATGGTTGACATTTGTGCCAAGTTATTTCAAAATCCATCAATAAATGACAAAGTTATAGCAAAGACAATAATGCTTCGGACAGACGGACAGACGCACAGACGGACAGTGCGACTGCTATATGCCGCCTTCTTCGAAGGGGGGGGGGGGGGCATAAAAAGCTTATATCAAATATGTTTAGCTTGAATAAGGAATAAGGAACCAGTTCCTGTTTCCTTATTCGAATCAGGAAACAGGAACTAGGAACAAGGAACCAACTTACTCTCCATTAATTTTACCTATATTTCAAAAAAGGGAAAGGCCGTGGTTGATTATATCTGTGTACCGCAGGACATATTTGAAAAATGCAAATCGTTTAAAGTATTGACTATTCAATCAGTGGTTGATTCGTTTAAATTGCGCGGACTAATCGGTGACGTATCGGGGCTTCCGGACCGTTCAGTGTTGATAGCGGAATTTGAAACAGGCTATAGTGATCACTGCTCGACAAACGAGACTACCACAAGCACACACCGTTATAATTTGCGAAAAATACCTGACGATTTTATTAACACTGACCTATCTCGGCGAGCGATTGCAAAATAGATAAGAACTATAGAAACCACCAGAGAAAGTCAGACGCATATTGACTCTATTTATAATGATTTGTGCTCGATAATCACAACCGAAATGCGACTTGAACTTCCAGTAATAGGCTATACTAAGAATTCTAAAAGGCGCCTCGGGCACAAAAAGCCGTATTGGGACGATATACTCTTCAGGAACTATGGAACACAGTGCGTGTCAGAAAAAACGCTTTTCTGAAATGCCGCGAATGGCGTAGCGCGAAAACTAGATAGGGCCGAATACATACGAGCGAGAAATGATTTTAATAAATTGCTTAGGAAAAGTGAACGCTCATATAGACGTGCATTTGCATCTGAAATAGAAGACATGTCAACATCAAACCCGAATGAATTCTGGCATAAAATACAGAGACTAGGACCCCGAAACTCGAAGACGATTCCTGTTGAACTTGTTGACAACACTGAGTCTGTTATTCGTGATGAAATCTTATTGTTGTTTAGATTACATTGATCGGGATATGTTGCTTTATAAACTAATCATCAACAAAATCGACGGAAAACTATTCAACTCCGTGAAGAATATATATGCAAGGTCCATATCTACTATACGCATCAACAACAAGCTAACTGATTTGTTCGATTGTGCAACTGGAGTAAAACAAGGGTGCAACCTCTCGGTGACGTTGTTCGCAGTCTTTGCGAACGACCTTGCTTAAGAGGTGAATGACCTTGACCTTGGTATAAAGGTTGAAGACCATAAACTATCGATATTAATGTACGCAGATGACATCGTTCTCATGCGCGAATCTGAAGAAAAACTCCAAAGGATGCTGGATACTGTGCATAGCTGGTGTAGACGTTGGAGAGTTCTAATAACACCCAAAAATCTAAATGCATGCAATTTCGTCAAGGCAGAACACAACTAAGTGAATATACTTTCAAGATTGGTGACAATTATATTGAAACATTTGATAGATATCGATACTTAGGTATAATATTTCAAGAGAAAAATGACTTTTTTTTCTTCAACAGCGATGCCTTAGGAAAGGCAGCAGGTCGTGCTCTTGGTGGGGTCATCAGCAAAGATCATCACCTAAAGGACCTTGGGTTTAAGACATTTGATAAACTGTATAGCTCTTGTGTCGCACCTATCCTTGCTTACTGTTCTTCAGTTTGGGGCTACAAAACATTTCAGCCAATTTACAATATACAGCACAGGACCATTAGATACTTTCTTGGCGTTCACCGTTTCACACCCATTCTTGCTATGGTCGGTGACACCGGGTGGCTTCCAAGCATGTACCGGCGCTGGCACTCGATGGTGCGATACTGGAACATACTCGTGCTTATGGACGACAACAGAATAACGAAGAAGGTGTTTATCGTTGACTACAATGATCACACGAATACAAGTAATTGGTCAAAAGACATGAAAGAAATTCTTAGTACAATCGGCCTTTCAAATGCGTTTGACAATAAAACAGTGGTCAACCTTCACCAAGTGAAGGACTCGCTACGAAATTATTATGCCAACAAACGGAGCCAGGAAGTTGAACACGTACCGAAATTAAGGACGCATAGACAATTTAAAAGTTCATTTAAAACAGAGGAATATATTACACTTAACTTAAGAAGGAATGAACGATCATTGCTGTGTCAGTTTAGAATGGGTATACTACCATTAAGGGTAGTTACAGGTCGATTTGTAGGAGAACCACTAGAGCAGAGGACTTGTAGATTGACCAAATTGAAGATGAATTGCACTGTCTGTTTGAATGTAATCTCTATAGCAATTTACGACTCGCGTACTTTGATTACATTTGGTCTGAGCTAGTCGGCCACGATGCAATCAGCAAACTGAAAAATTGTATGTTCCTCTATCCACGAAAACTAGCTAAGTTTACCGTTAATGCGTATCTTAAAAGGCGAAGTACTATTTATTCATAATGTTATAATGTCAGTTACTGTGCACACTATATATACAATGATATATTATCATAATACATGTTTTGTATTATTATTCACTTACTGTAAATATATTATCACATTGTTTTGTTGACCTATAGACCCATCGGATCGGGTGCAATTATATTTGCAAATATAATGTACTTATATTTTGCTTAATTGCACATGTCACGTTAACAAACAACTTACTTACTTACTTACTTACTTACATATCAATGTGACAAGTACGTTACGTCGATATAAACATTTAAATCACCAAACATTTGTTTCAAAGATCAACGCCTAAATGAAATCAAACTGATGTGTTTAGTAAAGTAGTTATAAACTGTAAACAATGAAATGTTCGTGACTGACATGTTCTATACCATTTAACCAATATTGTATTCATAATATGACGTATCTAGCTGATATACAGATTAGATTTATATTTAATCTTGTGATGTATACTTATGACATCGTTACTTCTTACCAACTCCTGGAAAATCAACAAAGTGGCGTCCCGTATCGAAAAATAAAGATGTTGAGCACTCCCTCAATGCATGTACTTTGCACGTTCCAACGATCAAATATGAAAATATTGAACTTATAATGCTTTAATTACAACTTTATGATTCTAAAATCTGAATTTCAAAAAAAATATTCTAATGAAGATGCGTTATCAATGCATATGCTTGTAACAGTCGTGCATTTATATGACATGTTCGTTACTAATAAGTAACGAACATTTCAACTTTTCATCCACTATTTAAGTAGTGACTTTAATTGTTTCTTTACACTGATCGAATAGGTAATATTAATTGACATGTGCACAGTCCCTGCATTTCTCAAAACATATATAAACTTATAATATTACTGAAATAATACACCATACATGGAACAACGTATTGGTGTAATGTTTCAGAACTACATATAATCTTAGCCATTTACAATTTAAATTATGGTAACACAAATGTCCACGGACTGATAGTTTAATTTCTTTTCTATTTTAATGATTACATATTTGGCTAAATAAAATCCAGATTAAATTAGATATCCATTAAGCAGACATGTAAAACAGCATTCCCATTGTTCATTTCAAATCCTCGTAACGAACATTTCAATGAATTCCTTTCATTTTCATAAGGTTAAATCAAGGGCAGACATAATTTGGATCAAATATTCAGACGTTATCAGAACTATTACTGAGCCTGTCCCAACCTGAAAATCAAAGAGATTGTTTAGGCCTACGATTTCAAGAGAAGAGAGAGAGAGAGAATATTGAGGAATTCTTAGATGAGTAACTGAAATGTTAGATATCAAAAGTATTTGTTAACAACAAACACTATTTTTATCAATTCTCTTACTCAAATTTATTGCATAAATACACATACAATTATTGTGTCAGTACACTATGCTGACAAAACATGACAAAACATGATTACAAATTAGTTGTATAAAATATTGTGCTGTTTTAAATATTAGTAACGGATCTTTCATTTTGTACAAGAAAAAAAATGTTTCGGACTTCTGATATCATTGTTACATTTATTTATTGTCCACTTTATCTAAAATGTACGTGTCCATTTTATCGTTTTAAACTGGTCCTTGACAAGTTAATTCTGTTTAGATAATGAACTTTTAATACTGATATGTTGCTAAGTTATATTTTATAGGACTAACATGCCATTGTATTATGTTCCCTGTAAATATATGACACGACAGAAGAGGGAATACACATTGCTTTTCAATAAAGTGTTACATTCAAGTTCATAAGATAATAAGTATGTAATTATTCACTGAACATTTTGTGGGTTTATGAAATTTGTAATATTTAAGACTATGTACGTTACTTTTTATACATTTTAAGCAAAATTATTCTTCATCGACATAATATTCTTGATCACCATAAGAATTGTGTCTAAAGCTTTGAACAATAAGTGACTGGGACAAAATGATACAATTTTACACTATATACCATCTTTGCGTAAAAAATGAATATATTACTCATAGTGAGTAATAAATATTCGCATTAAAAAAAATAAACAAGCATTCATTATCTTTTTTTTGAAATTAATAAACATCAAAAGTAAAAAGGTATTATGTATCATGTTTGTATTTACATTCAAAAGTTGGCCTATCTGTGTCATACAATATAATTTTCCCATAACATAATTGAAAAAAAAAGTCTTTTATCTGTATAGACCATATAGTAACGGACATTTTTAAGGTGAAAGTTAATAATTTTACCAGTGCTTTTTCAATTAGTTATTCTTGTTGAAACATGTGTTTCTTGATTAAACCTTTATGATTTTCATGTTATATAAGGTTCCTAGTTTCATTCCCAAACTTGAATAAAATGATTTTAAAATATTGTAATTTTGTTATTTATAAGCAATACTTTGCACATAGTAATTGAGAATAGGTGTGTATGTACAATACATGTATACACCCACATATAAAGTTTACGGTTATAAACATTATATTACAAAAGTAAATATAATACAGTACTAAGAGAACAAAACTAAATGCCCGGTTAGAAATAGAATGTCGATATATTGTTAATAGTTGATACTGTCGAGAAAGTTATGTGAAAACAAGGGCAGAAAATGCATGAACTTTTAGGAACATTTGAGAATTTCCTGCGTTAAGCTCACAACCACATGGTTTGCCATGATTACAAAATATGTTTCAACATGAACAAAAAAATATCGTATCTGAATTCCCTATTGTTATTAAAAAAACTCTCAAAACGATTACTTTGAGACATTCTAACAATTAATGGGAGTCAACTCGAACGCGAAAGAAGAATGTAGAATATACTGGAGTGACCTCCCCGTACAACGTCTGTATTTTTCTAGAACATCACAATCCATCGGGATAGGTTATTTTAAAACCTCAATGTAGGAGAAAGCTGCTCCGCTTGTGTATATATCCGCTCGTGTATATATAGCGCTTACGAGCTTGTCTTATATTCAAAATACTTGGACAGTTAATATAGTTCCAGTGTATGTAGATCTATAGAATATTACCGAGAGATTACTATTACAAGAGATATTGTCGATTCTGCATATAAATTTTAGTAGATTCTAAAAGGGTGTTGAAATTGTTTCGATTGCCATCACACTGACAGAAAACACAATGAGCGGAAAGACTCAAGCAATCGGCATCGACCTCGGCACGACTTACTCGTGCGTCGGGGTGTTCCAGCACGGGAAAGTGGAGATCATCGCTAACAAACAGGGAAACCGGACCACGTCCAGTTATGTGGCGTTCACGGACTCCGAGAGGCTTATTGGCAACGCCGCCAAAAACCAGGCCGCCATGACTCCTGATAACACAATCTTTGATTGCAAGCGTCTCATCGGGCGAGAGTTCAGCGATGCAAGCGTCCAGAGTGACATGAAGCACTGGCCCTTCCGGGTTGTGAACGAGGGCGTTAAACCGAATATTCAAGCCGAGTATGAGGGGGAGACCAAGAGATTCGCACTGGAAGAGATCAGTTCTATGGTGCTCACAAAAATGAGGGAAACGGCCGAGGCATACCTGGGAAACAAAGTCAGGGACGCCGTTATTACAGTTCCGGCATATTTTAACAACGCCCAGCGACGCGCCACAAAAGACGCCGGAGCAATTGCCGGTTTAAACGTCCTCCGAATTATCAACGAGCCCACCGCGGCTGCATTGGCCTACGGACTGGACAAGAATCTCAAGGGAGAGAAGAACGTGCTGATATTTGACCTCGGTGGTGGCACATTTGACGTGTCTATATTGACGATAGATGAGGGGTCGCTGTTTGAAGTGCGATCCACCGCAGGCGACACTCATCTCAGCGGGGAGGACTTTGACAATAGAATGGTGAACCATTTCGTGCAAGAGTTCAAGAGGAAATACGGCAAGGACATAAGCAAGAATTCCAGAAGTCTTCGTTGTAGAACAACGTGCAAGCGCGCCAAGAGAACGTTGTCAACTGGATCGGAAGCGAGCATCGAGATAGACGCTTTGTATGATGGTGAGGACTTTTACACATAGATAAGACGTGCCCGGTTCGAGGAGCTGTGCGCGGACCTCTTCCGGGCCACCATGGAGCCGGTGGAGAAGGCTATGCGAGATGCGAAACTGGACAAGTCCAAGATTCACGATGTTGTATTGGTCGGCGGCTCCACCCGCATTCCTAAGATCCAGAAGCTTCTTCAGGAGTTTATGAACGGCAAGCAGCGCCGTACGCCACCGCCTTATCCGGGTTGACGGACTTGTTGAGGTCCTTGCCGTTCATGAACTTCTTAAGAAGCTTCTGGATCTTAGGAATGCGGACGGCCGCCATATTGTCCGGGGACCGCTCAGAGACCATCAAGGAAGTCCATCTGGTTGATTTAGCGCCGCTGTCACTGGGCATCGAGACCGCTGGAGGAGTGATGACGAAGTTGATTGAGAGAAACTCTAAAGTGCCAACTAAGGCCACACAAACATTTAGCACGTACTCGGACAATCAACCTGCCGTCACGATACAGGTGTACGAGGGAGAGCGGGTCATGACCAAAGACAACAATCTCCTAGGCACATTTGACCTCACGGGAATCCCGCCTGCCCCGAGGAGTGTACCACAGATAGAGGTTACGTTCGATATTGACGCTAACGGCATCATGAACGTGACAGCCGAGGACAGGAGCACTAAGCGTAGAAACAACATCACCATCACGAACGACAGAGGTCGCCTGTCCAAGGAAGACATCGAGAGAATGGTGAACGAGGCGGAGAAATATCGCAAGGAGGACGAGAAACAGCGAGAGAGAATCAACTGCAGGAACAAGCTGGAAAACTTGGTGTTCAGCGTGAAACAGGCGGCGACTGATGCAGGTGACAAGAAGTTGTCGTCTCCGAACAAGGAAAAAGTGAAGCAGATTTGCGAGGAGTGCTCGAAGTGGCTGGAAATAAGTCACTGGCGGAGAAGGACGAGTTCGAACAGAAACTGGAGGAAGTTTCAGAAGCAGTGCGCGCCAATCATGGTCAAAATGCATGGGGGGCAAGGTCAGCCTGAGTCAACCGGAAGTTCCGGTCGTCAGGGGCCGACATTGTGCTTTTGAACATTCTAAATATTACATTTATTTAATGTTATTATGGTACCGTAGTTATTTAAGCATTGTAGCAATTGTTAATTGCGCGTTTTTGTTGGAGCTACATGCAAATTAAATGTGTATGCTGTACATCTAGTCGTATAGTTTTGCTCGTTTTTATAGCAATGAACGTTATACACGATTTATTTTGTACGGGTTATTGCGAAATCCATCCATATGTCTCTTTGTGTTTATACCTTTAATAAATATTTATAATATATCTGATGTTGCTGTGTTGTTGATGTTTGTTATAATAATAATATTTCTATAGATAAACAGTGTGCTTTGAGACGCGACCATGTACTAGATTAATGGTATGTCCCCATAGTAGGTAAATCATATAAACCTGGAGATAACTGAAATGAAATGATAACGCACTGTACTGGTACCGTGAACGTTTGTAGTGGTATATATTCATTAGCATCGATATGAATAACTGGCTCAGGTGGTAAAAGCGCGGTGTGGTATTTTTGAACCAATGGTCGTGAGTTCGAGTCCTGCTGGTGAATTTTTTTTTATTCAGTTTTATAAAAATAGCATATAGTATATGATGTTGTTGATGAATTCTGATGACTCTTGGACGGACACAGCAAGTAAAGGGTATGCCGGTGACTCTGAGACCGACACAGCGTGAATGACGTAATTGTTTTTAATATGGTCATTGATATTATTGTCATGCTATTGATAGTTGGAAAAGAAACGAAAAAAAACTCAAAACAAATACACGAACAAACAACTAACAGAACAAGGAAAAGAAACAAATATCACCTCAGTGATTGCAATTAAAAATAAAATTACAAACAAACAACTGTTTTCAAACCAGATTCGAACCCGGTTCGCCGTCATCAAAATCTTCATAACACTCGACCACTCTTCTTTTGCTAACAGTTGTCTGTTCATCAATATGAATACTATATTTGAAACGATTGACAAATTAAACTTACTCTAAAAATAGCAATTGATACCCCTATCAAATGGACGGTGCTTACCTTTGGTGTCTCAAAGATCGCTGCCGGACTATACAAGTGCAGGCAAGCATCAGTATTCAAGTAGGATCATATTTGTCACAAATCATATTTTTCACACGCCTGTGAAAAATAGGATCTAATTTGTCACATTTATAAGTGTGAAGAATGTGATTGGCCAAATACGGGGTATGCGTTCGGTTCATATTTTTCACATATTTTATCGTGAAATTGTATCGCGACAATCGATGAAATTATTATTTGGAGTATAATTATACAGTACTCATCATCATTGTTATCATCATCATCATCATCATCGTCATCATTGTCATCAATTATTCTCGTCAACACCATTATATAATTTATTATCATTATAGTTAACGTCATCATCAGTGTTGTCATCACTATGAAAAACTAAGCACTATTTAGGAGCTATTATTAGGTACATTGTTAGTAACTGATGGTGTATGGGATATACACCCTCAGTGGCTTCATACGAGAGCGTAGCTCGAGTATGGTATGAAGCCACTGATGGTGTATGTTACTAACAGTGTAACGAATATATCTAACCGACTACCTTTCATTGGTTTCTTTTAATTTGATCTAGGTACGCGCATGTTCGTCCTTTAATAATAAATAATTAATGATAAAAGCAGCGTTTATTAAATCTAATTTATTTTTTTAATGGTCGTTCATGGTTCAAATTAGTAAAAATATTTAAAATGTTACGATATGCAATTGCTATTTTATTCAAGAGTGTCCCTTTAACAAACTGGAACGGACTGTAAGCAATGTGTCTACCAAGAAACAGACAATAACAGTACTGTAGACTTACGTCATTTAAGTTACATCATCTTTAGTAAACAAATGCAGTGTCATGGAAAATCAATGAAATGAACACGTGAGCTGTGGGAATTATATGCTCACGTGAAGATGGATTTATTAAAATATGACAAGAACAAAGCAGTATTTTGTTTTTGTCAGACACACTTCTAGGTTGATAAACAGCAAAAACACCGAGGTAAGATGACTTTATTGTTATTGTTGGTGCACGTTATACAGTTCTTTCACAGTACTGATACATTTGTTTGGAATCTGTATTTAAACATAAAACAATATGCCATGCCACGTCAAGTTGATATAAAGTTACTAAAAAAACATCAGATTATCCAGCAGTCGCCATTTCGTACGTCCATACGAATGTACACCATTTTATTGGGATATTAACAAATGCACGCATCAGAACGTACGTGCAAAAAAAAGCCCGTCTTATTTTGGATTATTAAAACCAAAATAACCATGCATATGTCCACCCGAACTAGAATATACGTATACACGGACGGTAATATATTGACCTTATTAGAACCTCCGCACAAGTTGGTACGTACGTTTGGACAGTACAATATCGTACCGTGCCGTACCTAACCGTACCTAACCGTATCTAACCGTACCGTTATCCGTACCGTACTGCACCGTCTCTAACAGTACCGTACCTAACTATACCGTACCGTACCTTTCCATACCATAGCAGTACAACCCATACAATACATGCCATGCCATGCCATGCCATGCCGCACCATATCGTACCATACCATGCATACCGTACCGTACCGTAAATCATACCCTTATTTTTCGGGCACATACAGTGTGAAAAATAGGATTATGTTGTAACAAATTCACTTGTTTTGAAAATTTGAACACTTTTTCATGTGTGAAGAATATGATTTGAGTGCTGATCAAAAACAGGACTAGATCACAAATTTCACAAAAAAATGTGAAGAATGAGATTGCGAAGTGTGAAGAATGAGATTCTATTTTTCACAACTGTGAAAAATGAGATCATATTTTGCACACGTGTGAAAAATATTATATGGTCATACAAAGCACATTTTATATGATGATTATACATTGAAAGGACTTAATTGTTCACAGATTTTGTATTTTTAAAAATATTATTTAATGTCGTAACTGAAAACACTAAAGCAGTTGGACTAACCAGAAACACATATCATAGAAAGAAAAAAGATTCGTCGGGGCTCGAACCTACAACTGCCGGGTTGAATTGTCTGTCTCGCTAACCACTCGGCCAATGTGACTTACAATTATGGTAGTCAATTTTTAACGCTATGTAACTGATACATAAGTTTTCCAAATTACCGTTATAAACGCTTTATAAATGTATTCATTTCAATTGATGATATTAAATCAACGCTACTATATAGATTTCTTTGTCAGTAATGTTATTTTGCTTGTTTATGTCTCATGTATTTTTCTTTTTGGGATCTTCGGCAAAAAATGAAAAATTTATGTCAATTTGCCAATCTTTGAACGGATCACTGTTCAGTGAGGCTTTGTTTTCAAACACAGTTTACAAATGATGTACAAAAAATCGCACTCTGTTCCATGATGAATGCCGCGCTACCTTAGAAACGGCAAAATTCAATTTCTTCTATGCCATCGAGATCGTAATGGTCCCATTGTCTGTGTAAACAAATAACGTTGTCTGAAAACTGCTTAAACATGCCTGTAAAATAACACACATTATTTAGGCAGAAAATAGAACAGATCAAATTGTTTATTAGCCGGCGCGTAGCGCCGCATACTCGTTTACTCGTTCGTGTACACAACGTCAGTACACAACTTTTCGGATTTATCAACATGTTTTGGTAAACTTAGAAGATTTTTACGGAATCGGGTTAGGCCATATGAATTATGGTGCCTCTTACGGCAAGGGCGAGACAAAAGAATTGCGCGAAACACGAAGCGAGACACGATTTTCCCGCGAGACACGAAGCGAGGCACGATATTGTAACACGAGATCTCGCACGAAGACACGAAGCGAGACACGAGAATTGCGCGAAACACGAAGTGAGACAAGATATTTTGCCGCGAGATTTCGTGGTATGGGATACTGCGACAGTGCGAGATCTCGTGTTACAATATCGTGCCTCGCTTCGTGTCTCGCGAGAATATCGTGTCTCGCTTCGTGTTTCGCGCAATGCTCGTGTCTCGCCCTTGCCGTAAGAGGCACGATATTCCATATTGCACTAATCGGATTTTATTAAACTCGTACAGGAAATTCGTTAGCTCGCCAAAGGCTCGCTTACTAGCAAAATTCCTGAACTCGTTTAATAAAATATGGTATGAAATCACAACACGTGTCAGATCCTATATATCATATATTTAAGGGCAAATAAATATATTTTGTTATTCAGACTGGTTAGTATGTTGACTAGGTGAGTTGAATGTCAGTACGACGTATTTAATTTGTAAACATTGATTATAGCAACGCATTTTGCGGATTAAAAAAAAATATTTTAAGACAATTAAAACGAAAATTAATAAAGATTTTTTTCTTACTATAATTGTTTATTTCATTTGATTGTTTATATACAAAAAGTAGGTTCTGTCAATGGATAGTTTGAGTAAGTAGCTTAAAATTATATATTTTTTAAGAAATATAGATCTATTTGATTTCCATCACACATGTAAATTGTGAGGGTAACCGCTAAATCACAACATACTGTTATTGGGCGAGGTACTTCTTTATATGGGCAGTATTTGCCTCACGAATTGTTATGTACAGCGAATTGAGCACTATACTCAAAGTAACAGTAAATATTAATAGTCTGTATAAGCGGTTAATATATCAAATTATTAATATTTCAATATATTATAATGAACATGGCTGTGCGAAATAGTATGCAATAACACAGACCGTTTGACAGATTTAGGCCGTCCTGACCCGACACTTATGTTGTAGTTAGTTGTAGTTACGTCCCTTAGTTATAAATAGGTCATTAAGATAAGAATAGCAATCGACTACCTGCTTTTCAAAAAAAACCAAACACGATATTTTCTTTCATGTGAGAGCTCAGTTAATCACTAGTTATGAGTGAAATGTTAAGAAATGATATGGAGAGTTATGTTCAGTCGGCTGGTAGCGAGAGTTCGGATGAAGATTCGATGGAATCGATCGCGGACGAGCCAGGGCAATCGAAGCCAAGCATCACATATGACTTCACTATCAAAACATGGAAGGATGACATTGCTTTTATCGTTGAAAAGAAACGGATATACGCTGCTAAGGTCGTGCTTGCTTTGACCTCGCCTGTGTTTGAAGCTATGTTTGGGTCTGAATTTACAGAGAGATACAAAAATGAGGTTGAACTTCCTGGAAAACAGTTTGATAGCTTCCATGAATTTCTATGCTGCTTGTATCCAAATATAAAGAAGGCAATATCTATTGACAATGTCTACAAAGTGCTGCCACTGGCAGATGAGTACCAAGTCAAGTCTCTGAAAAAGAAGTGCGAAAAGTTTCTTCTGCGGTTTATAAATGGAAATGATGTTCCTACAGAGAAAATCCTGGCATGTCTTTCTGAGGTCTCCCTTCACAATCTTACATCTGTAAAAGAATGTTGCATTTCAAAACTGTTGGAAAAGAATCCTGTAGAACTCGTAAAGATTTCCAGTGATTTAGTGTCAGATGACATACTTGCATTGGTGCTAAAGAAAGTGGTTGCAAAGCAGCAGACTGCTAATGCGCATCTTCACACACAATTGGTTAAATCATACATGCTGCTGGACATGTCCAAAGGTTTTCACACCCCAGAGCTACAAGGCTTTGACCACGCTATTGGAGCAACCATTAGCCACACTGTGACCAATGTCTCCAAATTGAAATGGCAGAAAAGCAAGCAAATTACCCTGTGGAATTTCAAGTTCAATGCATTCCTTAAAATATCACCTGAAAATTTTGGCTTCTTTCTTCAGTGTGAACCACCAGATGGTATCGAGAACTGGTCATGCGTCGTCAAAGGAATTCTCATACTGAAAAAACATTCTGGAGCAGTGGATAAGAACAACCGTTGCCTGAAAATATCACACACCTTCACACCAGAACAGTTTGACTGGGGTTTTGGAGCCTTTGAAAAAATGGAGCGTGTTTTAAACCCTGTCAATGGCTACATCAAAGATGACAGACTGAAAGTGAAAATTCACTTCTTGGCAAATAAGCCTAGCTGGGTTGAACCTTCTGGTTAAAGTTAAAAAACAAATGTCTTGGAATTGAGCATATGATGTTCATAAGATCTATTACTATACATGATAAGTTCTACGTTGTTAATTTATTACTGGTGTATGGTGAAACTAGATTTTGTTTATATTCACTAACAGAGTTTTAAAAAGATATTATGTTTATTATGAGCATTTCAAGCTTCAAGCATTTTCTTCGTGACACATTTCATGAGTTAAAATAACTGATCTTTTGAAACTAAATAAAAACTTAACTGGTGCAGCACACTACCAAACACAAATATTCTATATGTCGGTATGTTTGTTTCTGAAATGAATATGTTTATATAAACAAAAAAGGAATGTATGTAATGTTATATCAACAAGTACATTAACATACAATGTAGTGATAGCTAGACTAGTTAAGATAGATTTGTTGTGATCAAGATTTTGCGAACAAATGGCCTTTTGACTTCAATTGGCATGGCTATTACATATACATGTATATATTTTATTATATATTTTGCGAATTTAAGTTTACTAATTTATGTCGCTGTGATTTTGATTTATATTGCAGATGCCTTATAGAAACTTCAGATGTCTTTTCATACGCAATTGAGTGGAAATTTTCTCTGTATCTATTTTTCTATCCCTCATAAAAACAAACGAACTTGCATTTTGATACATGTTGGTATTATCTCGTATATTATGTTTTTAGCTCACCTGAGCACAAAGTGCTCATGGTGAGCTTTTGTGACCGCCCGTTGTCCGTCGTGTGTGCGTTAGTGCGTGCGTGTGTTTGTCGGCAACTTTTCATTCAAACAACATCTAAACCGCTTGGCAGATTTTCACCAAACTTCACAGGAATGATCCTTGGGTGAACCTCTTTCAAAGCTGCTCAAATCTTTCCAGTCCGCTGCATATGTAGGTCACCAGAGCTAAAAATAGATTTTAAAAGTGTAAACTTTAAAAATCTTCTCTGAAACCGCAGGGCCCAGAGGTTTCATATTTGGTATGTAACATCCTATAGTGGTCCTCTACAAAGATTGTTCAAATTATGCCCCTGGGGTCAAAACGGGCTTCCTATAAGTGGTCCTCTACAAAGATTGTTTAAATTATGCCCATGGGGTCAGAACTGGCCACGCCCTGGGGGTCACATGTTTTATATAGAATATATAGCAAAATTACTTTAAAAATCTTCTCCTCTGAAACTGCAAGGCCCAGAGTATTCATATTTGGTATGCAACATCCTTAAGTTGTTCTTTACAAAGATTGTTCAAATTATGCCCCTGGGGTCAAGCCCTGGGGATCACATGGTTTATATAGAATATATAGCAAAATGACATTAAAAATCTTCTTCTCTGAAACCACAAGGCCCAGAGGTTTCATGTTTGGTATGTAACATCCTATAATGGTCCTCTACTAAGATTGTTCAAATTATGCCCCTGGGATCAAAACTGGCCACACCCCGGGGATCAAATGATTTATATAGACTTGAATAGCAAAATGACTTTAAAAATCTTCTCCTCAGAAACCGAAAGATCTAGAGGTTTGTTATTTGGTATGTAACATTGTATAGTGGTCCTCTACTAAGATTGTTCAAATTATGCCCCTGGGTTCAAAACTGGCCACGCCCCAGGGGTCACATGGTTTATATAGACTTTTAGCAACATGACTTTAAAATTCTTCTCTGAAACTGCAAGGCCTAGAGGTTTCATATTTGGTATGTAACATTGTATAGTGGTCCTCTACAAATATTGTTCAAAGTATGCCCCTGGGATCAAAACTGGTCACGCCCGGGGGTTGTCAAATGGTTTATATAGACTTAAATAGCAAAATGACTTTAAAAATCTTCTCCTTTGAAACGGCAAGGCCCGCAGCTTTCCTATATTTGGTACGTAACATTGCATAGTGGTCCTCTTCAAAGATTGTTCAAATTATTCCCCTGGGGTCAAATCTGGCCACCCCCCTTAGGGGTCACATGGTTTATATAGACTTAAATAGCAAAATAACTTTAAAAATCTTTACCTGAAACCGTAAGGCCCAGAGGTTTGTTCAAGGTTGTTCAACGTATGTCCCTGGGATAAAAATAAGCCACGCCTCGGGAATGCAAATTCCAATTGGGTTACAAGGTCTCAGGTGAGCGTCCTAGGGCCCTCTTGTTTGGTAGTTAGGCAGGGGTGGGGAAATCGAATATATTGCCATACTTGTCCATTTTTTTCAAATACATTTTTTCACTTGTCCGTGCAGTAATTATATAATAAATTGTAGCAAAATTTGTGTTGCCTGTACATGCTTTGGGACAAGCTGGGCAATATGGACAATTGATTTCACAATCTCTCTAAGGAATCGAGATTAAGAAAAATTAACCTTTCTTTTTTTTTCTGTACCCCAACATTGAGAGTATTTTAATAAAATAAAATTATTATTCCGGTACCAGTAGCCTCTAGAATCTTGTACGGTCACTTACAGTAAAAAGGCCTTTAAAGAGATGTAATCAGATGCTTGTAGACTGTAGATTTTATGTTTTCATTGGTTATTTCATCAGGTACTTTTGGTTAAGGTGTTCAAGAAAGTAAGTTTTTCATTATACAAAATTTTTCAACTAGCATTATTGTCCATTAGTAATTTAGGGAATATACCATAGTAAAGCTTTTAATTTTCTAGCCATAACTGCTTCAATCATGTACATATGCTAATCTAAAGATAACTTAAAACATTTCCTCCATGCCAAGAACAGTCTCTTGGCATGGAGGAAACTGCTGTAGGTTGAAAGTCTATGATGTATTTATAACACCCTAAGCAAAATGAGATGCTTGTTGGATTGATATTTAAAAATGTCAGAACCCATATTAAGGTTGAAATTGTTAAGCTTATGTAAGTCATATGATACCTGTAAATGAAAAGGAAAAACAGGGTAGATCTGTTGTATGTTGTAGCCTACAACTTGTACATTGTAGGTATAGGAATATATTACGGTAATGCTTTATTTCGATTGGAAAATTATCTACTAAAATACATTGTTGGTGTTTACATGTAGATAAATATTATATATACATAAATGCGTAATTTTAAAATATGGCTTAAAATATCAAAATAATTGTTCTCTGTGTATATATTTTCAAATTTATAATGCTGTGTAGTTGGCTTATAGATTGAAATCACATTAAAGTGATCTGTGTAGAGGTAGGCAAATTATAAATGTTTAAATTACGAAATTTCTCTTCCTCCATACAAAGATAAACTATATGAGTTTATTTTGTGAGTTCATCATAACCTATGTATTGTTTGAAAGTGTTTACCCACAGCAAGCACTGTTTTCAAAATAAAAAGCAGAAAATCATGAAGTGTTGTAATATGTGTGTAATCACCATAATAACTTCAATTTATTTGTTTTTATCGTATATACTAATACAACATACTAGTAACTTGTATCGTTCTTTTGTTCAAAATTATATTTTCTTGATGATAAAAAAAAATTAATTCTGTTCTTATTTAACGGTGTAAGAAGCTAAATGATCACTTAAGTTTTATTGGAAGCTGAACATGCATAAACATGCATACAAAGTTTATTTGATTCTTAGCATTCATACCAGTATCTGTGAAGGTCATTTAAAGTTACAGTTTGACAACACAGAGAGTCGTCCCTCACATTTAACCACTGTGGATTGCGTTTATTTGCAATATTCAGATGTTGCGTTTTGGATTAGCAGTATTTGTGTTCGAGAACTTACACTCAAACCACTTTGCAACACTTGTCCAAGAAACTGCCAGATTTAATGAGGTTTGCACTGTAACATTTTAATCGAACTCTGTGTACACTAAACAAAATAAAAAACATGGATATAAAATTTTAAATATTTATTGTTCATGAGATGTAATAATTATACAATCATTACAAAAAATCACGCAAACATTACTATAATATTAATAATGTGGTCTATTTCAAGTCAATATGTAGTACATAGAGAATACTAGGTTAGTGTTGAATAAAGATAAGTTTATTTAACAAGTTTATTTAGCAAGGTTTAGAAAACCTGAACCACAAGCATTGGTGAGTTGTTAAAATTGTCATGCCGAGCAAATAAACTTGTTTTTAATCAATACTTACCTGGTAGTCTATTTATCCCATCTGTCTTTATTTTAAAAATAAATAAAGGAAAAACACTATCACTCAAAACATAAAATGACGTCAGGATAAACAACAAAATGACGTCATTATACTGCGTGTGTTTGCTGTATTCTACAGTTTATTCCACAGGGTGTTTGTCAATACAGGTTTGGTGCTGGAATACAATCCGGTTTGCCGTGCACCCGGGCTCACACTGCCACTCCCCATATAAGCCAATGGCTAAAATTTGGAAAATTTGGCTGAAGAAAATTATTTGACTACAACATTTTCTTCATAATTATCATAAAAAAAAGTAATCAAAAAATGAGCATGTTTTCAACAAATTGAGGTAAATTTATTAAATGCATCAAAACATCAACATACATGTATTTGAAAATAACTATATTACAAGAGCACCGCATACGGGTGCTGGACGCTAGACTTTTCCATATCTGATAGTACTATGTGCTTTTGTTTATAGAACAAGTTTATCACTGTCATGAAGTGTTGAATTTCAAGTCAATACCTCTTATAGATATTGAGAAATTTTGACATAAAGCAAAAAAAATTTGAAAAAAGGGCAATAACTCCACCAAAATCCTTGATATAATTACCTCATCTTGTCTACATACTGTGTTCATAACTGTGATAAAGTATTTTGTGTTTCATGTCAATACCTCTTATAGATATTGTGAAATTTGACCTACAGCGAAATTTGTAAGTTGAAACAAGATAATGTGTTTTATAAACACACATGCCCCTGGTTGGTGCTGGTCAAATTGAAGTTGGGTGATATAGGTGCATTGGGAACGGTCATAAGTAAGAACTGTGTAAATATCTAAGTGTAGTAGTAAGTGGTGTTGGTGCTAGACGCAAAGGTAAAATCTAGTTAACCAAGAAATGGCACTTTTGAATTATTATAAGTCCAAATTAGGTCAAGGTCAAAGTACGGTTGGGTGATATGGGTGGATAGGGAATGGTCATGAGCAACAACTGTGTAAGTATCAAAGTGTTGTAGTAAGCGGTGTTGGTACTAGACGAAACGGTAAAATCAAATTAACCTTGTCACGGACGGAGATCACTATATGCCTCCTGCATCAAGATGCGGGGGGCATAAAAAGGGCAATTACTCTAGCAAAGTCCTTGATAGAATTACCTGCGCTTGTCTACAGAATAAGTTCATCACTGTGGTCAAGTACTTTGAGTTTCAAGTCAATACCTCATATAGGTATTGAGACATTTGACCTAAAAGGAAAATTGTAAGTAAAAAAAAGGGTAATAACTCCAACAAAATTCTTGAAAGAGTTACCTCATGTCTGTAGAATGGTGTCAGCACTATAAATCAGTACCTTGAGTTTCAATTTAATGTCTGTCAAAGTTTTTTAGAAATTTTATAATTACCAAAAAATTGTCAAAATATGCTAAGTTGTAAGTCCAAACAAGGGCAGATAAATCTGGAAATACAAATAACAGGGTTACCTACCTTGTTGTAATGGAGCACCCTTTTGATAGTGAACAAGTATTGAAAGTTTCAAATGGATACCTTTGATAGTTTTTTAGAAATGGACAAAAAACTGACGCAGACGCTGACGACATGGCGATGACAATAGCTCGACTTTTTTTCTACGAAAAGTCTAGCTAAAAATAATGAGATGTTACGCGCAACACATAATTATCTAGTATTATTGTTGTATCTATTTAAATAAATATACCCTTTACTTTTGTTTTCTTGTTAAATCAAATAAAATTAGCTTACCCTATTTAAAGTTGTTTTTTAAATTGACAAGAAAGGCTAAAATGTAAATTTTAAACCCTTTTCACGTGAACTTTGACACATTACAATAACTTAAAGGGACTTCAACAGGCAAAGTTTAACATGAATGATAAAAACAATTTTTTTATTAGACATACCCAATATAACAGGCTTAACAGACCAATGGTGCAGCATTCCATAATTATAACATACCAAATGTGTACAGTACAATGTAATTATTCAAATTGTGTGCAAGTATTTTGGCCATTACCAGTACACACTAAAGTACCAACTTTGGTTATACTTGAGTTAGTCTTATTTTTAAGTGAAACTCATGATTAAACAATGTTATTTTTGTCTGGGCATGCTTTAAAGCTTTGTATTAACAATGCATTGATTTAATTGCACACATTCAGGTTTCCAATTAGCATTCTATTTTCCACTTGGACTTCATCACAGTTCTCTAATTCTTGAAGTATCACAGACTGTGCACTTGTTCATAGAACAGACAATCAAACTGGTGATGCACGCTGCTGCTGTTTCAATTGCCTCAGATTGCAAAATATTCTGCAAATATACAAGAGTAAGGGAATTATGATTATTATTATTCATTAGGTCAATAATGTGATTTTTTTTTCCTTCATGTAGCAAAAAAAAATAAAAAATCATGAACAAAAATCTTAATACAATAACTGGTAAAGTCTCCAAAGAAAAACTGACCTCAAAAGTATGCTTAAAACTTTTACCGTACATAAAAATTGCTACCCGTAAATAAATTATCAGCACAATGTTTTCTGTTAACGTTTTCATTGCCAAACAATTTATTACTGTACAATGTCTACACTAAGAGGAGACCAAGAAGCTCACTGACTATATGAATCATCATTCTATACCCGTAATCAGAATTTAAGTAATTTAGTACTTGGGAGAAATCCGGAGCAAAATACCCTTTTTGTCCCCTTTTTAACCCTTTTTTGCTGGTCAACACAAGAATGTTGACTACCTTGTAATTTTTTTTTTGAAATTGAAATTTTTACAACTAAATTTGAAGCCGTATATAGGCCTAAATACAGATAATACGTAATAATACAACTTATTACGAGCAAACTTCAAAGAATGTCTACAGCTTTCACTACTTTTGAGCAGCACGCTGTATTTTTCTGATCTTGACCTAAAGCTACAAAACATATGACGCGCGTTGTGGGAAAACCGGTCTTAATGCATGTGCATAAAGTATCATCCCGGATTAGCCTGTGCAGTCTGCACATGCTAATCCAGGGCGGCACTTTCCGCCTACAGTGGATTTATGTTTAAAAGAGACTTCCTTGAAACAGAAAATACCATAAAAGCGCAAAGTGCCGTCCTGGATTAGCCTGTGCAGACTGCACAGGCTAATCTGGGACGACACTACGCACATGCATTAAGACTGGTTTTCCCACGATGCGCCTCATATGTACTGTCTGTACAGAAACTTACACTGATCCCAGGAAGCCAACAACAACAGATGGAATTACATAGACTCTAGAGGCTCTGCGAATGTCACCTGAAAATGGATTATATACATGTAGTACAAATATCAGTCACTAAGGGATCAGATTTAATTTTTATTTTCAAGATTTCTTAGTTTGAGAAATAAATAACAACCACAAATACCGTAATACTGCATTACTGTAACCACTGTCTTCATACAATGCTGGTATAGCAGCCAACAAAGTTGTTACATTAAATTTTTTTATGTAGTATAACAAAAATAGCTATCATTAGTATGTTACTAACAACAAATCATTATTATTGTTTCAAACACAAATTGTAAACCAAATGTCACGTAACAATTATTGCAAACCAATGTATTGAAAATATTTTATGTGTACACAATAATCATTAGCAAAACACAATGACAAGCTGAGAAGACACCAAATTTGGAAAGATAAAAACATGAAGGTGTAATGTACAAGAAGGAACAATGAACCTTATGGTATCCTTAATGGTGTTACATACTAGTTCGAATGTATCCAAGGACAAGACCACCCAATCCGACGCAGGCTCCATTTAAGGCTGAGCTTGAGAAACACTTGCCCATGATGAACTTCCGAATGTGTAGAAATGCTTGGTCCCTCTGAAATTAGAGTAAAACTACCAGTTATAAAATATACTCTTCATCCAAAGTTAAAACAACAATTGTCTTGTACTATCATTACAGTGTATTCTGCAAGACAGTATAGCAGATACTGAGATAATTAAAAATGTCGCCTCAATTAATTAAGTTGTTAGTACTACCTTGTCCTTTTTCAAATCATTATCCATGGCTTGCATCAAGGGAAGTTTGGGAGTAATTTTCTCCCAGTTTTTGTCATCCAAAATTGTAGCCATGAAAGTCCTATGTTAGCATGAAAGTTAGAACAATGTGGCCCCAAGTGCTCACCTGAGAACTGGTATAGATAAAGACCATATTGTTGTGACAGGTTTGAAAATTAAGTTATCTGAACAATACGCAAAGGGGGATAGGATCATTTTGATTTAAAACATCGGTTAGTGAATTGGGCTAACTAAAGTACAAGTTGGGTAGTGGATGTGCGGTGTTTTTGCTGATGGTTCTCACATTATTTTTCTCGATATTCATACCTGACCCTTTTTCATTAAGCCAGCCACAATTCTGGAAAATGCAGAAACAGTATACATTTTTGTATTTTAATGTCTTTTCGCAGACAGTTTTGGAGAGCTAGTTGCAATGCAATAATTGCGATGGCTGTGCTATAAGGTCAAACTTTCCTTTTTCTTTGAAATTTTTTTTGTCCAATGATGATAAATAATGTTAATGCAGGCTCTGAATCCATCAATGTTGCATGTACAAATAACTGCATGCAAGATTTGCAACTGTTGGAAATCAAATTGTACCAATCAATTGTTATGCTCATATGCAAGCTGTGTAAGTTTAGTCAACATTGAATAAAAAATCGAGTGTGCAAGCCAATCATTGATAATTTGTTGATGTTTTTTCCACACACAAGGGGCAATAACTTTGGTGTTTCTGGCCCAAACATGCTCATATTCGACTCCACCTGTAATCTTAAGTTCATAGACAAACTGTGCACAGTTGATGAAGATTGGATGAACAAGGCTTGTCACAGGATGTGACGTATGCCACCAAGCATATGCTTGTCAGAGGAAGGCAACACAATGTCAGTTACATGTTGGCAAAAATGATGCTTCCTACGAAAAGAGTTATGGTCCTTGTACTCAGCAATACCTCTCAACATCCTCTACCAATATTTTAAATCACTTCAATACTCTCAAGGTTATGCACTGCACAAGAAAATTAACTGAAGGGCAATAACTCCATAAATATTGAAGAAAGAGTTATGGTCCTTATATACTGCTCTTCCTCTCAATGTCCTCTATCAATATATGTGGTTTTATTTAATATCCCTTCAATACTATGGAGTTTTGCTCTGCACAAAAACCCCTAAGGGCAATAACCCTATAAATATTGAAGAAAGAGTAATGATCCTAGTACTCTGCACTTCCTCTTATTTCCGCTATCATTGTATGAAGTTTCATTTGAATCTCTGCATTACTAATGGAGTTATGCTCTGCACAAGAACATTAAACAAAGGGCAATAACTCTGTAAATACTGAAGAAATAGTTATGGTCCCCGTACTCTGCACTTCCTCTCATTGTCCACTACCATTCTATGAAGTTTCATTTGAATCCCTCTAATACTACTGAAAGTGTGCTCTGTATTAATGATTCGCACAAGAAAATAATACAAAGGGCAATAAATATTAAAACAGAGTTGTACTCTATCATTGTATGAAGTTTCATTTGAATCTCTGCATTTCTGATGGAGTTTTGCTCTGCACAAGAAAATAAAACAAAGGGCAATAACTCCATAAATACTGAAGAAAGAGTTGAGGTCCTTGTACTCCGCACTTCCTCTCATTGTCCTCTGTCATTATGAAGTTTCACTTGAATCCCTTCAATACTAATGGAGTTATGCTCCGCACAAGAAAATTAAACAAAGGGCAATAGCTCCATAAATATTGAAGAAAGAGTTATGGTTCTTGTGCTCTGCACTTCATTTCATTGTCCTCTATCATTACATGAAGTTTCATTTGAATCCCTTAAATACTAATGGAGTTATGCTCCGCACAAGAAAATTAATGCGCCACATAAGGAAATAAAACAAAGGGCAATAACCCCATAATTATTGAGGAAAGAGTTGTGGTCCTTGTGCTCTGCACTTCCTTTCATTGTCCTCTTATCATTATATCATTTGAATCCCTTCAATACTAATAGAGTTATGCTCCGTACAAGAAAATTAAACAAAGGGCAATAAATCTGTAATGTTGAAGAAAGAGTTGAGGTCTTTGTACCCTGCACTTTGTCTCTTTGTCCTCTATCATTATATGAAGTTTTATTTGAATCCCTTCAATATTAATGGAGTTATGCTCTGCACAAGAGAATTTATGCTTCACATAAGGAAATAAAACAAAGGGCAATAACTCTGTAAATATTGAAGAACGAGTTGTAGTCCTTGTGCTCTGCACTACTACTCATTGTCCTCTATCATTATATGAAGTTTCATTTGAATCCCTTGAATGCTAATGGAATTATGCTCCGCATATGAAAATTAAACAAAGGGCAATAGCTCTGTAATGTTGAAGAAAGAGTTGTGGTCTTTGTACCCTGCACTTCGTCTCATTGTCCGTTATCATTATATGAAGTTTCATTTGAGTCCCTTCAATACTTATGGAGTTATGCTCCGCACAAGAAGCGTGACGGACGGACAAATGAATGGACGATGCGATTACTATATGCCCCCAAAGTTCCCTTCAGGGGCATAAACATGAAGTCTCTATCCTCAATTATGTCTATTATTGTATCATTTTTTTCACAAACAACCGGCTATAAATCCCGTGTTTTTGGCCCGATTTTGCTTATATTCGACTTTACCTTTAATTTTATGGTCATAGACAAACTGTGCAAGATTGGATGAAATATGAAGTCTCTAACCTGAATAATGTCCCTTTTTATATATTTTTTTTCAAAAACAAAGGGCAATAACTCCGGTGTTGTTGGCCCAATTTTGTTCATATTCAACTTGACCAGTAATCTTATGGTCATAGACAAACTGTGCAAGATTGATGAACTTTAGCAATTAATCAGCTATGTTGACTGAAGTAGACCGACAGTACCTGCTGTGAATGCTAATCTCTTGCGTCATAAAGGCAGGTTTTCACTCTATAAACATGTACACCCACTCAACCAAGCCGGTTAATGATCAAAGCGAGTGTCACTTCACCGGAAATTTTAATAATTTGCTGTTATTCATAAGCCGCAATCACCGTGCAGCACCGCCCCTGTAGGCGAAGTTTAATTACGCAGTAAAATCGATATAAGCCAATAGAAACGCTCAGGTTATCTTCTATGGAACGACATTATCATTGACGAATCGGCGCAATCGGCATGTATCCACACACAAGTAACCTCATATTCGCCCTTTCGTATTTTATAATATCCACACGTATTTATTTGCTAAATTTAATAACTACAATAAAAAAATAAACTGCAAAAATCAGTCTAAAATACACTAATATGAAATAGTAATCGTAAAAGCCTATCCAGTGTTACTGTTGTAGTTTCATAAAATAAGCTGTCTTGTTTTACATGCATGCCATGTAAAACCCGTGTTTTCTACAAAAGAGCGCGAAATGTCTGCTGACAACCACGACGTCACGTTCCAAGCATGGAAAAAGCGTTCGTGTACGAACCATGTGCTTTACTAACATTTTACGTGCGTAGGCACGACGTGCACGAGGAAATTTTTCCGCCATTTTGCACGAGCAAAGAATATATTATATAAATGTATAATTTTAGTCAAGATCTTTACAATTTACCAATTATCCAATCAGTACTATGGTCAACAGTTGTAACGATTAAAACAGTGTTAAAACACTTAATGCATGCCCATATGAACATAATTAATCGAACAAAAAATGGCTCCGTAAGTTGATCGAGTGTAACCTAAATATTCGAGAACAACGAGAATAGTTGGTTTGATCATGAAGTCACTGTGCGAAAGCCTATACTTTCAGTGTCGCAACAAAATTGACGCCCGATACTTCTAAAAGGCTCGAGGTATACCATTTTAACGGTGATGTTTTGTTAATTTCATTTCCTTTAAACGTTTAAAAAAAAAGAAAGCTGTTTGCATAAATTTCAAGAGCTAAAACGCACCAGATAACGACATTTGACAAATGCCGCGAAAAAAATTCCCACGTAGGGAGGGGATACCACTCCATAAGCCACTCCTCTCTGGACCGGGGCCGCCTGAAACAAATCCTGGGGAAGGATCTGGATGTAGATTGGATGAAAAATGAAGACTCTGTCCTGAATAATGTCCATTTTTGTATATTTTTTCATAAACAAAGGGCAATAACTCTGGTGTCTGAAATACAATCTGGCCCATTCTTGGCGTCTGCTGAGATCTGATGGTCATGCACTACAACAAGTTAGGCCCTTCGCCAATATTGAGCTACTTTTTATATGGGCAATATTGGCCTGGAGGGCCCAACCGGTGAAGGACCAAAACTGTGGTGGAAATTTCTCCCTATATGTCTACAGGGTAGCCACAGGATTTTGGTCGCTACTTTCATGAGCCCAAATGGCACGGTTAGCATTAATATTTCTTAATAAAATTTACATACCTGCAAAGAGAATTTATTCCTCAATAATGTTTCATAAATATTTGTACGGTAACTCTTCCATTTGGGATGCAACACAAATTTAAAACTAGACACTGTTGCATTTTAAACACATCTCGCTGTCCTCGGCTGTGTTAACTTTAATCGATATTTCTGCTACACTGTAACAATTGCGTCATTTCAATTGGTCATTCAATTCTATCATTCATCATCCAATTGACGCATATTTGAAGGGTTAAACAAGGCAAGGTAAACATGGCCGTCTGTAGACTGTACATGAATGTAGATTTATACAAACGATTAAATCGAAATTAAACGCATTTCCTAGGTAAATTTCGGCACATTTGAAGCAGTTTAGGTGTTAAGTAAAATACATTGATGGATAACTTTTTTGTTGCAAATAATGGAAATTTATGAAATTTTAAACTTTCAGTTTTCCACGATGTAAACTGCCTTTCATCGATGAGACGTTACAGCGAATTTAGCCCAATCTAAAAAAGTAGCACTTAATTCACGTTAAACGTCTTATTTATTAGACTAAGTCATACACAAACTGGGAAAGTTTGGCTTAGATTGGATGGAAAGTAAACTCTTTATGTTGGAAAAAGGCATTAGAAGTGGCAATAACTCTAGTGTTACTGGTGTAATCTGGCCCAATGACAATCCCGTCCGAGATTTTATGGTCATACACTAACTGTGCAAGTTTGGTTAAGATTGGATAAAAAGTGAAGTCTCCAGTGTGAGAACAAAACAAATTGTTCACGGCAAACGGACGATGCAGGAGAGGTCCCCTATACCAATAGCTCACCGAGCATTTCCTGCTCAGGTGAGCTAAAAAGTAGCACAGGATTTGTTCAGCGTCAAACAAGTAATGCTACATGCAGTACTGCCTCATGGTCTGTATAATCCTAAATTCCATTTGTTGTATGGTCCTTGACTTTGTAAATACATACAACCTGCATGAACATTGATTGCTCAACCTGTCTTGCCAATGGCATATCATGACATTAAAATGTAACGTTAAAATCTTATCATTCCATGGTAAGACATCAATGAAAGGTCAAAAGGTGACAATAAGATGTTAAAAATAATTGTTATGACTAAAAAATAAAGTTGCATTAGTTGCATTAGTAATTGCGTTTAAATTCTTATTTCTACTCATATGTAAAATGCAATTATTAATACTAGGTACTCAAAATATAATTAATATATTATATTAATTCAGTTTCGTCCGAAAATAATTATCCGAAATATGTGTGCATCAGTATAATATCAAGTAATTTATAGTTTCATATAAAAAACGATTAAACCACACAAAATATTATAAAGAATGACGTGAAACACATACAGCCAAATCTACAAAACGCATTTCGCCGTCTGCAGGCATTTTTTTCCCAAAGATTTCTTATCGCATAAGAATATAACCGGTCTTCCGTAATGTATTAAAATCGTGAAAGCTGCAATCGGATGTCCTATTGGCGCATGCGCAACCATTTGTAAATAATGAGGTGGTGTTGATCTGTCATAGATATTTTTTCCAAAAGCACAACTCAGACGTAAAAAATGGCTGACCAGGAACAGAAAGCGATTCAATATGTCGAGGAGGCAGAGAAGAAGTTGAAGTCATCAAAAGGGTTTTTTGGATCCATGTTTGGGTGAGTGCTAGAATGTCTGTCACACTCATAGGCACTTCTGAGTAATGTGACTGTCACATTGGCAAGCACTTAATAATTTAGTTTCTTTTCAATATCACCATGTTAAAATATCTTTTTTAAGTGATGCCTGTTTAATAATGGTTACTCAAATGGATACAAGTCGGTACTTCATCCACCGCCAGGACCGCCTGATAAGGTGTATTTTTAAGATCAATCATTGATTTAATCTGAAATCCAGGACCAGATTTAATCTGAATCCAGGACCATTCAATTGAAATAGGTTTTGCTCTGGGACGTTTTGCTCTAAAATATGTTTCACCCGGAGACGTTTCGCCTTGAATAATCCTATATCACAATTATGCAATCATGTGAATTGAGTTAATGTGGACTTATTTCAAAGCTCATGTATATGTAACTTTGTAAGACTCATATTGCCCATGTATATATTTGTGATGAGAACCTAACAAGTAATGCTGAAGCAATATATATTTATGGTCTTATGTTAACACTACTAGTGTACATATTCGTTAACATTGGATACAATAATCATATTACGTAATGACTTCAAATTTCTATGTAGGAAACAGTTACAAAGATTGTCATGTTAACGATCAGTTATTGAGTTATTGAGTTAACGGCATGATGAAAAAATTTGAAGAACATTTTTACCTCCTAAACCTTGAGCATCATAATTTATTAATTATAAAAAAAAAAAAAATCATTTATTTATTCCAGTGGTTCCACAAAGGTTGAGGATGCTGCTGAACTTTTTGTAAGAGCTGCTAATGCCTACAAGATGGCTAAAAAATGGCCAGGTACATTATTGTGTATTTTAAAGCAATAAAACTATACATAATTATGATGTACTGTTTTATTGACCAAGTGAATAATAGTGTGTTCATTCTTGATACAGTTAGCCTTAATGAAATTCCAAGCATGTGTCTTGACTTGACGTACCAGTACACTCAGATTTGAGCGGGAAACTTTTGTTGTGAACACTGACTGAAGGATTCTTCAATTTGCATCAGTTTTAAGAAGTTTTGATTTGTGTCTTGTATGGCTATGAATTGAAGCAGGCAGTTAATGATTTATTATTGGTTTGCTTATGTCTGTCCATCTGTAGTCCATTTTCATTCAATCTCCAAACTTCATGAAAATGTTTGTAATAATAATATCTAGGTCAAGTTCGATAATCAGCCAAATCACCCCAGGAATTGTGTGGTTATGGCCCTTGAATTATCTAATATTGCCCGTTTTAGCTGTTTCCAAAAGTTCATGGCCGATCTTCACCGAATTTGGTGAAAATCTTTGTGGGCGTATTATCTCGGTTAAGTTTGATAATCAACCAAATCGTCGTGTGAAAGCTTGTGACAATTTGCAAAATTTGGACAGCCCTCTCAGTCTGGGGCTTTGAGAATCAATACGTTATGGAATGACATACATACAACAATGTACTTCAGGTGAGCAATAAGTGTTATGATGGTGTCCTCATTTTCAATACTGGTATATGGCAGGAGCTGGAGAGTGTTTCTGTAGAGCTGCGGAACTTCAGCTACAGCTGGGGAGCAAACATGAGGCCGCCACGCACTACGTTGATGCAGGCAGTGCTTACAAGAAGTCGGATCCACAGGGTAATGATTATACATTTGAGGCTTAATGCACGTCCTGGATCAGCCTGTGCACATCCTGGATCAGCCTGTGCAGTCCGTACAGGCTAATCTGGGACAACACTTTCCGCTTTTATGGTACCTTCTGTTTCAAGGAAGTCTCTTCTAAACATAAATCACCTGTAGGCGGAAAGTGTGGTCCCGGATTAGCCTGCACAGGCTAATCCGGGACGACACTTTACGCACATGCATTAAGCCCAGTTTTCCCACGAATAACCTCATTTAATCTTATTGTTTTTTTTTTTTTTTTTTTTTTTTTTTTTTTTTTTTTTTTTTCTCATTTATTTCTCAATCATTTTTATAATATAATATACATCGACATCTATCGGTAAATGGTACATGAGAATGTATCTGAGAGTATGCACTTTTGTGTACCTTTAACACATAGCAAATGTTTAGCGCATGCGTGAAACATTTTCAAATTATTGAGTTATATATCTTGAGAAAAGGTTAAATAAAAGAAAATACTTTTTTAACTATGTGTACTTTTAATCAAAAACAAGTATTTTATTTTCGTTTGAGATGGATTTTTCATTTAATTGTTTTGCCATAAATGTGTCTATATAGTATAAATGATGGTTCGTAAAATTATAAATCACCTGAATTGATCCCATTTTTTTTGGTGTTGTTCATATTTATTTTTTATGAGAGCCATCTCAGATTCAATTTTTATTCTATTATTTAGGTATTCAATAAAGTATGCAAAGGTTGGTATGCATTTTTTGTATTTCATTTTAAATATAAATGATTTTAATAGGATAATAATGAAGTTAAATACATCTGAGTGTAATTTATTTTCAGTGCATCCAAAGAAAGCATTGGTTTTATTTATTTTAATTGATATGTTTTTATTAACAAGAAATGTTTCCATCTTTTTCCATATTATTTGAACATGTTGGCACTCCCAAAACAAGTGGTCTATTGTTTCAATATGCGATTGACAGAAATCACATAAAGTACTGTTGTTAAGTTTGCATTTAAAAAGATATATATTTGTAGGGACAATTCGCATAATAAATTTGTATTGAAAGCTTCGTAAAGACATGTCGATGGTTGAAAAATGGGGCACAATATAGATTTTTTTCCAAATGGTCACGTCTATATCAGTAAGATGTTTGTTCCATTTAATCTTATTGTGGTTACAGCTAATCACATATTTAAATCATATTTCTTACAGTACTGGAATGAAGTCTGTGGTTTAACAACCAAGCTACCAATACATCCTAGTTTAGTTTACTTTATGATGATGTAAGGATGCTTAATTGTTTTAGCTAGAACTTACCAGTGGCCTTCGTACAGAAAGAGCAAAATGATCAAACATTCACATATTTGTTTACTTCAAAGAATTAATTCAAGGAAACAAATAGTTAATACACATATTTAAACATTGTAAAGTATCCACGTTAAACAAGACACAACTCATTTGAATAAGTACAATCAGATTTGTTGTTATTGAACTTTGGGTTATATACTTACGTATTACTACATGTAATTCACTTTCACAATAGTATGGCATTGCATGAACATTATATTAGAACAATTAATGTCTAAAAGGCAATTATCACATAATAATCCCATTTTGTGTTTCAGAGGCAGTGAACTGTTTGGGAAAGGCTATAGAAATTTATACAGACATGGTATGAGTAAAACTTGTTCTACAAGTAAATTGCAATTAGGTTCTTGTACTGAACAGGCATATTATTTAAAACAAGTTTTATTATTTTTCTCTGTTCAGAATAATTTATGCTGTGTTTATTCAGTAAAACTTCAGGACTTCATACTAGATTTGGTTTCAAGATATGTTTCATAACTTTAGGGCAATGATGACATCTTAAAAATGTGTTGCTTCTATATAACGAGGGCATACAATTCTTGTATGTGATATATAAATCTTAAGCAGATATACAATAGTTTCACACTCAACCCTCGATAATTATAGGGTAGATTCACCATTGCTGCAAAGCACCATGTGTCCATTGCTGAAATCTACGAGAATGAGCTAGCGGACATGGAGAAGGCGATATCCAGCTATCATCAGGCTGCTGACTACTACAAAGGAGAGGAATCTAACGCGTAGGTGGTGCCAGTTTATATGAAAGCTTTCAAGATCTGTGGCTCATATGTAACTAGGCATACTCAAATTTAATTACCGTATTATCCATCAGTATTGAATAATAATTATGCCTCCGATCGAAATTCATAAATTAGAATCTATATTTTTGAATGATTACATAATTATACTTCATTTGTACTTACATAAAATATGCCATTTAAATGTTTTAATTTTTATTACCATGAATGTTTATTTTCTGTTGTCCACATTTATTTCTTTAGAAATTTTAGAATCATATTGCAGGGCTATTTGACTTTTTTTTTAATGGTAATACTTTCTAACTCACCATTACACTACTTTTATTTCAGGTCTGGAAACAAGTGTTTACTCAAAGTTGCTCAGTATGCGGCTCAGTTGGAGAGATATGACGAAGCATTACAGATTTACGAAGAAGTAGGGACATTCTGTGTGCAGTTCATTTGTGTCTTGTTGCCTTTACAGCCGTGGTACAGATTTCTTACAAATCTCGTTACATCAGGACTTGTTCAGAGAATGTGAAGAATAAACATTGTTATTTTTGACATACATGTATATAAGTATATAAAACGCTTGACACCACAAGCGTATGTAGAAATGAGTAGGGGGTGGGGGTAAAATCACCTGTTAACTTTTGAATTTTGCACATAAATGTTTTAGTTATCTCCTGATACAGTGAATAAATATGCAGAATATATCTGTGCAGTTTTAAACAACAGTTAATGGTAGCCTGCTACTTTAAACATACTTAAAACATAATACTCTTGGTGTAAACATTCTGCAGGCAAAGAAATACGCAAAAAATAACAGAAGTCTAAAACATATACGAGGCGTGTCATGGGCAAACCAGGCTTAATGCACGTGCGTAAAGTATCGTCCTGGATCAGACTGCACAGGCTGATTCAGGAAAACACTATGCACATGCATTAAGCCCGGGTTTCCCGCGACATGCTTCATTTACATTCTTTACACATTCTTTATGTGGAATATAAGCAAATAAACAGTCAAAAAAATAATATTTTACTTTTATGTTCTCGTTGTTCCGGATATTGCAGATTGCCATGTCCTGTATGGACAGTGCATTGTTAAAGTATAGCGCTAAAGACCACTTCTTCCGAGCAGCAGTCTGTCACCTGTGTGTGGACACCTTAAACTGTCAGCAAGCCCTGCAGAGATTTGAGGAACTCTTCCCTCAGTTTGCAGATGCTCGAGAGAGCAAGTTGCTGAAGGTATTTTAATGAATATTAAAATGAAGCGTGTAGTGGGAAAACCAGGGTTAATGCATGTGCGTACAGTGTCGTCCCGGATTAGCCTGTGGGCAACACTTTCTGCTTCATGGTATATTTTTTTTCATGGAAGTCTCATCTAAACATAAATAGACTAGGCAGGAAGTGTCGTCTCGGATCCGGGCAACACTTTAGGCACATGCATTAAGCCCGGGTTTCCCACGACACACCTTAAATATACCTTTGTATGATTAATGTGTTCTTGCTCATGTTGACAATAGTATTTAATAAATATTTTTGTTTTTGTCACTAGTTTAAGACACACACATGGAGCAGATTATACCTTTATTTCCACACTTGAGATTATTCATTGTTTTTGCTTGAGCATTAATTATTTGATCTTGAATACTTCAGTCATAATACCTCACATTAGTCAATATATAATGAAGTTCCAAATTTTCTCATTAATATTTATTTAATATCAATTAATTATGATGGATTATTCATACTCTTATTTCCATGGAATATTTAATGTCAAACAATGGTTGCCAGGCACATACCATATTTGGAAAACAATAAAGATTCTTAGCTACTTGTATACAGATCTCCGAATTGGAGTGCCCAGGTGATATATATGTTTAACCCTTGCAGAGTCTGGTTCAAGCATGTGAAGATGAAGATTCAGATGCATTCACAGACGCTATAAAGGAATACGACTCAATATCCCGTCTCGACCAGTGGACAACAACAATGCTGTTGAGAGTGAAAAAGAGAATCAATCAAGACGACTTGAAATAAAACCTGAACGTTAAATAGACTTCTTCATTAATTTAATATATTGAATTTGCTTGAAAGTACTAATAGCATGACTGTGAAAGTAAAATAATTTGCACTAATAAATGTAGAAACGAACATTTAACATCGTGTTGTTGTTCAACATACATATGTATATGTAGAATTTTTCACTGTTGTTACTAAGTGCAAGTGTTTTGCACATATTGTCAGTTGTTGATATTTACATGAAAGTAACCAGTTTTTGTGCAATACAGTACTGACATATTTCATGAGTGGAATTGACAGATTGTGATGAGAAATTTTAAGTTTTGTGTTATATTGTATATTATTGTCATTACTAGCACATGCGTGATTGAAAACATAATCAAGCTCATTTGAGAACCCACAAAAATATATTGTTGGATAAAGGTTACGCTAAAGTCAATGTATTTGCTCGGATAAATATAAAACAAATTGAAGCCCACTTTTTCCAATAGAATACTCAATTTTGGATACTGTAGTTCCATACCTGTATTCAGATATAGGCAGCATGTCACCCAATTTGGTACAAAAAGTTCATGTATTTGTTGAATATCACCCACTTTGAGTGTCCACAACATTCCAACCAATCATAAAATCATTTTGAAGAAAAGTCATTGTTCATGGTGCATTTTCGTTAATTGTGTGTCGTGATTAAACATCCTAAAGTGAGAATATAACGGCATAAGTATGGTGTGGGGTGGTCTGTGGTACAAATGTACAGGTATACTGAACCAAAAAAAGAAACTTGCTAAGCTTGAATGTGGATAATTTTTTAACGTGGGGTACTGAAATCTTCTGTTTGTTGTATAAGTTTGTTTTATGAATCTACTGGGATTAACTGTTCGTTTTTGCAAAACAGAACAATTTTACAATAACGACATGTATTTTAAGTGTGTATTTCACTTACGTAACCATGACAATTGGGCATGCACTTTAGGAAAGTTTCGTTTTTGGTTCAGTATATAAAACATGTCCTTGGCAATGCTCTGTGGTATTGAATTATGCAGTTCTATTGTTTACACAAGCAGCAGATATTGAAAGTCTTTGGACTTGTTTAATTTCTCCTCAGCCAACATAGTGTAATTCTTGATTTCTTGTTTGTTGTTACATTTTATATCACAGTTTTGTACTTTGTGTCTGTGGAGTGATAGATACATGAAACTTCTACAATATTATTTGTGTTTTTGTTATGCAAAACATTTTACCATTATAAAAATAAATTCCGAAGTATAAGCACACAATGCCTTGGCTACTCATTTCTGCCGATGTAACAGTCCCATGATTGTCTGCACACATTAAGGTTATGAGATTTCAATGCTAGTATATTTTTAAAACCCAACAAACACAGAGTACAAGAAATTAATAAATAATATTTATTTAGTAATGTCATACTACATGTATACACTGTTGTTACACTTGTAAAACCAGCAAGATTTCATTAATATGCATTTCTTGTAAAATCACATTGCCGCCTCATTATTTTGTGAACACTCACTTTTTCAGGAGTACATGCATGTTTCGCACTGGCTAATCCAGGACGGCACTTTCCGCCTTTATGGTATTTTCTGTTTCAAAAAAGTCTCTTCTAAACATAAATCCACTGCAGGCAGAAAGTGCTGTCCCGGATCAGCCTGTGCACATGCATTAAGCATTTCCCACAACACACCTCATATATAATATCCCTTTTGCAACACAATAACCTATTTATCCTTAAAATAACATCCGCATTTCAGCTATTACAATTTTTCAGCATACAATACCATTCACATTTGCCCACAGAACATCATTTACATTTGTTGCATTCATTGTAAAACGCATGTTGTTCATGACGGTGCAAACAAATATGGACCCAGAAATCACCAATTTTGGAACTTGTACTCAGAAACTATGGACTCCTCATTCGTTTAATCTGGTATGTCCACATTTCACTTTGTGATGTCAACCAGACTCTCGATGCACTTGTAGTAGTTGTACTTGAGATCAAACTCCATGTCGTACCAATAGTTCACTGGAAATAAATACAGCGGTGAGTAAGTAAGTTTTGCATTCATAAATGAACCTAAAAAATAAAAAAATAATTATATTTCATTAACAATTCCCAAAACAGTCAAACAACAAAACAACACACATTTTGGGGCTTTTACTGAGCCTTTTTAATACAATCACTTTCAATATTTTGTAGGAAAATTACAGACAATGCGAAACCTGTCTGTCATGTCTGGAAAAAAATGAGGGTGTCTGACAAATCTATCGCATACCTTATACATATTTAATGCTCATTAGACTTTTGTTTATTAAATAAATGCATTAATACTGCAACTAGTAGCTGTATGCATTATGTTATGCCAAATAATTAAATAAAAACCAATTATTTAACGGTGTACATGTATATCCAGTTTTCAACATGTGGTGTATACTTCACAAATCATTGTGTCTGACAGCTGATTTAGAGGTTTCGCAAAGTCTGAAATTATCATTTGCATTCCAGCTGTTGAACTAGCAGTCACTCAACACTGTTCAGCTGTGAATACCACTGTGTAGTGAACTTGTCCTGTTTTGTTCTGAAGACTGAAGACGCCTTAATCAACTACGCATTTGATAATACTTTCAAGGACAAGAAATACATAAAATTATTATATTTAAGAAATAATGTTCGATTTAGAGATGTTTATCATCGAATATACAACGATTTGGAGCTCTGATGCACAGGAATTAAACCACGAGGGTGTTAGCCCAAGTGGTTTAATATACTGCAACAGAACGACAAATTGTTGTTGATAAGCAGATAAACAACGATAATGCAAAAATTATTTCGATTCTAACATGACCTGACCACATTTTCTGCAATATCTTTGCAAAGTACATTTTCCAGCAGCGGAACTATTTTTCGGGTTGTTTATCGGTAGTTTAACAATGGTGAATTTTGTTCTTTGTCTATAGAAAACTCTGCACATGTCGTGTTAGAATAATAATTCTCATAATATTAGAAAAGACACTGATAAAATAAACTTTTCTGTACCTGCAATGCATCCATGAGACTGTTGTACATGATGAAACCATAGCGACGGCAGATAGAGCACCTGGCCAGCATGAACTGTGACCTCTATGGGACAGGCATTCTTATAGGCCGGGAACCGAACATAGTCGGGAGATAGCGGGTCAACAGAAATCCAGGGAACCTGTCAATGGCAGTTTTGAATATTTAAAAGTTGAAATTACATACACATTGGAAGGGTGTTTTGCTAGAATGGTTGGTACGCACTCCCGATGGGTAAAAGTGAAAGGATACACCCAGCATCAACACAAATATGCAGCTTTATGAGGACGAAATACCAAGTACATCATTTGTTTCAGATATTGTGTACAACACCATCAGGTAAAACCAATGCTCACTTTGTTTGCCTTGTAAAGAATTATAGGTAGCTATTATTCTTTGATTTAAATTTACTTATCATGCAATGATAGTCATATTGGTATCAAAGTTAATATCCGCCACTAATACATGCATGATTTATAGATTGCTAGATTGGCTAAGCTTGCCCAGGAAAAGTGTGCGTAGGTAAACTGACCGCCGTGATATGACTGAAATACTGTTAAAAACGGCGAAAAATCCAAGCAAACAAACAAAACAAACAAATTAACGGCATCATGTTGAAGATATCATTCGCAGTATATCATAATTTGACACACACAGACCTTTTCCATATCTTCGTTATCTTCAATAATGAACTTTCCATCCACTTCTTTGAATGTTCCTACATCAAACATCTCTAAAATAGAAAAAATACTATGCAATGCTTAAAAACTATCTGCAAATGGATAAAACAATATAAACAAAAGTAAGTTTAACAAGGCTTTGATAGTATTGCAAGCAATACAGGAGTCCCCTACCAGTGAAAACCCCTACTAATTAAACATTGTGCAATACAGTCAAATCGCCCTTTATCTGTAGATGTACAAAATTTTATATTCAAATCCCATTTCTCACTGCAGTATTAAGTTGTTGTTTTTTCTATTTAGTAACATTGACCAGACATTCAAGTTACTTTTTGAGTTATTGCAGTACTAAACTGACAGAGGGCAATCACATAGTCCATTCTGTGTACCAAGTTTCATGATCATATGTAATGTTCTTTTCGATTTATTACAGTATTAAGTTTATTTCTATTTTAAGGGACAGTCACGTGACCTTTGACCTCTGGTGAAAAATAAAGGGTCGTGTACAATCCTCACCTTGCTCTTTCTATGTATACAAAGTTTCATCAAAGTATCTTCAGTACTTTTTGAGTTATCGCAGGATCCAGGTTTTGGGGACGGGACAGAAAGAGTAAGACCGACGGACGAACATACAGACAGACGCACACAGACGGAGGGCAAACCCATAGTCCAATCTGTGTACCAAGTTTCATGAAGTTTCATGATCATATCTTATGCACTTTTCAAAATATTACAGTATTAAACTTATTTCTATTTTTAGTAACAGTTACGTGACCTTTGACCGCTGGTAAAAAATAAAAGGTCATGCATAATTCTCACATTGCAGTTGCTATGCATACAAAAGTTTCATCAAAGTGTATTTAGTATTTTCCGAGTTATCACAGGATCCAGGTTTTGGGGACGGACGAACAGACAGAACGACACACAGACAAATGGCAAACCTATAGTTCAATCTCTGTACCAAGTTTCATGGTCATATCTTATGTCCATTTCGAATTATTACAGTATTTAATTTATTTCTATTTTTAGTAACAGTCACGTGACCTTTAACCTCTGGTGAAAAAAAAGGTCGTGCAAAATCCTCACATTGCCACATTGCTGTTTATATGTATACCCAGTTTCATCGAAATAAGTTCAGTATTTTTTTAGTTATTGCAGGAACCAGGTTTTGGGAACGAACAGACAGACGGACGGACAAACACACGGACGAACTGATCGAGAGACACACAGATGGATGGCAAACCTATAGTTCAATCTTTGTACCAAGTTTCATGGTTATTTCTATTTTTAGAAACAGTCACATGACCTTTGGTGAAAAATAAAAGGTCCTGCATAATCCTCACATGGCCGTTTATAAGTATACCAAGTTTAATCGAAATATCTTAAGTACTTTTTGAGTTATCGCAGGATCCAGTTTGTTTTAGTTTATTTCTATTTTTAGTAACAGTCACGTGACCTTTGACCTCTGATAAAAGAGAAAAGGTCGTGCATAATACTCATATTGCCGTTTGCCGTTTATATGTATACCAAGTTTCATCGAAGTATCTTCAGTACTTTTTGAGTTATCGCAGGAACAATATTTTGCGGACGGACGGACTGATGGATGGACAGACGGCAAACGTATAGTCCCCTCCGGTGAAACACCCGTAGGGAACTAATAACATAACACTAGTCTTTAAATATGAGACCACAGGAACGATCTCCTAATAATAAGGAGATACTGTGTATTGTCTGTAGCATTGATGAGGACATTCTGGGTTATGAAGGAAAAAACATTAAGAACTGTGGAAAGTCTGTGGACAGAGCATAATGAAGTGTAAAACAACCTTAAATGGTACCCATTGTATGGAACATATGGGAGTTTTGTATGTAGGAACATCAGGAACTGTATGATTTCTGTAAATTTTTGTTTGTTTGGATCTGTCGGCCTTTTTAACAGTATTTCAGTCATATCACAGCGGTCAGCTGACCTATTCACACTTTTCCTGGGCAAGCTTAGCTGATCTAAGCAGGTTACCAGTACTAAGTGCACATACTTACACCAGTAACTGACAACTGCCCTACTTGAACCACAGGTAGGGGGAGAATGGTCGTAGATATAATTTCATGACCAATCCCCACACAAGTTATGTGGCCGGGCTGGGAAGTGAACTCACAAACCCCGGATTGACAGTCCAGCGCACTACCAACTCAGCAAGCCGGGTCCAGCAAGTACTGTAAATGGTAATGGTACATACCATAAGGCACATGAGGAAGCTCAGTAGGTGGCAGAAGTATGAACTTCTTCCAACCTCTCACCACACAGTACAGGTTTTCATAGTGATCCCTGTGCACTGAAATACAAAATGTAACTCGTACTGCTATAAATGAGGCGCATTGTGCGAAAACTAGTCTTAATGCATGTGTGTAAAGTGTCGTCCCGGAGTAGCCTGTGCAGTCCATCCAGGACGGCACTTTCCGCCTACAGTGGATTTAAGTTTAGAAGAGACTTCTTGAAGCAGAAAATAGCATAAAAGCGGAGTGTCGTCCTGGATAGCCTGTGCAGACTGCATAGGCTAATCCGGGACGACACTACGCACATGCATTAAGACCGGTTTTCTCATGACACGCCTCAAATTATCCTGTCTGCAGTTTAATTTTTAAATAACGAGCAAAATATGAAAAGAAGCACGTTTCTATACATATTTCTTTGACGAGTGTTTTATGACGTGTTGTTTTATACGGCACATTTTTATCTGTTAACATACGTTACGGGTATGTAACTAGTGCAAAAGTATTGAATAAAAATTGATAAGAAAATGATTGAATAAGTATTATATATTGTACAAACAAACAATATGTAAGTTAAAGGAAACAGGGTATGCAGTAATACATATACAAGAACTTTCGAACGTTCCTACTTGATGTTACAGCTCTCTGGTCTCCCATCCAGAAGTTAACTGCATCAGGCTTCTTATCTGTATGGAAGATAATTTTAAATACAATCAATAACACAGTAAACATCAAACATTAAAAAACAAACAGGAACAATTCTATTACTTGTAACAGTCCCAACGCTATATAACACTCCACAAAAATACAGCATCACTGATCAAACCATAAAAGGAGGGAAATCTTGCTATTCCCAAAAAGAAAAACCACATCAAGAAGGCCATAATGGCCCCAAGGGCTCATTTGAGTACTGGCAAAGATGAAGACCTTAATGTTGTGACAGGCTTCAACAACAGTCATTGACAAATTGTGGTTCAGATTGGGTGAAAATGAAGTCCCTGTCTTGCATCAAGTCCATTTTTGCATTAACTTTATCAATTAAGGGGCCATAACTCCAGTGATTGTGACCTAACTTGTCTCATTTGTTGTTTCTTCTGAGATCTTATGGTCATATAAACCTGTTGAAGTTTGATCAAGATTGGATGACAAATAAAATCTCCATGCAAGAAAATGGCAATTTTTGCAGTTTTTCCACTAACAAGGGGCCAGGTGAGCTTAAAATTAAGATCGGTCTAAAAATGCATTCACAGTTTTACAATTCCAACATTCAATGATAATGAATGTAACATTCAAGCATCACAATTTGGATGAATTTTAATCCCTAGAATTAACATTACAGTTCCCCTGCCATTTAATTTCAGTTATAATTAAGAAATAATTTTCTATTGCGAGTTGTTTATCAGCTAATAAACAACGGTTTGGGGTTCTGATGAGTAGGAATTAAACAATGAGGGAGTTCGCCCGAGTGGTTTAATATATCGCATTAGAATCACAAATTGTTCTTTATTAGCCGATAAACAATGATAATGCGAAAATTATTTTGATTCTTACATAGCCTGACAACATATTCTGCAATTGCAAACTATATTTTACAGTTTAGGAACTATTTTTTCGGGTTGTTTATTGGTAGTTTAACAATGGTAAATTTTGTTCTTTGTCTATAGAAAACACTGCTCATGTCATGTTTAATAGAATGTTCAATAAGATGTGGTTGAGATTTATTAAAGTAATATCAGATACAGGGCTCCAGATAATTTTTTAAGTCAAGGGGTATTTTACTCATGAAATTTTGAATTGATTAGTAAAATACAAACACCAAGATTTTTCAGGAGTATTTTTATATCAACCTCAAAGCATCATAATAATTAAATGGTTCTATATTGCAGTACACTAAGCAATTATCAGTTTTTCTGTTTCTGTTTTTGGACAGAGGGTGGGGGTGGGGGGGGGGGGCAGACTCACATTTTGACAATGACGCTCAATAGTTGCAATGACCTGCAAATTAGTAGTACCTTCAAGTTTCAGTGCTCAGCTTATTTTGGTTTTTAGGGGAAGGTTGAGGGTCCTTTCATTATTGTCAATCATTATAAGACAATGTCCCTTGTACTACTCTAGATGTTGATTAAAGCGTCAATGTCACTCTGCATAAGCTGTTGTTTTTCAGAGCAGCACATTTGTGTGACTGCCTGTTGTTTGATCTGTTGAGGTTATTTTACCAAATTTGGTCCGTGTTTTTTGTTGTTGTTGTTTTGGTATATTGCACTAAATTTACTTTCATAAAAACGTAATGAAGGTAAATTTCAGATGCTCATACATAATTACCTTGTGTGCAAAACACATATTGATCCAAATTGAATGCAAAAATCCGTTTTAATATTCAACAAATTGTTTATGCCTTTATACAATCCCATTTCAATTCCAATACATGTACATTACAGTACTCCCATTTATATCTCCAATTTATCAATGCCAAAAAACTTACCAATTTTCAACATCCTTGACATTTTCCCAAGAATGCTAAAACATTGATGCTCTATTGACAGTGCTTGCATGCATTGTTCAGGTACAGTAGATTGATTTTTCACCAACCATGTGCTCAGCGTGTTACACACATTACTTCAAGCCGTTTGACAATGGGCCCAGCCTGCAGTCACATCAAAGCCCTCTGACGTCAGACAGACACCATTGCTATGGCTGTTACTATCGGCTTGTAGATTTAGAAGCCAGGTTAATTGATGACTTCGCACTTTTACTCTTCGCAGTTGGGACATCTGTCATTATCAATGACTGTGCTTTTTACAGATTTTATTGTGTGTTCAAATTGGAAATATTAACGATTTAGGTATGACATAAAAATAATGAATGATTTAATACCAAGTAGACAATGATGGTACACCTGATAATAGCAAACGATGCGTATGGAGGATTCTAACATGATTTTTTTACTCACTGAATTTTAAATTAAGTTGTATTTAGAAAATTTCCATGCGTATTTTACGCAGATATGCACCTTATCTGGACCTCTGATCAGATAAACACAAATATTTTCAGACATGCACATTTTTTGTCAGATAGTGTCCAACAGGTTTCGCATTGTCTAGAATCGCATACATACCAAAGGCCTCAGACAATGATGACAAACAGAAAATTATGAATTAATCATGAACAAAATATTATGAATTAATAACTACAAATTTCGAAAAAAAAAGACTGAGAATGACTGTTAATGTAACTAATGCACATAAAACTTTCAAAGCCAAACTTTAAGGTAAAAAATTGTGCGCTACACTTGATGTTTTAGGGTACTGACCAAAGGCCTCAGATCCCCAGGACAGCTCCTCAACATCACCAATAATAGACACAAACTCATCAGTCAAATTCGAGTTCTGTTTCTGAACGTAGAAGATTCCACTGACAGATTGTGGATTCTCAATAATGTCTACAAAGGCAGACATTTTTATGGACCTCAGCTCGGGCAACACAAACTTTCCATCTGTGACAGCGTCAGCATAACCATTGGGTGTCACAGCTACAGTCACCTCCTTAGTGCCAATCTTGTCCCTAAAACAAATCAACACAAACATGATTAACATTATTAGCAAGAAGTATTACAAAATACTACCTCCTTTTATTTCAAAAGAATGTTACTAAAGAGAGAATTTGAAGGAAAAAAGTTAGCAGGCTTTCAGTTTGTCACATAACAAATCAGTCTTTTACTTTTTAAAAATCAGTTTTATAGAACTTACATAAGTGAGTAAGGATTTTCAAACATTTTAAAATGTACAATAAACTAATAATTACAACCTCGATCATTCAGCATTTTATTTATCATAACCTATTTATCTTACTCAACTTATTTTATTAAACTTATTATTAACATTTTATTTAACAAAATATATCACAAGAATCAGTTACCGGTACTAGCATTTCCATACACAGTAAGAATTGCAGAATAAGAATTGTAGAAGATTTCTGACATTGCATAAGACCATGCCACTACTTGTATATTTACACTATGTTAATTTAAAGAAAGAGTACAAAGAAAACATATACATGTATGCTGAACATAACTGAATTTACATTTTTATGGGCCGACATGTGGTATAAAATCACCGTAGTTGACCCAGATACCTCAAGAACTGATTGTTCCATTTGGTGAGGGCAGGCCAATATTGGATGGCATTATTGATGACCACAGGCTTGTTGGGGGCCACAAACTCCCTGTAGAACTCCAGAGGGGTCGGTGCCTTGTCTAGAACTGGGACCGCTTTGTCAATATACAGCTCTGAAAATATAACATGCATAAATGGTTTTAAGAAATTATCCGTTGCATCAATGTATATTAGAATACACCTGAAGTATCTTAACATACAGAAACGCAAATTATCATTTTGGATACCGAAATCAATGCAAATTAATGCTTGTATATACCGAGCCAGTACCTGGCCTTTTTCACAAAATGAATTGATGAATACATATGCTATTGCTATATTTTCGCCGAAAATTTCGGGTGATTGACCATGTTTCCATCTCTAATATATATACATTTACCTCTTGCTTCAATTGATAAGTTTTCCAAGACTCTTTTGACTGGGTCCATTGAAGCCAATCATCTCCAAGAACGGTATAAAATTAAAGAAAATAGTGAAGTTCACACCATGCTTCAGGATTTCTGCTTTCACTTTGCAAACAAAAGAAATTTGTCGTAGGACTAGCAAAATGGTGTCAAATCAAATCGGCCCAAATCCAGGGCGGGCCATACCATAACGGCCCACAAATTGTATTGATATAATTAATTAAGCCAACAAAATAAAACTATGTTATTTTCGTTTCATTACCATGATATTTTTGCCCGTTAAGGTAGATCTGTACTTAAAATGTTGATTCTGTTTTAAAATGTGCCGAAAAATTGTGTTTTCTTAACGCGCATCTGTATAGCAATTATTGCAAAAACTGCATGATAATTTGAAAAAAAGCAACAGATGTTTATTTTGATAGCTTTGTTATTGTTGTTAGCACCATAATAGCACTATCACCGACCATACCTATGTAAAACGAATGCATGTACACAGGGGCTACATACAAGACTCCTTGCATAGTAACAGGCTACATCAGGTATATATGTGAAAGACAACAAACTAACACCTAGCACACGTATAGTAACCTTTTTATTTCGTTATAAAGACCACAGTTCAATGCTTAAGCACTGATATGTTCATAAATATTTGTGCACAAATAACAAGTTTCAAATAACAAACACTCAATATAATATCAGCCAAATATGGTCATGTTACACAACCATGTCAATGCGGACCATCATCACCTCACACACACCAGTAACAACGATTTCGTAATACCTCACTCAAAAACACAACATCCCATAAACTCATTTTTCCCTCGGGCAATACGACTATGGAACGAACTACCGACTGCAATTCAGACTAACCAAACAGTGCACTCCTTCAAAATTGGGCTGAACAAGTTTTACTGTTTTTAAATATAGTCATAATAAATTGGTAGCAAGACCTTCACTTGTCTTTTGATAATTTAATTATATTACTTCTTAAATTTATAATACTCTTCCTAACATGCGTCTGCCGACTACAGTCAGTACCGACTTTTGGCAATATGAAGTTAAAGATGCAGTTGAAGTTGATATTCATAGATATACATTCACATTTCATGGTATAAATCGATTTTCTGTTACATAATTGTACGTTCAAGCATACACACATGTCTGTTAACAACATACATGTTCCAAGTATTTTATTTTGGCTTTATTCTCATCTATATTAGTTTAAACCTATTTATTAGTTTGATTATGTGGTAAACCAGAGGCTTATTGAGACATATTCAAGTCCGTTTCCTGGGTAGAACCAGTACTTGGTGTCTATTAAGAAATATCATTCCAATGCTCACTGAGTAGGGGTCGAACATATAAACACCAGGGGTGAGTTGCTCAAAACTTTAACGGAAAGTTAAACTAACAGTCTTTAAATTTTGGATGTATTTATTTATGTTAATGAAATGTTACATTTGTAAACTGTGAGTTTATTCTGTATACAATGTTATGCTAATTTAATTGGGCATTAAAGTTTCTAGCAACTGGGCCCAATATCGCAATCTGTATCATCTATATTGGTATTTATATATTAGTATATTTTATAATTGTAAAACTAGCAATAAATAATTAATAGAACTCTTCAATGCTTTAATTTTCTACTTTTTACTATAATGAATATAATTATCGAATGAATAAAAAGTTTTGAAAGTGTCATCTTTAAAATAATATATATGTACATAATTAATGAACGTAGCAAAACAAAAACACACCTCAAGAATTACAATCTCTCTTCACAACCAACAACTTGATAATAATTAAGTAGAAACAATGGTGCTTAGCTAAACAGTCCAGATTCTCAATAATGAACTGAAAGATGTCGATTAATGCTAATGGCACATGATTCAAACTACTGTTCAGCACATTTGTACCCAGTAAATACATTGTAATTGCAGCATTCCTCAAAATACATTTAAGACGTGTCGTGATGCATCAGGCTTAAAGCACAGGCTAAGACAGGAGCACACTTTCCATTTCATGGTAATTTCTGTTTCAAGGAATAATTTTTTTAAACGTAAATCCACTGTAGGCAGAAAGTGCTGTGCACTTTACACACGTGCATTAAGCCCGGCTGGGTTTCCCACGACACGCCTCATTTCATGATTATGGTGGTCTATTTGCACCATCGTACTGAAAATATTTTAACATTACGGTGGTGACAGGTTTACATAGATAAACACATGAAGGATTTAAATGTTGAGAATTGACAAAATTGCTTCATTTGACAAATGGTGAGTAAGCGTTATAATAGAAACTAAAGAGGTCTAACTGCAACATCTAGCCATTTTTAATTTCTAACACTATGTATTGCATAATTAATTATCTGTTTAAAGTTCAAAGTGCTTGGGGAAATCTGTCAGGAGGCAAAATATTAATATATCCACTATAGGACTTAATAAATATTAAGTCCTATAGTGAAGTTAAATCAGGAAATAATGAAATTAAGGTATTCTAATTGCTACTTCTAACCATGCTCAGTTCTCGCACAATGTATCATATGCATGACGATCTATATGAAGTCTGAACATTCAAGATGCTTCGGGAATTGGGCCATGAGGCAATTTTACACATTACTGGTAGTCATATAGTGAAATTAAATTAAGAAATACAAAAATTAAAGTGGTCCTATTGCAAACTTTTTTTTTTTTCAATTTTGACTCATTGTATCATAAATCGTCCCTTGAAACCCAAAAGGACCTATAAGCCGAAAGCCAAAAAGACCTATAAGCCGAAAGCCAAAAAGACCTATAAGCCTTCTTTGCAAATATTCTGATTGGCCCTTTTGGCTTTCAGGGACGAATTATCAATAATGATCTGCTTCAGTTTGAACATTCAAGTTGCTTGGGGCATTGGGCCATGAGACGAATTCGATACACTAGTCTTTTTGTGAAATCATATAAGAAATACAGAAATTTAATGTAGTCCAATTGCAACGGCTAGCCATTTCAATTCTGACACAATGTATCATATCATTTAGGAACTTGCTGGTTCCTGGGGGCTTGAGGCATCACATCGTCATGGGTTGCATGCATTTCAGGTTGGTATGTGAGCAGAACGAAGGTGACCCACAGGTGAAGCAAGATCTGCAAACAGAAATGAAGACCAATATTTTTAATGTTTACAGAAACAATGGACAAAAGGTGAACTTCATTATTTTTAACTCTCTTAAGTCCATGTTCTAAATATGTGGAACTGAAAAATAATTCCAGACTTTTTCCCGTATTTTATATAAATAATATGGTTATATAAATGTGTAATATAAATATCTTAAATTTTTAACTCGAAATTTCAGTTATATCCAAGTGGTTTTCTATCCCAACTAGCAGGGCTTCCCCTGGCTAAAAATGTCTATACCCGAATTTACCATACTTTGCATAAATCATAGTTATTATGGGTATTTTATAAGGTTTTATGACGAAAAATGTGTAGCCAAATGAAAATTTATTTAGCCAAATGTTGAAATTTGTGGCTAATTTGTGGAATGGCAGATTGAGCCCTGACTAGTATTTTTCACACTTACAGGTATTTCAACATGTTTAGCTCGATGTGTTTACACCTGTTTGTTGCCATTGGCTAATTTGTGGAATGGCAGAGTGAGCCCTGACTAGTATTTTTCACACTTACAGGTATTTCAACATGTTTAGCTCGACGTGTTTTCACCTGTTTGTAGCCATTGGCTAATTTGGCGAATGGCAGAGTGAGCCCTGACTAGTATTTTTCACACTTACAGGTATTTCAACATGTTTAGCTCGATGTGTTTACACCTGTTTGTTGCCATTGGCTAATTTGTGGAATGGCAGAGTGAGCACTGACTAGTATTTTTCACACTGACAGGTATTTCAACATGTTTAGCTCGATGTGTTTACACCTGTGGCAAGGCATATCACGCTTACAGGTATTTCAACATGTTTAGCTCGATGTGTTTACACCTGTGGCAAGACATATCACACTTACAGGTATTTCTACATGTTTAGCTCGACGTGTTTACACCTGTGGCAAGACATATCACACTTACAGGTATTTCAACATGTTTAGCTCGACGTGTTTACACCTGTGGCAAGACATATCACACTTACAGGTATTTCAACATGTTTAGCTCGATGTGTTTACACCTGTGGCAAGACATATCACACTTACAGGTATTTCAACATGGTCAGCTCGATGTGTTTACACTTGTGGCAAGACATATCACACTTAAAGGTATTTCAACATGTTTAGCTCGACGTGTTTACACCTGTGGCAAGACATATCACACTTAAAGGTATTTCAACATGTTTAGCTCGACGTGTTTACACCTGTGGCAAGACATATCACACTTATAGGTATTTCAACATGTTTAACTCGACGTGTTTACACCTGTGGCAAGACATATGCAGCCATGGTCCAAGTTTGTCAAACATTGCAAACTTCTTACCTCTTCTTTTAACATGTGTTAGTGATTGTTTGTCAAACATTGCAAACTTCTTACCTCTTCTTTTAACTTGTGTTAGTAATTGTTTATATGAGGCGCGTCGTGGAAAAACCGATCTTAATGCATGTGCGTAAAGTGTCGTCCTGGATTAGCCTGTGCAGTCCGCACAGGCTAATCCAGGACAGCACTTTCCGCCTACAGTGGATTTATGTTTAGAAGAGACTTTCTTGAAACAGAAAATACCATAAAAGCGGAAAGTGCTGTCCCGGATTAGCCTGAGCGGACTGCACAGGCTAATCTGGGACGACACTTTACGCACATGCATAATGACCGGTTTTCTCATGACGCGCCACATATTTATTAAAATTGAGTAAATGATGCTTGGATTACAGTCCAGTTTCTGCACACAGAATCACTTTTTTTGTAGTAGCATTTATCTATCATTTAATCCCAATACTTTGAAAGAGTCTGTATTCGGACATGTCGAACTTCATTTTAAATTCCCCGCAACTTCAAGTTCAGCAGTATCTGATATGGCTTGTTAAATACACTATAAATGCAGAGTGGGCGCACAATTTTAGCATAAATAGCATAAATACGACATAATAGGAATGCACTGTGATTTAGTTTTTCAAGTGAATGATGTTTATTTTCATGATAAAAAAGGGACCTTTAATTACATGTTTGTTCACTGATGATACCAATTTATTTTACCCGGTAGTATGTTGAAATGTAACTGAAATATTTGTAACAGCAATAAGTAAAGATTATGATTATACCAACTGTAACGTGAATAATTATTTGTTTCGAGGTGTTGTTTTGTGAAAAGACAAAACATTATCACGCACACTTACCATGTACACTATTACAAACACCCTTGCTATTGGGTACCGTCTAAGGAATATTCCAAGTCGAATGCTGAAATTTAAAGTTGTTTTAAATAGTGAGGACATAGTAAAAAATCATGAATACATGTAATTCACTTAAGATTATTAGAGACACTACATGTCAAGATACATGTAAGATCACCTAAACTAATCAACAAAAACATGTTGGACTTCTTTTTAATGACCAAAGCCTGTTCATGTATATAAGCAATACTGGCATGCTATTTTTACCAATTTAAACTGATGCAGAATTGTGTGGAAAATCTACCGCAAAATGCAAATCCAATATAAATCGATCTTTCACATCAATAAAGGAATGAGATGAAGGAAATTGATTTATTTTCTGAAAAATGGTAAATACCCGTACATGTTCATGTATATACAGTTTTAGTACCAGGTACCTGAATTTATCAATTGTGTTGGCAGCTCGCTTCATTTTCCTTGTGACCTCAGAATCTGTGTGCGCTTCCCTCATGAATATAGGCAACCTCTGACGGACTGTAAATAACATCAGGAGATGTTAATTGTTATATTATCCTTCTACTTGTACAATCTACTTTTGTTCAAAGAGTTTCAGGTCTTTACTGAGAATAATTTGGGAAAAACAACAACAACAAAAAATACATTTGTAATTTTTATCTTCAAACTTGATACAAATACAAAGATTTTGAAACATGTTAACTGATAATAGCTGCCATGCATTCCTAGAGAAGTGTATACTGCATGCTTGCCGAGAGGGATATTTTAACAGCTTAACTGCCATCTATCAAACAGAAATATCTTATTTTTCTCTGCAGAATTGGCTTATTTGTGGGCCCAGGAAATGCCCCTTACCTTTCCTAATGGACCAATTTTCTATAATGCCTGCAGTTTCAAGTTTTACATGTATGTCACCTACTGTATCTTTTTGAAGTTTTTTTTAACACATGGGTACCTAGAGGAAAGGTGCAAATCCGACATTGGGAATGGTGATCACTAGACAAACCTACATGTTCCATACAAGTAATCAAACAGATGGTGAGTGCATCAACCACTGCAAACACCAAGCCCCATGTTCACACAACAAGTTGAGTCTGACTTTTGGGTTCAAGATAAACTTGAGCCAGAAATTTCACGATTAGACTCAAAAATGACTTTCACAAAAAATCTGGAGCAATTTGAAATGTTTGTCAAAGTTATATTCTATACAATTTCCCCTCATTGCACATTTGCATTGTAACAAAATGATTTTAATCAAAATCTATATAAAAACATTCATGCTATTTTATAAAAACAAAGAGTTATTTGAAAACCAAATTGATTTTGCAATCCTACCCAGTTGAGATGGAAGATCAAGAGCAGCAAAGACTATAAGGATCGAAATTTAATCTTAATCCTATACCTGGGCTTGTATCCTATACCTGGGCTCGTATCCTATACCTGGGCTCGTATCCTATACCTGCGCTCGTATCCTATACCTGGGCTCGTATCCTATACCTGGGATTGTATCCTATACCTGGGCTCGTATCCTATACCTGGGCTCGTACGCTCGTATCCTATACCTGGGCTCGCATCCTATACCTGGGCTCGCTCGTATCCTATACCTGGGCTCGTATCCTATACCTGCGCTCATATCCTATACCTGGGCTCGTATCCTATACCTGGGCTCGTATCCTATAACTGGGCTCGTATCCTATACCTGGGCTCGTATCCTATACCTGGGCTCGTATCCACAAAGCTTCTTAGGGAAAACTTAAGTAAATTTCTTAAAATTATAAAATTCCTTAAGTATGTGGCCATTTCTTTTAAAGTTTCTTTTCTGTTAAACTGTTTCATTCTGGTTAAGAATAAAAAAATGCTTCTAATGGTACCATATTTAAATAATAAAATGTGGCGCATTATGAGAAAACCGGTCATAATGCATGTGCGTAAAGTGTTGTCCTGGATTAGCCTGTGCAGTCCGCACAAGCTAATCCAGGACGGCACTTTCCGCCTACAGTGAATTTATGTTTAGAAGAGACTTTCTTGAAACAGAAAATACCATAAAAGCGGAAAGAGCACATGCATTAAGACACTTTAAGCACCACGACGCCCCTCAAATAATGATTTTTACACAGAAAATGGTATTTGAAATTTTGACTTAAGTATAACTTAAGATTTTCCTTAGGAGCTTTGTGGATATGGGCATAGTAGTTAATCCTTTGCGCAAATGGGCCCTGGTATTCTTATTGTTGCAACCACATTTACTAACCTTCCTCCTCCTCATGTACGCGGATCACTGCGGTGTTGGTCCTCACTGCAGAGGCCTGGATATCTTTGTACTGTTGCTGTCAACGAGGCAATGACAAAATATGCATGAGAAATATGCAAAATGTTCAAATGTAAGATATTTAAAAGTACAGAAGTATATTGTGTTGAACAGATTGTTAATATACTGAAATTAGTCATATTCAAAGAGGAATCACATCAATTATACTTAAACTAGTCAGAGTTGATTACAAAATAAACAGAAGGAAATCACACATCACATATACTATATCAATATAGTATTTTTATCTTATATATTTCATATGATATGTCATGCTTTATACTGCATGTCATTGTACATACTGGTACTCACACTACTTGTAGTTCTATTAACTATGCAGAGTTCCTCAATGCATTACCATTTTTATCTGTTTTATGCTTTTTCATGATTCAGTTGCAAACAAAGGTTGATGTTTGTTGTTGACACATACAAGAACAACTGTTGGATTGGATTAATAAGCATGCCTTTTCAGGTCAATCTTTGGCAAACACCCATATACAGCTGAATGCTTTTTCAATTAAATCTCGCCTGAATGTAATCTCCTCAATTAACTGATAAAGTAGTTTCAGACAGATTGCCATATACGTGTAACATCAACAGCCCACACCGAACACTCACCCCGAGTCTCTCCAGCTGTAGACCAAGTGAGTTCTTCTCCGTGCTGAGTGCCTCCACCATCGTCTGCTTCTGTATCAGGCTCTCTGTGAGCTCTCGTACTCTGGACTCAAGCTCAGACTCTGTGGTAGAGCTCATTGACTTCGTTGCAAGCTGCGTCATGATGAAAAATGTACGGTTATTATAATAAGGGGCAACTAAATATTGTAAATTGCATGTACATAGTTTGAACAATTTTCTCAGCAATAATTCGAATAATGAGTTTTACATGATATTCATTACAAAATGACCTTCTTGCATGCAACAAGCAACTACATGAACTTTTTTTTTATTTAAGAACAAAAATGTACAAACCTGCACAAACTAGTTTCCAAATTTGAAGATTTGTTTTCACTATGCGAAACACCATAATGCTAATCAACACAAAAAGCAACTAAAGCAACAATAATCTTCAATCTTAAACATCACGGGCTCAGTACAAGTGACTTCCAATTCCAAAGGCAGATAACTCTGAAAATCCTAATTAAACAATGTTGTTCTACAGTTTGCATAAACTAATAAGGTGTGTGAGTAGTACATTTTGATCGTGTGCATCGGGAATCTCTGCCATATGGCCAGCGCCCCTAGAAGACTTGTTAGTTGAGTTATGGGGGATAGTGCAAGATACAGGATACACCCCATTCTAGAGGTGACCCTGGGTCTTTTAGTGCCTGGTGTGAAGCACCTAGTACACTGCACCTCTGCTAGTAGGGTAGGGTGTAGCGGGGGTTCGAACCTGCCACCCCTGGATTGTGAAGCCAGTGCGTTACCACTAGACCACGGATCCACCACAACTAACAAGGTAACTTTAAGCAAATACAATGTTCCAAATCTAACACAGGGCATATTTCGCGAGCTCACCTGGCCCCTCAGCCTCTCAATCTCTGTCTCTCGGTCACTGATGCGTGACTGGAAAGATGTCTTCTGCTTGCTCAACTCATCTATGGAATATTGCATCTCCTGACAAGAAAAACATAAGAACCTGTATATTTGAATACCGGCAAGTATATTTATGGGGACCATGCTGTATGTTACAGATCGAACATGGTCACGATAATGGTTTGACTATTGGTGTCTTAGTTTAGTACTAATCTAGGATATGGAATCTCAAACTGGCTGGACTGTGTGCCAATTTGAACAATAGCCGCATGAAACAGTGGCATAAATGCATCTAATACATTAACCAACAGCCATTAATCGAGGGTTCAGAATGAAACTGTTGTATCTGCTTACTATTTCTGTAACAGATACAATAGTTTCACATTCAACCATTTGATTTATGTTCAGACCTGTTGACTATGAAGAAAGTTCAATTCCATCAGATGAACTTAATATTTACAGAACAAATACGCATAGTATGTACATCTTACCTTCTTGACTTTGAGGAGCTCTTGTTCGGCATCTTCCCTTCTGTGTTTCTCCTCGCTGACGTTCTCCTCAAGGGAGGCAATCGTGTCCTGGGCTGTATCGTTCTCCTGCTGCATTTGGCTCTCAATATCCTGTGAACAGAAGGTGGTCACTGAAAGACTCCCTCTTGGTGTATTTTTTTGTATGGGAAATATTGAGGATAAATTAGAAGTGCCATATTTTACCAAGATTTATTTCATATCACATTTATCTTCCATCTAACAATCTACATAGCTTTTCTTCAAAATACTGCCTCTACAATACTACTACATCGTTAACCATTATTAACTTTCAAATATTTGAAGGCTAAAATATTTTTAATTTAATTTTTAATAAATCATTTGTAAGACAAACTACAAATTTTGAAATGATCATGAAATACAACAGACATTAATAACTGGATTTGATTGATAATTCATTGAGCCATTCAGAAAGCCAGGACATTTTGAGGGAGATGTAAAAACATTTGAGGCGCGTTGTGGGAAAACCGGTCTAAATGCATGTGCGATAAGTGTTGTCCCGGATCAGCCTGTGCAGTCCGCACAGGCTAATCCAGGACGGCACTTTCCACTTTTATGGTATTTTCTTTTTCAAGGAAGTCTCTTCTAAACATAAATCCACTGTAGGCGAAAAGTGCCGTCCTGGATTAGCCTGTGCAGACTGCACAGGCTAATCCGGGACGACACTTTATGCACATGCATAAAGTCCGGTTTTCTCACGACGCACCTCATTTGTATGATGTAATTGGAGTTTGCCGGAATAGGCACAGTTATAAATCCTATTAATTAACTAGAGCCGTAACGCTCCTTAGTAAATTTCAAACATAAATCATAAAATTCCTGATTTATGTGGCTTTTTCATTTAAAGTTTGTTTTGTATTTTATGGGTTGATTCTGGTTAAAGATAAACAGATGCTTCTCATTTCACCATACGTTAAACATCAAATGTGGCACGTCGTGAGAAAACCGGTCTTAATGCATGTGTGTAAAGTGTCGTCCCGGATTAGCCTGTGCACAGGCTAATCCAGGACGGCACTGTCCGCTTTTATGGTATTTTCTGTTCCAAGGAAGTCTCTTCTAAACATAAATCCACTGTAGGCGGAAAGCGCCATAAAGGATTAGCCTGTGCGGACTGCCTGTGCTAATCCGGGACAACACTACGCACATGCATTAAGACCGGTTTTCTCACGACGCGCCACAAATGTTGATTTTTACATAGATTTGAAATTTTCACATCAGTATAATTCAAGATTTTCAGACGTTCACTGGGTAAGAAAAATATAGCTTCACATTTACAGATATCAAACAACAGACCTGATGTATACCAGAACACATATGATAGCTGTTCACTAGGCTGGCACAACTGATAAACATAAACTGTTGTTAATGCATTCTTCATAGGTCTGCTCATAATAGTATATAAAAGAAAAAGATTACTACACAGATATTTAGTCACAAATTGGGGACCAAATGAATTACTGTAGTAACTGAAGTCACATGAAAATGAAATCACAAAACAGACTTACAGCGATTTCAACCCTAAGGTTTTCGATGGTCATTCTCGCCTGCTGTATCTCCTCTTTGAACATGTCCCTCTCCTGCTTCACAGTGTCATACTCCAGGCTGGACACACCACTTGCCTCACCGGATGCCCCCGATCCCTCACGAAGTGTAGCAATCAAACGCTCCTTGGACTAGTTTGACAAAACAGCACATGTATCAAAACTGTGTCTATACCTCTAGCATACAACCAACAAACAATATGGCTTTCATGTTTACCTATATGTAATTAGTAGGGATGGCAACGAATACTGGAATATTCGAATTCATTACTTGAATATTATTTGAATATTCGGTCCTTGTATTTGTTCATGTCTTTATCATCACACAACCTTCTTTATCTCATCATCGTCCAAATCATCATTACTGTCTTCATCACCACCATAACCACCACAACTATCATCATCATCATTATTATCATCATCATAATAATAAACACACCGATTTTTTATATAGATTTTATAAAAGTCGCATAGTTGTATTAAAGGTGTAACATAAAAAACTTTTATATGGATGCATTTGTAAACTATGGTTACATTGTAACATATATTTTAGGAATATATTTATGCATCGTCCAAAATTATATATCAGCAGATGCCAACTCAACAAATGTATATCTTACCTTTTCTAAATGTGGTGTTTGCTTATGAAAATATATTTTACAGACGAAGCACATGTCTGTCCCAAATTAGTGGGAGCCCTTTAATCAGGTATCATAATCTGTTTTCACAAGTTGTGCACCCAGGCCTCCAACAGTTAACTGATGTGTCAAAATAGCAAACTGTCCTAACCATAATAACAGATTGTGTTGACTGAGAATTAAACTGAAATGGTTTATTATATTTAAAGATTTTTTCATTAAATTTTGTTATACGAATAGTGGTTTGATATTTGAATATTCGGTCAAGGATTCGAATAATCGAATATTCTTTGACACCCCTGTAATAAGTTAGCTTACTGCATAAGAATGTAAAATGTATATACTTCCCAGATATGCAGCCATTTCACAATTCATGAGCATGATAATAATAAGAGGTATATACTCGTCTGATTGTGATGCCTGCATGTACAAGTCTGATTGTGATGCCTGCACATACAAGTCTGATTGTGATGCCTGCACATACAAGTCTGATTGTGATACCTGCATGTACATGTCTGACTATGATACCTGCACATACAAGTCTGATTGTGATGCCTGCATTTACAAGTCTGATTGTGATGCCTGCATGTACAAGTCTGATTGTGATGCCTGCATGTACAAGTCTGATTGTGATGCCTGCATGTACAAGTCTGATTGTGAAGCCTGCATGTACAAGTCTGATTGTGATGCCTGCATGTACAAGTCTGATTGTGATGCCTGCATGTACAAGTTTGATTGTGATGCCTGCATGTACATGTATGACTATGATACCTGCTCGTACAAGTCTGATTGTGATGTCTTCATGTACAAGGCTGATCGTGATACCTGCACGTAAAAGTCTGATTGTGATGCCTGCATGTACAAGTCTGATTGTGATGCCTGCATGTACAAGTCTGATTGTGATGCCTGCATGTACAAGTCTGATTGTGATACCTGCATGTACAAGTCTGATTGTGATGCCTGCATGTACAAGTCTGATTGTGATGCCTGCATTTTCAAGTCTGATTGTGATGCCTGCATGTACAAGTTTGATTGTGATGCCTGCATGTACAAGTCTGATTGTGATGCCTGCATGTACATGTCTGACTATGATACCTGCTCGTACAAGTCTGATTGTGATACCTGCTCGTACAAGTCTGATTGTGATGCCTTCATGCATAAGTCTGATTGTGATACCTGCATGTACAAGTCTGATTGTGATGCCTGCATGTACAAGTCTGATTGTGATGCCTGCATGTACAGGTCTGATTGTGATGCCTGCATGTACAAGTCTGATTGTGATACCTGTTCGTACAAGTCTGATTGTGATGCCTGCATGTATAAGTCTGATTGTGATGCCTGTATGTACAAGTCTGATTGTGATGCCTGCATGTACAAGTCTGATTGTGATACCTGTTCATACAAGTCTGATTGTGATACCTGCTCGTACAAGTCTGATTGTGATACCTGCTCGTACAAGTCTGATTGTAATACCTGCTCGTCCAAGTCTGATTCTGATACCTGCTTGTACTAGTCTGATTGTGATACCTACATGTACAAGTCTGATTGTGATACCTGCTCGTACCATGTACATGTCTCATTGTGGTACCTGCCTGTACATGTCTCAGTGTGATGCTTGCATGTACATATCTCAATGTGATACCTGCATGTACATTTCTCATTGTGGTACATGCCTGTACATGTCTCAGTGTGATACTTGCATGTACATGTCTCAATGTGATACCTGCATGTACATTTCTCAATGTGGTACTTGCATGTACATGTCTCAATGTGATACCTGCATGTACATGTCTCATTGTGATACCTGCATGTACATGTCTCAGTGTGATACCTGCATGTACATATATATGTACATATCTCAATGTAATACCTGCATGTACATGTCTTAACGTGGGGCCAGCATGTACATATATATGTACAATATCTCAATGTGATACCTGCATGTACATGTCTTAACGTGGGACCTGCATGTACATATCTATGTACATATCTCAATGTAATACCTGCATGTACATGTCTCAATGTGATACCTGCATGTACATATCTCACTTTGATACCTGCATGTACATGTCTCATTGTGGTACCTGCATGTACATATCTCACTGTGATACATGCATGTACATGTCTCATTGTGGTAACTGCATGTGCATGTCTCAATGTGATACCTGCATGTACATGCCTCAGTGTGACACCTGCATGTACATGCCTCAATGTGATACCTGCATGTACATGTCTCAGTGTGACACCTGCATGTACATGTCTCAATGTGACACCTGCATGTACATGCCTCAGTGTGACACCTGCATGTACATGTCTCAGTGTGATACCTGCATGTACATGCCTCAGTGTGATACCTGCATGTACATGCCTCAGTGTGACACCTGCATGTACATGTCTCAATGTGATACCTGCATGTACATGTCTCAATGTGATACCTGCATGTACATGTCTCAATGTGACACCTGCATGTACATGTCTCAATGTGACATCTGCATGTACATGTCTCAATGTGACACCTGCATGTACATGTCTCAATGTGGCACCTGCATGTACATGTCTCATTGTGATACCTGCATGTACATGCCTCAGTGTGACACCTGCATGTACATGCCTCAGTGTGACACCTGCATGTACATGCCTCAGTGTGATACCTGCATGTACATGTCTCAATGTGAAACCTACATGTACATATCTCACTGTGAAACCTACATGTACATGTCTCATTGTGAAACCTGCATGTACATATCTCATTGTGAAACCTGCATGTACATATCTCACTGTGAAACCTGCATGTACATGTCTCATTGTGAAACCTGCATGTACATGTCTCATCGTGAAACCTGCATGTTTATGTCTGATAGTGATACCTGAATGCATATGACTCACATACATGTCTATTGCAATATCTGCACAGGCTTGTCTGATTTAGATACCTGCACGTTCTCTTCTGATTGTGATACCTGTCCATGTTTGTTTCATTGTGACACCTGAAATGCTTGTCTAATTGTTATACCTGACAAATTTGTCTGATTGTGATACCTGCATATACATGTCTTATTGTGATACCTGCATATACATGTCTTATTGTGATACCTGCATATACATGTCTTATTGTGATACCTGCATATACATGTCTTATTGTGATACCGGCATATACATGTCTTATTGTGATACCTGCATATACATGTCTTATTGTGATACCTGCATGTACATGTCTTATTGTGATACCTGCACATACGCATGTGATTGTGATACCTGCACATGCTTTCCTTATTGTAATACCTGCACATGCGCGTATGATCGTAATACCTGCAGTATCCTGGTGGCCTTCTCCTTGTACTCTAACAGCTCCTGCTTGGCGGCGTCCAGGCTGCTGCGCAGCTGCTTCATCTGATTGTTCAGCTCCACAACCTTGCCTGAAATGCTTCTTACATGAATGTTAAAGAGTTTTGGCTAAAAGCATGGCGAACTATACACTGATAATTCAGCTTAGGCCACATGAAGTTTTCACTTACCGTTTCAGCAGTTTTCTTGGTAATTATGATTTGACATACATTACTGATTACATAATCACAACATTGAGAAAAGTTTCACTTGATTTTTTGAATGATATATATATCATAACACACACAATTATGTAATAGAATAGCTGTCTATGGTAAGAATCATAGGCCAACAGTTCGTAAGTTACTCCATAAAACTCAGAAATTATGTTTTATGTATTTGAATAAAACATACATGTACCACTCAACATTTTAAAACTGTATACCTTTCTCATCACTGTATTTCTTTTCAGTCTTTGCCAGTGCCTCTGTGAAACCTCTCTGTTCTTCTTCCAGCCTTGACTGTCTTTCAACAGCCTCTTCCTGCAATTTATATATGACTTAGTGCAATTATATGAAGCATATAACAACATCAATGAGAAGTAAATAATGCTTATACATTACCCAGGAAAACTAAATGACTGTAAAGGGCTTGGAAGAGTTACCTACCCTAAAATCCTTATTGGACTGCCCTAGTAAATGTTACCTGCCTTAAAAGTATTGTATGACTGTTCTAGTCAGTTATGTACATTGAAAGCCTTGTTGGACTGCTCTACAAAGAGTTAGCTACCTTTAAAGCCTTATTGGACTGCTATAGTAAGAGTTACCTACCTTGAAAGCCTTATTGGACTGCTCAACTAAGAGTTACCTACATTGAGAGCCTTATTGGACTGCTATACTAAGAGTTACCTACCTTGAAAGCCTTATTGAACTGCTCTACTAAGAGTTACCTACCTTTAAAGCCTTATTGGACTGCTGTAGTAAGAGTTACCTACCTTGAAAGCCTTGTTGGACTGCTCTACAAAGAGTTACCTACCTTGAAAGCCTTATTGGACTGCTATAGTAAGAGTTACCTACCTTGAAAGCCTTATTGGACTGCTCTACTAAGAGTTACCTACCCTTAAAGCCTTATTGAACTACTTAAGTAAGAGTTACCTACATTGAAAGCCTTATTGAACTACTTACGTAAGAGTTACTTACCCTGAAAGCCTTATTGAACAACTCTACTAACAGTTACCTTCCTTGAAAGCCTTATGAGACTGCTCTACTAAGAGTTACCTACCTTGAAAGCCTTATTGGACTGCTCTACTAAGAGTTACCTACCCTTAAAGCCTTATTGAACTACTTAAGTAACAGTTACCTACCTTGAAAGCCTTACTGAACTACTTAAGTAAGAGTTACTTACCCTGAAAGCCTTATTGAACAACTCTACTAAGAGTTACCTTCCTTGAAAGCCTTATGAGACTGCTCTACTAAGAGTTACCTACCTTGAAAGCCTTATTGGACTGCTCTACTAAGAGTTACCTACCCTTAAAGCCTTATTGAACTACTTAAGTAACAGTTACCTACCTTGAAAGCCTTACTGAACTACTTAAGTAAGAGTTACTTACCCTGAAAGCCTTATTGAACAACTCTACTAAGAGTTACCTTCCTTGAAAACCTTATGAGACGGCTCTACTAAGAGTTACCTACCTTGAAAGCCTTATTGAACTGCTCTACTAAGAGTTGCATACATTCAAACTCTTATTGAACTGCTGAAGTAAGAGTTACCTACCTTGAAAGCCTTATTGGACTGCTATATCAAGATTTACCTACCTTGAAAGCCTTATTGGACTGCTCTACTAAGAGTTACCTACATTTAAATCTGTATTGGACTGTTCTACAAAGTTACCCACCGTGAAAGCCTTATTGGACTTCTCTACTAAGAATTAACTACATTGAAAGCCTTATTGGATTGTTCGTCTAAGAGTTACCTGCATTGAATGTCTCATTGGACTGCTCTTGTAAGAGTTATCTACCTTGAAAGGCTCATAGGACTGCTCTAGTAAAAGTTACCTACCTTAAAAGCCTTATTTGCATCCTGCTCCCTCTGAAGGGCCATCTCAACCTCTGTGAGCTTCTGCCTCAGGGAATCAAGTGCCTGGCTGTGAATACCACTGGAATCACAGTGATCCTGCAGGATTCTGTAATAAACATGCTTGATTTAGTAGTAGTTAAAGCTGTAGAAACCCATCAGGTGAGGAAACTAACCTACCCATATCAAAGGGTTCACCAAAACACATCATTTTTAAAAACATCCAGAAAATAAAGAACTATTGTATATAAAATACAGCACTCAAAATGAAGAAATCAGCTGAAAGTAGGAACAATCACGCCCCTGCTCAATACATCTCACATCCCAACCATACCTGTTTCTCTCGGACTGTAGCTGCTCCAGTGACTTCTGTCTGTTCTCCATCTCCCTGTCAGCCTCCTCAAGCCTCACCCTCAGCACAGCCAGCTGGGAGTCCTTGGCGCGCAGGGACTCCTCCAGGTCCGACTCCCGACTCTGGAGCTCCCGGACCAGCTGATCCGACCGAGCTGATGACCGGGACTGCTCGTTCAGCTTGTCACGCATCCTGGCAAGCTCTGGAATACATGTCAAGGTAGTTTTAGGTTGTTGTATGCATAATTTATTAAAATGACACATAATTTCAGTAATTTTATGAAATTCACATTGACTACAGAGTGTACTACAGTATTTATACAAGTTGATCAGTAGTAATTAATATGTCAGGAAAACAGAATTAACATGTAATGTTTTAATGTGATGGTGTTAAAATGGAATAATCTTGAATTTTCAATAAACCCAATAGCTGACAAATAAGGGTCATGAAATCTGCATTTTTTAATCCTATGTTTAGTTATACAAATAATGCCAAAGACATGACTCTATGGCTTACTAAATGTTATATCTGTTGCTAACTAGACTGTTGAACATCCCATGCAACCTTTCCTTGCCTACAAAGAACACAATTTGAAACATAGATAATGAAAAAACATTTTAAAGGAAACAATTATGAGTTTGTGACATTATCTTGTCAACACATTTATCTATATAATACAACACACCTGTCTCCGATGCCTTTGCCCTCTGCACGAGTGAGGCCATCTCCTGATTCAGGGAGGCAATCTCGTTTTTCAACAGTCGGTTCTCAAGGTCCATGGCCTTGTCGTGAGATTCCAGCTCCTGGTTGCTATGGACACTGTTGCTAGGTGACTGGTCCTGCATGGCATCTTCCAGAGCTGCCATGTCCATTTCCGTGGGACTGTTCCTGCTGTCATTGCCTGTGTAAATGAAAATCAGACATGGAAATCTACATTTACAAATGATTTAACAGTTTTTCAGGGTTTAAGACGGAAAGACTACGTCAGTTATTCAATCTAGTTCTGTTGTTAATAACTGAGTTATTTATGCAATTCTTAAATTTACATTTGACCAAGAAAACATGTGAGAGGTACACAAGACATTTTTTTACAAAGCATTATTTACATTAACACAATTAAACGTGCTAGAGGGGAGGGGATAGTGGTATTAAATGTACCACATGCATTGCTTTTGGGTAGAGGGTAAGGGGTAATACATTGGATGAAACAATGCAAATGAAGCTCCAACATACATTGATGATTCTACACATACTTGCACTGTGCACACACGATAAGATGTGATTACTATTAAATACTGTAAAAATGATAGTTAATACAGGTAACAATACTATAATCTTTTGGTGGCTGGCAAAGTTAGCTCTTGTGGAAAACTTACTCTCCTTGAATGGGTTGGCAACACCAACAGCCTGGTCACTTATTGAATTTATTGATTCTGCACGTAAAAAATTATATCAATTACACAACAATTTACACAAAATAGTAGGGTTCTCAATTACTCTTAATTAGACTAACTTGTATTTGGCAACAAGCTAGAATCAAGTCTGGGTACATATCATCAATGGTTGAAAGCAACCATTACAAATTCTAACCAGGTCATTAAAACTTTTTACCAGTTTTTTTAACGGAGAACCCGAAAGTGACTACAACACGACCATACGCGAAAATTCAATATGAAACAGAAAGGCTTAAAAGAATCAAACTGGCAATATAAAAATACATTACCGGTATACTATACATGTCAGCTTTACCACACGGTTACAAATTTAATTTAATTAAACATATTTGAAACTTTATACATTTAAATACAAAATTTATTTTTTTGTTGTTTTTTTGCAATGTGTGTCATTTCCAATGGTAGAACTATAACACAAGTATTTCATTGCACATGCATTAATGCATCTTAATCCATTGCAATTGCACAGAAAATTGAAGAATACAGACAATGACCATGCAGTGACATTTCTCAATGAATCATTTAGGTAGAATCTTTTATTTCCAATGCCAGTGTGGGCTTTTTCAACAAAACAATAATTAAGCAAATTAAAGCATCAATATTTCAATTTACAAGTGAGAATTAAATTTGATATTACCAGGCGTTTCAACATGAACCATGGAAGACCCACTAGTTGAAACAGACGATCCATTATCACCAGCTCGCCCACCCTTGTTAGATATCACAGATGATGAGCTAGACTGCCTGGAGTGACGCTGACTACTAGCAGGTGTACTTTTTCTGCGCTCAGTTGGCTCAGGGCTGTTCAGAAACTCAAATAAAGCCTCATCGTTGTCCACTTTTTTTTTCCCTGAAGATGCATCCAATTTTGACTTTGCTAATAACCCAGTTTCAACTTCTGAATATTCATGCAATCTTGCTGGGACACTTTGTGCAGGACTGATGCTGCTGGGTTTCTGACTCAAAAATGGTGTATGTCCTTGTATCTTGCCAATGTCTGCTGGCTTAGTGCCAGAACCATGGCCTTCATTCTCATGAAGAACTTTGGCAGCTGTCTGGTCAAGACTATTCAAAAAGCTTTCAGCCTTGCCAGTCAAGCCTGACAACCAAGCCATAGTGGGTTCAAAGTCTTCTCATCTGAAAACATAATTATATTGAGTTAATAAACCATTTTAGTGTCTTCACTTTAAGATCCATGCGATTTGTCTAAGTGTAAGAGGATTTTTTAATTATACTTAAAGATTGTTTTTTCATTTAAGAAAATCGGAAAACAAGATTTGTTAATAAAACTTGTTTAGGAATACTATACATCTTTTATTGTTTATAACATGGGGAAAAAAGTTTACATGAAAAAAAAAAGTTATTGAGGAAGAAATTGCTAACTTGACACACATTAGTAATATCATAGACGACAGCTTCCAAAATAACAACTCCAAACCATTTTGAAACTACATCAAGTCCAGGAAAGAGGATAACATTTGAATAGCCCCACTACGGGAACATGGCCATCTAGTCAGCGACATCAAAGGTAAGGCAGAAATATTGTTAAACCAAATTCCAGTCAGTCTTCACCAAAGATACAAGCAATGAACAAACCCCAAAACTCACCAACCGTGTAGCCAATGACACCCCTCCACTACACATCGGGGAAGAAGGTGTACTAAAGCTGTTGAAAAACATCAACGTATGGAAAGCAGATGCACTAGTCCCGAACAGAGTCTTGGTCTTGCAGTCATGTGCCGTGGAAGCAGCCCCAGCTGTTACTGCCATTTTCCAGCGATCAGTCGACAACAGCGAGCTGCCCAAGGAGTGGAGAGACGCAAACATTGCTCCTGTTTTCAAGCAAGGGGACCGACACACCCTGGAGAACTACTGACCAGTGTCACTGACCTGTGTGCTGTCTTAAGTTAATTACCACCATATACTAAACCACTTGGACAAACACAAACTTACCCATCTTAACCACGGCTTTCGCTCGGGATACTCCTGCGAAACCCAAATTGTCGTCACAGCCCATGACCTACTAGGGTACAACGACATGAACAAACAGGTCAACACCATGATATTTGACTTCAGCAAGGTCTTCGATAACTTGCCACACCGACGTCTACTACTGAAGCTTGAAAACTACTGTATTCGGGGCCCTATATTCAACTGGATATCTAACTTCCTAACCCAGCAGGAAATGTGTGTGGTAGTGGAAGGAGAGAAGTCCCACCACGTTGCAGTAGGCTCCGGCATTCCCCAAGGCACCGTGCTTGGACCCCTACTGTTTCTTTGCCACATCAACGACCTGCCTGAACAGGTGAAGTCCCACATTCGTCTATTCGCAGACAATTGCCTCGTTTACAGAGTTATCAACTCAATTAAAGGCCACCAAATCCTACAAGAAGACCTTGATAATTTACAAAAGTGGGCCGATGAATGGGGTATGATATTTAACGCCAAGAAATGCTATCTACTCAGCACCAAACCCAAATCTTCATTCTTCTACACCATCAAAAATGAAATCCTAAAAAACGTCCAAGACAACCCATACTTAGGCATCACTCTAATAATCTGAAATGGAAGACCCACATCACAAACATCACTAAGCGGGCCAACTCCACGTTAGGTTTCTTGAGGAGAAACCTCAGTAACTGTCCCCAAAGCTGCCGGAAATCTGCCTACCAAGCACTAATCCGATCCAAGCTGGAGAACGGAAGTGTCGTATGGGACCCCTACCAGCAAAGTGACATAGACAGGCTAGAGCACGTCCAACGAGCTGCAGCAAGGGTTTAATTCAGAGACTACAAATCCTGACACCTCGATGCGTAGCAGCCATGCTGGAGGACCTGAACCTGCCCACACTCCAGGAGAGACGACACCACCAGAGACTGACGTTCCTGTACAAGGTAGTGGAAGGGCATGTACCAGCCATCAACATTTAACACTATTTGCAACCCCTCAGACCGAAACGCACCATAAGGGCTAAACAGTTTGAGAACTTTATCCACCAAAACATTGTAGAAAAATCAGTGAACAATAACTCTAAGTGTTACCAACCCATACATGCCAAGAGTGATAATTTTATGTACGCTTTTTTTGTGCGAACCATTCTAGACTGGAACATACTTAGTGACAGCACTGTGCAATTAACATCAAGTGTTTTAAGGCTGCACTATTTGCAAAAGTGGGATATTTGCCGAGTCTGATTAATTCATGCTCACTCCCCGTTAAATAAAAGCCAAGCCTGGTCACTTTAACGTACAGATTCAGATGTGTGGACTATAATTTGCATAACTTTACTTTAATTAATGATATTACAATTTGCAGTCTGTAAAGGACCTGGAAAATAAGTAAGTAAACTTTGGAAAAATCATTTTGATTTAATTATAAAGTAATAGAGAATGGTAATGCCAATGAGTAGACCTATATTTGTAACCAATATAATTTATAAAACTACGTATGTCAATATCCGAATATAAATAATCCGATTACTATTGCCTATTACACATATCCTTTCTTCAATAATCTGCGTACACAACCAATAAGGCATTGCAATGAAATCAATAACATGGTGTATATTAAACATATGTAACAACACTACGATTATTACCTGCAGGTATGGTCAATTAAAAAGCACTTAAAGAAAGTGACATGTAAACAAATTACGGAAAAAATCACTGTTTGGAAAACGCTTACAAAGCGGACATTCAATCGCCGGTGCGATTTCATAAACATACATGTGTTCTCGAACGTATTTCGTTAGATGAACATTAAATAACGATTGACAGTACAGCTTGAACGAAAATGAAAGTTGTAGCTTTAATCAGGTAAAATTTGTTCAACGGGTACAATATTTAACTAGTGAAAGTAGCTTAAATCTCATGTAAATTCATTATTAGGCTGCACTCCATTAAAATTATGTTACTGCAGACTGTTTTTTTGCATTTAGAAAAGAGTCTTACTGAAACATTACTCAAGCGTTATAATTTTTTAAACATTAAACTGTAGATATCTGTCAAGATAGGGAAGGTAAACCCAACATCAGCAGTCAGTTTAATTAGTACAGAAAAAAACTAGTTAGTATTTTGTGTATTCAAGTTCAGCAGTCACATGAACTGCATAACACTGCATATATACCTTCTTTGGGTAATCCTCCAGTTTAGGTGCGTAAATTATTTTATTATTTATATCATAGCAACGGGTTTACTAACCCTAGGGACAGGAGGATAGCTTTGACCCTCCCAACAGGGCAGTTAGGCTCAGAAAGCACCGGGTTTGCTGTGATGGTGCTAAGGTTCGATTTGCTGTTATGTCATCACAGCAAACCCGGTGCTTTCTGAGCCTAACTGCCCTGTTGGGAGGGTCAAAGCTATCCTCCTGTGTCCCTAGGGTTAGTAAACCCGTTGCTATGATATAAATAATACTTAATTGCATTTATATTGTATTGTAATTTTAATGTCGGACATTAAACTAGGAGTACGATACTTTTTTTGTTATACAGAGGTTTTAATGTTGTAAATAATTTACGCACCTAAACTGGAGGACTACCCCTTCTTTGTTTATGTTTCAGCAGTGGCAAGGACGTGTGCTGCAGCATCATGTCATACCGCATGATGGTAATGCGGACATAGACTTACGCCACCGTGACGTGAACTTCAAATTATTATCATTGTTTGTTTCAGTGGAGGCAAGGACAGCTGCTACAACATGATGCAGTGCGTGGCAGAGGGACATAACATTATTGCTCTTGCCAATCTAAAACCGGTGCAGAAAGGTGCAGTGCAGCTGATTTTTACGTAATAACTTGATTTGGTGTATATGTTTCCCATCACCTGAAAATTTGAGTACTAAGTAGTGCTGTATTTATCATTTAATGATGAACATACTCAAATGATATCCACCTCAGTTCATTCCAATATTTGTGAGAAGTAGTTGAACTTAAGTTCAACGCACTGTTGTCAAAAAAACATATGAAACACATCTGCAATATTTCCTCAAGCATTTGATAACTTTCATTAATACCTTATTAGTGCGGCTATTGGTATTTCCAGATAATAAGACATAAAAGTTAAATCACATAGTTAATTTTGAGAAAATGCGAGTGTTTTCCAATTAGTATATAGCCGGTCTCCTGTTTACTTCATTTTAGGAGTAGAGTATTATCAAGATTTCCCTTCTTAATGATATCAGCGGGAACTCAATTCTTCAGGTTACCTCGGGTATTTTCGGATATTGGAGGGTAATCTAGTTTATTTCTAAACTTAAAAAAAATATTTCATAGTAACATGAAATAAAATGTTCTTTCACATGTATTATTTTATTTCCTATGAACAATGCATAATTTCTTAATCATTATACATGTTAATCATACGTGCATCAAATTACATTCAGACAATACCATGATTAGATAGTGAAGTCAATAAATATATTCACCAAAAATCAATGTTCAAAATGTATCTTATAACCATGTGTGAGGTTTAACATACATACCTGATTTATCCAATGTTTTCTCCTCACGTGTTGACTGTTCGCGCTGGATAAACTTAAAACTGGAAAAGAAAGTTTGAAGAACACGCATGCGCATATAATAGCCTTTAAATACTGTGTTAAGGTTAAGAAATTGTACACTATCCGACAATATTCGGAAATACCTGTAGCCGTTTCAAAATTATTGAAACAGTCAACACCCCAATCTTTAAATTCGGCTATTCCAGTCAACTTACTTTATTTAAATAAGTATGTATAATATTAACCAAATTAGCTATTGATAGAGAGTACTGGAACATTACTTAAACATTATATATTGTATTTGGTTATTAATAAATATTGAATACTAAATTTCTTAAGTACATGTTTGTCCATAGATGAGTAGACAACTACATCTACCAGTCGGTCGGACATCACGCTATATCTTTAAATTCTGCTATTCCAGTCAACGTACTTTATTTGAATAAGTATGTATAATATTAACCGAATTAGCTATTGATAGAGAGTACTGGAAAATTACTTTAAAATTATATACATGTATTATATTTGGTTATAAATTAATATTGAATACTAAATTTCTTAAGTACCGGTACACGTTTGTCCATAGATGAGATAGACAACTACATCTACCAGTCGGTCGGACATCACGCTATATCTTTAAATTCTGCTATTCCAGTCAACGTACTTTATTTGAATAAGTATGTATAATATTAACCGAATTAGCTATTGATAGAGAGTACTGGAAAATTACTTAAAAATTATATACATGTATTATATTTGGTTATAAATTAATATTGAATACTAAATTTCTTAAGTACACGTTTGTCCATAGATGAGATAGACAGCTACATGTACCAGTCGGTCGGACATCACGCTATATCTTTAAATTCTGCTATTCCAGTCAACGTACTTTATTTGAATAAGTATGTATAATATTAACCGAATTAGCTATTGATAGAGAGTACTGGAAAATTACTTAAAAATTATATACATGTATTATATTTGGTTATAAATTAATATTGAATACTAAATTTCTTAAGTACATGTTTGTCCATAGATGAGATAGACAGCTACATGTACCAGTCGGTCGGACATCACGCTATAGACTTGTATGCAGAGGCTATGGGTCTGCCATTGTATCGACGAGAGATCCAGGGTTCATCAAAGGTGACGGGGCGTGACTATCTCCCAACCAGCAATGATGAGGTGGAAGATTTGTATGAGCTGCTGAAAACTGTCAGAGTGAGTTAATGACCGACTCTTGGGTTAATTACTTCATAAAATGTTATCTGCTAGCTGTTTCAAATGTAATTTGTGATGCAGTGTTCATTGTGTGTGATGGAGGACTATTCGTCAACCCATTAATACTGGTATTAACGCATCAGAATTGTGTCACTAATTGAAATCTGATGCACAATAATAGTAGTAAAGTGTTTAAGCGTATAACTTAGTTTTCTACTGTTTGATAAAACAATATACATGTACTTCATGAATACCCTTATTCACTTTTGGTACATAGGAATGAGTACATTTCACCGAATGTACTCAGATAGAGACGCTTTTTAAGTGAATGAAACAATTGTCTTTATAAACAACTCTTTAAAAAAAGAAAAAACATTCCTTAAATCATTGCCACAGACTGCCGGTACATGTTTGCTCTTAGCTAATTTTATTTGTCTTTCTCAGAAAGTTTTCATTACTCTTCAGATTTTTAGTCATAATATGCTGTTTATACCGGTAATTGCAGAGTGAGCTGCCCATAGAAGGTGTTGCTGTCGGTGCCATTCTTTCAAATTACCAGAGGGTCAGAGTGGAAAATGTGTAGGTATAGTGCCTCTGCTCTAATAACAGTATCAATTGAAACTAATGCATGTTCTTTACATTATTTTCTTTGTGCAATTGTGTCCAACCCAAAATGAAGATGTATTCTTTTCAACAGATTAATCCATGTTTTTCTCCAATGTGTTACTTATCATTTATGTCAGATTACTTCCTCTGGAGTGCAAATAAGTTTCTTAAAAATGGGTTTTTAACAATCACAACACTATTTTGTTTCATGTGCCGCTTTTCTTTGAATTATATCCTATATGTCTGTTGAATAACAAAATTCTGTTGTTATGATACTGATAAATGCAAATTCATGGAACGCCAGCATCTTGCATTTTAGCATTAATTAACCATGTTACCATCATATTCTTTTGTCTTATTTCTTAACATCATTGTTGTATTGCCATAAGTTAAAGTTATAAACATAAAAGAATCCCCAGTACATTATGCCATAAGTTAAAGTTATAAACATAAAAGAATCCCCAGTACATTATGCCATAAGTTAAAGTTATAAACATAAAAGAATCCCCAGTACATTATGCCATAAGTTAAAGTTATAAACATAAAAGAATCCCCAGTACATTATGCCATAAGTTAAAGTTATAAACATAAAAGAATCCCCAGTACATTATGCCATAAGTTAAAGTTATAAACATAAAAGAATCCCCAGTACATTATGCCATAAGTTAAAGTTATAAACATAAAAGAATCCCCCGTACATTATGCCATAAGTTAAAGTTATAAACATAAAAGAATCCCCAGTACATTATGCCATAAGTTAAAGTTATAAACATAAAAGAATCCCCAGTACATTATGCCATAAGTTAAAGTTATAAACATAAAAGAATCCCCAGTACATTATGCCATAAGTTAAAGTTATAAACATAAAAGAATCCCCAGTACATTATGCCATAAGTTAAAGTTATAAACATAAAAGAATCCCCAGTACATTATGCCATAAGTTAAAGTTATAAACATAAAAGAATCCCCAGTACATTATGCCATAAGTTAAAGTTATAAACATAAAAGAATCCCCAGTACATTATTTAGAATGGTCCATGAAAGCCACAACTTATTTGTGATAAGATCTTGGACATTCCTTGGGTAGTACTTTTTGTCAATTGTGGAGATCACTTGTACACTTTCTTGGTAGCGATCAAACTCACAATCTCCCTATCACAAGATGGACATCATATGGAATACGCCACTCAATCTTTCTCCCATTCTAAATAAAATGTTACGTGGCGAGAGAAAACAGGGCATAATGCATGTATGTAAAGTGTCGTCCTGGATTAGCATATGCAGTCCGTGCAGGACGACACTTTCCGCTTTTATGGTATTTTCTGTTTCAAGGAAGTCTCTTCTAAACATAAATCCACTGTAGGCGGAAAGTGCCGCCCTGGACTGCAGGCTAATCCGGGACGACACTACGCAGTCATTAAGCCTGGTTTTCCCACGACACGCCTCAAATGATTGTATGTGTTTCAAAGCAGTATTTCTGTTAAGTTGATTTCACTTTTAATAAATAGGTGTCAGAGGCTTGAACTAACCCCACTGGCGTTTCTATGGAGACGAGACCAAGAAGAATTATTGGATGAAATGATCCGCTGCAAAGTGAAGGCCATTCTAATCAAAGTGGCAGCTATGGGTAATAAATATATTAACAAATGCGAACACACTTCAGAAGTGAATTTGGTTGGATATAAGCCTGTAGTTTTTTAGCTAGACTATTCGAAGAACAGGTGAGCTTTCCGTGTCTGAACTCGGTTAATGTTAATATTCAGAAGTCTTGTAGCTACAAAAATACATAAGTTATTAACTTGAAACGTGGAGTATAACATTGTCATCAACTTCAGCATCCAATGAATAATTGCCATAACTCGGCTCTGTATTTTGATAGATTTATGCTCTTCCACTTTAAAAAATGTGCAACAACTGTAATACTTGTAATACAGCTCTTGTAATTTGTCATCGGCATACTTGTTTCTTCCCATGTTCGTTATGTATATTGGGTAATCCTTTACACAGAAAGTTAATCGGTCCACGGTCGGAACACTGAACAAACAAGTGTGAGCATGTGTGGCCTTTTATGTTTTTATATAGGTTCTGTTCTTTGTTAAAGGAATCTATGTTTACATGTAAATTATGGAATATAATCAGATAAACATTAATTTAAAAAAAATGATACTGTACTTCAAATAAATTGATAAGATTAAAATATTTTATCAGCTGGTTTTACAATTAACTTAGAGCAAGTTTTGATTATATTAACAGCAGTGAGTCTTTGAAATATACACGAGTGTTGAAGTGTTACTATTTTTTCATGAATACCTGACATTGAAATATTTTACAACTCTTCAGTTGCTCCATGTTCACTTATTCTAACCTTAAATATATTCTACAAAGGGAAAACATTTTGTAAGAAAACATTCATAATCCAGAAATACTCACTTAAGTTCCAATTTTTTCAGGTTTAGATCCCAGGAAACATCTTGGCAAAACACTTGAGGACATGCAAGAGTATTTACTGAAAAAGGTATGCTTCTGAATAAATTAGTTATTTGACAGCCACTTTTGGCTAAGGAATATATTTATTGTACTTGCCATAGCATAGCTACATTTTTCAGTTTTTTAATTAAAGGAGGGTATTGATGTGATTTCAAGTTGTATGGTACCAGGACTACTGTGTGATCAAGACTGTGAAAAGGTACCAAAATGTTAGACAACATGCAGTTTATACGGGTATTCATTGACGTTTGCAAAAAGCTGTGTGTAAGTAACAATAAAACAGACATTATACATGTATTCTTCTTTGTCAGCAGTATCTTAAATTGTAAACCTTGACTGGATCTGTAAAACATGTGCCAGATAGTTTTATGCAAAGTATGCAGTTACCTATCATTGTCAGATTTAGAAGGGGTAGAAGCGGTGTACGTTTTCCCTAAATGAAGTTTAGGGGTGTATATTGGAGTGAGCTTGTCGGTCTGTTGGTTTTTGGTTTTCGGATGATAACTCAATAAAGGCTTGTCGTATTCAAATAATTTTTGGTACACATGTGTAACATCATTAAATACAGGTCAAGTTCGATGTTGGTTACAAACCACTAAATTTTGACAGAGTTATGGCCCCTTTTCGACTTTTATGGTGCACATGTGTAAAATCATGGAATACAGATCAAGGTCGATGTTGGTTACAAACCACTAAATTTTGACTGAGTTATGGCTCCTTTTCGACATAAAATTCCTTAACAACATGATTTTAGGACGATTACTCAAGAATGGCTTGACATATTCAAATAATTCTTGGTATACATGCGTAGCATCATAAAATACGGGTCAAGTTCGACTTTGGTTACAAACCACTAAATTTTAACAGAGTTATGGCCCTTTATTTGACTCAAATTCCCTAAAAACATGGTTTCCTGACGATAAATCAACAATGGCATAACATATTTAAATAATTATTGGTACACATGTGTAGCATCATAAAATACAGGTCAAGTTCGACTTTGGTTACAAACCACTAAATTTTGAGTCAGTTATGGCCCCCCTTTTTGACTTAAATTCCCGAAAAACATGGACAATAACTCATGAAAGGCTTCACATATTTAACTTCAGATCAAGTTCAACTTTGGTTACAAACCACTAAATGTTTACAGAGTTACGGCTCCTATTGAAATTCAATTTTTCCAAATACACTGTTGACCATTCACAAATTCTATTTAATTTTATTTCTATTTTTAGCTTGACTATTGGAAGAATAGGTGAGCTTTCCTACTACCCCTGGCGTCGGCGTACGTGTCTAAATTTGGTTAAAGTTTTTATTCAAAAGTCTTGTAACTTCAAAACTACATAAGTTATTCACTTGAAACTTGGAACTAACCTTTGTCATCAACTCCAGTGTCAGGGGCAACATTCCCCATAACTCTGTTTTGTATTTTGACAGAGTTATGCCCTTTTTTCACTTAGATTTTCTCGGGTTTAAGTTTATATTCAACAGTTTTGTAACTTCAATACTACAAAAGCTATTCACTTGAAACTTGGAATATACCTTTGTCATCAACTCCAGTATCAGGGTGAACATTCCCCATAACTCTATTTTGTATTTTGACAGAGTCATGTCCCTTATTCACATATATTTTCTGGTTAAAGTTTATATTCAAAAGTTTGGTAACTTCAAAAACTACATAAGGTATTCACTTGAAACTTGGAACTAACCTTTGTCATCAACTCTAGTATCAGGGGCAACATTACCCTTAACTATGTTTTGTATTTTGACAGAGTTAACCCTCTGTTTACATTGACTCTGTGGTTAAAGTTTTTGTTCCAAAAATTTATAAACTATACAAGGCTTCACTTAAAAGTTTTGTATTTTAACAAATTTATGCCCCTTCTACTATCCAAAATATGTACCAACTGAAATACTTCGAATTGTTGAGCGCGCTGTCCTCTGACAGCTCTTGTTAATAACTAAGACATATTTTTCATTGAAAAATGATGTATGTTTATCAGCTTCATTATCTTAATTATTTTGCTGCTCTGAAGCTTAGTACGCACGTAGAATCTCTCCAAAAAACTTACCGGTAACTATGATATTGCACATTTACTGTCATTGTTTTACATAATATATAATATTATAATGTTATTAAATAAGTTATTTCATATAACAGTGCCTGTATGAAATAACTTATTTAATAAGTATTTTTTTAATCAACTTTACATTAATTACTAAAATTAGTCATTACTTACATGTAGTTATTACCCATGAACATTTTACTATTCTGATTGTTTGTGTTTTGTTTTATTGATTTCAAGATGGCGTAATTTTGTTTCTGGAAAGACTTCCATATTTCCAATTTCATATAGGAACATTTCAAATGACCCATCAAAAGCGCTAAATCTCATACAGGCATCAAAATTTCATGCAGGCACTGGTTTTAGCCAATCACAATGCTTACCGGTAGATCCCATACAGGAACAGTCGAATTCATACAGGAACGGTTGATCGTTTTATTTACTTGTGCTAAATGGTATAAGACGTGAATTTTCACTGATATTGTGCGTAATATTGTGAAGTTGATTAATAAATACATGTATAGGTTGGTAGGTAGTGATTTTTGTGACCCTCAAACTCGAAATCCTGTATCTGAGCCTGCTTTTTTTTCATACTTTCATGTACAGTTTTATTGCAGAAGGCGGAATTTGACCTGAATGTGTGTGGGGAGGGTGGAGAATTTGAAACCTTCACACTTGATTGCCCACTCTTCACTAAGAAAATTGTGCTGTAAGTTTTGTTAATGACTACTGCATTTTGACGTTAAAGAGTTTAGAAATGAATATTGTATTACTGGTTATGTTAAGAGTAAAACCTTTTGACATTCGGAGTTTAAAGTTGAATATTGCATTAACGGGCGGGTATTTATAAAGAATCTTAGTTGAAAATTAAGAAATATCTAAAAATTCTCACATTTTACTAATGGATTTTCTGACAAACTAATGCATTTCTGAAAGATTTTGACACATAATTTGCAATATAATTCAAACTGTATTAATATCTAGCATTAGTCATGCAAATGTTCCAAAGCATAGTGTTTTAAACACAAATTCTAATTTTGACTTGTGTTCAACTTAAGTTAAGAATGGCTTAAGAATCTTGATAAATATGGGCCCAGGTTACATGTATGTGTAAGAGTCAAACCTTTTGTGGGTTGCAGTAACTGTTTGAAAGCGGAAAGTGTCATCCCGGATCAGCCTGTGCGGACTGCACAGGCTGATCCGAGACGACACTTTACGCACGTGCCAAGACTCAATAGCACTCAACATTGTGAATATTACATGTAGTTACAGATACAGTGTTACAGATACTGCGGTTACACATGACAAGTGATTTACTTCATTGTTTTACGATACATAAGAATTGTATATAGGCTATAAACCCAGTTTTGAAATTGCAGATCACTTCATAAAATGAACATAAATATGATGGAAACTGTTTTGATTTGTTAGTCACTTCAGAATATTAGAAAGTCATAAAACAGGCACATGTATATACATATATGTTTGTGTAAAAATGAGATGTAGAGCTATGTAAATAATCAGATTGAAATTATATCAAAATTCAGTGTTGTTAGTGTCTTTAAATAGACTGTCCAAATGGCTTAAACAGTTTATTACTGTATGATTAATCACCATATTATAAAAATTGAGGCGCGTCGTGGGAAAACCAGTCTTAATGCATGTGCGTAAAGTATTGTCCCGGATTAGCCTGTGCAGTCCGCACAGGCTAATCCAGGACGGCACTTTCCGCCTCCAGTGGATTTATGTTTAGAAGAGACTTCCTTGCAACAGAAAATACCATAAAAGCGGAAAGTGCCATCCTGCATTAGCCTGTGCAGACTACAGGCTAATCCTGGACGACACTTTACGCACATGAATTAAGACCGGTTTTCCCATGCTACGCCACAATTAATGTTCGTTGAATGACTGTGTCTGGATATTTCAGGGATGAAGTGGAAACAGTGATGCACTCGGACGATGCATTTGCCCCTGTTGGTTATTTGAATATCAAAAGAGCACATCTACAGGACAAAGATGAGGTGTGTTTATTATGAATTACTGATTTCTTGAAAGGAGCCGTATCCTGGAAAAAACGGGCTTAATGCATGTGCGTAAAGTTTCGTCCACCTACAGTGGATTATGTTTAGAAGAGACTTCCTTGAAACATAAAATACATGTAATTTACCAGTCCACAAAATTGTATTGACAAGCGTTTGGCCATTCAGAAAGTTGGATCTTAATTGTTTGACATTGATGTCTTACAACAAGAACTGTATCATGCACATGGTGTTTGAGATCAAACTAAGAAGGTCTAGTTAAAATCTCAGTGATCAGTAAGTTTTGCACAGATATACACATGTACAGTACTGGTATTTTACTTAAATACTTTATTAGAAGTCTCTGATATGAGTCGTCCTCTAGCCAATTACTGGGATTAAAGTTGACAATGTTTGCTAGCTATTGCAGAGTATAAAAAGTTAGACAAATAATGCTTCTGTTATCTGAGATGCAAGGTGTATTGTTCCTATCCCAACTTCACCTAGTTTAAAACATTCTTGTCGAGCCTGATTTATTTACCGGTATATTTGTTAATTAGATTATATTTGTAAGATAGTGTTTAAGCGTCATAATTTTTCATACTTATTGTCAACAATTTGTTACCACCCAACACTCTGAAATGACTGTGCATACCGGCATTTCGTTGTGATTATAGCCTGTAGCAGTTACACAACCAAGCCGTGTAGAAGGGCTGCCAATGAAGACCAGCAGAGACCTGTATTTGGAACTGTTTCCCGAGGATTCTGACATGATGCCGCTCAGTAATGAACATGTGAATGTGCAAAGTCCTGGCCTGTCTGCTCCACTAACTGGTACAATTGCAGATTTTGCTTTAGTATTCTTTTTAAAATGTAGTTTGATTAATTAAAAGAATTGAATCTGTAAATAATATACCATGAAATTGTTACTTTTATGCCTAATATATGCTGTTATTTTTTTTGCAAAACAAAATACGAGGATGTCATTTGGGTATTTTATATTGCATTGTATTTAAGCATATTTTCATTTTGTTACATAGTTAGATGTTGAGTATTAATAATTGTACGATATATTTGATTTTAATTTGTTGGGAGCTTTGTTACTCAAATTCATATTAAAAAAGTTTCTATAATGAATTGATAACTATTCATGTGAATGTAATTTTTGTGTGCAAGAAATAGTCATTTGCAAATGTTCTCATAACATAACATAACATACACCACAGATCCATTGATTGAAGCATTCTGTTTTTGTTTCAGAATCATTAAAGCCCCACGTAATTGTACGAGATGACATCTCTCCATCTCCTGGCAAACATATATGGATTTCAAATCTTATTACCTCCCCTGATAATGGAGATGACATTACCAGTCAAATAAAAATGTTGATGGACAAACTACAGGACACTCTTGCAGACTGTGAGGAGCATTTCAGCCTTGATGACCTGGTTTGTGTGCATTTATATGTGCGTAACATGACTGACTTTGCTGCCATGAACAGTGTATACCGGACATACTTTGGAATCAATCCTGCAGCTAGGTAAATTATACACATGTACATTCTTATGTATTCTACATGAAAGAATTATGCATCGTGTTTATTGTACAGCTTTATATCATGTATACAGTATGTTTGTAGTATTTATATTTCTGGTAGCTCAGTTGGCAAGATAACTATGTAGTTACAGACTCGTAGGTTTTAAACATCTTGTGACACAGTGACATGTAGTTCATTTTCTTAGGAAGTGCCTATATTACAATTGGAACAACTGAAGGTTGATTTTCAGTGTATTAAATTGTGTATATCACCAATAATTGGTAATATACAATGTATATCACCAATTATTGGTGATACATAATTAAATACACTAATTTATTATTAATGCTTAATGTGATTGCAGAGTTTGTGTCCAGACATCACTGCCTTCTAATGTAAGCCTGATAATGGATTGCTATGGTAACAGTAACCATGGTAACAGAGAGACGATGCATGTGCAGGGTCTGTCACACTGGGCACCTGCTAATATAGGACCCTACAGCCAGTGTGTTCAGGTATGAAACATACTGGTAGATCTGCTCTATTTCATACTTCATACATTTTTTACATGATATGTTTGCATAGTCTTATTACAGTAATAAAAATGAAATAAAATTATAAAATAAAATAGTTTTTGCAATACATGTATATTTGTTGGAAATAATGTCCATTTCAGTTCAAAAACCTGTGATATTTGGTGGTATGAATGCTGTCATTTTGATTGAGTACCAGTGCATGTATACATTGTATAACAGCAAAATTGTAAACAGTTAGTGTTTGATAATATTATGATCATGAAATGAGCAGGAAACATGCATTAGTTACATGCCATGTCTATTGTTCAGATAGGACAGAAGCTGTATGTCGCTGGCCAGATAGGAATGGTGCCAGCCAACCTCACCTTGATGCTGGGGGGTATCCAACCACAGGCTAGGTTGTCGCTACGTCATGTTGCTAGGGTACTGAAAGCCATGGCAACCAGCTGTTGTCTTGACAACGTCATAACCTGTGTGTGCTATGTTACGCATGAGGAGTACATATCAGTGGCTAAACATGAGCTGAACAGAGTCACTAGTGAGGTGAATGAATATTCTTTTATCAACATTATGACTTTAAACATAATCCAAAGTCTACAGAAATTTTCACTTGTTATCTTATCCATGTATGTCAGTAGTTTATTGCACAAGTGGGCAGGAGCTGATGATCATTCCTTGTCAGAACTCACTAGATTACAGAATTTTATGACTTTACTTCCATTAATTGACCAAATAGCCAAAAATGTCAATAATCGGCCAATAACCTCCTTGCAAATTAATATTACTTGTACCCAACACTATCGGTTCTGCTTTAAACAATACAAGTGTATTTGTGTTTACATTTTATGTGAAGGAAATTGATGCCAACTACCAGTACTTCCGTTTTTTATGCTTTAAACATGACAAATGAAAAAAAGTTTGTGTATTAACAGCAGTATACACTGTCCTTTATTGTATTGGCTATTGCAGAGATTTCAGTGCAGCCCTGTGTATGTGGTGGTTCCCATGTTGCCAAAGGGAGCCTTGATAGAGTGGCAGGTGGTTGCCGACACATGTCCCAGAGACACTCAAGGTACCTTCATGAAAACACTTCACCAGGACTCACTCTGCCAGTCACCAAATTAGCCATTGGCTTCCACTTTTAATATTTGGCTTTAAAAGAAATTTCCATTTGGCTACAACTTTCAATACTTTATAAAACGCTATAAAAGGTTTTTAATGGGTAGAATTTAAATACTGTGTGGTAAGTTTGGCAAAAGAAAAATTTAATCCAGAGGAAGCCTTGCTTCATGGGTTCTCTATATTCAACAGCTGTTATGAATAACATCAGAGAACTAGAATGGATGTTGTATGAACAGTGAAATAATGTTATCTGAAATATCTTTTATGGTAAAACATATTTTATGTGTACCATGCAGTTAGGCAATACAGTTATTGATTGTATCTGGGTCCAGTATGGCAGTAATTGTGTTTTACTTCCATTTTAGGCTTTGTTACAATAATATACCATATAAACGATGAGACTGTAAATAGTTTTAAAGCAACATTTTTTGAAAAGTACCACCAAGTACCAGTACTTTAAATGTAATACAAGTTTTAAAGAGCTATAACTAACAATAAGTAAAATCACATTCAATTCTGGATGTTTTTAATAAACATGAATGAATAATTTTGAAAATACTGTGATTTTTGTGTGGAAAGTATTAAGATATTATTGGTAAATAACAGTAGTATGATATTTTAGGAAGAGTATGATTTAAGTACATGTAGATTCAATATTCGCCGAACCAGTTTAAAATGTGAATAGATTTATTAGATACAAATTGGTACTGGTATTCTTGCATTGCTAATCAAAATGTCGGCTGTTTTGTTTGCATTTTAGATGTTTTGTTTGCATTTTAGATGTTTTGTTTGCATTTTAGATGTTTTGTTTGCATTTTAAACGTGTCGGCTAGACCTTATACTAGGAGCGAATGTGGGAACGGTAGAAATATCTTATCTTGACTGTAAAACCCATGAATCCATTTGGTATTGAACATTTCAGTGCAGAGACATGTGATCACCGACGAGCAGCTGGAATGCACAGTGGTTGCACACGTCTGTCCTGATGAAAACATTAACTTATCAGTGCATGTGTGTAAGTCACTAAATTTGTTCATTGCTTCATACCTAAAGCTAAATCTGTTTATTTTTACTTTGCCAAGTTGTGTAGAAACCTTGAGAGATTATTTCATGTGATTTTGCTGCAGTATTTGATATCTTGTGCAGACTTCTCATGGTACTATGATTCCTAGGATGGTGACAATAAATGAGGCGTGTTGTGGGAAAACCGGACTTAATGCATGTGCGTAAAGTGTAGTCCCGGATTAGCCTGTGCATTCCGGACAGGCTAATCCAGGACGGCACTTTCTACCTAAAGTGGATTTATGGTTAGAATAGACTTCCATGAAACAAAAAATACCATAAAAGCGTAAAGTGCCATCCCGGATTAGCCTGTGCGGACTGCAGAGGCTAATCCGGGACGACACTTTACGCACATGCATTAAGTCAGGTTTTCCAACGAAGCGACTCAAATGTTGGTCTACTACTTTACATGTTTTGTATGAACTAGTCCTTTTCCACAAGTAAATGTCCCTCAAACACACTGTGCAGGGATTTAACAAGGAACAAGCTGTGAAAAAGGAAAACAACCCATAAATTATCATGTGTAAAATGCACAACAGCTAGTAGGACAAAACAAAATGCATTTGGTACGGTGAGATAGTCTGTACATAGAAACATACAATTGTAATTTTTTAATTCCGACTTCTCTTTAGGAAGGAGTTTATATGGCACTTAGTTTCTGTTACTGATCTAGTTTTGTTATTTTTAACAGATGCCAGTGAAGATTCAGACAAGACCCATGTTGATTTAGATGCTGTTATGGAGATGGTGAAAAACTGCAGTTCAAGAGTTTGTCTGCCAAGGCCGGAGTGTGCCAATTGGACGATTTTTTATCCTGCACAGTTGTTTAGTTATGAAAACATGTTTAAAGGCAAGTTATTTTTTTAACATTTTTAACTCACCTGAGCACAACGTGCTTATGGTGAGCTTTTGTGATCGCATTTTGTTTAATTTTGCTGTTTCAGTTGCATTTATGTTGATTGCATTGTTTTGTCATGCCCAAATATTACTACTGGTTGATGTACTGGTATTCTGTGTTGTTTTCTAAAATCTCCATGCATGGAATTAATTCAGTATTGTATCTGGTAATTTCCAAACTTGAATCCTGCATTCTCAATTACCCACATACATGTATGAAATTTAAATTGAAAACTGTGTACATTACGTTAATAATAAACATGGTAAATCATTCCTGTGCAATTGCTTATTGCCTGCAGAATAAAAAGGGAATATTCTTATGGGGTTGGTGGTTTGTGTGAACATTAGATTCATTAAGGAAAATGCAAAGTTACAAATATTTTTTTATGGCCCCGAAGGATCATCGTCCGTCCATCCTGCTTCTTGTGCAGAGTGTAACTAGAAAAGTATTAAAGAAATTCAAATGATACTTCATATAATGGTAGAGGACATTAAGAGGAAGTGCGTAGTACAAGGACCAACTCATTCTTCAATGATGAATGAGTTGCTCCTTGTATAGAGGACATTGAGAGGAAGTGCAGAGTACAAGAACCAGAACTCTTTCTTCAATACTTACATATTGCTCATGGCTTATTTTTCTTGAGCAGAGCATACATGTAACTCTAGAAGTATTGAAGAGATTCAAATGATACTTAATATAATATTACAGGCCTTCGAGAGGAAGTGCAGAGTACAAGGACCATAACTCTTTCTGTCAAAACACATCTTCGGGGGCATTCGTCACTTACGGTGACAATGCTTGTTTGTATTCTCTTCATGTAAAAGTTGTTAGTACTTAACGTACATGAACATATGCACGTAGTTGTAATATTTCATATTACTTTACTGTTTTCAGTTTTACAGAAGTGGTGGAAAGAAGAGCCATTTTCAATGGTTCCAGTAGCAAGACTTGAAAAAGAAAACATAATCATCTCACTTTGTGTTTAGCAATCTGGTTTTGTAATGTCTCTTAATATCACATAGCTTATTCCGTGGCTGGTTAAATATAATGGATGTTTCAAAATGTTTTACAATTGTTATGTACAATCATTTTTTATGACTTGATAAGTAACTATTAAATTTATCAATTGTAATCATGATAAAAGTTGACAACTGACGTCAATGATGAACCACCAACAGCCATGCTTTTAGCGTATCCAAATAATTGGAAGGAATTTGGTAGATTATAGTCACCCATGAAACATTTTTATGTGAAATTATTTCAAAATCCAGTTAGTGGTTATAGAATATTTGCAAAGTTTTTAAAGCCATATAAGGAAAACTACTCCCCAGGCACCCATGGTTTTTGTTGCTGTTTAAATCATAATAAATTGAAGGAAACGCTCCAGTGGTTGCTGACAAGATTTTTCAATATAGACACATAAGGAAAAAGGCCCTGCTCCCCTGGGGGCCAGTTTTTTTAACGAATGATAATTTCCACCAAGCAGTTTCATCAGAGATTTTTAAGTAAATTGTTGACGACTGACCAGAATAGCTCACCTTTGAGCACTTTGTGCTCAGGTGAGCTAAAAAGTATCTGACAACCGGGAAAGATGAATGCAATAATTTCTTTTGTATAAAATTAAAAGTTCGAAGTAGAATGACTGTTTAGTATTTTTTGATGTGTCTTCTAGTTGCCTGCATGTAAACATTCACACCTGCCTTCTCAAGATGTGTTTCGTCATGCATAAAAGGATGGATAAAGCCAATGCAAGAACTTTTGAAAAATTTATTAAAATAGTGTATAAGTTAATTATATGATGTGGAATAGCAAATAAATCATGATTAAAATATATATTTTATTTTTATATAAAAAAAATGCAATGAGTGGTACCACTTCTAATTTCAACAGTGTACTGGTTAGTGAGCATTTGTCGGACAGTAGTATTATCCGGACGTTTTTTGATATTCGCGCTTCGTAACCGCTTTTCGTATTTTATTAACATAATACAAATAAACGCTTATATTTCGAAAACAGTGAGTTTATTTTTTGGTAAAACCCCAAATGTTTACGTTGATAGTCTGACACGCATGCAACTGTCGTCTGGTGAGTGAAATGACGTGCGCATGCGCGATAAAATCCCAAATTGGGGCCCAGACAGGGTTTGTGATAGTTTTGGCTGTCTGCTCATTATAGCAGACGAACTTTGGCAGAACATTATTTAACCTGCTACTTATATCCTCTAGTAATTATTAAATCATTTGATAAAGTGGTATTATTTTGATATAAATTACGCATCTGATTATTTATTTGTTATCTAATATAGATTAAATAAAGTTATAAAGCATTTCTTCGTATATTTCACTGTTTAAAAAAAACGTCCGGAAAATACTACTGTCAACGTGAAAAAGACCGTGTTTTATGTACCCCATTCAGGGCCTCTATTGTTGCACAAGTGAAACTTATTTTGTTTACATACGCAAATGCGTCATCAACCCAGGATGTTACACGCGAATTTTCATCGTTGAGTTTGTTCATGAATAAAAACTGTCCCAAAATAAATGCATATTTCGTCCGACAAATACCAGTAATATTTCTTCCATACAACAAAAGGAAATGTTTTCACTGGACAATTACCTGATTTATCAGTAATGGAAAAAAAACAAGGTATTTTTGTAACTTCTTCAACACTAGATGAACTTGTATCTATTGATACTGAGCATGTCGAGAAACAAATATTAATCGTGTCATTTAATTATTTTGCAAGTTATAAATATATAAAGAATTCATTATTTTGAGATTTGTAGAAGGAAAATTTAATTAAATATATTGACAATTATTCTCCATGTGAAAGATCAATTTGTAGTATAATGCATCTGTACATGATTAATTAAAAGAAACTTGAAAACAGACAATTTCATACCCCTCCCACAATGAGCAGTAACATTTCATTCATACAACTCGTCGTGATTCCCTGAATGTAACATAATATAATGACCACACTGACGTGCAATGCATTCCATATATACACACAAAAACGACAGGCTGGAACGTCAATAGAAATATCACGGGTTTGCATAGTCGTGCTATTCAAATGAGCTTTTATTCTTCAGTAGATAGGCGGCTAGGAATTCGATTGCATTAGGTGGCCTGAAACAGAAACAGGGAGCTCTGTAACAATTTTGGTTAATTTAGTGGAAAACAACATGTATTTGACAAACAGCAAAAATGCATCTTTTTACCCAAAACATATTGGCAGAAAATTAAAGCCAAAACAAATTTTATAGCAATAGTCATAATAAACTGACTTTGTCAATAATTACTTATATAATCAATCAGTATTATTTTATTCAAAACTAAATCTTAATACTCTCCCACAAATTCAATACAATCATTTAAATAAACATTCTAGTCATAATACTGGGTTTTATAACCAGACAAAACAATGTTCCTACATAAATGTAACTACATTCTATATGCAAAGGTGAGATTTTGAAAAAACTAAAGGGGAGGAAAATACCCCTTTCCACTAAAAAAGTTCACACAAAAAATCCAAGGTGATCCTGGATCATTCATACGTGCTATTTGTAAACACAACTGGCATTGAAAAGGAGGCAATACCAGTATACAGGAAAGAACAATGTGGAGTGACTGACCGCTCTTTTGCCAGGACGGACATGCCCTGTAACAGGATAGGCACAACAGTCTGGTCCAGATAGGCCCGCGTAGGCAGGGACTGCAGGTCCACCTTCGGGCGCTTGGCCGGTAACCCCTCCGCTTCCTTCTCGGCCGTGATTATTTTCTGTACAATAATTTTAATGAAAATTTGTAATTAGAGAGGCATGTATGGTAGTTTACATTTGGCTTTAGTTATTCCTGTAGTAAAATCAGTAATTAGACATGCATGTTTGGTAGTTTACACTGCTTGAGTAATTCCTGTAGTTGGCATTTTACACAAGCAATCTAGTATAAACAAGGCAGTCCAAAGAACAGCTATATCCCCCACCGTGATCCTTCATTAGATTTTAAAGGTGACTTACAAGTATCACACTGACCTTAATCTGGCACAGTTTGACCAGATATGAAAGTACAGTTTCAGAAATTTAGATATGGAGCTGACACGAAAATGGAGGCTCAAACATTTTACCTTTAAATGTGGCCTTGACCTTGATGTGATAAACATATGAGCTAAGTTTTATGAAATCCTTCAAAGGGCATAGGAGATATGGTGCAGACACAAAAATGGAGGCTCAAAAATTTGACCTTCAAGTGTGACCTTGACCTTGAGGTGGCGTGACTGCATCATGCCTTCTGCACATTGCCTCAATGTGATAAACATTTGAGGCAAGTTTCATGAAAATCCATTAAAGGGCACAGGAGATATAGAACGGACATGAAAATACAGGCTCAAACATTCAACCTTCAAGTGTGACCTTGACCTTAAGTTGGCATGACTGGCTTATGCTTTCTGCACATGGTCTCAATGAGCAAAACATTTGAGCCAAGTTTCATGAAAATCCTTCAAAGGGTATCGGGGATATGGAGCGGACACGAAAAACGGACACGAAAATGGGGGCTCAAAAATTTAACCTTCAAGTGTGACCTTGACCTTGAGCTGTCGTGAAAGGCCCATGCCTTCTGGACATCGTCTCAAAGACCTAAACATTTGAGCCAAGTTTCATGAAAATCCTTCAAAAGTCATAGGAGATATGGAGCGGACACGAAATGGAAGCTTGAATATTTGACCTTCACGTGTGACCTTGACCTTGAGCTGGCGTGTCTGACTCATGCCTTCTGCACATCATCTCAATGACCTAAACATTTCAGCCAAGTTTCATGAAAATCCTTCAAAAGTCATAGGAGATATGGAGCGGACACGACATGGAAGCTTGAATATTTGACCTTCAAGTGTGACCTTGACCTTGAGCCGGCGTGACTGACTCATGCCTTCTGCACATCGTCTCAATGACCTAAACATTTCAGCCAAGTTTCATGAAAATCCTTCAAAGGGTATAGGAGATATGGAGCGGACACTTGAGTAACGGAATTGAACAATTCTTCTATTTGCACTGTAAGATAGTTTCTTTGTAAATATTATTGAAAGTACTATCATGTCTTACTTGGCACAATAATAACAAATTGTAAGTAGAAATTTCAAACCTGGACATTTTCAGGAATTTCGGGTTGGTGGTTGTCATCTCCAGCGGTATCAGCATTTAAAGATTTGTCCTGATCTGAAAACATGTTTAAATGAGTATTAATTTGAATTTGACATGAAATAGATTATATCAATGAAACAAAAATGCCAAGAATCTAAACTGTAACACAAATGGTATCATTTCAAGTTAGTTACAGTTGAAGAATAAATTATATGGATTAACAAGAGCTGTTTGTACAAGTTTCCTAAAACAATTATTGAATTTGCACCATTGTCACAAAAAGTTCAGTAGATGTAAAATTTGAATATATTGATCATTAAAGTATGTATGTACGATCTTACAACAGATGTGGCATAAATACAATTAACAAAATAAAGTTAACTAGAACTTTGTCACAGGGGTGACAATGGGCCCCGAATTATAGCATGTTTAAAGGTGGTGGCCAGCAAATAAAAGTAGTTCATGTCAGCAATTCCATCTATGTCAAAGATTACCTAAAGCTTCGTGGATAATATATTAGTACATGCATATTTACTTTGATAACCAATAAGTGTTGAATATCTGAGAAACACAAGAACTAATGCAATATATACATAACTTCCGAATGTGGGAGACAAATTTACATCCCCATCGTTACGCACAACCACACATTACCCTCAACAATGAAGACAAGTTTCAGGAAGTCTGTTGGAAACTGTAGGAGCAGTTGCATTCACAAGGAATTTTCCCTCTATATTTATTACAATAGCTTGATCTGTTATTAATTGAGAATAAATCGTTTTTCTATTTTTAGTAACGGTGACCTTGATCCCACCCACCCTCTATGCAATCCCAAGCGATGTCTTGATAAAAGGTATCTATGTATGAAGTTGAATTACATTAGCTCAATTCGTTCTCGAGTAATTGAGCGGAAACCGTTTTTCTATTTTTTGTAACGGTGACCTTGACAATGACCCCATCCACCCCCTATGTAATCCCAAGCCAGGTCTCGATATAAGGTATCTATGGATAAAGTTTCATTAAAATATTTTAATTCGTTCTCAAGTTAGAGAGCTGAAACCAAAAGTTGACTCCGTCTGAAAATGAAAAATTAACAAAGGGCAATTACTTCAGAATGATGAAGTGCAGAGTAACGTTTTTGTCTGTACTAGCGGAAACTGAAATACATGTATGTATGTTGACTTGACAGTTGGTTTAGGTTACACAGCACTAATATACGATGCAAAACTCGACACTAGTACTTGTTGATTTATTTCATATTGAAGTGGTTCCTTCATCATTTGTCTGTTTTTCTGTTTGCTTTCAAGTTTTATTGTCACTTTCATCTGCTTATTTTGAAAACAATTGATATGAAAGCTCGTACATACACACTTTAAAAAGTAAAATAACCACACATTTCATGAAAAATAAACTTTTTACAACTTTCCCTATTTAGAAATTTGTTGCGATAAGAGTTCCACAGGCAGTTAGGAAATTTTGAAAAAAAGTTTGGTGAATATCAGATAAAAATTGTTGAAGTCACGGAAACGAAATTGGTCAACTGACAGACTGACATTAGCCAAAAAATACACCCGCAATCATGCTAAACTATGGTATCTTGTATCACTATTATTCCAGTAATATAGATAAACATTAACACTTTACATAATAAAATGGTGATAAAAAGTCACGTAATTGTATTGAGTACCAACATACTGTATTTCAAAATAAAAAGAATTGTGTAACTAATAATATTTTGTCAATGTTTGAGGAGAGTAACAAGGGTTACTAGAATAACCAAAAGCGTGTGTTTTCGGTTCAAAAACCGAAAGTGCATTGGAATTACCGAAAGTGCAATGTTATATAGCTAATTTATGATTGAAAGGACTATCTTCTGTTAATACATGTTAAAAGCATAGTATTTAACTGTTCGGGGTTTCATTTGTTCTTGTTTTTTAATTCCTGTTGCAAACACTCGCATTGTATTTAGCTGTATGTTTTAATTAATCATTCATCATTTTGTAAACTGCTTACTTAGTAGGAAGTATTGACTAAATTTTGATTTGAAACATCTCACAACTTAAACAGATTTTAATTTTTAGTTTTGAGTAAATTTTGACTTGAAGCATCTCATAACTTAAGCAGATTTGAATTCAAATCTAACATTTAAAATAGATACTCAATAAACTTCATATAAATCCTATTTTTTTTAAATTTTACAATATTGTTGTTTGCACTACCGTGAATGTACATTTCATCTGTTAATCCTTCTCAAATTATTCTATGTTTTCCATATTCTCACGCTAATTTAATGTAATATGCTATGAGTATGCATTGTGCTGTTTTATCCTGAATAAAGATTTATGTTATGTTGTGTATATTCCGAATACAATAGACTTGACTATTATATAACTAAGTGATGTTTAATTGACTAATATAACAAACTATAATTTTGGCAATAGTTATACATGCCTAAAAAGCTTTAAACTAGTAGCTAGGAACATTATTAATACCCACCCAAGTAGCATAATAATCGGCAACATAAAAATGAACACGCCGTTACACGTGACACATACCTAATGTAGACCTCAGACATTCTCATACATTTTTTTATGTATTCAGCAGTTTCGTGTATAGGTCATAGTTTTTAAAATAGTGTCTTTGGAATTTCCATTAAACAAACATTATTTGATTTATGAATAGAGACAAATCCGTTGATCGGAACAATTTATACACATTAGATCAAATTATCACCAGTCTAACACGAGCCCAGTACAAAATAAAACAACATGTTTTTCATAAATGATATTATAAACAATATTGCATATGAAAACATTCCTGAAATGTATCTGTTATACTGTGATATGAAAATAATATTAAGAACAATTGGGTGTCGCATATTAAAGAAATCCTTATGCCAAATGGTTTCGATGATTGATGAGAATTTTGATATTGCTTCCTCAGAATCTCAAACTAACGTTGATATATAGCTACAAACAAACATGACATTTCGAGATTACCATATCGACAAAACTTAGGACATATTTTTATTGAAAGACAGATTGAAACTGCGAACATATTGGAATAAAAATACACGAAAATAAATTTACATCTCTTAAGCATGGTTTAGAACATCAACGCCTAAACTAGCAATAGACACCGGTAGATATACGCAACGTTAAAACGGTTGTGATGAATAACCACATACAAGTTAATTGTAACTGTAAAGCTAATTGTTGAAATAGAGACCATATTCATTTTAACTTATTATTACTTGAGTAGCTATTTTTGTATGACAGGGCTTTCCTTTCGCCCGAGCTCCCTGGTTTTGACGCGTGGACATTTCAAATTACGCTTGTTTGACTCGCGAGGTAATTACTTCATGCGTCACCTTTGACCCGCGGCAATTTCCGGACTTGCGTCATCCAGTATAACTCGACTGGCTGATTATCCCAATCATTCGAACATCGATGTCAAAGTTGATAAAACACTCGGCGATTATTGGTTGGAGGCAGAGTCAATCAGCGGTCAAGTTACTGTGTAGCTCCGCCCATTAGGCGGAGTTTTGTCGCTCAGAAAAATATATATTGACCAATTAAAACGCATAGTTATATACACTTCCAATGACGTGAGCAATCAACCTTTCGGCGTAATATACATGTATCCACACTTTAGTTAATGTACATGAGTCTGTTCGAGTATGTTTATTCCCGACCATTAAACGTTTAAAACACAATTTACTCATCGTTTCCGTTGCTGATAATATCCACACTTACTTTAGTTCCTAAATATATAAAAGGCATGGTTTTAAATTACTTTCCTTTATATTTTGGGTAAAATGAATATATTTCCAAAATTTGGAATCCGACTTCAGCTCAATGTATTACTTTTACGTAACATTTCTAATATCTGAAATATCCAACATCCAATTGTAGTGTTCGACTGTCGTAAACACATTTTAATAGTCATAATGATCATCTAATGGTGACTTACCAAGTTCATTGTATAAAGTATATGCGCAGACCGTATTTGTAGGTTTCTTTAAACATTTAAATTATCTTCTTAAATAACGTTAATTCATTAATAACGTGTGTGTGTGCGTATTCAAATCACATTGAGCTATTCATCCAAATTCTGTAAAATGTTGTGGTGAACTTTTTTTCTTAATCAGAAACCTCATAGCATATACATTACTTCTTGATACACTGGTAAGACAAGAATATGGTCATTTTGAAATCACATTGTAATATCATAAACGTTAATTAGTTTTCATTGATTTAAGATGTTGGTCAAATTAAAGTTTTCATCCTTTACAATCGTCATTAAAGACCATTATAATTATTTTCGGTGGGGATAATTCATTTCTGTAGAGCATTTTTTACAAGCGTGAAAAACCTGTCAATTTAATTGTATTGATGAGGTGTGATTATTGAGCTTCTTAGTGTGTGAAATACTGTCGTCAAATAATTTTTATGCAACATTGTGTGGGCTGTTCGTTAATAATCAAATGTGAATAAGTGTAACAAGTTCATGTCGAACTAGGATATAATGCAAAATGATTAAAAGGAATCAGTACTAAGTAAGCAAACGTTACAGCAACACATTTAATATTAATATACTTTTATTCAATTCATTACAAATAAGAAGACACAACAGTGCACATAAGATTAAGATATCACATCCGAAATATTGCAAATCCGAATTTATATCTATTTCAAATTTTAAGCTGTGATAAATGCGGCCTTCTTAAAACTAGTGTACTGATAAAAGCAGGAAAAAATAGTTTGATTTTAATGCGACACAGGCACATCTTTAGATAATGACGTCTTTTACGTGCAAAGGCCAAACACGAAACAGAAATTTCACTGAGAAAACAACTGTTGTTTAACTTTAGATAAGATTAAGAGGTAATGTCCTGTAGAAACGTGTAAGCAATGATGTCACTTTAAATATAAATCCTTTCTTTTTTATTGAAACAGACAAAATACGTATTAGTTTGTGTTTTTATTAACAATGCTTAGAAACTTTCGAAACAAAACACTTCCTTACCGTCCGCCATTTTTGTAGCTATGGGCTGTGGAATGGTTATTCTGCTTTGTTATTACAAAAGTCAATGTAAGATTAAAAATTATACACCAGTCTATAACTTAAATATCACGCCTTACTAATGATCGTTTGGTTTGTAGGTTACACGCCACTTTGATTATGGTAAATCCGCTCGCTTACCCTGCAAAGTATCGATTACTTTCGCTGTATTGTGCTTGTAAATGCAGGACAACTGAGCAATTAAATGCTACCTTAAAATCCGATAGATTATAATATGGTCAATAACAGACACAAACAGAAAACCACATAACGTTACAGCACTGCCATAATATATGTATGTACGTTACTTAACCCCCAAAGCTCTTATCCGTCAAGATATTGACTTAATACATGCATATATGATGACCTGCTAAGTTTTTAAAACATGTTATACACTGTTAATTGATTGCCATAATATTCAATAATTTGGAATAACATGATGCGTACAGCTATATTATAATTGTTGCAGTAATTAATCCCATGTTTGTTAAACAAAAGTCAAACTAGCATACTTATTTATGTATAAGGTGTGTTATGTTTTCTGTCTCACACCGGCATTACTACGGATACCCGATCACCACCCAGTGGCAATCTCGTGTTGTTTTTTTTTTTCATTTATGGCTATAAAATTGGGCGAAGATACGAAGAGACGACGTTTATATCGCTTCGTATGGTGTCCTGTTATCGCCATCGTAGTTTCGCGACTTCGAACTGTGCTTATGAAAGAACACCGATCCGCCGACACGATACGACGACGCGCCGATACGATGCGCCGAAGCGATATAAACGTCGCAATCTCGTGTGTTATTTTTATCTGTGGCTATGAAATTATGCCGTACGGTTCGAGTCAAACGTAAATGTAAACACAAGGAGCTATAAAGAGATGGACCTACAGGTACAAACTTGTACCTACAGGCATACTTGTATACCTACAGGTATAAATGTATACACGCACTTAAATTGTACCTGTAGGTATATTTTCTGACCCAAACCAAAATGAAGCTGACGGTATTGTTGCAAGCATTGTTCTTATTCTTAAAGTAAATTACTTAAATATTGTTATAAAGTTCTTAAGTACATTAAACAAGTCAATAATTGTGTGTTTTCATAATATTGTTCAATGTATATACTTGTAGGAATAATAATGTGCAAACAGTTATTATTTGTACCTGTAGGTATAAATTGTACCTGTAGGTATTATTTTAAATATGCCTACAGGTATAAATTTTAGACCTATAGGCACATATTCATTTATAGCTACTGTACTCGTATATTTTCACTTTTGACTAAAACGCTACGCCTTGTAAAGTTAGGCGAATATACGAGAAAACGACGAAAATTTGGCGAAAATGCGAAGAGACGACGTTTATATCGCTTCGGCGCATCGTGTCGGCGCGTCGACGCATCGTGTTGGCGTATCGTCTCGGCGCGACGATACGCCGAACCGCCGACACGATGCGCCGAAACGATATAAACGTCGTCTCTTCGCATTTTCGCCAAATTTTATAGCCACAAATGAAAAAACAAGCACACAGGATTGCGACGTTTTATATCGCTTCGGCGTATCGTGTCGTATCGTTGTCTAGTCTTATTTTCACGACGATTTATTTTACCACGCATTTTGTTGAAAGTGAAAGGGGCATAAATTTGTTGAAATACAAAACTGGGTTTTGGCAATCATTTCATTAATTTATTCCATGTTTCAAGTGAATGCCTTTGTCGTTAAGAAATAATACGAATTTTCAACAAAACATTTAACCGAAAATCTATGTGAAAAGGGGGCATAACTCTGTCAAAATACAAAACAGAGTTATGGGGAACGTTGCACCTGATGATAAAGTTGATGACAATGTTACATATCAATTTTAAATGAATTTCGTTTGAAAGTTAAAAGACGTTTGAATATAAACTTTAACCTGAAAATCTATGTGAAAAAGTTTGTCGAACTAGAAATGCCACTGTCATGGCGCAAATACCCCCCGCATGCCACTTTATCACAAGGATATTGATACAAGCAACATGTAGTTTTGAGGTGTTAGAAGATATCAGTTAAACTGAGGAAATAAATTGACAAAGGGTAATAAATCCGTAAATAATGCAGCAACAGTTATAATTCTTGTGCATTGCACTCCAACTAACAAACATCTATCCATGTATGAAGTTCGAGTTCAATCCCTTCAGTAGTTTTTGAAAAAAACGACCGGACAAGGAAAACTGACAAAGGGGATTAACTCCGTAAATAATGCAGCTACAGTTATAAATCCTGTGCACTGCACTCCGCCTAACAAACATCTATTCATGAAAAAAGTTTCAAGTTGATATCTATAGGGGTTTGAAAGTTTTGCTCCGGACAAATAAAAAATGGCCGTAAAAGGAAAATTGACAAAGGGGAAGCGTTTCATACGGTCTTCCCTGTGTGTGTACTCGAACTGTATCGTTCTTAAAACTGTTGGCGACGGGAATTCATGCAATGCTGTCCGGCTAGCGCAGTGGTTGGAACTATCGCTTCTCACCTAGGGCTCGCTCCCCACTCTGCACAAGTGAGTTTGGTTGGTGGTCACCATACCGGACAGATGGTGTGTCCACCGGGTACCCCGGCTCCCCCCCCCCTCCACCCACACCACAAGACCACACCAAAATTAAAAATATTTCAGTAACAGATAAATAGTTGGAAAATTGCAGATAATATTAAAAATTCATCCCAACTCTCGGTGAGCAGGGGCGCTGGGATACGGTACTCAAAAAGAAACATTCTAACTTGATGCGTTCGGCCGTCGAAATGAATTAAAATCTGCCATACATATCCCCAACATTCGTGTAAAGATGCTCTACATACGCAGGAAAAGTTAACAAATGTGTTGCCGGAAGTACCAAGAAAACAACAGTGCTGACGTGAAATCTGCCACACAATGTCGCTTTATGGTGAGAAACTAGAACACTTATTTATCAGGGCCCAGTTGCTCAAACCTTTAACGGCCAGTTAAGCTAACAGCCTGTTAACTTTAGATGTAAATAACATTTATTTTAGGAGCAACTACTTTATCAAACATTTTAAAATTATTCCAATGTATGTACAATAGACTCACAGTTTAAAAATGTTATGTTTAATTTACATGAATATCTTCATCCAAAATGTAACGGCTGTTAGCTTAATTGACTGTTAACAGTTTTGAGCAACTCGCCCTAGTTATATAAACTGCATTCTGTATAACACGATTTATTACATACCTTACTATAAATTACGTTGATTTCTTTCCGATATGGATTTGAAAAATCCGGGAATACAGTAGGTGTGCAGATATGGCTTTTCTACATGTACCTGATACCGGCTTGGACATGGCACATGATCGATTTCACGTGCCGAGCAACGTCTAAATGGCTGCCACGGACCGTACGCTAAACGTTTTTAGCAGCTTATGTGTTGAAATTCGACGGCCATTTTCAAGACAATGAGCGAAAAATTGATATCCACGAATTTGTAGATTGCATGAAAAATGAAAATACTAAAAAAAAACATCGGACGTCAATCGGGTAAAAAACTGGCTTCGAACTTGAAAGCAAGGGTGAAGAATGAGAAATTCAGGCATAGGAGCGAAATGTTTTGCTAGCTCGCATATTTTTTACTATTAGAAAGAATGACGGCAGTGAATTGTTTCATTGACTTGCGTTGAACGTACGTAATAAAAAGGTTAAAACAGTTATGGTGCGCCCTCGGGCCAATATTGCCGAAAGTGCGCCGATACGGCCTAGTTGAAACAGTAGCAATCACTCATTATTAAAATGTTTAACAATATCTTGTGTCAAAGAAGTTAAAATGGCACTAACTATGCAACAAAATAAACTGTCATAATGTTTACAAAATGTTGTGAAAGAACGCCGATGATCACTTTCAGATGCCTAAAGGTCAAACATAAGAATTCCAGAGCATCATTGAAAATATGCGCTTCAAGTTTCTTAAAATGGTTAAACAATTAACGAGCGGACCAGTTTTGTGACGGACTGACATCCGGACGGGCATGCACCAAAGGCTAGAACAATGTATTCCCTACTGTGTGGGAGAAGACACTTAAGGCTTTAAGTCGATGTGTGCATGGTATTGTTGTTGACATTGGCGCATTGGCAAACAAATGCAATTTACTCAGATATTGCATCAGAAACTTGACATGAACTGACATCGAAAAACTGACAACCGTGTACGTTATCATATATATTAACCTTATTCCAAACGTATTAATTGAACGTCTATTGATTTTTTTTTATTTATTTCATATGCATAATACATGAATTTAAATACATGACTCATGACGAATGCTTGACTATGGTGGTCGCAGAAAGGAGATAACCTCCAGTACCGCTCATCTGTATGACTGGGTGGGTGCGGTTGGGCAACACCTAAAAAATACACATTGTTGAGAAATCCATGTGTGTTATGACAAAATGTGTTTACACACACTGCTAATATTTATGTTCTTTAATACAGTTTTAAGGTCTGTCGTTGAAATGAAGTTGCAGTATCTTTTAAGTTGATACGCACATGTACATGTTACAGCCAGACACCACACTTAACACCACCATAATCATATTTGTTAGCTGTAAAACTTCCCCGAGTATTTACACTGAGTACCCGTAGGATGCATAGTACCTGGTCAACACACGCAAAAAGTAATTATGTCTTAATAATCTAATGTTAAATACTTACATTCAACTCAACAACACTATCAATTAAAATTTGGTGATCAAATACCTGATATTCTCTTAACCATGTTTCTGTGAGTCTGTAGTTGATCAAACCTTTGTGTTCTCTGAGATACACGTAACAGTCTTGCAGAGCCTGCATAAGAATTAGTCAATTACATCAAATTTTTTACTATTTACTAATTATATCCTTAATAGCTACGCATTAAGATCTTGTACTTTAGCTAGATTGTTTTTTAAAAACACCCAACACAAAATCAAATTGCCTGGTGTACACGTATACAAGCATCAATAGCTATCCAAAATGTTACACAACACCCTGAGTAGTTTGCAGCATAACCTACCTTATCTTATCGGTGTGTTTCTTAATAACAGCATTAACTACGTATTCAAGGAACACAGTACAGCACGAATAATAAGATAACTTTGCACTGGCAGTGATTAAAAGTACATTTTTAACTGCTGTATAAAACTTTCATATTGATTTAACCATAAACACCATTGTACATTTTATGAAAATGACATATACGTATTTTCAATATATTTGTATAATGTTAAGATAGAGCAATTTGGCATACCGGTACACACCAATGAAGAATCAATATCAAAGACAAGAAATCCCTACCTCTTTGAACTGTGAGAAGACCACTATAGGCCTGGATGGAGCTATATAATCTACCAGTGCCAGAACTATGGGTGTTGGGTGGAACTTGGTTGCCACGAGCAGACTGTAATCAAACACATACACTCAACAAAAAATATAACGTACCAAATGGAAATTGTTGAATTTTCTTTATTCATAAGAATTTCAGCTGCGCCATGGTAAATTATATCGCGTTTTTTTCCAATATTTTGGTAAGAACATACGCATGTACATGTAAAACTCAAATATCATATATTTCAAGCTGAAACTGCTATGAATAAAGATCGTAGAACAATGTCCATTTATTTCCTTTTGGTGCTTTATAACTTTTGTTGAGTGCACACGCGGATAATTTTACAAAACACTGTAGATGAGAACATATCAGTGAGTTTCACTGTGTGTCTTCAGAATAATAAAACATGAGGGCCATGATGGCCCAAAGCGCTCACCTGAGTACTGGCAATGACAGAGATCAGCTAAATGTCATCACCTACAAAATGACCCAAATCAGACAACCTGGTCTGGCAATTCGACAGGTGCAATACAGATGCCTGTCCGGCCTTCTTCTGTAGCTAACCTGGCAATCTACAGGCGATATACAGTCTCATGCCGGCCCGGCTACTTCTGTTATTTACCTGGCAATTAAATGGAGCAATAGAGATGCATTTATGGTCAAAACTGTTGGGACCAAGATGAACCACAAGCAAACGATGATTTGTTTACCATGCACAATCACACTTTTATTACACAGAGGTTGACATCCATTCTTTGCAATGGCACATTTTCTAGGTTCAAACATCCAGCTGAATTCCATGTACTGTGCTTTGTTCTTATTTCAACAGAACAATAATTGAAACAGTCACAAAAGACATCAATACAAGACAACTGTCAGCATTATGTATATCATCAATTAGTACTATCCAATCAAACAGACCATTGTACTTAATGTATTTCCATTTTAATTGCGTTTCAGGTCTTGTAAATGTTGCTGAAATACTATCTTCTGCCATCCCAAATGAAAAATGAAGTCTCTATCCTGAACCTAGTCCATTTTTTGCTTCTTTTTCACAAACAAATGGGCAAATAACTTTGTTCTTTATACCCTAATCAGTGCAAAACCTTGCTTTATTATGAGATCTTATGGTCACACACAAGCGCCTAATCAGCGCAAAACCTTGGTTTATTATGAGATCTTATGGTCATACACAAGCTGTGCAAGTATTATCAAGATTAGATGCAAAATGAAGTTTCTATGTCACACAAAGTCAATTTTTTGCAAAGTTTCTCACAAGGAAGGAAAAATAACTCCAGTGTTTCTGGTTCTATCTGGCCCATCATTGCACCTTGATGAAATCTGGCCCATCATTGCACCTTGATGAAATCTTACGGTCATACACAAACTGTGCAAGTTTAGTCAACAAGAAATGAAAAGTTAATTCACTATGGAGACTGAAAGCCAATTTTTGACAAATTATGGAATTTTTTCCACAAACAAGGGGTCATAACTCTGGTCTTTCTTGTCTGATCTGTACCATATTGGGAATTGACTGAGACCTTAAGGTCTAACACAAACAGTGCAAGTTGGTCAAGATTAGGCAAAAAATGAAGTCTCTATACTCCATATTGACCATTTTTTCACACAAACAAGGGGCAATTACTCTGGTGTTTGTACCTCAATCTAGGCCATTTTATTGATTATTTTGAAATATTCAGTTCATGTACATGCTGTGCCAGTTTTGTCAAATTCAGAAGTAAAATGAAGTTTGAATGTTGCACAAAGTCCAGTTTGCAGATTTTCTCATGAAAAAGGGGCAATAACTCTGGTGTTCATGGTCTGATTGGGCCCATTATCTATCCCAAGTTTTATGGTCATACACAAACGGTGCAAGTTTGGTAAAGATTGAATGAAAGTGAAGTTTGTATCACGTCCACATACCCAATTGTTCGGATGCACCAAGGATGACGCAGGACAGTCCCCCTTTACCAATAGCTCAGCGAGCATGAAGTGCTAGAGTGAGATGAAATGTAATGAAAGTGATGCAGGGGAAGTCACTTTTATTTTGTTGAACTATAAAAAGACTCCCCAAACTACAAGCCCTTACTTATATTTACCATGCAAGCAGATACTAGTAAGTAGAATGGTGCGCTCTAAATAGTTAAAACATATTTCTCAATTAAGGAGAAAATGTAAAACAGTGCAGAAGTAATTTTCAATTAAGGAGAAATAATAAATCAGCTTCAAAAATCATGTAAGATAATTACTTGATTTTCCAAAATCCCATTTCAAATGTAAAAGTCAGTCCAAAAGTTACATGATTAAATGATACTGAATATGTTACTAACTAAACAGTCCAAAACTACAGAAAATAATTAACCCTTTCAGGCACTAGATCACATGATCTCAATCCAATATTCTGATTGCTTGTTTACAAAATGATTTCTAGCTATTCATTGTTGTTTACATCTTTTTCCTGACTGGATGCCAAGACAGACAGTGGACAATGTTACTGCTGCACACATAGTCAAAATACACTGGTAGGTCAGAAGCAGGCTATCAATTGGTACTATGTGTAATGATGCTGATCTAAAATAGAAGTATCATGTTGACGCAGAGTGATGTATTGATTTTACTGATCAGCAGACTCCACTATATGGGTTATATCTGTGACTGAGCTACAAAGGGAAATAACACATTTTTGGCAATTATCTTCCTGATACTTCATTTACCTCCCTTTACCAGGCGAGTTATTCAGGAATAGATGTATTTGGGGCCAAATAGGGACAATAACTCTGGTGTTCCTGGTCAAATCGGGCCCATTATCGAACCTGTCCAAGATTTTATGGTCATACACAAACTGTGCAAGTTTGGTCAAGATTGAATAAAAAATGTAGTCTTTATCGCGATAACGGGCCAAATTGTTGATGGCATATGGACGACAGACGTCGCCCGCGAGGTCCCCTATACCAATAGCTCACCGAGCACTTCATGCTCAGGTGCGCTAATAAAACATATCTGTGATTGTGTCTTTCAACATGCTTTCAGAATACTGGTAATACATTTTCACAAACAAGTTACTATATACCAGAATATGAATTTTCATTTTCCTTAAAACTGCTGATACATGTACAGCTGTATATTAATTTCATCACACCTTGTCAGATTCACTCTGACAACACCAAATTAACCCATGCAATCAATACACATCATTCAAGGCTATTAATATAACAGAATGACATTACCGTTATCTATACTAATTGTAGGTACTCAAGACAAATATATACACTATTAAATAACAAAACTGATATGGCTAAAAGGACATACATATTTTGCATTCTTATTGTTCAACAAAAGGGCCATAAGGCCCTAGGTCGCTCACCTGAGGGGCTAAGGAACTAAATTGTTCTGCGCAAGTTTCATGAAGATTTGGCTAAAAATGTGGCCTCTAGAGTGTTCACAAGCTTTTTTTCAATTTGGCCTGGTGACCTAGTTTTTGACCCCATGTGACCTGGTTTCGAACTTGTCCCAGATATCATTTGGACAAATGTTCTGAGCAAGTTTCATGATGATTGGACTATAAATGTGGCATCTAGAATATTCACAAGCTTTTTTTTTCAATTTGTCCTGGTGACCTAGTTTTTGACCCCACATGACCCAGTTTCGAACTCGTCCGATATATCATTGCGACAAATGTTCTGAGCAAGTTTCATGAAGATTGGGCAACAAATGTAGCCTCAGGTTCAACAGATTCACAACGCACGACGGACAAAAGGCGATCACAAAAGCTCACCATGAGCACGCTGTGCTCGGGTGAGCTAAAAATGAACTTAAGTTAGTAACTTCAGTATCATACACAGTCCAGAGACAAAATTAAACATGACCAATATAACTAGAAATGATTTTTCACATTTCAAAACAGATACTGGTACCTACCAATCAGCTTTACTTTCAAGCAAGACCTTTCTTGCTTTCTCTATTTCTCGAGCTCTCTCTAGCTTTGCCTCAGCTCTATCCTTCTTTTTCTTTTTTCCTTGTTTCACCCATCTGTCTCCCCTGCCAGTTTTCTTTGCAGCGCTGACCTCCTCTACATCCTTTGATTCTGATTCTACATCTTCTTGCTCTTTTGTTTCATCTTTATTTTCCACAGTATCCGTCTCTATATCTAAACCACCATCATTTGCACAGCCTTTGTCTACCTCACCAGTTTGATGTGATTCGTCAGTTACATTAGTATCCAAACATTTTGCTGCATCTGTTTCTTCCGAGATTTCCTGAATATCTGTACTTTCAGCTTTGTTTTGGTCACCATTTTGAACCTTGCCATGTTTCAGAGAATTCACCATATCCAATGGAAATTGAAAAAAGCTATCCATCACTTTCTGTGGGAAGTCCAATGGTTCAAGTGATGTTCTACAATGAATACGAATTACTTATGTTGTAAAAACAATAATTAACAAAATTGAATCAAAATTATGTTCACACGACTGCCTGCTACTGTTGCCTAGTACTACTGACCACCACCACCATTACTATTATATCATTTTCTAATGTCAACAATATTTGTTGTGAAAATTTCTAGAAAGAAAGTATCTGTTAAACAACAGTGACTCACTTTATCGGAGAGTCCCCCTGATAAAAGCTGACCACCCTTCCATACCCTGAAAACACACAACAACACAATATTTTAAATAATGACAAACACCTAAAAATATCGCAATATTATGCAGAGTTTCTTGAATCACAATCACAACAGTACACATGTAGGAGTGTAAGGACAGCCATGTTGTTATTGCTGGTAATGCTAGTATTTTTGTAAATACTTGTATAATAATGTAAACTTAGTGTTTTTAACTTTATTTTATCAGCATTTGGCTAAAATGGAATATAAATATTTAGAAACTTTTTTCTTGACAGCTATTACCCAAAACTGGGTAATAATAAAACTTGGGGCCAATTTACTATGACAAAAGAGTAAAGTGAAGTGTTTCAGATGTAAATCTTAATGCTATACAATCACTGAAAAAACTCATTACAATAAAGAGTTATCCCAATATGCGGCTTGTACAGGTATGCCCAGGTCTTAGACCAAAATCGAGAGTACACTACTTTTACATACATTAACAAGTTAACATATGTCCATAACCACAAAATGTGGAAAACAGTACTCCAAACACAACTGTAAACAAGAGCTGTTTTTAAAACAGTAATGCCCTCCTCTAGGTTAAAGCAATCTTTAAAATACTAAGTTTGGTGATGATTGGAAGAAAACTGCTAAAGAGGCCAATTTAAGATAATTCAAGGGCAAAAACTGTTCAGTTTCCTGGGGCCATTTGGTTGATCATCATTACTGGATAAGATATTAAGTCCTCAAATATTTTCATGAAGTTTGTTGAAGATCCGATGAAAACTTTGGGACTTTTTTTAAACAAAAAATTCAAACCAATATACCCCACCATCTTCGATGCGTGGCATAATAACATCAACTCCTCTAAAACACATGACCCCCCTTCCCTTACCTGCAAGCCTCTCCAGGACAGCTGCTGTCACCAGCCCCATACAGGAGTCCACCACCAGCAGTGTGGAGTTGGCTCGCACATTTCCCATAGTCAGCATCTGGGCTAGACTGTCCACGCGCAGATTGCTGCAGAAATAAAGGTACTGGATTCATAAATAATTGTACTGATATTTTCCAGTATCCAAGAATCCAATACAAAAATACAGTTACATAAATAACAATTGTTAGCTCGCATTTCCCAAATTCAACATCTGAGCTAGACTGTCCACCTGCTTCCAATATACCAATTCCCAGACTGGTTCAGCAACAAGTGGTTACGACACTTGTATTTTCCAGATACATGTACTTAGCATTCATTGAAGAATTTAACAAATTGCAGACCAAAATAGGGCAAAATTTAATAACAAATAATGTAATGTTCTACTCCTGTCATGTATGTGAATGAAAATCCAGTTTTTGACAAATGCTTCTTAATAGGATAGCAGTCTGAGTCGTTTTCCAGATAACCACAAAGTACCGGGCAGGTGAACATAAGAATACATAGGCAAAGTATAAGGGCTGTCCAGCTAGCGCAGTGGTTGGCACACACGCGATTCTCACTGCGGCAATCTGGGTTCAATGCCAGGTCCCAGTGCAAATGAGTTGGTTGGTTGGTTGTCTCCATACCGGACCGATGGGGTTTCCTCCTGGTACTCTGGTTCCCCCCCCCCACCCCCACCCACCCACAGAAAAGACCACACCAAAGTTAAAAAGATTTTTCAGTAAAAACTAAAATAGCTAGAAATTGCAGCTATAATTCAAATTTTTCCCAACTTTTAATGGATTCTTAAGTAATTAGGTAGGGGTTCTAGGACACACCCAGGGTCCTCACATAATGCAGCTTCGGCACGGAAGGACCTCACAAACTTGGAAATAAACACACAGAATCAACAATTTATAATGAGTAATCTTCGGATTTAGTAAGAAAAAATGTTTCTAAAATAATACAAAAATACATTGTAAAATCTCGGTTGGTTCAAAACCCCAAAAGCCCTACTGTGTTTGTATATATATGTAACAACTTCTCACTTGATTCTAGATGGACCCTTTGACCACTGCATTTCACACAACAGTCTAGCTGTTGGCTTTAGAACAGTGAACTGTAGTAGATGTCTGAAAGTATAATCGTCATATTGAAGTTATTTTAGTGTCGTCAATAAAATAAGTATTACAACAAGTAAAATGTTGACAAGACAGCACTAAGAATTTATTTTAAAGAGTTAAAATTGAAAAAAAAATGAGTAACCAAAGTTTATATTAAATAAATCATGAGTATGGTTATTAAAAATGTTCTGATAATATTTGTTTATCATCTTGTCTGTTAAATAAATAAGAATGTACATTTTATTACCTAGAACATGTTAAAATATCATTATTGCAAACCTAATTTGTTGAAATGAACAATTAACAACATGTCTTCGAAACGAAATGGTTAGAAACCTATTAGCTTACTTCTTTTTCTTCTTCTTGACCCATTTCTCTTGAGCATATCCTGTCTTATTTTGGAATGTTGCACTGTTCTCTATCAACTGTTCTATAAGGTGCTGCAATGTACGAAAATACATCTGCTGTGATACCCTTCTTCATTTGTTCAATATATACCTTTACTGTGAATATTTACTGACTTACATACCATGAGACACCTCCCTTCTTTACTTGTTCAGAATCTACGTACAGTTAAATAGTTACAGACTTGCATCCCCTGGCAGTTCAGTCTACACCTGTACAGTCCAATATTTACAGACTTACTTCCCCTGGCAGTTCAGTCTACACATGTGCAGTCCAATATTTACAGACTTATGTCCCCTGCAGTTCAGACCATACCTGTACAGATCAATATATACAGACTTACTTCCCCTGTAGGTTTAGTCCAAACCTGTACAGTTCAATATATATAGACTTACTTCCCCTATCTGTTCAGTCCATACCTGTACAGTTCAATATATACAGACTTATCCCCTGCATGTTCAGTCCACGCCTGTACAGTCCAATATATACAGACTTACGTCCCCTGTCTGTTCAGACTACGCCTCTACAGTTCAATATATACAGACTTACATCCCCTGTATGTTCAGTCTATGCCTGTACAGTTCAATATACACAGACTTCCCCCGACTGTTCAATCTTTACTGGTACAGTCCAATATTTACAGACTTATGTTCCCTGGCTGTTCAGTTTCTACCTGTACAGTATACAGTCCAATATTTACATACTTACTTTCCCTGACTGTTAAATCTCTACCTGTACAGTCCAATATTTACATACTTACGTTCCCTGGCTGTTAAGTCTACACCTGTTCAGTTCAATATTTACAGACTTACATCCCCTGGCTGTTCAGTCTACAGCAGTCCTGTACAGTTCAATGTATACAGACTTACATCCCCTAACTGTTCAGTCTACACCAGTCCTGTAGAGTCCAATATTTACAGACTTACGTCCCCTGGCTATTCAGTCTACACCTGTAGAGGTCCAATATTTACAGACTTACTTCCCCCAACTCTTCAATCTGTATCTGTACAGTCCAATATTTACAGACTTACATCCCGCGACTGTTCAGTCTCTACCTGTACAGTCCAATATTTACAAACTTACATCCCTTGGCTGTTTAAGCTCTACCTGTACAGTCCAATATTTATAAACTGTTCAGTCTATACCTGTACAGTCCAATATTTACAAACTTACGACCCTTGACTGTTTAGCCTCAACCTGTACAGTCCAATATTTACAGACTTACGTTCCCAACTGTTTAATCTCTACCTGTACAGTCCAATATTTACAGACTTACATCCCCCAACTGTTCAATCTCTATCTGTACCGTCCAATATTTATAGACTTACGTCCCCCGACTGTTCTCTACCTGTGCAGTCCAATATTTACAGACCTATGTCCCCTGTCTGTTCAGTCTACCTGTGCAGTCCAATATATAAAACTTACCTACCCAGACTGTTCAATCTCTATCTGTACAGTCCAATATTTACAGACTTACATCTCCTGAGACCCCTTTCTTCTTCATCTGTTCAATCTCATCCTGGGTGAGTTTCTGGTTGCTGTCCTGATCAAGCAGGTCCCGGTTATCTCCTACACACTCATCAGCTGGAGTAAGCAACACATTACTAGTTATACAGTCGATGTACTTCTTTAAAATAAAATAACAATCAGATTTCATACAAAATCTTTTTGTTTCAAGAGTAATTCATAGGGGTTGAACATTAGTAAAAAATCCTGAACACTAGTAACTCGCATTACTGATGATCAATAATGCTAAAATAATTATGAAATGCTCTTTAGTTTTAGCTCACCTGAGCATTAAGTACTGGTAAAATATTGCAATAAACGTCTGCATGTATTGTAAATGTTATTTATACATGATAAATTACGAAGAAAACAACTGTTTCATTCCAGTAAATGTTACCAGTCTCTCCATCCTGTGGTATGGCTCGCTCAACCTTAACCATCTGGCCATCTTTCACCTCGAAGAGCGTCCCATACAGGTGACCCACTATGCCATCTAACAGAAACTTGTTCTTTTCCAGCCACACATCCCTGTGTAGAATTAAACAATTAACATTTTTCAACTTTTCATATGAAAAAAAAAGGTTAAAAAGATGTCAATCAATAATGACCAAACTAAAACTGTAAAATAAAATTAGATCTACATGCAGTTTACAAAAACATAAATTTAACACGATATTTGTTTCAAATATTCACTCTTAACAATTTTCATTTATAAATACTTACATACACATTTTGCAGAAATTCATCATATGTCCAGTAATTCATACTATAGACTGATGTGTCACCTGATAGGATATAAGTCAAGTACGATACGAGCAATTATGCTGAACACTAAACTTAACCTTCCGTAAGGTGCTTCATATATAAAATTAAGCACAGAAGTCACTTTATTATGCCCCCACAAAGTGGGAGGCATTAGGCGTTGCACTTGTCCATCGGAGCGAAATCCGCCCAGGTGTTTAAGAGGAGATGAGTCCACCAAAGTTCGGGAAGCATATATTCTAGTGAAAAAAATGACAAAGGGCCATAATTCTGCCAAAATTGGTCGCAGCCAAAATTCTTTCCTTTACGATCAACTACACATTAAGGCTCTTCAGCTGTGAAAGTTTGAGCGCAATCTGCCCAGCAGATAAAGAGGAGTTGAGTCCACACAATTTTGGGAAGTATATTTTCTTTAGTGGCAAAAAACGGCAAAGGGACATAATTCTGCCAAAATTAGTCACAGCCTAAATTCCTTCTTTTACGATCACCAACACATTCAGGTTCTTTAGTTGTGAAAGTTTGAGCAAAATCCGCACAGCAGATAAAGAGGAGTTGAGTCCACAAAATTTTGGGTAGTATATATTCTATATTGGAAAAAATGACAAAGGGCCATAATTCCGCCAAAATTGGGCGCAGCCTAAATGCCTTCCTTTGTAAAGGATCAGTTCACCTACACACCTAGCGAAATCCCCCAAGCAGTTAAAGAGGAGTAGAGTCCACAAGATTTCAGGACGTACATGTACTGACAATTGGGTAGTTCCGGGTCACTAACAACAAAACCGCTCTCTTCATTTTAAATGCATTGGCATACACGTAAACCTATACATACTTTGAAAGACAGATATCTCAGCAACAATATGCGTATTTGAAACATTTGTTATCATTCAATATTTGTGTTACATATTGTGCTAAACTGTATGCACTGATTGCGGGGGTTCCAAATCAAGTGTGTGTGTCCCGGGTCACTTGACATGTCTGCTATAGTTTCCTTAATGGTTTGTTTTGAAATCATGTTTAACTTTTAATCTGACTTACTAGTTGTCATACAACACCACAAGAAGATATATTCATTTCTTGAACCAGACAACACATAATCACAACATAATAGTTGGGACATATTGAAGATTTTCCAACGTTTGTCATCTTATTTATATTTCATGTAGGATGTGTGTCAATATATGAAAAGGTACACAGCCATATAGATTCCATGGCCATTCAGATGTTAGACTACAACAATAAAAGCCTCGTATAATTGATCAACGTTTACCAATGCTTTTGACTAATAAATTAAATAAAAAAATACAGTAAAACCCAGCTAATACGACCACTTGGGTGTCTTAATAAAAGTGGTCTAAATAGCGCGGTGGTCTTATTATTGAGGTACGGCAGATAACAGAGTTAGTAAATGCATATGTCTTTGTTATTTAAAATTTTAATGAAAATAATGAATAACGAATAGATAACCAAAATTTAAATTGTTTTCTATATAATGTGTATTATATACAAATTATGTATCTTCTATGTATGCATATAAACTTAACATTAAATTGGAAATTAATTTAAAAATCGATAAACTAAGATAATTTATAGTTCAACATTCATCAGTGTTCTCCCTAACTGCCAGATAGCGTCAATTAACACAGTCTGATACACAGTCGATGTGCTAATCCTTATCACAACATCTGTAACATTGTTTTTCACGCACGGCTTTTATTACCACGGCATATGTTGTTAATTGATGATGTAAAGTGTCAATGACCAAATGACACTGGTCGCAATAACGGGGTGATTTTGATCATTATTTGGTACTTTTGGTGTGGGATTAGCGGTCGTTATACGGAATAACGGAGTGCCCTTATAATCGGGGTTGCCACCATTGAAATTAACAGAAAAACAATCCGGTCTTTTGAAAAATGTCCGCTTTAGCGGGTGGTAATAAAATCGAGGTGGTCGTTAAGCGGGGTTTTAGTGTACCAGCTAAACGTATAAAAAAATCCTCTAAATAAATGGAATCAGTACATTACAAATGTGCGATAAACAATCCAAAGTGCATTCATGTACGCAGTGTGGTAATTGTACATAGATTCTAAACATATATGTATCACCAGTAAAAACAAGATCAACAATTTGATAACAATCATAAGCATATTGAAAAAATTAACTACCTAAGAATATACGAGTAACAAAACACAAAATAATAGAAAAAGATAGCACCATTCCAATGGTAACATCAACACTCTGGAAATCATACACAGTACAACAAAATGATGATATGTCAAATGTAAACATAAAGCTGAATGGTATCCTACACTAATATGTGAAGGACATAGATCATTGTATAAAAAAGTATAAACAACATTTAAATATGGAACTCCCAGTTCCTGCTTCTATTTAAAAGACAATGTTTAACATTTTGACAGCTTTTGAATACATATAATATGCACATATACTATATCTTGCTTACATTGATCAACTGTTACAACGATATTAATGAGATAAACTATCTGAAAATTTTAAAACATTGAAGGATCTTCTTGGTTCGCTATATGGGCTGGCACCATTCTTCAATTAGAAATACCACAAAAATCTATAATGTTATTTAATACTTATAGAAGGGTAAATCAAACCTTGAGAAGCATACCTACATATATAATATTCCCTTATTTGTGTAACAAAAAATACATATTAGTCAACAAATAATTGTCTTACAATGTGCATGAGTTCAATGACCAAGTCTCCGCAAAAGACCGTCGGACCTTGCCGATAAAAATCAGTGAGGTCCGGGAAAAACTGTCCGAATACTGGTCCTCATGTCCGTTGAAAATTTAGGTCAAAAATATTTTATGACAGCGATTGCGCTATCTGTTTCCACAACAGTCATTAAGTCACACTTGAGGGTCACCGATTGTGTTGAAGACGTTGAAGGGACTTTGACAAATGGGTGTAGTACAAAAGCCCCTAGGTGTAAAAATGCACACAGGGACATAAACCCCTTGGTATATTTGACAGAGTGGACATAAGCCCCTTGGTAGATTTGAGAGAGTGAACATAAGCCCCTTGGTAGATTTAGCAGGGTGGACATAAGCCCCTTGTTAGACACAGTGGTTATTACGTTTATTACGTTCATGGGTTCAACCCCAGCTGAAGTTAGTATACTTCAAACAACACAAATGTAACAGTTTGTATATGAGTAAGAACAAGGAATATGAGATAATTACGGGTTACCTATAATCGCAGTGGGTGTCACCCAATTACAATTCAACAACATTTATTCCATCTGTCTGCAAATAGAGGGCCTTTATCACCAAGAGGCTTATGTACACTGTGTCTACCAAGGGGCTTTTGTCCACCCAGTTAAATATGTATACAGTTCAAAGAATATACATTTATTTAACAATTGATACCATAAATGTGCCCATTTACTGGGCATTTCCGATGTTTTATCATGATGAATAAACCGTAGCCTAGTTTCTGCAGCCGGTGTTCAACACATATTACTCATTAAGCCCCGTTTTGGTTCATTGACCCGAATACAGAGTTGAAACTTTGGTGATTTACTGCAAATGTATTGCTGTTCAGACACCAGTTAACAAAAATCAAAATGGGAGGGCTGCAATTATTTTCAGAACCATTAATCATAAAGTGACCCAAAACTACCAGTGATTCGGAATTCCTTCACTTACTGTATGGACGGACGGACATGTGCAATGCTTAATGCCTCCCACTTTGTGGGGGCATTAAAAAATGTATTAGTATAACAAGTGCATCAGTATTACTAGATGGTTTCAAGAGTCTACTAGACTCTGAAATCAAGCTGGATCAAGTTTTGAAGTATTAAATTTGTCAGTACTGACAAAAATGTCACCAAGTTATCACATGAACTTTAAACTTTCAGATTTCATTATTTACCCTATATAAACATATATTTTTTCGATGTTAATATAGGGTATATAGTGAAAGTTTAAAGTCTAAAGACAAAAGTACCTGTTGCAGTGCAAGTAATGAAGTATATGATGCAACGTTAAACGCACTTTACCTGTTTTTGTGGACTTGAAACAACCTCAGATTGTCGCCTTTCTTCAGTAGAACATGGTCTCCTTCTTGAATGTACGATGAATCGTTCATAATGCTTAATGCGACAATAACGTTTGAGTTTAAGTTGTCTCTTTACAAACGGCAACAGGAAATATAAAATTACACAATGGTTCCCGATGCACAAATGGTTATCCTAGAAAGCAGGGAACCAATATTGTTTTCCTTCGTGCAACACGTGGTTCCGGTTGGAGGCTAAATTCTACTAATATAAAATGGCGATTAGTGAGGTGTGGTGTCGAGGCTCCATGTCTAAATACGATAGACATTAGCAATAACAACGGTTTGCTGTATAGCAGAAATACAGTATATAGTACGAGTTATATTATACGCTAATTTGAAATAGGTTTGTATAGGGTAGATCTGTTTATTTTCTCATGAACTCCCAATTTCCTTACAGTTACAGTGTTTTGTTAGCAAACAAACTTTAGTGTATTTTCGTATGTGCAAGTTTCAGGAAATGCACTTAAATGGAGTAGTTCTTCTTCTACCATACCTCATTAACTCTGCAAGCCAAAACATGCATTACCAGTAAGAAAACGTTCAAAACAAGGTAACATAAATCTGCATAAAGTTAGTGACTGATATTGTAATAAATGTACATCGCTGAAGTTGCCAGTTTGAAACAGATTAGTTTTTGTTGTATAAATACTGCAAATCTTTACAACTTCAATGCAGCATTGAGGATTAGGAGCGCAAAAATGAATAAATGTAAACAGAACAAAACTTGGAACCTAGCAGTTTGTTTATTGTGACATTTACATTGAATTATCATAATACAAAAAACAAATGAAATAAATGTTTAATACTTCACAGATAGAGTAATAAGTAGTATGATTGTGTATATACAATCAAAATTAAAGATGGATTTAACTTCGATACAGTAAAACCATCTCTAAATAGTTGCACACTGCTTTTTAAGTTTTGATTACATATTAATACAAATTGATTTTCTTATATAAAAGTTATATCTTTGTACAAATATGAATTTTTTATACAGACTCTATACATTTTTTAATTATTATACTTTTTTGTACTTTTATTATTATGTTAAAGGGGAAAGTCTATGTTTCAGAGTACAAACAATTATGTATGTGTATTCTTGATTTTTCTTGCCAGTTGTTATGTAATTTTTTTGTATGTGCAATGTGCAAACATGCAAGACCATAGATATTTTAAAACACTGGTATAGACATACATGGGACAGAAATAACATGAACGAAATCAAGAAGCATTCCATGTCAATTTAATCTTCATATCAACAACACATTATGCGAAGTGTTACATTATAAATAGCACATGATGAACTTATAACTACATGTATTTACAGGATATTTTAATAAAACACAAGAAATTGTACAGGTACAGTTTTAAGCCTGTTAATTTTAGACCTACAGAATACAGGAACTTCAATACCAAGGTATCGGGTCGGTTAATGCTACTACCCAGGCAGTAAATGATTACCTGGCTACACATTCTACATGTACGTAGTTTTACTTTTAATACAGCTTTTGCAGAAAATATATTTCTGTTTTAATATTTAGCGAAATATATATATATTACTTAAATATATTGGTACTACATAGAAGACATTCATAGTTATAACCAAAGAACTTATTCCATATGGCTGTATGTACTTCAAATGCCTTCAAAATCGAGCTATTAGGCATGACGGACAGATAACAGTTTTGGAACATGTCAGGTACTCGATGGTAATTCAGTGCCAAGCAGGTAAGTGGCTATTTCTTAAGTGTATGCACAATTCAAAAATGTATGCACAAACCCATAAAAAAAATGTCCGGTGAGAAAAATCTGCCTGTATTAGCCAAAACATTTGCTTATTTTGTGACCAAGCCCATCTAATGCAACATTTCATACAGTCATGTACACTAAAGTGGGGACCTAGAATCCAGGACTGTTGTTCCAAAAGCTAATTAGGAAATTTCTTGATTTCCAGAAATTCTTTATAACTTTTTTCAACAAAACATGAAAAGCAACATAGATTTATTATAAATACAATTGTAATATTAAAATTATAATTTACATCTTAAGTTTACACTTCAGTTAAAACTAGTTGTAAGGTAAACAATGTCTTTAAAGGGCGCAGTGTTGTAATGGATATGGCGTGAGCCCTGCAGTCCGGAGGTCATGAGTTCGAACTCGACTCGGGCAGCTTTCCAATGATCTTCCTCTTAAGATACCAAGTACTGGTTATACCCAGGAAATGGACTCAAGCATTGTAATAAACATCCGGCTTTCAACACAACCAAGAATATATGAGGCGCGTCGTGGGAAAACCGGACTTAAGGCATGTGCGTAAAGTTTCGTCCCAGATTAGCCTGTGCAGTCTGCACAGGCTAATCCAGGACGGCACTTTCTGCCTACAGTGAATTTATGTTTAGAAGAGACTTCCTTGAAACAGAAAATACCATAAAAGCAGAAAGTGCAGTCCTGGATTAGCCTGTGCGGACTGCACAGGCTAATCTGGGATGACACTTTACACACATGCATTAAGTCCGGTTTTTCCACGACGCGCCTCATATAATTTCCCATAATAATTATAACGGGGAATGTGGAAATTCCACGAAAACCAAATTTTGCGAATGAAATGCATACCAGTACTGTAAAAAAAATAAAGTTCTGGGTGCAAGGTGGTTGTCATCTAGCCATGGCAAGGAATACTTACGTTAACGAATTGCTTATTTAGTCATTAACTAGGACATTTAAGAAAACTTGCACTGAACAAAAGTATGCAAACGTAAGAATTTTTTTTAACAATAGATAAATCAGCTAGTGAATTGTTGAGCGCAAAGCATTTTATTTATTTTTAGTAATGGTGACCTTGACCCCGCCCATCCCATAAGTAATTCCAAGCGACATTTTGGTATATGATATCTATATATGAAGTTTAATTGCAATTTTATATCTCAATTCGTTGAGTAATTGGGCTGAAACCATTTTTCTATTTTTAGTAACAGTAACCTTGACCCTACCCACCCCATAAGAAATCCCAAGCAAGGTCTCACGATAAGGTATCTATGTATGAAGTTTCATTAGATTAGCTAAATGCATTGTTGAGTTATCGAGTGGAAATCGTTTTTCTATTTTAAATCTATCTTGACCCCACCCACCCTATCTGCAATCCCAAGTGAGGTCTCGCTATAACATAACTATGTATGAAGTTTGATTAAAATATCTCAATTCGTTCTCAAGTTATTGAGCAGAAACCGTTTTTCTATTTTAAGTAACAATGACCTTGACCTTGACCCCACCCACCCCATATGCAATCCTCAGCGGGGTTTCGCTATAAGGTATCTATGTATTTAGTTTCATAACAATAGCTTAACACAATTTACCATTTGCAGAGCATTTAAAAAATATGCAGAAACAAACCTCATGTGAACTAAGTATTTTGATCTCTGAACTTTTCATGTTGACCCCTAAAAATTTTAAGCCAGGGATTATTTGACTTCTGGTTTTTAAAATCTAATGAAATCCCTGAAAATGTTAACCATTCTAGATCTGCTTTATAAAAAGAAGTCTGTCTGTCTGATCATCAAAAGTAACACAGATATTTAAGCACAGAAATGGCAAACACATTGCACATGTTTATAAACATACTGGGGATATTTCATCATTTTTTACATGTACATAATAAAAACATAGTTCTCAGCCACATCATCCATTAACCATTTTATACATGATAAAACTATTGTTTAAACCATTTAATGTCCACATAGTTATTCAGTCAAATTAACAGAAACTAAAAAATAAAAAATAAAAGTCAATGTTACTTTTCTTTCTTAGATCACTCACACAATTTGGTAAAACCAAAACTTGCTTCAAGACAAAACATTGACGGCTGTGAAACTGGACAACTGACATTAATTAAATCTGAAAAAAAAAGTTATATCACAGAACATCACACAAAGTTTTGACTTTTCAAGTGTTCATGCAATTCCACAAGATATTCCATGTTCAGCATTTCTCAAGTACAGTTGTTGTTGCACACAAATTTCCTTCTTTCTTTTCAGCCAATTGCATAATATTGGGGGCAGTAGATCCCACTGTTTACAAGTCTGATGTTTCTCCAAAAATGCTCTTTCAAGACACAGTTTTTGTAACTTAGCTGGTTGAAGGCGAAAATGCAGAATCTCTCTAGGCTGAATCTGCAATGAAATGTTATTTTTAACAAATCGTAATTCAAATCGAACAGCAAAAAGAAAGCATAAACATATTTTTTCAATTACGGAAGTATACAGCTTTTGAAATTTTCAATGCATAAATGCTCATTTTTTCTTAGACTTCAACATTCTATTAAAAGATACAATTGCAATGAGATGTAAACATAATAGCCCAATACACAATATCAAGCCTTAAATGAACAAACAAGTTATCTATTCCTTCACATACAGACTAAAGGACAAACATTGGTAGTATAATATACCAGTGTATAAGCTGAGTATGTACCAAAACATAAGGAGTATCCTGGTATACAAATATTGCAAACAAAATTTATAACTATACTATCCTGTATACATGTAAGTTCAGAAACTGGTTAGACATAATAAGTATACAAATATTGCAAACACAGATTGATAACTATAATATCCTGTATACATGTAAGTTCAGAAACTGGTTAGACATAATAAGTATACAAATATTGCAAACACAGATTGATAACTATACTATCCCGTATACATGTAAGTTCAGAAACTGGTTAGACATAATAAGTATACAAATATTGCAAACACAGATTGATAACTATAATATCCTGTATACATGTAAGTTCAGAAACTGGTTAGACATAATATATATACAAACATTGCAAACACAAATTTATAATTATAATACTGGTATATAACAGGGAGAGATCCAGGATCAAAAAAGGTACAGGGTGCTGCTAAAAAGAAGCAGGGTGGAAAACTGGACCAGTTTGTTGACATTTTCCATTCATTTACTAAATCCAGGGTTTTCATGAGTCTAATGCTTCTGATCAAGGTTTTTAAGCATAGTCAATTTATTTGCCATTAAATATTTGCAAAAATATGTTGAATTTCAAAAGATATTCAACATTGCTGTGTTGACCAGCAGGAGGGGCAGCAGTGGGGGGGAGGGGGGCAACCAGGAAGGAGCAGGGTGCAGCACCCGGCCAGAGGGGGGGGAGGGGAGCAACCAGGAAGGAGCAGGGTGCAGCACCCCGCTGTTTTGCTCTGGATCTTTCCTTAATATCAAGAGAATACAAACATTTTGCTCTTGGTAGTTGAGGATATCATTGGCACATCCACCGTACACCAGCAACTCTCCGTCGTCCATACAGCAGCATGTGTGCCAGAGACGGGGAGAATTCAGCGCCACAGTCAGCTGGGACCACTGCCTGGTGGGTATGTGCAGCTGCCATGCGTCGCCTGATATATAGAGAATTACAGGTTACCTATTCATGGTATTAAAACAACATAAAGTGACCTACCAGCAGTTCGAAGAAACGATTTCCTACAGAGTAATAGAAATGGACTGCTACAGTAGCAAAGAGGGTACGTTTTTGGGCCATCGGTTACTGCTTTATTCTGATGCCATTGCTGGCATAGAAATGACCAGTATATGTAAGATGTGAAAATGACGATGTAAGGGTGGTTATTACAGAACAGGTTATGTTTGTGATTAAGGTTATACTAACATTAGCATCTGTACGAAGGAAGAACATACTTAAATTTCTATTTCATATGACTTCCCTTACATATCTAACAAGTTCTTCTTTCATAACAACAGCATCAATGAACTTCAAACCTAATGGTTCCCGTGAGTTAGAGTATCCTCCATACAGAAATGCCTGGGTGTCGCTGACAGCTGTGAAGGTGTGCCAGGACCTTCCGCAAGGGGTCGCACCCTCAACATACAGTCTGGTTGCACAGAAAAAAAAACATGTTTAAATGTTTAATAAAAGTAAAGAACTGTATATGTAAGTTTTTAATGTGATTGGCTATAACAAGAACTGAATTGAGAATTAAAATACCTGTAAAATACCTGTGGAGTGTAGATCTATATTAATTTACAAGTTCATTCTCAATCTGATGGCTGACCCAGTTGTTCATGGACAATTTATTTTGCTACAAAAGTTCTGTACTATCAAGGCTTTTAGTCTGAAAGATCAGGATGGAGCCCAAATGCTACGTTTGTGGAATATAATCACTATAAATTTAGAAAAGAGAAAAAATCCAGATGTTGAGTTAACTGGCAAAATGCATGATCTTAACAAAATTTGCCAGGGAGAGGCCTACTGGTATAAATGACCACTGGTAAAAAAGGCACTGACTGTAATATTTGAGTTCCAAAACTTGTGAAAAATCTGAACAAACCAACATTGTTCATTAGTTATTTAGAAGCAGCTTCACTTACTCTCCGGACCATTCCATTTTCTCAAGGTCAAGGCAGTGAAGGTCATTCAATCGCTGGTTTCTATGTCGACCACCAAATATGTATGCTTGACCTCTGACCCTGATTGATGCATGAGCGGCCCTTGCAGATGGAGGACTTCCCTAAACAAGATTCTGTGTTTGAACACACATACCCCCGGTTGGTGCTGGATTGCCCATTTCTTAGTCCAAATTAGGTCAAGGTCAATGTTAGGTTGGGTTATATAGGTGGATTGGGAACGGTCATAACGGTCTGTGTAAATATCCAAGTGTTGTAGTAAGCGGTGTTGTTGCTAGACAAAACGGTAAAATCTACTTAACCTTGTCATGGACAGACGGACGGACGGACAGGACAATCACTATAAGCCTCCTGCATCAAGATGCCGGGGGCATAAAAAAAATAAAGCACACCATATTCATGGCATATTGAGACCAAGACATTAAACCACTCCATATTCATGTCATATTGAGACCAAGACATTAATAGACCTTTCCAGTTCTTTTGCCACTTGCTCCACCCATACAAGTGTTGCAGGATAAACTTGCATTCACTGATTTACATTTTTGGAAACGTTTATGGTATTGATATACCATCTACATATTAACATTCATTCATAACGTTACGAATATATGTTCACAAGACCTCTGGAGAGTACAGTTTGGTTTGGATCAATTGGTTTATAACAAATGAACAATATATGAACCAAAAGAGTATAGTGAAATCATTATTTTGTTTAATGTGGTAATTTTGTAAAAGACACATTTATATTTTTCAAATATCTTTCCATCCTGTTTCTATTTTCACAGAGTGACAAGTTGAAAGTAAAACCTCAATCTAAAACATTGCCTAGGAGCTAGTTAAATGTACAAATACCTTGCACTGGGGACTACTCCATGTGTTTGTTTCTGTGTCGTAAACCATCAAGTGGTTGTTCCAACCTCTGAATGATGTGCCCTGTATGTGAACACAAACATTCTAACCGAGTATTGAACAAATGACTAATCAAATTTCTGTACTTTGAGCTGTTGCATTTTGTTGATTACTGTGGAATCACTCACTTTTGCAGAGGTCTCATTTTTGCACTTTTCGCGCTGCCGCCGTTGCTGGAACTTATGACCACCGCTAATTTTTTTAACGATTTCATAATTTAGCAACGTCCAGAGAGTTTACACGTTCGTTTGATTGACTGTTTCTATCACTTTGAGATTTTTGCAAAAATCAAATACCACTATGAAATGTTTCGCAGCGTAAATTTGAAAGTACTCGTGTTGTATACATACCCCAATATTTTAATCATTTACTTCACAAATAGTTTAGTTAAATACCTAAATATTTCTGACTACAATCCAATCAATGAATGCATCATATTCTTTTAAATTCTGAAGTGATTGTTTTCGTACAATAAAGCGCCGTCATATTTCTACAGTTACGCAACGCACCATTTTGTACACTGTTAATACAATGAGTAAAAGTAAAATGCAAATTTTATGTATGGATATATAATAATATTGGAAATGCAAGTCTTTGAAAAATTTAATTTGGTATGAAACAGATATTGTGCACAAGTTGACAGTTTGATTTCACAAGTTGACACTTTGAGTAAAGAATTATCGCCTTTATGAGGAGCCTATATTTCAATCAGCATTTTTTCAACAACAAGGTGTCAATTTGAGAAGATGTTATATAAATTATCTATTGTCTCGCCCAAATATACTGCCCCTATTCTTGATAAGTGGACAGCTGCTATCAATTAAGAGCCTAATCCGTTACTGATACACACGTTTATTGCAGCCAACAAAATGTCACAATAGAACCCTTCACTGGCATACTGACCAGGTGGGCATTTCATCAAATAATTGACATGTTTGGTTTTTAAAACATATAACTTGGTTTTTAAATCAGGTTTGCACGAATTTTAGATCGCTTAAAAATGTCAGCTATCACAAGTGCATAAAATGTGTACCCCGCAAATTTTCGAGTCAATTTAGTGATTCCACAGTACTCATTTTAAAATGTCATGTAATGCATTCAATCGTCTACGAATACTGCCAATTTACTATCAGTTTAGTTATCCAGTCTGATAAATTCAAATTCAATGCAAGATCAATTCATGTTTGTAACAAATTATTTTTTTCTACACAAGTCATTCTGCAATGTAAAGCAATTAACTTTCATAAAAAATGTTTCATGGACTAAACTGTAAATAAAACAGTAAATAAACTACACCATAATAGTTTTCATTTACTTTAACTTATAAGAACTGTAGATGAAGAACCATTCACAGCCATTAAAATATGCCAATATTTTACCAGTTTTGGGGAAAACAAATCTTATAAGTTCTTTGGTATACTTGGTATACTCATCAAATGTTTAAATTCTTAGGAAAATTTTAATATTGATTGGTAACTGGAATACTTGAACTGACAGTATCATTATATGATGAATTTATATCATAATAATATAATGTAAACAAAACTGAATGGAAATAACCTACCGGTAGATGTTTTAAACAAGAGCATTTATTTTGATGATGAGTTTCCGCTAGTGAGAGTGATATAAATACGCTTCCTTAGTTACTTACGTTTTCATCTCCAAGTACAAAACCAGAAGACGAATTTGATGTGAGATGGTTACCAACTTGTGGACCGAACCCTCCAAAGCAGTAAATCCTGTAATATGAAACAGCAGTTAAGGGACCTTGTTTGCAATGTCAGTCACATGCATTGCAGCAACCATCACAAATGCTCACAATATCTGCATATTATATGCCAAATCTCTGTTATAAATAGTGAAATGATCATCACATACAATATTTTGGTTATTACACAAAAAATGTAAACGTTTTAAATATATGTAGTTATTCATAACTGTGTATGTGATGTGGCTAGGTTGGCGCTAAGAAATCTGAACGGTATCTGGACAAAAGCCCCTTGCCCAAAAGCCCCTTGGTCAGCACTAGTAGCCAAAAAATTTGATCTTGCATAGAAAACCCATTATTTAGAAATATTTTGCTTCATGTTTAATTATTTTCCAACAAATATACTAGCCAGATATAATTTTTAGTAGCCAATTAAAGTTTAGTGGCCAATGGCTATTTGGCTACTGGTAGCGCTAACATCGATGTGGCTATTATTTTTTAGGCATTTGGGGTTCTATTTATTGTGAGAAGTTGCTCATTTTACATTATACTATATAAACTAGAATTGTCACATGAGTGACGGATATACCCCCACAATATGGCCTTGTCACAAAACTATGGCATCCATTTGAAAGACATAGACATAGAGAGAATGCTTTAACAGTGTTTTTGGAAAAATTTAATTTCAATAGGAGCCATAGGAACATTTAGTAGTTTGTAAATGAAGTTGAACTGTATTTTATGATGTTACACCTGTGTACCAAACATAATTTGACAAGAAATGTGGACATTCCATGAAAACCAAATTTTTCTAATAAAATGCAGAAGTCAGCACAACAAAGAAAGAAAGTTCTGGGTGCAAGGTGAAGGTCATACACTTACGGCTAGGAAATGGTGACCCTGACCTTGCAATCCAAAGCGAGGTCTCAATATAAGGTATCTACACATGAAGTTTCATTAAAATATTTAAAGAAGTTCTTAAGTTATTGAGTGCAAACCGTTGTTTATTTTTAGTGAAGGTGACCTTGACCCCACCCACACCATACGCAATCACAAGAGAGGTCTAGATATATATGAAGTTTCATTAAAATATCTCGATTTGTTCTCTAGGTATTGAGTGGAAACCTTTTTCTATTTTTAGTAATGGTGACCTTGACCCCATCCACCCCATATGCAATCCCAAGCAAGGTCTAAATATGAGGTATCTACATATGCAGTTTCATTAAAATATCTCAATGAGTTCTCAATTTATTGAGTGGAAACTGTTTTTCTATTTTTAGTAATGGTGACCTTGACCCCACCCACCCCATATGCAATTCCAAGCGAGGTCTCGATATAATGTATCTATGTATGCAGTTTCATTAAAATATCTCAATGCATTCTTAAGTTATTGAGCGGAAACTGTTTGCTATTTTTAGTAATGGTGACCTTGACCTTGACCCCATATGCAATCCCAAGCGAGGTCTCGATATAACGTATCTATGTATGAAGTTTCATTACAATAGCTCAATTCGTTCTCAAGTACGAGAGCGGTAACAAAAAGTTCACGTCACCACCCCTCTGTCAAAATTTAGTGGTTTGTAACCAAATTCGAACTTAACCCATATTTTATGATTCTACACATGTTTACCAAGAATTATTTAAATATGTCAAGTCATTGTTGAGTTATCGTCAGGAAACCATAATTTTAGGGAGTCGAAAAGGGGCCATAACTCTGTCAAAATTTAGTGGTTTGTAACCAAAGCGAACTTGACCAGTATTTTATGATGCTACACATGTATACCAAAAATTATTTGAATATGTCAAGCCATTCTTGAGTTATCGTCCGGAAACCATGTTTTTAGGGAATTTAAGTAGAAAATGGGCCATAACTCTAACAAAATTTAGTGGTTTGTAACCAAAGTCAAACTTGACCTGTATTTTATGATGTTACACAAGTGTACCAAAAATTATTTGAATATGTGAAGCCCTTCTTGAGTTATCATCCGGAAACCAAAAAACCAACAAGCTCACTCCTATACACCCCCCCTAAACTTTGTTTGTGGGGGTACTGGTAGGCTAGCTAAAAGTACATGTAAACAGCTTTTGTATAATCTGGCTAATGGAAAAACCTAGTCCCATGACCAGGAATGTTTAACAAATCAGACTTAAACAGCCCTGTGATACTCACTTATGTTTGAAGGTCCACATGGTGAATTTATCCCTTGGACTTGGCCACAATAGACCCTCCTCCACCATGCCGGTGATATAATCTTTTGTAGGTGTAAGATTGGTCCAATGCATGGTTTGTAAATCCAGATAAAGCAAACTGTCTACATTGCCATCCAACGTGTGACCAGCAAACACGTACATTTTATTGTCGATGACACAAGAGCATGCTCCGGAAGTTCCCACTGGAATAAATCCTGTGGTCTCATGTTCTGTCCTGCAATTAAATGTTCACGTAAATTGTATCATATCCAAAAACGCTATACTCACTAGAGATATAGTCGCTAGATATACACATTAGAATTAACTATTGCACACAGTAAATGCATACAAAAGAACTGAAAAAAAATTAAATGTAAGGAAATAGAAAGATTACATAAGTACAAGCCCACCAATATTGGAGATCAGCATGGTAAACGTATACTGTCTTCGTTGGCAGATACCTCTCCGACAACGTTTCTGTGTCATCCTGTAAATAAAGAATAACTTGTTACCACAGTTCTCCTATATAACACATATTGAAGCGACCAAATATTTGATGCAATGATTATGTGGTTAGCAATAATATTTTGTTCACATACCTGTAAAGAAAATTTATTCAACAACAAATTTAATATATATTTTGTAAATATTTGTAGGATTACACCTCCAGTTTGGATGCATAACAATTTAAAGGGACTATGTCTCCGAAAGGGGTAAAATTACTTAAAAAATCTGAAAATAAAATATAATTAAGGTTAATAAGGTATATAATTACAATCGGAAAAGTGTTTAAGCATTCTGATAAAGATATTTATATAACATCGTTTATATATAAGAATAATTTATTTAATCGCTTTTTTTTAGCATACGTTTATTCGATCGTTATACCAAATGATGACATTTATAGTAAACAAAAAACTGTTAATATGGGAAACCAAAGTAAATTTTTTTATATTTTTGACATATTTTCATGCTATTTACATAATTTATGAAGCCATAACAAAAGGACAAGACTCATGCAGACAAAATACATCTGAGGGGTATGCCTGGACAAACCTCTCGACAGGCGGACAATCCTGGGAAGACTGGCATGTATGGCATGTATGACCTAATTTTAAATCAAAATTAAATGCATGCAGTAAGTATATTTGTGGCGCGTCGTGAGAGCACCGGTCTTAATGCATGTGCGTAAAGTGTCGTCCCGGATTCGCCCGTGCAGTCCGCACAGGCTAATCCACGACGGCACTTTCCGCCTACAGTGAATTTATGTTTAGAAGAGACTTCCTTGAAACAGAAAATACCACAAAAGCTGAAAGTGCCATCCCGGATTAGCCTGTGCGGACTGCACAGGCTAATCCGGGATGACACTTTACGCACATGCATTAAGTCCGGTTTTCCCACGACGCGCCACATTTCAGCAAATGTAAAGCAGTTAAGGTTTTGTTTACTAAAAGAACATTGATCGTAGAAAAGTCTTCATTAGACATTTTCACTGAATAAAGCAGAAGCCAGTTGGACTGACTAGTCTTTATCCTAATAATTAAAACTCTTGTGTTTTGATCATAATGATAGGTGCATTAAAGCATATATAAACACTGATACTAACTTACATCATTTTAATGATAGGAAACATGCAAAATCCATTATGCATCTTTTAAAAACTTTTTCAAAGTAGCATGTTGGTCTGTCATTCCGGCCCCCTTAATGCATAAATTGATCTATGCATAGTTTAAACACTGTCAAATATATATGTATGGGCTGGGCAATGAATATGTAGTTCAATCTGTAATATTGCACCTGAAAACAAAGAACAGTTCGAAAATCTGCAATATTTTGCCAAAGTACAACCAAGATTTAGCTCCAACTGATGACCTTTTTCAAGTGAAGTGTGACCCATTGGTCAGGCCCTTCTGATTGGTTGTCATGTTTGGTTGCTATGGGCAGGTGCACGTGCTATAATTAGTTTGTCAAAGTAAACGTATGACTTTGCTTAATAAAGTAATCTAATTATTTGAATATAAATAAAGACGAAGCTTACTTTCAATACATTTGTTAAACCTACCGATTTCTTGTCTTAAGAATTATGTAATTTTGTGCTTTCTGTTTAAATTAATTGCTACACTGCTCTCATATAAATATGACCTACTTTCCATTTATGAAAAGGAAATGTGTGGAACATCTAAATTTAAATAAAGGTAAATAAACGGAAAAATATATTCAAACACATTTTAATTAATAACCTAAACTGAAATGCATTAATAGTGGTTTATTTAAAATAACTGACAAGATGGTCCGTACCGGCTAGTACAAGGGACACATGTCACAAAATAGCATTGCAATATGATTTTTTAAGGGTGTTTTGATAATAAATCAAAATATATTTCCTAAAAGGTATATGTTTTCTGATTATAAAACTGAAATGAAAATTAAAACATCTTACTTGAAAGTGAAGTTATGAATGTTAGTGTACACCACCCGTCAATATGCAATAAAACGTAATACAAGAAAGAAACGAAATGTCAACCCAACTATATTTTTCAATTATTAAACTAAAACCTACGAGAAAAAAATTATATTCATTCAGGTATACTCTATACCAACACAATAACAACACAAACAATATCCTTAAGCTCCTATATGTGTATTAAGTAGCTTCAGTTTTTGTTTCTTCCTTTAAAGGTTTGTGCATAAATTATAAAAAATTATTAAACTAAGAAAAATATTTTATGTCAAATGTATACTTCAAATTCAGATTGAAAACTAGAAAGTATTTTTTAAACAATACTGTCAATAGATTTCAACATTTTGCTTTTGATGGTTTTATCAAAATCTAAGTTCTGTCAGTGATAGTTAGTATTTTACATAAAAAGTTTATTGATAATGTTTAATACTTTTTTAAACTTCATTTTTTTATTTAAATTGTAACACCAGTATTATTCAAATAGTTTACACTTATCATAATTATATTGAAATGTACAAATAATGTATACTTACAATATCAGTTTATCAAAACAGTCTACAGACAGAAAATAGTTAAATTCAATTCCAGGGTTTCCCGCAGGCCTGTATCGCTTGTCGGGCCCGACATGCCTTCAAAGCAGTTAGACATGCTTAAATAATGCCGACATGCTTTAATTTTCAAAGCAACCACCCTTAATCCATTTATCTATTACACCGATCTTTAATCGCAGGGCCAAAAACGAACGCTGTATTGATCGATAACGCCTAACTTCCAACAGTGTTATTGACATGTGACTGAACTGTGTAGTTCCGCCCACAACGATCTCATTAACCAATCAAATATGGCGATTTTAGGGCGTAGTTTATACCTTACTAACAACTAAAAAATACTAGCGTAGCTGGGAAAAGTGAACAGGCATTTAAAACATTTGATTATTATATTTGACGTTTTATTTTACCCCAGTAATTTTCTTATCCATTTAAGGACGTTCGCAACAAAAAGAAAATAATTGGGTTAATTTCTCCTTTTGCTTCATTATTTCTTTACTGTATATAGGTTACAATATACTAATTTCAATCAATAAATATAAATCTGTGTAAGTCATTAATTTCCAGTCAATTGTTAAAAGTTAACAAAACATTAAAATATTCAAAAACACGTATACAATGTATTGCCAAACAAATTAGTTAAAAAAAGATCCATAAAAATATCTATATTCTATTTTGGCAATTGATACGTTGTTTACGTAAACACCAAACATGAAAAAGGCTACACAGGTACCCTATTTAAAGTCCAATGTTTCCCGAACAATATCAGTGTTTTGGTGCAAGTATACATTGGTGCATGTATGTGCGAAAATTTAAGAAAATCTGTTGTTTGGAACAAAATATATTGATGCATAATAATTGACGTTTCAGAAGGTATTATTAGTACCCATTTGACCTACTTCAATGTCCAGTCAAATTCATTATTTTAACAGTAATTATAGATAACGCGTTTTTTTATTACCAAAATACACTTGTGTATTACCAAACAAGACACGTAAAACATCAGTTGAAAGAAACATAACCTTGTTTGAAAAAAAAGCTCTCCTATATACTTTAAACATTGATAAAAAATCCAAACTGAAAAAAGGGGCTTCGACAGGTACCGTAATCAAATTACAAAATTTCCGGAACAAGGCTGGTGACCCCTATTTTTTAAGTCTGTTTTAGTTTCAGTATACAATGATGCGTGTGTATGGGAAGTTTCAACAAAATCTGTCGTTTGGAACCAAAGATATTCGCATATTTGATAAATTATTTTTGTTTTTACACGCATATTTAATGCATAATTAACCTCTTTAAGCGTCCATTAAAAGTCATTCATTAAATGATAACTGTAAATAAAGCACGTTTTATCATTAAACTGCACTTGTATATTACCAAACGAAACATTTAAAAAAAGATCCATTTAAAACTCTCAATCTTTGTTTGAATATGAACGCTTTATATTACTCAACATGCTAAGTAACACACACTAAAAAAGGGTCTTCGACTGTTTTAGTTTTAGGATACATTGATGCATGTTTGTGCAAATTTTGAAGAAAATATGTCGTTGGGAAAAAAATGAAGGAAATTGTTGCGAAAGTCTTTAACAAATTGACAATCAAATATAGGCAAACGAATAATGTAACATAGAGCCTAATTTAAAAACACGATTTGATGTCGTCAACCTTAATTTTGTTCACATAAACACTGCAATTAAGCACGTGACCAACCAGTACACGCACGTTTTTCATCAAATCAAAATCCGTGACCTTGTGCATGGCAACATAATTTTCGCGCGCTTTTGTAGAAAAACGCGCTTTTCCATGGAGATACAGAACATTTTATGTCGATTAAGAACAGCATATTCCAATATTTAAAAACAACGGTACTTTATTCGGCATTTAGAATAACTGATATTAACCATTGATTTCTTTCGGATCCGAAATAAATGTATGAAATAAAAAATGCTTGAAAAAACAAGCGGCCATGACAGAATTTCAAGGCTTTTCAACGAATCTGAATACATTGTATAATAAAAAATTAATTCAATAAAAAATGCAGCCTAGCAGCCTAGTATGGTGATGTACATTGCCTCCAACGGAGTTTTTATTCAAATAAGAAAACCGCGGTTGTTGCGATTTCAGTAGGAGAAATATTTGTAATAGTTTCAGTTGTATAAAAGTAAGAATTTCCAAATTAAAGATAATGCAGAGAGGTGCTGGTCAAGCAAAAGACTCGGCACTTTAAGCAATAAAAGGCAGTAGTTCAAGCGGTACTGTCGATTTGATAGCCGCTGTGATTTTGAACTTCGCAGCCTATTTCGGGAAGGTGGGGTCGCGCGATGCCGAATTTTGGAAGGTGGGTTCAAGCGGTGCAGCCCGTTTTGGGGAGGTGGGGTTGATGCAGCCGATTTCGGGGAGCTGGGTTCGGGCGATGCTTCCAATGTTGGGGGGTCGCTAAGGGGGTCGGATTGGAAAGAATTTGAGTGGGGGGATTTCGAGCCGATTTTTGTCGCGGGTGGGGTGTCGGGGATGCCGATATGCCTTCAAGAAATTCTGCGTGAAACCCTGAATTCTAGTTATTTACAGGGGAGGTGGGGTTGATGCAGCCGATTTCGGGGAGCTGGGTTCGGGCGATGCTTCCAATGTTGGGGGGTCGCTAAGGGGGTCGGATTGGAAAGAATTTGAGTGGGGGGATTTCGAGCCGATTTTTGTCGCGGGTGGGGTGTCGGGGATGCCGATATGCCTTCAAGAAATTCTGCGTGAAACCCTGAATTCTAGTTATTTACAAAGTTTGGATTCAGAATATCATGTTATAACAGAAAAACTGGAACTTCAATTAGCCTTGTGCAGCCACAATATTGTTTTTAACAATAATAATAAATGTATGTATATTTAATCCATCATGAATTTCAAAGTGATTCCAAATAAATTACAATAGCGGCAACAGCGGACTTGCGGTGGTACGAACCGACCAGGCACGAACCACTCCAAGTTTGAATGACAATGTTATTGAAGGTATATTTCTACTTATTCAACAATTTGGAATACATATGCAAATACATAACATATATATTGCATCTTATTACACATTATTCATCCCTACTAGTTTGTTTTCAGCAATTAATAAGGTTACTTACGCATGCACAATAGTGTCATTCGTACAAAGCGTCGCCATCTTGGATTTGTGTTTACTCTAGCATGGGGTTGGAAATGTCCCATAAATAATACCTAAACGGTTGTAAAAAGTTGTGATGTATTTAAGAATAAACATTTTCATGATTAAACAAGTACCATGGCATTCAGCGAAACATTTTTTTTTCTCAGAAAAATAGGATTTTAAAATATTCGAGTCAGATTTTCGGAGCTAAAAATAACACTCTCGTGGGAAATTTTCTGGTTTCCCTGTTATTTCATCATCTAATTAGCATATGCAATTCAGATTGGTTCCTGATATTTACGTTTTTTATGGGTTTTAGAGTGAAATTTAATGGTACCAGTGCTTGGGCCGCTTGCCGACACTAATTAATATTCATGAGCTGCTGCCAAGGGACACTACTCTTATTGCTTTGGCATTGCTACACAAATCCTGAAAATCAAATGTGTAAACTTAATCTGTCAGTGTAAAACAAACTCAGTATTGTAAGTATTCGCATTGAGCTGGATTGATCATTGTTACAGCAGACATTCAATAAGTTCAATGTTACTGCGCATAATATATGACATTAATGCATCTTGCTCTGTTACTGTGTTAAATGATATCCGATTTTTTAAATCCGGATATGAATCAACTAATGTATTACTGACAAATTTACCCTATATCCACCCTAAATTATCATGGAGTCATTCATTATCGAGGCTGTGTGTCCTATTCTGCCCTCAACATCACAAAGATGTTTCCAATTGTGCTTGTCGGACACACTTTTTCTTTCCATTCTTACTACTCTTGACTCACTCAAAACATTTAGTTGTTGTTGTTGTAGTTTAAGGTTACAAACCACAAATTCATTGTTAGGCGCTAATCAAAGCATTGCTGGACAAAGTTTAATTTCAACGTTTCATTATATCAAGGCCAAAGATCCATTAATGAACCTTTAATAGATCTTTGCCATGACATAGCGGTGTATGTTTTCGAAAGACGTTATGCGCCACCGTCTTTATGCACCTAGTCTTTATGCTCCACTTTATGAGACGTTATGCGCCACTATTTACTTATATTTTGGTTGTTGATTATAGTATCTATTTTGACTTATTTGACGTCAAAATTAATAAATTATTGCATTTGTGATACATATAATGTATTTTATAATGTATGATGATAAAAAATATGAATAAAAAACATGTACAGTTCTGTGATCTAATACTCGAATAAAACCGAAAATCCTTACCTTTGTTGACTTATTCCTTAAAAACAACACCTATTCATACATCCAATTGTTTTTGTTTTTTTACAATTTAAAACAAACGTTTCCACTCCACAACTAAGAACATACTGTTTCAAATAATTTTGCAAATACCTCACGCTGATATTCATAGTTTGTGTATAAGGTTTTGAGTGACAGCTGTCCGCTTGTGGTTAATTAATGTCAGACTTATAAACTGAGTTAATTAGCTAATTAGCCACAATTAAACAAAACAATTTTAATTGCAATCTATTAAAATGGATGTTTATGCGAAGTATGGGATAAACATTGTTCCAGTTCTGGTATATTATCTAGTATTTTGGGATAGAACTTTCTCAAAGTAGCATGTTGGTCTGTCATTCTGGCTCCCTTAATGCATAAATTGATCTATGCATAGTTTAAACACTGTCAAATATATATGTATGGGCTGGGCAATGAATATGTCGTTCAATCTGTTATATTGCACCTAAAAACAAAGAACAGTTCGAAAATCTGCAATATTTTGCCAAAGTACAACCAAGACTTAGCTCCCTCTGATGACCTTTTTCATGTGAAGTGTGACCCATTGGTCAGGCCCTTCTGATTGGTTGTCATGTTTGGTTGCAATGGGCAGGTGCGCGTGCTATAATTAGTTTGTCAAATTAAACGTATAACTTTGCTTAATAAAGTAATCTAATTATTTGTATATAAATAAAGACGAAGCTACTTTCAATACATTTTATAAACCTAACGATTTCTTGTCTTAAGAATTATGTAATTTTGTGCTTTCTGTTTAAATTAATTGCTACACTGCTCTCATATAAACATGACCTACTTTCCATTTATGAAAAGGAAATGTGTGGAACATCTAAATTTAAATAAAGGTAAATAAACGGAAAAATATATTCACACACATTTTAATTAATAACCTAAACTGAAATGCATTAATAGTGGTTTATTTAAAATAACTGACAAGATGGTCCGTACCGGCTAGTACAAGGGACACATGTCACAAAATAGCATTGCAATATGATTTTTTAAGGGTGTTTTGATAATAAATCAAAATATATTTCCTAAAAGGTATATGTTTCTGATTATAAAACTGAAATAAAAATTAAAACATCTTACTTTAAAGTGAAGTTATGAATGTTTGTGTACACCACCCGTCAATATGCAATAAAACGTAATACAAGAAAAAAACAAAATGTCAACCCAACTATATTTTTCAATTATTAAACTAAGACCTATGAGAAAAAAATGTATATTCATTCAGGTATACTCTATACCAACACAATAACAACACAAACAATATCCTTAAGCTCCTATATGTGTATTAAGTAGCTTCAGTTTTTGTTTCTTCCTTTAAAGGTTTGTGCATAAAGTATAAAAAATTATTAAACTAAGAAAAATATTTTATGTCAAATGTATACTTCAAATTCAGATTGAAAACTAGAAAGTATTTTTTAAACAATACTGTCAATAGATTTCAACATTTTGCTTTTGATGGTTTTATCAAAATCTAAGTTCTGTCAGTGATAGTTAGTATTTTACATAAAAAGTTTATTGATAATGTTTAATACTTTTTTAAATTTCATTTTTTTATTAAATTGTAACACCAGTATTACTCAAATAGTTTACACTTATCATAATTATATTGAAATGTACAAATAATGTATACTTACAATATCAGTTTATCAAAACAGTCTACAGACAGAAAATAGTTAAATTCAATTCCAGGGTTTCCCGCAGGCCTGTATTGCTTGTCGGGCCCGACATGCCTTCAAAGCAGTTACACATGCTTAAATAATGCCGACATGCTTTAATTTTCAAAGCAACCACCCTTAATCCATTTATCTATTACACCGATCTTTAATCGCAGGGCCAAAAACGAACGCTGTATTGATCGATAACGCCTAACTTCCAACAGTGTTATTGACATGTGACTGAACTGTGTAGTTCCGCCCACAACGATCTCATTAACCAATCAAATATGGCGATTTTAGGGCGTAGTTTATACCTTACTAACAACTAAAAAATACTAGCGTAGCTGGGAAAAGTGAACAGGCATTTAAAACATTTGATTATTATATTTGACGTTTTATTTTATCCCAGTAATTTTCTTATCCATTTAAGGACGTTCGCAACAAAAAGAAAATAATTGGGTTAATTTCTCCTTTTGCTTCATTATTTCTTTACTGTATATAGGTTACAATATACTAATTTCAATCAATAAATATAAATCTGTGTAAGTCATTAATTTCCAGTCAATCGTTAAAAGTTATCAAAACATTAAAATATTCAAAAACACGTATACAATGTATTGCCAACAAATTAGTTAAAAAAAGATCCATAAAAATATCTATATTCTATTTTGGCAATTGATACGTTGTTTACGTAAACACCAAACATGAAAAAGGCTACACAGGTACCCTATTTAAAGTCCAATGTTTCCCGAACAATATCAGTGTTTTGGTGCAAGTATACATTGGTGCATGTATGTGCGAAAATTTACGAAAATCTGTTGTTTGGAACAAAATATATTGATGCATAATAATTGACGTTTCAGAAGGTATTATTAGTACCCATTTGACCTACTTCAATGTCCAGTCAAATTCATTATTTTAACAGTAATTATAGATAACGCGTTTTTTTATTACCAAAAGACACTTGTGTATTGCCAAACAAGACACGTAAAACATCAGTTGAAAGAAACATAACCTTGTTTGAAAAAAAAGCTCTCCTATATACTTTAAACATTGATAAAAAATCCAAACTGAAAAAAGGGGCTTCGACAGGTACCGTAATCAAATTCCAACATTTCCGGAACAAGGCCGGTGACCCCTATTTTTTAAGTCTGTTTTAGTTTCAGTATACAATGATGCGTGTGTATGGGAAGTTTCAACAAAATCTGTCGTTTGGAACCAAAGATATTCGCATATTTGATAAATTATTTTTGTTTTTACACGCATATTTAATGCATAATTAACCTCTTTAAGCGTCCATTAAAAGTCATTCATTAAATGATAACTGTAAATAAAGCACGTTTTATCATTAAACTGCACTTGTATATTACCAAACGAAACATTTAAAAAAGATCCATTTAAAACTCTCAATCTTTGTTTGAATACGAACGCTTTATATTACTCAACATGCTAAGTAACACACACTAAAAAAGGGTCTTCGACTGTTTTAGTTTTAGGATACATTGATGCATGTTTGTGCAAATTTTGAAGAAAATATGTCGTTGGGAAAAAAATGAAGGAAAATTGTTGCGAAAGTCTTTAACAAATTGACAATCAAATATAGGCAAACGAATAATGTAACATAGAGCCTAATTTAAAAACACGATTTGATGTCGTCAACCTTAATTTTGTTCACATAAACACTGCAATTAAGCACGTGACCAACCAGTACACGCATGTTTTTCATCAAATCAAAATCCGTGACCTTGTGCATGGCCACATAATTTTCGCGTGCTTTTGTAGAAAAACGCGCTTTTCCATGGAGATACAGAACATTTTATGTCGATTAAGAACAGCATATTCCAGTATTTAAAAACAACGGTAATTTATTCGGCATTTAGTATAACTGATATTAACCATTGATTTTTTTCGCATCAGAAATAAATTTATGAATAAAAAAAATGCTTGAAAAAACAAGCGGTCATGACAGAATTTCAAGGCTTTTCAACGAATCTGAATACAATGTATGATAAAAAATTAATTCCATAAAAAATGCAGCGTAGCAGCCTAGTATGGTGATGTACATTGCCTTCAACTGAGTTTTTATTCACATAACAAAACCGCGGTTGTTGCGATTTTAGTAGGAGAAATAATTGTAATAGTTTCAGTTGTATAAAAGTAAGAATTTCCAAATTAAAGATAATGCAAAGAGAGGTGCTGGTTAAGCAAAAGACTCGGCACTTTAAGCAATAAAGGGCAGTAGTTCAAGCGGTACTGTCGATTTGATAGCTGCTGTGATTTTGAACTTCGCAGCCTATTTCGGGAAGGTGGGGTCGCGCGATGCCGAATTTTGGAAGGTGGGTTCAAGCGGTGCAGCCCGTTTTGGGGAGGTGGGGTTGATGCAGCCGATTTCGGGGAGCTGGGTTCGGGCGATGCTTCCAATGTTGGGGGGTCGCTAAGGGGGTCGGATTGGAAAGAATTTGAGTGGGGGAATTTCGAGCCGATTTTTGTCGCGGGTGGGGTGTCGGGGATGCCGATATGACTTCAAGAAATTCTGCGTGAAACCCTGAATTCTAGTTATTCACAAAGTTTGGCTTCAGAATATCATGTCATAACAGAAAAACTGGAACTTCAATTAGCCTTGTGCAGCCACAATATTGTTTTAACAATAATAATAAATGTATGTATATTTAATCCATCATGAATTTCAAAGTGATTCCAAATAAATTACAATAGAGGCAACAGCAGACTTGCGGTGGTACGAACCGACCAGGCACGAACCACTCCAAGTTTGAATGACAATGTTATTGACGGTATATTTCTACTTATTCAACAATTTGGAATACATATGCAAATACATAACATATATATTGCATCTTATTACACATTATTCATCCCTACTAGTTTGTTTTCAGCAATTAATAAGGTTACTTACGCATGCACAATAGTGTCATTCGTACAAAGCGTCGCCATCTTGGATTTGTGTTTACTCTAGCATGGGATTGGAAATGTCCCAAAAATAATACCTAAACGGTTGTAAAAAGTTGTGATGTATTTAAGAATAAACATTTTCATGATTAAACAAGTACCATGGCATTCAGGGAAACATTTTTTTTTCTCAGAAAAATTGGATTTTAAAATATTCGAGTCAGATTTTCGGAGCTAAAAATAACACTCTCGTGGGAAATTTTCTGGTTTCCCTGTTATTTCATCATCTAATTAGCATATGCAATTCAGATTGGTTCCTGATATTTACGTTTTTTATGGGTTTTAGAGTGAAATGTAATGGTACCAGTGCTTGGGCAGCTTGCCGACACTAATTAATATTCATGAGCTGCTGCCAAGGGACACTACTCTTATTGCTTTGGCATTGCTACACAAATCCTGAAAATCATATGTGTAAACTTAATCTGTCAGTGTAAAACAAACTCAGTATTGTAAGTATTCGCATTGAGCTGGATTGATCATTGTTACAGCAGACATTCAATAAGTTCAATGTTACTGCGCATAATATATGACATTAATGCATCTTGCTCTGTTACTGTGTTAAATGATATCCGATTTTTTAAATCCGGTTATGAATCAACTAATGTATTACTGACAAATTTACCCTATATCCACCCCAAATTATCATGGAGTCATTCATTATCGAGGCTGTGTGTCCTATTCTGCCCTCAACATAACAATGTATCCAATTGTGCTTGTCGGACACACTTTTTGTTTCCATTCTTACTACTCTTGACTCACTCAAAACATTTAGTTGTTGTTGTTGTTGTTTAAGGTTACACACCACAAATTCATTGTTAGGCGCTAATCAAAGCATTGCTGGACAAAGTTTAATTTCTACGTTTTATTATATCAAGGCCAAAGATCCATTAATGAACCTTTAATAGATATTTGCCAAGACATAGCGGTGTATGTTTTCGAAAGACGTTATGCGCCACCGTCTTTATGCACCTAGTCTTTATGCTCCACTTTATGAGACGTTATGCGCCACTATTTACTTATATTTTAGTTGTTGATTATAGTATCTATTTTGACTTATTTGACATCAAAATTAAGAAATTATTGCATTTTTGATACATATAATGTATTTTATAATGTATGATGATAAAAAATATGAATAAAAAACAGGTACAGTTCTGTGATCTAATACTCGAATAAAACCGAAAATCCTTACCTTTGTTGACTTATTCCTTAAAAACAATACCTATTCATACATCCAATTGTATTTTTTTTTTTTACAATTTAAAACAAACGTTTTCACTCCACAACTAAGAACATACTGTTTCAAATAATTTTGCAAAACCTCACGCCAATATTCATAGTTTGTGTATAAGGTTTTGAGTGACAGCTGTCCGCTTGTGGTTAATTAATGTCAGACTTATAACCTGAGTTAATTAGCTAATTAGCCACAATTAAACAAAACAATTTTAATTGCAATCTATTAAAGTGGATGTTTATGCGAAGTATGGGATAAACATTGTTCCAGTTCTGGTATATTATCTAGTATTTTGGGATAGATCTTCACTTCTTAAAGCAGTTTTTAAAGTATATGAAAGGACGGGCCAATTTACTGTTTGAACTATAATATAGTCTGTTTGTGAGCAGAACAGTTTTAAATGTACAAATCTTGTTTCTTAATTGCTACATACATATATTGTGTATTTGACACAATATTTTATTCTTAATTATTAATGTGCCTTGATTATCATGCATTTAATTTGTGTGGACCTTATCCCATAGAACCACTACTACACCCAGACATGGTTCTATATTTTATTTCAGTTTTTACTGTATCAATTATGTTATTGTTTTCCATTCTCCCTTTTATCTCGATGGCGTCCCCTCAAAACCCTGGTCACTACAGCCGCCGTGCCAGCTTGCGTCCCTCACACTCTTCAAATCCGCCTACCATCCTATATTCTTATATGCCATTTTAGTTTTTTTTACCCCACCCGGTGGCTAAGTACCTTTTTTTATTATGTCAGTATAAATACTTTGTACATATTTATGGTGTAAATATGTTGGTTTGTTATTATTAACAGTACTTTTGCTGTGGCTCGAAAACATTTAAACCTAAAACGAATAAGTCTTACACAGTGATAATTATCGCCCAAATGTCGCATCGTCGCACCGTGTGCTAGAACGCAACGATGCGACAATGCGAGAATTTAGACTACAAGTATCGTACACATTTCCGCGTCAATAAAATTTATTACTGCGAGAACTGCAGAAAATAAAAATTAAAATGTTGCACCGGCGCATCAACTAGGGCAGCCACAGGGTGAAATTTAACTGGCGAAATCAGGAATCTGTATTACAGGGCCTAACTCGGGTTTGTTGATATAATGGAAGTGATGCTTTGCAATCTAGAAAGACGCTGCACATATGTTGATGAAGTGCACCTCATGAGCTATGGATAATAAATATAAAGAATACATTATTTTGCAAGATGCGCACACCTTGCTATTGTAGCTAATTTTGAAATGGTCTTCCTAAACAGCTTGATCATTTTCGCAATATGCCTTTAACCACAGACTTACCAATAAAGAAATTAGACTCCTTTATCATTTAGACATTTACATAAAACATGGCTTTGAATCACAGAGCCTGAATTCATTTTATTATTACATCAATATTTAGAAGACAGATACTGAAATGATTAACCATCATGTGTTGTAATTATTATCACATTATTTAATAGACAATTTTCTGATTTGTGTTGAATATAATTTATTTAATGTCATATTACCCCTATATTTTTTTGGCAGAAATCATGTTGCCATTAATAAAACGTCTAACTTGCCTTTGCCTATTAATTTTTTTTTTATTTATCAATGGATTTTCTTGAATAAAGTCTGTAAAACTGCACACTAGGAAACACAAAAAGCAACAATTTTTTGTATATTAATTATATTTTAATATTTATTAGATACTGATAAATGACAAATTGAGAGATGTAGAAAGATTTTGTACTTATTTCAACCTTATTATTAGTAACAATTTGTTTTAGTGGGTCGTGTCCAGTGTTTTATGACATTTCGTATCATTTTAAATTCTTTGCGTTTGCTCTACTGGATTCAGACCCCCAATTATTGTTATTAGTATGTTTCGTATTAATAATGCACCTATCATTAATTTTACCCAGACGGGGCCCGGAATCATTCGGCCTGTTTAATTTCCGCCTGTCGGGAATCTCTTTCAGTCTAAAGTCCCATGTGCCCGCTGCTCCCCCACCTCCTGGGGCAACATATTGATAGCTGCATAAGTAAAATATTCGGACAAAGATACAAAAAACAATGTATTTTTTTCTGTCATTTCAAAACAGCGATTGATACACGTGTATGTTGCATTTGTCATCGGATATTGGTTCAAAGTGACTTATTGCGGGTTATCCCTACCGTAAACGCGTCCGTATTTTGATTCTCAATGTGTCTTGATAGATGAACGCAACTGAGGATGTGTTCAATTAGCCCATGCTTTCAGAGATCTATCCACATACTATTGTTTAATACAAACTCGTGTATTTTTAATGCTTTCCACTCTCGTATTCTCCAATAGTTAACTTTGGAACATAACAACTTATGACTCGTGCCTTTTCGAAAGAGAGTCAAGGGCTTGTGGGCCATATATCGGCATTTCGTCCATTTTTGAATATACACGTACAAACTTTGAATGTATTATGACAACATTCAAAACAATATAATACAAGAGTGATATTGTCACTAAGATACGCCCGTCAAAAAAGCTTTTGGGGGTTAAGATTCAACTACTAAAGAAAAACCATTCCAAAAACTAATAAGGTAAAGTCACGGTCGTTGTGCATTTAATTTATCTTCAAAGACTCTCTCTGTGTGGTAAGTTGAGCTATCAAAACTATTCCATATATATTATTAAATCTATAATCAAGATGACAAAATACATTAAAGTCAGCACACAATTTTTTTTTGTAATTGTGACCTTGACCTTGACCCCACCCATCCCATATGCAAACCCAAGCGAGGTCTTGATGTAAGGTATCTAAATATGAAGTGTCATGAAAATATCTCAATGTCTTCTCAAGCTATTGAGTGGAAACTGTTTGTCTATTTTTAGTAACAGTGACCTCGACCTTGACCCCACCCATCCCACATGCAATCCCAATTGAGATCTAGATATAAGATATCTATTTTTTAAGTTTCATTAAAATATCTCAATATGTTCTCTAGCTATTGAACAAAACCGTTTTTCTATTTTTAGTTATCGGGACCTTGATCTCTACCCTACCCACCCCATATGCAATCCCAAGCGAACTCTTGATATACGGTATCTATGTATAAAGTTTCATCGAAATATCTCAATTTGTTCTCAAGATTTTGAGGAAAAACCGTTTTTCAATTTTTGGTAACAGTTACCTTGACCTTGACCCCACTCATCCCATATACGCAATCCCATGCGAGGTCTCAATATAAAGTATCTATGTATTAAGTTTCATAAACAATATCAATGCGTGCATAAAAGACAACATGATTTTGCGCATATTTCTATCGATACGCCATTTTGTTTCAGAAGTGACGTATATTCTTCCCAACGCGTTAATTGTTTTATATATATAGACTGTACAAATTACTTCAAAACTCGAGTTATTTCATTAAAATACAATAACCTAAGACATAAGTATTAAGTAGGATGTGTCAGATAAATGTAGGTTATAAAAACATATTCTAATGTAAGTATTTGGCTACATTTTATAAAAATAGACTACACATAGTCCTTACTTTCTTCTTCTTAGACATCTGCTATATGGATCGTTTACTTAGTACCACTTTGTGTTATCAACTTATAAGTACTAGACAAATTATAACAATATTTTATCTTTGAGATCAATGGAAATGGATCCTTAGTAGTCTGGGCTTCCTGCTGCCACCACAACCGAGATCATAAACTTTATGGCCTTGACAAACAACGATGACAATATCCTGTGTATTCCTACACAATAACGTATCAAAAGTAATATGAAGGTTTGACAAGTTGTGGGCATGGCAAATCCTGATTTCTGATTGGTTGATCGTATACTATAGAATAAGAAGCCTTATTATTAAGTTAAAGGTGGGAACTTGAAATTCATTTAAACCTATGTTTCCTTTTTAGCAAAAATGCACTCATTATTCACATAGTTTTAGTTTCTTTTTTCGACAACATTGTTTCTACTCTGTCAGCGTTTTGATTACTTAACAGTGTTGGCACAGTACAGTGGATTTTAACCTTAACATTTAGGCATAATTTTGTTAAAATAACGCATGCGCAAATCAATTTCCTTTTCTCGCGCGACTCCGCCATAGCGAGTGGTATGGACATGTTAACAGTTAAATTCCCATATTTAACCTGCAGACAGTTACAAGAGACAACAAAATCTTATCATATGTTGTGTTTGACCAACTTTCATTACACTGACATTGTCATCAAAGCACATGTTATTGAAATTAATGTTAAATTAAAGCTAAGTTTCGAACACGTGTTGTCACCGTACACTGTAGGCTAGCTGTACTTGTAAGCCCTATGCAAACATTGAGCTACTTTTTATATGGGCAATGTTTGCTGACGGGCTGTACCGGGGAACGACATTTCTGTGGTGGAAAGTATTCCTTCTTTGTCTATATTGTTCCGACTGGATTTTGATCGCAACTTTCACGTCCCGAAATTAGATAGTTATTGTGAACGGATTGCAATAATGTTCCTTAAATATTTGCATGAAAACACTTTCATTTGGTATGCCTGAGCCATTTAAACCTACAGAGTCAGGGGTCTCAGTATTTTGATGCGAAATTTGGACATCGTTCCCCCAACAAAAAAGTTTTTTTCCCCCCATTTCAGACCAAAATTCCCCCGAAATGAAATGCCATCGAATTTGTTTTTGTTTTGTTTATGGGAGTAATTTTCGTGGATCAAATTTTCTTAAGCACCGTTACAAACGGTTAACGATAAAATCCGAAGAACACCACATGGTCATATTAAATGACAGTTTTGACTTGTCTGGTTACCAATTATTTGTGCTTTCATAATAAACTTTCATTTATATACAGTTAACTGCTAGCTTATTTACCGGGAACTGTAATTTCTGTTTTGGGAAAATGGCTTCTGCTTAAAAGTTATCAAAACAGGTGAAGCAAAAAGGCACAAATACCGTGTCTTACTGTCGAAAACACAGTTTATTACTGTAGTAGAAATTAGTATAAGTAGTTTAACAAAATTAAATTTAAAAAACGATTTTAAAAAATCGGAAGTGAAATACTATTAAATTACATGAAAAATTATCTGTTGCACTGCTCCACCTTATAACGGTCTAGTGGTAGACCGTAAATGGTTAAAATTTGACTAGTTAATATAATATTCAACCTAGGTCCTATTCTGTCCGTGGTCTATATAGTTATAGTTCAAACAATAAACACCCAAAATGAATAACACAAACATACACACGCATATATTTTAATCATATTTATTCAATAATATAAACGATAGCATGTATTTGTAATTATGACATCAAAGAAATTACACGAAACAAGCAAATATAAACACTGATTGTTAAACAAATGCGTTTACAAGGGAAACTACTCCAGCAGACTTGAACCTGGGCTACGTTCCACTATACACTGCGTCATTAACTGCATCAACTTTTGCAATGTGAACAATACCAGTTTAAAGAAAGTAATGATTGTTTTTACATCTTTAATTCTCTAAAAGTTCTCAATTTATTTTCATACTTACCTTCAAACGTTACCAAACTAATTATGTGATAACACCTTTTCTATTTTAAATCAAAATAACAACAAACACAGGTCCTTTTTTATTCCGAAACAATGCAACAATCAGCAGTAATTAGCGACCGCGGATATATGACCCCCATCCCGCGAAAGTGTGACAAACGATCAATAAACCGCTAATGGGGTATCATTACTGCTCATCTTTGACACGCGGCTAGCGGGTATTGTCATAGGGACCGATAAGGGATTAACGATTAATTGTTGGCCCAATGTAAGTTTTATGGTACACTAACATCGATTTTTGTGATTGACCGGGACAAAATGCATCTCACCGGGACGCCGGGACAGACCTCGCGAAACTGGGACAATCCCGGTGAGACCGGGACGTATGGCATGTATGATTTAATATTTTTTATTATTGACTCGTTTGCTAAGTCGAAATTACCCCTTCTGTGTAAAACGACGCTAAAATTCCCCCGCCTGAGGGTACAGGTACTCTTCCCCCAAACCAGAGAGAGACCCCAGACAGTATTGCATTTTTATATAATCTTGCTGTTCTCCACTGTGTAAACGTTAATCCTTATTCTGCTTCGCTGTAGAAATGTTACATCATTCTATTGGTCAGTATCAGGATAGCCTCACTCTGGTTTAAGTGCTAAACGAGGCTGCAATTATGGGAATTTCTACATAGATGTGATAGATGTATACACAAGTTTAAATCGGATTTAAATGCATATATTAAGTAAATTTCTGCTGATGTTAATTAGTTTAGGTGTTGTTTAAGTAAAATACGTTGATAGATAACTCTGTTGTTGCAAATAATGGAAATTTATGAAAATTTAAACTTTCCACCCATAAATGGTCTTTCGGCAATGAGACGTTCCATCGAATTTAGCCCTATATAAAAAGTAACACTAAATTCGCGGCATGTCTCATTAATTAGACTACGTACACTGCACTGAACCAGGAGAAATTTGGAGCATTTAATAAAATAATAAACTATGAATTTATTTTCGAAAAACAATTTAAAGCACACTGTTGAAAACAATATCTGTCACATATTTGTTGTTGCTAAGATCTTAAAAATGCAAGCATTTTACCGTCGTCTCATTTGTGTACTGTTATGTGTACATTCTATTCTCAATGACCCTAATACCGGTGTATACGTAATACCTGTTTATTCCGATTTTTGTATTTAACCTGCCCGGGATAGTCATATCTGGTTTCGTTTTTAGACAATGGTTTGCGCCAACTGTTATCTAACAATGAATGGAAACAATGTTGCCCTAAAATGTAAATAGATACCGAAATAACAAAAATTAGTTAAAGCTATTGTATTTTTGCCAAAATGATTGTGTTTTCATGCATAAAATTTCTCAATTTTTATCAAGTACATGACAAACACGGCATTGGAAGCATTCCAAATTTATCTATGATGTAATCAAATCCCATAATGCACTTACCTCATTTGCATAAAGCTGCTTATCCTACTGCACTAAACCTCAGACCATTCTCACAAATCAATTAAATTTCAATAACAAATGTCAACTTGACCATGGAAAGGTAGGAGGTCTTAAATGATTTTATGTTTATTTTGTTTGTATTTACAGCATATAGCTATTGGAAACAAATCAGAACTCCATCATTTGAGTCTGTACAGTGGTGATTTGATTTCATGGGCTTATTTAGAATTAAACCGTCAGTTAAGAGTGTCTGGTTTTCCAGAAGCCACATTCAGGGACACAACCTTTTCAACCCATCTATTCAACAAGTCATTTTTTTCTCCATTAAAGGTTACAAATATAAATTAAAAATGATACATCATAATCTTAGTTGTTTTCTGCAATATTCTAAATTTGTCAGCATGTGGAAGTTTAGTACAGTAAAACTGTGAATTTTTATATATGCACCGGTAATAGGTAACAACAAAAACAAATATGGCGTCCATGACATGGTTAGAAAACTAGGTTAAATGAACAAAATATGATAGAATATACATGTAAACAGATTTATTTATTAAATAAAACATATTTTTTGTTTGAAAATAGGTAAAATTAATGTAAATTATAGGACCATACTATTCACAATTGAATTCAAATGTTGGTACACTGGTAATAGGGTCAAGCAGCATATAACTAAATTAGGAGTAAATTGTTGCAATTTTGTCACACAAATCTAAACATTCTGTCTGTTTATAATCAGGTGCAGATACAGGATTTTGAGGTGGTGGGGGCGGAAATATTCAGTAACTGTCAATAAACTGCTCTTTGTCTCTCTTACATGTTAGGATATGGTGCAATATCATCAAAAAGTAACATATTAACAAAAATAGGGGCTGGTAATTGCAATAAATTCATAGAAAACACTTCGTTTGCAACTAATGCATATGTTTTTAAAGTTATTGTGAGGTTTAAAAAATCAAATATTGGACAGTTTTATAGAGGGCGTACGCCGCTTCCGCACCTCTAAGTAAGCCTATGTTTATTATTGTCTGTAATGAAATACATGTATAAATTTGTTAATATCTTGCCAGTTCATCATCATGTAATGTACATATTAAGTTTTAAACTATTTCCATAAAAAAAGTACTGGGGATAGGAACCTGTTAGTGAAAGTAGTAGTGATTTATGCGGTATGACAAACACCGAAAACCTACTTAAAATAAAACGAAAACTCCTTGAAAACCTAAACTCAGAGCATTCATTAACTTTAGAAAACTGGAAGTTTGAACTTCCTGACGTCTGATTTGTGAAGTTTGGCTCATAATAGTTGGAAGTTTTGACAGTATTGTGCTACACAAGTCCTGACTCCTGAGCATTTCAGAAATAAAATTACTGTACTGTATAAAATTCAAGGTGTTTTTAAGGCCAGTTCTTTTTCATCAAGTGTTTATATGCCAATTTATTCAGTGAAAGAGGTATACATTTAGATAAATTACTTAATTTTTCTTCTAAATTGTTCATTCTTACATGATAAAACTTCAATGGCTGAAATTTTGGAAGTTCTGCAACCTCCATGGCTGCAATTTTGGAAGTCCTGTGACAAAAACTGAGTAAATTACTCCTAAACTTCCCTTATGCAAGTCCTGTAAACTTTACTGTGGATACCTATGAAAAGCAAAGTAAACCTTCTAAAAATAACAAAAACTTACGAAAACCACAATTTGACTGCGTAAACCTGCGAAATGCGCACAATTCTAAAGTTTCCCTTGGGTTTTGTATGTCTCCTCTTGTTTTCGCTGGTATCCGTTAGTTTAAGTGGGTTTTCGCGGGTTCGCGTAAGTTTCCGGGGGGTTTCGCTTTGAGTTTCATGTGTTTATCTGGGGTTTTGCATGTTTTCATTAATTTAAGTAGCTTTCCCTCTGTTTTCAGTGTTTAGTCATATCCTTGATTTATGTAGGGTTTGATGAAAGATAAACATGGCAATGACAGTTTGGATGTAAAGTCAATGGTAAATTTCCCAATTTTGTTGAAAAGGACGCTTGTTTTCCCGATTTAACCGATAGCGGTACGATTCCCTACGCAATGTGGAAAAACGCTGTTTCAGAAATTTGGGATGGAAAGACATCTTTATTTAGCTTCAGCAGTAGAATAACAATTAAATGCATTGTACATTGTGAGTCTATATTTCAGAAGCGAGTTAATCTTTGGTGGGCTATGTCAAAACTGTTAAAAATTGTTGGCAGAAGCTGCATTTATAATTTATAAAACTGTTTATTTTATTGGTTTGATATTAACAGTAATATGATGGCATTCAAGTGCTAAAATATGCACATGTTGCACACATTACAATTTGTACATATAAGTTTTAATACATCAAATTGAAAATGTATGCGTTTAAGTTTTCAGAGGCGGTAAAATGCAGATCTTTGTGAAGACCCTCACGGGCAAGACAATTACCCTAGAGGCAAGTGAATTATTGCTTATAGAAGCAAATTTTATTGTTTAAGAAATTGTGAAAGGCTAAATCAGGATGTCAGTGGTACCTGATTGAAGTTTCTCAATTATGTACTTGAGAATGCTATGAAAATGAAATTGGCACACAGCAAAGATGTTTTTGACAACTAATTCGAATGTGAACTAAAATGCTCACTGGTTTTTGTCGTCAAAAATACACATTCTCATAACCAAAATATGCACAAAATTATGTGTAGGGATAGGATTAACAAGATGGACGGCCAGTTGATTCCAAGGAAAATGGCTTGGTAAATTATTCTTACTGTATTCTAAGAAAAATAAAAGTTATTTTAAAAAACAATACAAAATAAAAAGATATAATCATTCTATTGCCATCTAATAATTGTATAGAATTTTTTTTTTCACAAATTAGGTTGAGCCAAGTGATTCCATTGAAAATGTGAAGGCCAAGATCCAGGATAAGGAAGGTAAGTACAAAAGTTCTCGCCCGTTTGAACCCTAAGTGATCCACAATCTTATTAGATAAATATTGTATATATTTAGACAAATATTGTATTGTACTTTGTCAGTGAAAATTTGCATTAAAAAATCTTGTTTCAGTTCTCTGTTATAATTCGAAAAAGATAATTGGTACTTTGAAGTTTAATATCCAGGCAGTCATTTCTTCAACATTAAATCCTGATGAGTTTGGTTATTAACATTTTAGTGGACCCTTTTGTCTTGAATGGGAAACAAATTGTCATTTACAACACAAAAATTGTTCTGAACAAAAATCAAATTATTCATAAATGTTTATAATTATTTGAGTCAATTGAGGAACAAATAAATTGGATGGATCACCTATCAATTTGTTCTATAAGATGGAGAATAGGACAGTAAATGCTGGTATACATGTAGTTATTGAACATTCATTGTGCATTGTTTTTTCCTAAATTTAGAAACTTCACATTTTGTATTTACAATTAGAACGTCTTTGAAGGACCAATTTTAATGATAATTCACTGTAAAAAACAGTAATTTCTTAGTTGGTATGCATAAACCATATGTCCAATGTTATTTGCAGGTATTCCCCCAGATCAGCAGAGATTGATCTTCGCTGGTAAGCAATTGGAAGATGGACGTACACTGTCCGACTACAACATCCAGAAGGAGTCCACCCTCCACTTGGTCCTGAGACTGCGCGGTGGTGCCAAGAAACGCAAGAAGAAGAATTACACCACCCCAAAGAAGAACAAACATAAGAAGAAGAAGGTCAAGCTTGCAGTTCTCAAATTCTATAAGGTACGTTGAAATACAATGAAATGGAAAGTTAATAATTCTGTATACACGGTTCATACTGATCCTTGAAAGTGCTTGAATTTTGGGCTGCTCCTTTAAAAGTGCTAAAAAGGGACTGAGAGTGCATACAGATAGTTATCTATGCCTGGAGAATGCATTCATATTATGTACTTAAAATGCTTCATAAGAATTTAATGCTTAAAAATATTTTGAGAAGTGATAGAAATTGCTAAAAACCTGTGACACCAAACTCAGAAGTTAGTGTTTTTATAATGCCTACAAATAAATTATTCAAAGACTGTCCCCACTACGTGCTTAATGGTAGTTGAACATGTTCTTCTGAATCTGTAACATGTCAAAATAAGTATTTAATAATTTAGCAAAACAAGACACAATTTAACACGTAAAAAGTTAGCAGTTGTGGATGTCCAACCTTCGATAATTATGTAAAGGGCAAACAAGGAAGTGCTTGATTTTAGATGTTTTTCCTTGGATATAAGTGCATAATAACAAGTGTTTGAATTTCTGTTAGAGAATATCTTCATGAACCATGAGATGAGACATTTATTGGCATTTTGTTGTTGAAAGTAACATGCATTTATTTCACTCTGAATTAAAGTCGGCATCCTCTGAATCAAGACCAGTTAAGTGTTGAAAAAATGCACAATGTTTAATTATTTTCAGACACTGTTAAAATGAATGAGTTCATTCATTTGCAGCAAGTGTGAATCGTTGTTGATTACTTTGCCTGTAACATTGTCAATTTCTTTGCCATTGTTTATTCCTTAGCCTGTATCTTTTTTCTTTCATATTTGTAGGTTGATGAGAACGGCAAGATCACGCGACTGAGGCGCGAGTGTCCGGGAGAGGACTGCGGTGCCGGTGTCTTCATGGCCTCACACTTCGACAGACAGTACTGCGGCAAATGCTGCCTTACCTATGTCTTTAATAAAGCTGAAGATAAATAGACTGTGAATAAAATTGGCTCTCAGTGATTGTTGTGTTTGTTATGTTGGAATTCTTTGATTCAGAAACGATAATAAAATTGGTCAATTTGATCAATGGAACCGAAGCTAAAAAATGAAATGCATGAAGTTCACTTCAAAATTTTCCTGTCATTAACCATTTCCTAAAATAAAAAATAAGATGGTACTAAAAGAAGTAACTGGTGTGCTGACGAATTAAATAGGCTACGCATGTTCGACAAATGTTCAGTGTCTGCATCATACTAGATGTTATTTATTATTTAAGGACAAACACATTGATTTTAAGCATATACAACCTGCAACCAATGCTAAATATTTCAAACAGACATTGTCGAAAAGCCTCCCAAGAGTTGTAGATACAAATAAATGTAAAGTTTTAAGTCTGTTTTCAGAACTGTGAATTTAAAAAAGAATCCAATCAGATATTTTGGATACATGTTACACTGTAACAAAGTTAACTTCACCTTCCAGCTTAATGCAGTGGTGATTTACAGAAACTGATACTAGTATTCGTATTTGATGCCTGGGTCCAGATTCTTAAGCTATTCTTAAGTTGAAAATACAAATGTGGCGCGTCATGATAAAACCGGTCTTGATGCATGTGCGTAAAGTGTCGTCCCGGATGAGCCTGTGCAGTCCGCACAGGCTAATCCAGGACGGCACTTTCTGCCTACAGTGGATTTATGTTTAGAAGAGACTTCCTTGAAACTGAAAATACCATACAAGCTGAAAGTGCCGTCCTGGATTAGCCTGTGTGCAGACTGCACTGGCTAATCCGGGACGACACTACGCACATGCATTAAGACTGGTTTTCTCATGACGCGCCACATATGTAAGTCAAAAACAGAATGTGTTTATGACGCTGTTTTGGAATATGTGCATGACAAATACTAAATTATAAACACACTTTGAATTGTTTTGGAACTTCTGTGTCTGAATCTGCAAAAGATTAGTTTCCTTGTTAGAAAATCCAATATCAAAATTTTAATATTTTTCTTTATTTGTCTAAGAACCTAAAAATACCATGCCAGACTATATTACTGAATGCATTTAATAATGTGAAAGCACATTTGATCCATTAAGACAATGTGTTGGTGCAGTTGGCATTTTTTTTTTATAGTATTACATATAAGAGATATAACATATACTTTATAATACACTATCTATCTTACCTATATCGTCAGTTCTTGTGTAATAGCTGGTTAGCTTATCGGTACTTTGACAAAACTGTGGCACAGAATTAACTTGCACATGTTTACCTGCCTTAACAACGCAAGTCACTGCCTCGTGTTGACAAAATAGTTGCTTAGTAATTGCACAGGCATCAAATAAATTAGAGTGCGTAATCAGCTTCTCTTGTCTACAATGGGTCATGTATGAATAACTCAATTTTACCCTTCTGTACAAATTGCTAAATACCTCTGTGAACCACTATATACGTGATGTGATTGAACCACATTGCATAGGCTTCTGAGTCTCGTAGCATCTAGTTTGCATTGCTGTTACTCGAATGTTTAAGGCACAGGTCATTACAGTTTAGAAAAGTATTTTCTGTCCAGTCATTCTTTTCTTTTATTATGCTCCCCGAAAAAAATTCATGGGAGCATATAGTCGCTGCTTCGTCCGTCCGTCCCGTTTTCATGTCCGGAGTATTTCTCGGCAACTACTGACCAGAATGCAATGAAACTTCATGGGAAGCTTTATTACCAAGAGAAGGTGTGCAATAAACCAGGGCGTTCTGCTTCAATGATTTCTCTTAAGTTATGGGACTTTAAAGATTTGTGAAATAAGCATTTAGTGCACAATTCTTGTCCGGTCTATTTGAACGCAACTACTGGCCAGAATTAAATAAAACTTTATAGGAAGCTTCATTACCTAGAGGTGTGCACTGAACCAGGACGTTCTGCTTCAATAATTTTTCTTAAGAGTTATGGGACTCGAAGATTTCTGAAATAAGTATTTACTGCACAATTTTTGTCTAATATATTTCTACTACTGGCCAGATTTCAATTTATGAGAAGCTTTATTACCAAAAGGAGTTATGCACTGAACCAGGACATTCAGTGATTTTTCTAAGAGTTGTGGGACTTTGAAGATTTCTGAAATTAGAACATAGTGCAAAATTCTTGGCCGGGCTTTTTCTCCGCAACTACTGGCCAGAATACAATGAAACTGTATGTGATGCTCCATTATCAAAATGAGGCGTGCACAGTACAGGAAGTTCCCTTTCAGTGATTTTCCTTGGAATTCTGGGACTTTGAAGGTTGCTAAAATTAATGTATAGTGTGCAATTCTTGTCTGGACGGTTTCTCAGCAACTATTAGCCAATATTCAATGAAACACTGGGAAGCTTCATTACCAGGAGGAGGTGTTCACTGTACCGAGATGCTCCGCTTCAATGATTTTTCTTACAGTTATGGGACTTGATGATTGCTGAAATTAATATATAGAGCACAATTGTCAGGACTCTGCTCTTCTGATTGCATTCCCATTACTAGGCAAAGCACATTGTGGGGCATCCATCAGTTCACTGATATCCTTGTTTGATAATGTACATGTGTTTGATTATGTACATGTATACTCAAAATTGATTTACAAAAAATATTCTCCACATTTAATATGATTCCTTGAATTCAATGATGATCTGGCAATAGTCTTGGCAACAGCATTAATGGAATAAGAATGATTCGTACTATTCTCATTCGCATAAATAATCTCTTCAATTTTAAATTATCAAATAACTTCATGGCACTATATGGATTTGTCATTGGGAAACGAGTTAGTTTTTTACAGTGACCAAATATAAATCATAAACGAGCATCAAATCATTAAATGTAACACACGATGTTGGAACAAATGCCATCAGTTCATGACATTGATCAACATATTAATTCCCCATGGTAGCAGATACACGAGAAAAATGGGCATGCAATTTTCATTGCTTAATTCTAGATGGTCATTAGGGACCTATTGTGATGTTGACGACAGTTTGTTGTTATTGTTAATCCCATTACAACGACCACGGTCTCTTATTTGATAGTAGGGGATGCTAAAGTGTTGCTGCGTACATGTGCTCTGTAAGGACATTATGCATTCCAAGGCATATCCGATGGTTTGCGGTTTGCTGATCACTTACTGAAAGTCGTGATTAAAGCGGACCTCAAAGTTGTTAGTAGACGTGCATAAGCTTAATAGATTGTTTAAGTGTTACTCAAATGAAATCACTAAATACCAACTGAGCTATATGTCTCTATATTTGCCACAGTTTTCTCATAGTATTTTAACATTTCCGTCATTTTACAAAACTGCATCCGACAACTGATTTTGAATATAAATTTTTAGCTCACCTGAGCACAAAGTGCTCATGGTGAGCTTTTGTGATTGTCCGTCGTGCGTGTGTGCGTGCGTGCGCCGTCAACTTTTCATTAAAACAACAGCTCCTCCGAAACCGCTTGGCAGATTTTCACCAAACTTCACAGGAATGATCCTTGGGTAGACCTCTTTCAAAGTTGTTCAAATCTTTCCAGTCCGCTGCATATGTAGGTCACCAGAGCTAAAAATAGATTTAAAAAAAGTGAAAACTTTAAAAATCTATGAAACTGCAAGGCTCAGAGCTTTCATATTTGATATGTAACATCCTCTAATGGTCCTCGACAAAGAATGTTCAAATGATGCCCCTGGGGTCAAAACTGGCCACGCCCCGGGGGTCACATGGTTTATATAGACTTATATAGCAAAATGACTTGAAAAATCTCCTCTGAAAAAGCAAGGTCTAGAGGTTTCATATTTGGTATGTAACATTGTATAGTGGTCCTCTACAAAGATTATTCAAATAATGCCCCTGGGGCCAAAACTGGACACGCACCGGGGGTCATATGGTTTATATAGACTTAAATAGCAAAATGACTTTAAAATCTCCTTTGAAACCGCAAGGCCCAGAGGTTTCATATTTGGTACGAAACATTGTATAGTGGTCCTCTACAAAGATTGTTCAAATAATGCCCCTGGGGTCAAAACGGACCACGCCTTGGGTGTCACATTGTTTGTATAAACTTGTATAGCAAAATGACTTTAAAAATCTTCACCTCTGAAACTGCAAGGCCTAGAGGTTTCATATTTGGTATGTAACATTGTATAGTGGTCCTCTACAAAGATTGTTCCAATGATGCCCCTGTGGTCAAAACTTTCCACACCGCGGGGGTCTCATGGTTTATATACACTTAAATAGCAAAATGACTTTAAAAATCTTCTCTGAAACCGCAAGGCCCAGAGGTTTCATATTTGGTATGTTACATTGTATAGTGGACCTCTACAATGACTGTTCAAATGATGCCCCTGGGGTCAAAATTGGCCACACCCCGGGGTCACATGGTTAATATAGACTTAAATAGCATAATGATTTTTAAAATCTCATCTGAAACTTCAAGGCCTAGAGGTTTCATATTTGGTTGGCAACATTATATATATATTAGTGGTCCTCTACAAACATGGTTTATATAGACTTAAATCACAAAATGACTTAAAATATTTTCCCCTGAAACCGCAAGGCCCAGAGGTTTCATATTTGGTATGTAACATTATATAGTGGTCCTCTACAAAGATTGTTCAAATGATACCCCTGGATTAAAAACTGGCCAAACCCCTGGTGTCACATATTTTATATAGACTTAAATAGCAAAATGTCTCAAAAAATCTTCTCTGAAACTGCTAGGCCTAGGGTTTCATATTTGGTTGGTAACATTGTATAGTGGTCCTTTACAAATTGTTAAAATGATGCCCCTGGGTTCAAAATTGGGCACTTCCCGGGGGTCACATGGTTGATATAGACTTAAAAAGCAAAATGACTTTAAATATTTTCTCCTCTGAAACCGCAAGGCCCAGAATTTTTATATTAGGTATGTAACAGTGTATAGTGGTTCCCTACAAAGATTGTTCAAATAATGCCCCTGAGGTAAAAACTGGCCACACCCCGGGGGTCACATGGTTTATATTGACTTAAATAGCAAAATGACTTTAAAAATCTCCTCTGACATCTCAAGGCCTAGAGGTTTCATATTTGGTATGTAACATTGTATACCGTAAATACGCAGTCATAAGTCAAGAAGTTAAAATTCATTCCAGAAACGTATTTCTAATAATAACCATTCCATAAATCGAGTTAGAATGATCATAAAACACCATCTGAAAATTGGCCAGAGTATGCAATATAAGTAGGTATATACGGTACAGGTGCAGTAAATGCCTTGAAGTGTGAAATCACTGCCTTCTCTTCGACAGGTCTTGATGTAGACAAAAACCGGTTCCAGCCAGTTTAATTGGCAATATGCTGTACACGAAAATCATGGCCGGGTTTCGTCTGCAGGTTTATTGATTTTTTTTATTGGTGGCTGACGGTCTAGCTGGGGCCTAAAGTGGGCAAGTCAATTAAAATAGAGTAGATAGTTTCATTCACAGTTTGCATCTTATTTAATAATGAAACAGTTGTGCATTTTGTCTTAATTGTCGGTAATTAATAGAAAGGGCAAACTGTGATAATTATGAATGGATTATAGTGTGTGGATTAGCAAATATGCAGGTAAGAAATAATATGCATTTGACAAATATTTCAATAGAATATGCTAAGATTTTTTTGTGAACTGCCTCATAACTCATATGTACTTTATAACTACGATTTTAGAGGCTTAAAATCTCGACTTGGGACCGAGTATCTACGGTTTTGGTCCTCTACAAAGATTGTTAAAATTATGCCCCTGGGGTCAAAACTGTGCACACCCTAGGAGGTCACATGGTTTATATAGACTTAAATAGCAAAATGTCTTTAAAAATCTCTGAAACTGCAAGGCCCAGAGGTTTCATATTTGGTATGTAACGTTGTATAGTGGTCCTCTACAAAGATTGTTCAAATGATGCCACTGGGGTCAAACTGGGCTACCCCGGGGGTCACATGGTTTATATAGTCTTAAATAGCAAAGTGACTATAAATCTCCTCTGAAACCGTAAGGCCCAGAGGTTTCATATTTGGTATGTAACATTGTATGGTGGTCCTCCACAAAGATTGTTCAAATGATGCCTCTGGGGTCAAAACGGGGCACACCCCGGGGGTCACATGGTATATATATAGACTTAAAAGTTAAATAGCAAAATTAATTTAAAAATCTCCTCTGAAACTGTTAGGCCCAGATGTTTCATATTTGGTATGTAACACTGTATAGTTGTCCTCTACAAAGATTGTTCAAACGATGTCTCATGGGTCAAAACTGGCCCTGCCCTGGGGGTCACACTGTTTATATAGACATGAATAGCAAAATGACTTGAAAATCTCCTCTGAAACCGGAGTGTTTTCTTATTTGATATGTAAAATTGTATGGTAGTCCTCTACAAAGATTGTCCAAAGTATGCCCCTGGGGTAAAAAGTGGCCATGACCCGGGGATCACACGGTTTATATAGACTTTTATGGCAAGTGGGACATAAAAATCTTCCTTTTTGAAACTGTAAGGCCCAGAGGTTTTATATTTTGCGTGTAACATTGTGCAGTGGTCCTCTACAAAGACTGTTCGAATGATGCCCCTGGAAGTCACATATTTTATATACATTTAAATAGCAAAATGACTTAACATCTCTGCAACTGCAAGGCCCAGTGGTTTCATATTTGGTAACATTGAATAGTGGTCCACTACAAATATTGTTCAAATTATGCCCCTAAGGTAGAAAGTGGCCACGCCATGTGGGTCAATTGGTTTATATAAACTGAAAAACCTCTGAACCTGCAAGGCCCAGATTTTTATACTTCACAAGATTTTAAGTTACTTAAATACAGCAAGTCTTATCACAAAGTCATAACAAATCATGCGCAGTAACAGTTTATTAAATATCACAATAAGTTTTTAACACACAAACAATTACTAATTAGCAATAAGGTTTAGAACATAACTGATGGCTATGCAATGTATTGAAATTTTACCATTTAAATCTAGATGGTCATATTTAACACAAAAAAGACGCGACTATCGGAAATTCAATGCCAACACTGTTAATAATTATTATTACTCATTTTGTGATAACATATACACCTTTTCAAAAGTAAAAACTAATATGCAAAGAAAATAATGATAATACACGGGTTAATAATGGTTAGCAGCTTGTGAATGCATAACCGTAATGTCCAGTAACCAGCTCACAGCATAATGTACATAGGAGCAAATCACATTGTCCATTTATTTTTGGATGGAAAGGTACTGGGTAAATACATAACATGAGTTACAATGAACAAAGGGAGCCAATAGATGCCCCATCTCCTGTTCTGCCTTAAGCCCCCTCCTCCTCTTCATCCCCTTGGCGAATCACGGTGAAGCCTGCAAACACAGAGGAAAGTTAGGTATTTATTCTTTATCATATAAAATAAACAATTTTATCTACATACTCCTAGTAAGAATTGTTCTGTGGTCCAGCCAATCTGTTACACAGTGGATATTTGTTTTCGGTGTGGTAACGCGTTATATCATCCTGAAAAGGGAATAATTAATATTTTCAGGAGTGCTTGAGGAAGTGAACATTTGTAAATTGTCTCCCATTCCAGTGATGATATACTAGTAGCGCATTATCACGACAAAAACAAACACATTTTCATATTTTGTGCTAATGAGTATTTCTTTCATTAAAAAAAAAAGGCCAGCACAGTGAGTGATTTAAGATTTATCTCGCCGATATTTTTCTGTATTTCACTAAAGCATAAAAAACATGTTAAATCACTGACATAATTATATAGCACCGAAAAAAAAATGAAAATTTGGACTAAGTAGTAATTATCCAAGCCTTTAACGAAATAATATGAACAATTAATCGTTAACATATACGTTGTTTGTTAACCAATGTGATTGGACTAAGTAGTATTTATCCAAGCCTTTAATGAAATAATATGAACAATTAATCGTTAACTTATACGGTGTTTGTTAACCAATGTGATTTTTTTTACAGCTCGGACACATTAACCTGACAGTCGTGAACTTTATTAGCACAAATTAGCGATCAAATTATTATTCGCTATACTTACACTCAGTTTTGTTCTTGCACGTGTTTCATAAGTTTAATGATACTATAACTGTATTATTCAGTGGACTACTCTTTCGTTGATTTAACTCAATTTCTGTATGGAAACTTATGTATGGAATGGATTTGTAATATATTCTTGCATAAAGGTCAGTGTCTGGTTTAAGTGTCCCAGCTATAATTTATGTTGGTTGTAGGTCACCAACATGTGTCACAGCAGCACACTGAAAGGAAAAGAACCTTTTTATAAAAATTTGGGCTGGATGCAATAAATGCATCTTTGTAAACGTGCAATTTCTAAAATGAAACTTCACTACAAATATCGACAGTTGAGCGTGAAAGTATTGTACCTGAAATAAAAATATCAAGCAGATACAACAATTTCAAACTTATTCCTCGATTTCATATCGCAAAAATAATGTCTGTATTAGCCTCCTTCAAATCTGTTAAGACTTATCAAACAAGAGCTGTTGTAAAACAGGTATGCCCCCTTTAGGTTGAAAGCAATCTTTAAAACATCAAGTTTGGAAAAGATTAGACGGAAACTGTTGGACTTTGAAAGTGGAAACAGCTAAAAAGGCCAATTTAAGACCAGTCAAGGGCCATTACCCTGCAGTTCCTGGGGTGATTTGGTAGATTATCGACCTTGGCTAGATATAAACTGTTGGACTTCGAGAGCGGAAACAGCTAAAAAGGCCAACTCAAGGTAAATTCAAGGGCTGTGATGTGTTTCTGGGGGTGATGTGGTTGATTATCAAACTTGACCAAGATATTATGCCCACAACATTTTTAGTAAAGTTTGGTAAAGATCGGATAAAGCCTGTTGGACTTGGAGAGCAAAAACTGCTAAAAAGGTCAATTTTAGATAATTCAAGGGCCATAACTCCACAGTTCTTGACGATTTGGCTGAATATCTAACTTGGCCGAGATATTATGCTCACAAACATTTGCATTAAGTTTGTTTAACATCGGAAAACTGTTGGACTTAGAGAGCGGAAACGAACGTGGTCTACCGTGGACTGACGGATGGACCAACATTAGATAACTAATATTATCGGCTACCTTTGATGAGTTTGTTTAACATCGGAAAACTGTTGGACTTAGAGAGCGGAGACGAACGTAGTCTACCGTGGACCGCCCGATGGACCAACATTAGCAAACCAATATTATCTGCTACCTTTGATGAGGAGCATTACAATACTTGAGAAGCCCTTCAAATAAAGCCTGTTCCAAAGCCCCGTGATAAGTGTTCCGAGACATACCATCCAGCCGCTTAAGCTTGGGCAACTTCTTGGTGATGGTGTCCGTGTACATCTCCTGTCCACTCTCCATCAGCGTGTCGGCTAGAGGGTTGCCAATAAACCCTAGCTCCTTCATGTTAGGAAGATCGACCTGAGTTGTCAATTGAAATTGTATGTCAGTCAATGAAATGCAGTGGGAAAACAACAACAGCAAACTAGAATGTGTTTTTTAAGCAAAAACATATGGCTTGTTGCCAGTACTTAATGTTTAAAACAATATGCCAGCCCAGAAAAAAATTGATATCTCGGCCTCTATTTGATATGTTTGGTGTACAAGAGACCATAGGTGGGTGGAGCGCGATTTCCTGTGTCCCCATCCTGAACATTTGTGTAATGTAATATTAAATTTCAAATATGAACGTGACCTGCATGCAAAGTTCCTTTAAAACAGTTTAAAGGCTATACACACAAGTTTTGTGACAACCAGGCGGACTAATGGAAAGACAGTGGTCACACCTGTGGCAAGTGTATGAAATTTTAATAAACTCGATATATGCCAAATAACCTCAAATTCCTTCAAGTAGTTCAAATGTTTTTGAGTGAACAAGTTTTGTGATGGACGGACATCTGGATGGCCCAACACACAGAAGGAAATGTGGTTGTGTTTGACACTTCATTCTGATACGGCAAGTAGCATTCGATTTCTTGATGTGGTCACAAATATGAGGCATGTTGTAGGAAAACCTGGCTTAATGCATGTGCATAGTGTCGTCCCGGATCAGGCTGTGTAGTCTGGTATTTTCTGTTTCAAGGAAGTCTCTTCTAAACATAAATCCAGTGTAGGCGGAAAGTGTTGTCCCGGATTAGCCTGTGCGGACTGCACAGGCTCATCCGGGACAACACTTTACGCACATGCATCAAGACCGGTTTTATCATGACGCGCCACATTTGTATTTTCAACTTAAGTTAAGAATAGCTTAAGAATCTGGACCCAGGCATCAAATACGAATACTACAGTGTGGACTGCAGTCTAATCCGGTACGACACTTAATGAACACGCATTAAGCCCGGTTTTCCCACGACATGCCTCATATAGAGTTTAGTGGACAAGAATTTGACAGGATGACATCTAAACAGACAAATGGATAGACGCATGATTTTATCAACTAAGTGACAATATAGTAAGCCAAGCATGCATAGCACAAAATGTGGCCATTGAAATAGCTTTTTATGTCTACAATTTCAAGCCAGCTTCCTAATTTCAAATTTTCAAGTGATCCATATAGAAAGTAGGTTTGATTGTGAAATATAACATTTCTTCAAATTGTAGTCTTCAAAAACTTGCCAGTTTGGAGAACTCTGACATGTCTTTCACATTGTTCACTCTGATGTATAGGACCTGTTGAAGGAAATGGTAGATTTTGTTGACAACATAGATGCAGATCATACCGTAGTAAATGACTGCAAACAGTTTCTGGAAATGCCAATAATAAAAATAGTTTAATACTTTATAAAATGTAAAAAGGTAAGCCATTAAGTACATACAATGATAAAGGGTATTGCATTCTGTTAACTACTAAATTAAGTAACACAAGTGGCTGTAAATAACGGCTCTGATTAACCGACCTTGAGCTTCTTGAGGACATTGATGCCCTTCAGTTTCTCGATGTTGTTGTATGAGATCCACAACTCTTCCAGGGTGTCGCCCACAGCTTCCTGTACACACAGCAGTAACAGTGTACATGTATATATGTATGTACATGTATAAGCATGCGAAATTTGGATAAGAAAAGGTGCAAGGTGCTAGCAGTGTACAAAGGGTTTTGCAATTAAGGAGATGAACAACAGCCGTTTGTAGAACAGTTATGCACCCTCTAGTTAAAAGCAATATTTAAAATATCAAGTTTGGTGAAGATCAGATGAAAAATGTTAAACATAGGCAGTGTAAACAGCTATAAAGCACAATTTCACATGATTAAAGGGCCATAACTCCACAATTACTGGGGTGACTTGGCTGCTTATCGAACTTGGCCGAGATAGTATACTCACAAACATTTTATAAAGTTTGGTGAAGATCAGATGAAAACTGTTGGAGAGCGGAAACGGCTAAAAATGCCAATATTAGATAATTGAAGGGCCATACCTCCACAATTCATCTGGCAATCTGGCTGATTGTCAAAGATGGTCGAGATATTACGCCCACAAACATTTTCATGAAGTTTGGTGGAGATCGGATGAAAACTGTTGGACTTAGAGAGCAGAAACAAAAGTGGTCTACCGACAGATCGACCGCCTATCCAACCGACCAACATTATCAAACCAAAATACCCGCAATATTCGATAGGGGACATACTGGGGTTATTTAGGATAGGAAAAGTCACAAGGTGCAGCTCAACAGAAGCTTGGGAAACAGGCGTACTAGTCATAATTCTTTTAACATTGTAAATATCATCATACTAATAATGAATGATGTATGATGATACACAGTACCAAAATGCACCCCATACATAATATGCAAGAAATTAGCGAATTAGTATTAAGTTATAGAGATAATAATCAGTCAGTTGAATTTACTGAACAACCCTTGTATGTTTGTTTATAACAGTTCTTGCTTGTGATATGTTGTATTGTCTTTTCACTTTTAATCACTTCTCCACCTGAATATATATTAACTTCAAATTGTTGCAGTACATGTGGAAGAAGTATGGGAAGTTTACACCTACCAGACCAGTGAGTGACTTGATGTTATTTCTTGCAAGGGACAGAACCTTGAGATTTTCTGAAATGGATAAGAAACGATTTAATCAAATCAACCTACACAATAAATACAACAATTACTGGTGTATTACTGCCATAAAAGTAAAAAAAGTTCTTTTTTAAAATAAAATTACATTTAAATATGATTTTGTGAAAGCTGACTTGTAAATAGAAGGGGCATCTTGTAAACAAAGTCTGAGAATTACATCATTTTCTTATTAACAACTTTACTTAGCCAGTGTTTTTTTATGGCCAATTTTGGGCCGAAATTCGGCCCCATTCCCCTGCTTAAAAGGTATATATTTTTCCCCTATATTAAAAATTCCCCTCAGAATGTAAGCTTTATTTTGAAAAAAAAAGACCAAAATTGGACAAAAATTGACTAAGATAGAGGAATTTTCGTAATATATGCCAGCAATTTTACATCAAAACAAGTTAAATTATTTTATCTAAGTTATCATTTGTAGCCAAACAATTGATTTATTAATGTTTTATAACAGAGTATAATATAAACATATACATTTACTAATAATGCTTTTCTAACAAAATCCCAATTTGCCGTAAAATTCCCCAAAAGGTGAAAAAAAACACTGCTTAGCTTCTTACATGTTTCTTAATTTTAACTTTTGTTATGTATATTTCTTGAAATAATTGCTTTTCTAGTAGTAATCTGAAAAGTATTTCATGGTTTTGGTACATAGTAAGCATGAAAAACACCATAAATCTATTAACAAGGGGCTATGGAACAAGACTGAAATTTATATACAAGAGGGCCATGATGACCCTAGGTTGCTCACCTGAGTTTAAGGTATAATGGCTAATAACAAGAGGGAAAAATGGCACTAAATGCCTTACCTGAGTATAAAGATGTGGGGCTTGCAATTTCAGATATTTTTTTAGTCTATATAAACCATGTGACCCACAGGGCATGGCCACCTTGTACCCCAGGGGCATAATTTGAACAATATTTGTAGTGGACCACTTTTCAGTGTTACATACCCAATATGATTGCACTGGGCCTTGCGGTATCAGAGGAGATTTTGCAAGTCATTTTGCTATTTAAATGTATATAAACCATGTGACCCCCAGGGGGTGGCCAATTTTAACCCCAGGGACATCATTTGAACAATCTTTGTAGATGACTACTCCACAATGTTTTACACAACATATAAAACCTCTGGGCCTTACAGTTTTAACAAGGAAGATTTTTAAGGCCCACTTGCCAAATAAGTCTATATAATTCATGTGACGCCCCGGGTCATGGCCACCTTTTACCCCAGGGGCATAATTTGAAAAATCTTTGTAGAGGACCACTAAACAATGTTACATATTACATACGAAAAAACTGCGATTTCAGGAGATTTTAAAGTCATTTGGCTATATAAGTCTATATAAACTATGTGACCCCCAGGGCAGGGCCAGTTTTGACCAATGGGACATCATTTGAACAATCTTTGCAGAGGACCACTCTAAAATCTCACATACCACATATGAAACCTCTAGGCCTTGCAGTTTCAGAGGAGAAGATTTTTAAAGTCATCTTGCTATTTAAGTCCATATCAACCATGTCAGCCCTGGGGTGTGGCCAGTTTTGACCCATGGGGCATCATTTGAGCAGTCTTTGTAGAGGATCACTATACAATGTTACATACCAAATATGAAACCTCTGGGCCTTGCAGTTTCAGAGAAAAAGATTTATAAAGCCATTTTGCTATTTAAGTCTATATAAACCTGGTGACCCCTAGGGTGTGCCCAGTTTAGACTCCAGGGGCATAATTTGAACAATCTTTGTACAATGTTTCCAACCAAATATGAAACCCCTGGGCCTTGTGGTTTCAGAGGAGAAGTTTTTTAAAGTTATTTTGCTATTTACATTTATATTAACCATGTGAGCCCTGGGGTGTGGACAGTTTTGACCCCAGGGGCATCAATTGAACAATTTTTGTAAAGGACCACTATACAATGTTATATACCAAATATGAAACCTCTGGGCCTTGCGGTTTCAGAGGAGAAGATTTTTAAAGTCATTTTGCTATATAAGTCTATATAAACCATGTGACCCCTGGGGCGTGGTCAGTTTTGACCCCAGGGGTATCATTTGAACAATCTTAGTAGAGGACCACTACAGGATGTCACATATCAAATATGAAAGCCCTGTCCAATATCTGGTACTAAAAAGTTGTTCTTCTGAGAAAAGGTCCTTGGGTGGAGGCTGCCAACAAAGCATTAAGAACTTTGTTGGAGAGACATAATCTGTGTGTAGTTTTTTGTGTGCTGCACACATTTAATTAAACTGTACAAATGAAAGGTTTAAAGTAGATGACTAGACTTTAGGCTCTATGCTATATGTTTCTGAACATGCTGGTGAAACAGACTGCAGTGTCAGTGCCACAGACTCGATTCTGATTCATTTTGTCTTACACAAAATTGTGCAGCTCCACCTAAGTTAGACTACTTATAGATCTAATGCTATCATTTCATATTTGGCATTTCATTATTAAATTAGAAATTTACACTTCGCCTGTAAACAAATTCAATGTAGTAGATCTAAAGTGAAAATAAATGATATATACTAAGACTGATTGACTACATTTCTTACACATTGCCTAAACATTACATCCAGCTAATTTACTTACACAACAGCATGATTGACCATGCTGGTGGGTAACATTTTCTATGCATTTCAATGGTCATCTCCAACGATTCTCTGAAGCACCCTCACAACAATGTGTAACTTGCTAGCTGGTTTTATAAGTTCTAAAAATAGCACACTGTATACACCTGGCTGGAATGTTGTCTGCTGTGTTGATTTTTTAGTGTTGGAGGCTTATTGAAATTATAGTGCTGCAGTATAAACAATGTGACCCCCGGGTGTAGTCAGTTTTGACCCCAGGAGCATAATTTGAACAATCTTTGTAGAGGACCACTACAAAATGTTACTTACCAAATATAAAACCTTTGGGCCTTGCGGATTCAGAGGAGAAGATTTTATACGTCATTTTGCTATTTAAGTCTATATAAACCATGTCATCCCCGGGGTGTGGCCAATTTTGACCCCAGGGGCATCAATTGAACAATCTTTGTAGAGGACCATTATGCAATGTTGCCAATCGAACATGAAACCTCTAGGCCTTGCAGTTTCAGAGGAGAAGATTTTTAAAGTCATTTGGCTATTTAAGTCTGTATAAACCATGTGACCCCCGGATTGTGGCCAGTTTTGACCCCAGGGGCATCATTTCAACAATCTTTGTAGAGGACCAATATGCAATGCTACATACCAAATATGAAACCACTGGGCCTTGCGCTTTCAGAGGAGAAGATTTTTAAAGTCATTTTGCTATTTAAGTCTATATAAACCATGTGACCCCTGGGTTTGGCCAGTTTTGACCCCAGGGGCATCATTTGAACAACATTTGTAGATGACCACTATACAATGTTACATACCAAATATGAAACCTCTAGGCCTTGCGGTTTCAGAGGAGAAGATTTTTAAAGTCATTTTGCTATATAAGTCTATATAAACCATGTGACCCCTGGGGCGTGGCCACTTTTGACCCCAAGGGCATCATTTGAACAATCTTAGTAGAGGACCACTAGAGGATGTCACACATCAAATATGAAAGCCCTGAGCCTTGTGGTTTCATAGGAGAAGATTTTTAAAGTTTTCACTTTTTAAATCTATTTTTAGCTCTGGTGACCTACATATGCAGTGGACCAGAAAGATTTCAACAACTTTGAAAGATGTCCACCCAAGGATCATTCCTGTGAAGTTTGGTGAAAATCTGCCAAGCGGTTTAGGAGATGTTGTTTGAATGAAAAGTTGACGACGCATGCACGCACGCACGAAAGACAACGAGCGATCACAAAAGCTCACCATGAGCACTTTGTGCTCAGGTGAGCTAAAAAAAGTCGTCACAAGAAATAGACAAGCAAAACTACTGAAATTTGGATTATAAGCAAAACTTATTCAAACATTATTAAACACATTATAATTATTAAAACAATAAATATTTCAAATAGCTTAAATAGTTTAAACAATATACTACAGATTAATCATTCTGAGCCTATGTTATCTCCCATTCTAGTAAAGTGCCGAATCAGCTCACATCACAAATATGGTTATAAAATAAGAAAAAGCTTGTTACACAAGTATTAATAAAACCCCAAAGCATTATTGCAAAACCACATTAAAACTTACTCAAACCATTCAGGTTTGCAATCTTTTCAATGATATTTGTTGACAAAGACAAATGTCTGTGAAGTAATGGAGAAAAATCAACAGCAAATATATATACTTTTTGGTATATAAAGAGTTTTCAGAAATATTGAAACATCGATAAACCTTTTAATACCAGACCAGTAATTTAAGAACTGCTAAGCAGGGCAAGTCTTTAAACATAAAACTCACAATATTAATCAAAGAAACTTGTTCAAATAAAAAATATCAACGTCATAAAAGATAATAAAATCAGAATAATAAAGCATAACAAGAGCTGTCTCTGGACAGCGTGCTCGGCTATTCATACATGTAGTAGTTACAGAGATCTGTACTTGCACGCAAACTTTAACCTGAACATTTTTAAGTACAAAAAGGGGCATAATTCTGCTAAAATGCTGGTCACAGTTATGGGCCTTGGACCTTATATTATGACCCTGAAGACACGCATGAAGTTTTAATTGAATACCAGTGCAGTAGATCAGACGTCAAAAGACGGTGAGAAAAAAACAAAACATACTCGCAGTTCACCAGCGTAGACAAGGAGGCATCCATTTTCTCGATGGGTGGTATCTGTCCATACAGGAGAACCTTTTTGGAGTCATTTGCTTTACATTTCTCATGCTCCTCCTAAATTGAACAACTTTATCAGAGAATAAGGGGTATCACATTTTAGACATGTCCTGAGAAACCGGGCTTATGCGCGTGCATAAAGTGTCATACCGGATCAGACTGTGCAGTCTGCATGGGACGGCACTTTCTGCTTTTATGGTATTTTCTGTTTCAAGGAAGTCTCTTCTAAACATAAATCCACTGTACGCAGAAAGTGCCGTCCTGGATAAGCCTGTGCGGACTGCACAGTCTGATCTGGGATAATACTTGGCACATGCATTAAGCCCGGTTTTCCCACGACTCGTCTTATTTATGTATGAACATCGAACACACAGGTTACGGTTGTAATGCACATCTTTAATACATGCATAACCTTCAAATATGTAAAGACACTTATTACAAAGGATCTGTTGTCTGTTAAGCACATAACAAGAGTTAAATGTTAATCTAAACTAAATATTTGGGGGTTGAACAGAAGAATTGAACACTGCACACAACTGGCACGTGAAATGGTTGTAATAACATGGACATAAACTTTACTTTTTATTTTAGTGTGTTTTATTTTATTTACTACATATAACAAGACAATAAATATTATTGTTACAAATTATATTTAAAATCTATATTGATAAAACAAGACACAGTCAATGGAACATACAGGGACTTATCCACTGGCACTGACAACTTAAGGAAGGATATACCAGTAGATTTTCGTTCTGATTATGAACACAAATTCAAGTCATTGATCTGCCGATGCAGATGTACTGGTCAGTGATGCCTGATGATCTGAGCCTACATTAACGTTTGGCAAATTAGAGGTCTGTTATATTGTGTATGTTGTATTGTTATCAGTTGCTCTTGGATATCCTAGTCACAGTGAATAAAAGTACTAAAAAGCAATACCTATTCTGTTGTGTCTTGCATACTATAACCATCCCTTTTACTTTTAGGGTCTTGAACATTATTATTAACAATAATTACAAATAGAATAAACAGCTATCATATGCTCAAGTTGCTGCACACATTTTACTTATAACTAATTTTGATCAAAGACGTTTCACCACAAATTCGGTACGAAATAGATTGATTACGAAACAAAATATTGGTAAAAAAGAACTCACAAACTTCGTTATCGCCTCTTTGATTGTCGTCGCTTTGGCCTGCAAATAGACACGATAAATAAAACGCACATTAAAAGTGTTTAAAATTACCAAAGATTTTAATCTTAAAAGAACAAACTGGCAAACAGTTTTTGATTCGCTTCACTCACCATCTTTGTAAGAAATTGTTGTAGCAACTGCGTTACTGCTGAATTATATTTTACTTTATAACTTGTATGAAATAACAATAAATATGATATAAATAAATGAAATGAACAATAAAACATTATTTAATAATATTGTGTCTGATATTTGTTATCACTTATTATTTTAATTTGCACAAATTTATTCACCTCAACCTTTCAACATGGCTGCCTCCTGTAGAAGGATATCTAGAGTTCTGAATAACATTTGCCTTTTTAAAGCGTCTGTCAACGTATCGCGACACATAATATATGCTTGTTCCATGCACTGCTTTCGTCAACAAAACAATGTAATTACATGACAATATTTCTTAGTTGAACTTCGTGTATTTGTATATCTTAACAACATGCTATTTTCGGATAACAAATTCGGATGTGAAACGTTGGTTTCATCATACCGCAGAAATTCTGCTGAAAACGACCTGACCAGTGACTTGTTATTGGTCCTGTAAAATTGCTAAATGCGGTTTGAATGTTTGGCTTAAATTGTTTAAGTGTCAATTAAATGGACATGTAAAAATACTGAACTCCAGATGGGCCAAAAATGTGCGCTTTTTTGGTAGTTATGCCTAAACGGTAACAACATGCATACAGCCTTCATTATTTGTATAAAACACTATCAAATACTGTCACAAACCGTATATTTCATTAAAAATTGGAATTGAGTAAGCTCTCACGTTCCTTGAACCCGGTATTCCCAATTTAAAAATACAGCAGCTTTCCCTAATACACACATCTGATTCAAGTGTGCGCATGAGGGACTACAAAACTGAACTGTCACGTGATTATCCTAAATATAAACGACACTACTTTTAAATTACTCTATGGGTAATAGCGTCTGCAGGCCCTAGAGATTTTATATCGAAAAAAGCACGAAAACTATATAAAGTCATTGTTTTTCAGGTAAATAAAAACATATGAGTCTAAAGTTTTTCATGTGTTCTATACGATTCTATACATAAAAAAATAAAGTATTTGACTATTTGTGACAATTTTCTTTCTTTTTTGCTATTTGACCATCTAGAGTTCAGTCTCTTTAAGCCATTATGTTGTCTTTATTTAGATGTTTGGTCATTTTCTGTTTGTGTTTAACCATTACAATTGATTTGTTACTGTGAAATAAAAACCCAATAAACTAAAGGTTTCAGTATACTACTACTAGAAATATAAATATTGAATACTTATTTTAATGCATATTTCATGCATATTTCATATTATTGCATGATGTATTTTTGTGACAATTGTTTAGCAATTAAAAGACAATGAAAATGGCTGTCTTTATTTTTCAGGTATTCTTTAACACCCAACTTGTGGCAAGCCAGCAGAGATGGATGACTACACTTCAGTCTGAGGACAAAAAACTGTATATATTTTTGCGCTACTAAATTAAGAATGATTAAAAAATACTTGTCATTACAATAATATTCAAAAACTTCATTAGGCTTCTAAAACTCTAATTATAAGCATTTAATTTTTTTATGCCCCCACTATCAATGATGGGGGGGCATATAGTGTTTTTCCCTGTCCATGGGTATGTACGTGTGTACGTATGTATGTGTGTAGGTATGTACATATGTTCAGATTCTTATCCGGACAATAACTTGTTCCAGCATTGGAGGATTTTCAAATAACTTGGCAGATTTGTAAGCATAATGATACGATGTGTTATGTTAGAACCAGGTCCAAGGTCAAGGTCACACTTAAAAGTCAAAGGTCAAATATAAGAATTCAAGCCATAGACTTTTTCCAGAGCATAATTTTCTCCAGCAGGGAAGGAATTTCAAATAACTTGGCAGAAGTGCTAAGCATGGTGAGACGGTGTGTCACATGCAAGAACCATGTCCCTAGGTCCAAGGTCAAGGTCACACTTAAAGGTCAAAGGTCAAATATAAGAATTTAAGTCATAGACCCTGTCTGGAGCATAATTTTTTCCAGCATGGAAGGAAATTAAAATAACTTGGCACAAGTGTTGAACACGGTGAGACTGTGTGTCGCGCGCAAGAACTAGGTCACTAGGTCCAAGGTCACACTTAAAAGTCAAAGGTCAAATATAAGAATTTAAGCCATAGACCCTGTCTGTAGCGTTATTTTGTCCAGCATGGAAGGAAATGAAAATACCTTGGCACAAGTGTTAAGGACGGTGAGACGGTGTGTCGCGCACAAGAACCAGGTCCCTAGGTCAAAGGTCAAGGTCGCACTTAAAGGTCAAAGGTCAAATAAAAAAATTTAAACCATAGACCCTGTTCAGAGCATAATTTTATCCAGCATGGAAGGAATTTAAAATAACTTGGCACAAGTGTTGAGCACAGTGAGATGGTGTGTCGTGCTCAAGAACCAGGTTCCTAGGTTTAAGGTCAAAGTCACACTTAAAGGTCAAATCTAAGAATTAAAGCCATAGACCCTGTCTGGAGCATCATTTTGTCCAGCATGGAAGGAATTTAAAATAACTTGGCACAAATATTGAGCACAGTGAGTCCATGTGTCACGTGCAAGAACCAGGTCATTAGGTACAAGGGGTCAAGGTAACACTCAATGGTCAAATATCAAATACAAGAATTAAAGCCATAGACCCTGCAGGGTTGTCATTAAGAGCGGGCAGCCGGCCAAATAGACCGTTTCAAACGATATATTGGCTGGCTCAAATTTTAAAAGAAATAAAAATAAATTATTGAGTACTTTGTTGTGAAAGTCAGTCTTTAACCTCAACACACACTAATGTAATCCATATTGTATGTAAATATTCATGTTAATATCCAATAAGTTTTCCCTCGTAACACAGTTGCCATTTTAATTCCAAGTCATGTATATTTCGTCACCCCCATTTAAAATCTACAATTTATCAAATGCAAATAAACAACATTCAGATATTTTGACACCCTTGATATTTCTCTAAGAATGCTAATTCATTGATGCTCTATCGACAGTGCTTGTGTTGTTCAGGTAGAGTAGTATTGATTGCTTTTTCACACTGATCATGTGATGAGCGTTTAACATAATAGCTACAAACTGCTAGACAGTGGCCTCAATTGAGCTGTCACATCAAAGACTTCTGAAGTCAAACCGACACGGTTGCTAATGGCTCGCAGATTTGGATGCTCATCTAATTGATGACGTCACAATGTCGTTCATAGTTTTAACAGGTTTTACTACTAATGACTCATGTTTTTTACGGATGTTTTTGTTCTTCAAATTGGAAAATTAATTGCAAGGTAATTTGAACCCAGTGTTTTATTGATACAAAAAAACTTCATGAATTAATATCATTCATTAATAATTAACAAAATATAATAAAATATATAATTAACATTTTCCAATTCCCAAAAAGTGTTAGACTATTAACCTACATGTAGTCCAATCTGTAAAAATCATTTAAAATGTGTTATGAAGTTAGGAAGTCAAGTCATACAAAATTGCACAAAAGTTAACAGCTTCATTATTGTTTCCTTCGTTTTTGTGTTTTCAATATTAATTAAGGAAAGTAATTAATTAAGTAAAAACAGGTAAATTTAATACGTCAAACTATCATGAATCATGTGTCCAAATTCACTAAAATGCTGGGCTTTTGCATCTAAATTTCAAAAAATTTAAGGGGGGGGGGCATACACAGAAGTAGATCACTCACTCCACGTTTGAAGCTCTGGCCTCCTCAATCTGTAATTGAGCCTTCTTGAAAAAATCTTAATGACAACCCTGCCCTGTCCGATGCATAATTTTGTCCAGCGGGGAAGGAATTTCAAATATCTTGGCAGAAGTGCTAAGCATGGTGAGACGGTGTATTGCGTGCAAGAACCATGTCCCTAGGTCGCACTTAAAGGTCAAATGTCAAATATAAGAATTTAAGCCATAGACCCTGTCCGGAGCATAATTTTGTCCAGCGGGAAAGGAATTTAAATAAATTAGCAGAAGTGCTAAGAGTGGTGAGACGGTGTGTCGTGTGCAAGTACCTTGTCCCTAGGTCCAAGGTCAAGGTCACAATTAAAGGTCAAAGGTCAAATATAAGAATTTAAGCCATAGACACTGTCCGGAGCATAATTTTGTCTAGCAGGGAAGGATTTTAAAATAACATGGCAGAAGTGATAAGCATATGTGGCAGTGTGTCGCATGCAAGAACCAGGTGCCTTGGTCCAAGGTCACACTTAAAGGTCAAGTATATGTATACATGTATATGTTAAGATTCTTGTCCAGGCAATAACTTTGTCCAGCATTGAAGAATTTCAAATAACTTGGCAGAAGGTATAACCATTATAAGACGATGTGTCGCCAGCAAAAACTAGGTCCAAGGTCAACCTTAAAGGTCAAAGGTCAAATATAAAATTAATACCATGGACTCTGTCTGGAGCATAATAATGGAATAATTTTTAAATAACTTGACAGAAGTGATAGGCATTATGAAATGGCATGTGGTGTGCAAAAGTCAGGTCCTTTGTTTTAAGGTCAAGGTCACACTTTAAGGTCAAAGGTCAAATATAAGAGTTTAAGCCATTGTCATTGAGTATAATTTTGTCCGGCATGGAAGAATTTTCAAATTGTTTGGCAGAAGTGATAAGTATAATGAGATGGCATGTCATGTTCAGGAGCCAGGTCTGTAGCTGAAAGTTCAGGTCACTGATCAAGGTCAAAGGTCCAATAATTCTCCGGAGCATAATATTGCCATGCATGCAGGGATTTTCAGATAAATTGGCAGAAATTATCACCATCACCAGATGATGTGTCACATGCAAGATACTGACTTGTGAAGTTATTGAAGTACTTCCCTTTATTCATGAGTGTTTAAAGTTTAATTCAAATACGATAAAAGGCATTTAGTTAATTCTGCATAGAATGATTTGAGATAGCAAGAGTAAGTGAAGCATACAAGAACAATAACTCATAATTGCCCAAAAGTTTTAATTACTACCTTATATTGATGTTTTTGTCAAGACTAGAACTGTTTTGTGATAATTCAACTTACTTCTCAGAATAAGAGAATACATCAGCATAAAGTATTATGTAAAAGTTCAATTCTCCTTTTGCTAAATAATTTCTATGCATACAGACAAAGCAGCGCCATGTAGTCATGGCTGCATATGTGGGGGCATTCGTGTCTATGGACACATTTCTAGTTAACCATCAGTTTTATTAGAAGGTGTTTGTTTTGTCAAATTTATGTTCGTGTTTTAAGATATAATGAAGAAACTTTAATTATTTTTACAGATCTGAGGAACAAATTAAAAAGAACAGAGGAGAGAGTGACCAGGAAGTCTTTAAACTGGTAAAATGCTATTTTACTTATGTTTCTTTAAAATAAGAGTGTGCAACCTAAACTTGGTGTGTTTGTAACTTTCTTTACTCAACAGTTTTCATGAATAAAAAGATTTTCAACATGAAGCTAGATGCTTAATATATATTATCACTAACAAAATAACATCCATGTTCAAAAATTATTGTACTTGTATGTGATACATGAATGTCCAAATATTTGTTTTGGCATGAAATAGTATTTTTGAACATAGCAAGTAATAGAAAGCACTCGGACAGCTAAGACCGACACAAAGGCAGCTCATTTCCCACATTTGTGTAACTAACAAGTTACTCAGCATAGGGTGGCAGTTTTCTCCATTTCCTCCCCCCACCCCCCAAAAAAAAATCCTTTTAAAGATTTCTTAATCAAGACAATCTGGATCACCACTAATATCTGATCATTTCTTTGTTGGTCCATTTTCACCCTTCCCTGAAAATTTATTGCAAACTTTTTGCAGGTTGCTAATAAACAAATTATTAATTAAATCCCCCGCAAACACATTACCTCATCATTGGCAAAGATAATAATAATAATTAGCATGGTAGCATTTACTAAGAGAGATATTAAGTAAATATACAAGAGCTCTGCTGAAAAGGGACTAACTTAATTTCTGCACCTGAACGTTGACTGACATTGTTTCTTGATCACATCAGGAGATAGACACAACAGGAGATGAGGATGTTCCTGATGTGCTGTACAGTAAACTGTGTGTCGAGGTGAAAGGTCACGACAAAGCTGTACTCGACAGTTACGAGAAGTTTGTTCAGTTGACGTCCAAGTGTCTCGGGCTGATGGGATATTCAGTGTATGTATAATTATGTGTTTACAAGAGTGATACAGGAATGGGGATATCAATTGTCCTTCTTGCCCAGCTTCTCCTAAAGCTTGTGTGGACAAGTACATTTTGACAGAAATTAATTTATAATTATTGTACCAAGTAGGACAATACTAGATTTTGCCATCCCTGTGAAATACGAGTAATTTATTCTAACCAACCATCGAAGAAAATAATGATGCATATTAGTTACTGTAAACTACTTGAATTTCAGCATCCTGAACAATATGTTGCTAAACCTTTGGTGTTCATTATCTGCACACAATAATGGGTCAATAATGAGGAATGCTGGGTCTTTAAAACCAGAGAAGTGTGTTCTTTTCATCCTAAGATTTTGTATGGTTAGGTATGCAATTTAAGGCCATCATGGTAGTCTTGTTTTTCTTACAGTTCCAGACCACGCTATGATGTGTTAAGAAGGTCCCTGGCTAAGTCTGTACATATTTACAAAAAACACTATGTTCAGTATGAACAGAGAACATATTACAGAGTGTTTAATGCAAGTATTGATTCAGCATACTTTTAAATGTTTATTAAATTTATTAATGTATTTACTTACATTTAAATGTTTATTAAATGTATTAATGTATTTACTTACATTTCTATAACAAACTATTCACCCTGCAAATTTATTTTGAAAGTGGTATATTAAAAAGTAGTAAAAGCGTAACTTACTATATATTGCAATTAATTGCTATGATATAACTTTTATGCAAGTTTAAATTCATATGCAAGAAATAATATGTCAGAAACTCTTATACCACTAAATGTATTTACCTTCTGATACAACAATATATGATTGATACATGAAATTGTGGTGGCATAGAACTGCCATACGATAACCACTTAAGGTTTGCGAAAACTTTCGTGTTAACTTCTTAGCGTTCACAAACAGATTCGTGTTACCACTTATTTATCATGATATTAATCATGATATTAAGATAGTGTTTGCTATTATTTTTCTTTGACATATTTTATTATTATACTTTATGGCCTTTAAGTGCCTAGAATTGACATACGATACATTTTCTTGGGGTTGCAAGGTCTTCCGCATTATCTTACTAACACGAATTGTATCATGATAATCATCGTACGATACAAATTTTAACTAGATAATATTGGCGCTACTACTAAATTTGTGTGCAAGGTCTTCTGCAATATCTTACTAACACAAATATTATCATCATAATTATCTGACAACGCAAATCTTTACTATTTAATGTTCATGTTACCACTTAATTTGTGCGCGATGTCTTCCGCATTATCTACTAACACGAATATTATGATGATAATTATCTGACAACGTGAATCTTAACCAGATAACATTCGTGTTACCACTTAATTCGGTGCGAGGCCTTCCGCATTATCTTACTAACACGAATAGTATCATGATGATTATCTTAAAATGCGAATCATAACTAGATATTCGTGTTACCACTTAATTTTCATGTATCGCAAATGTATTCGCAAACTAATTCGTGTTGCCAGTTATCTAACACGAATATTATCATGATAATTATCTTACAACACAGATATTATCATGATAATTATCTTACAACACAGATATTATCATGATAATTATCTTACAACACAGATATTATCATGATAATTATCTTACAACACAGATATTATCATGATAATTATCTTACAACACAGATATTATCATGATAATTATCTTACAACACAGATATTATCATGATAATTATCTTACAACACAAATATTATCATGATAATTATCTTACAACACAGATATTATCATGATAATTATCTTACAACACAGATATTATCATGATAATTATCTTACAACACAAATCTTATCAAGTTAATATTTCGCGATACCACTTAATTTTCATGTATCGCAAATGTATTCGCAAACCAATTCGTGTTGCCAGTTACCTGACACGAATATTATCACGATAATTATCTTACAACGCAAATTTTAACTAGTTCATATTTATGATACTACGTAAGTTTTTATTAAGTGAAATTCTGATGTCAGTTCTGAGCAGTTTCAGGCCTGTTTTTAGTTGTTTGCAGAACAACTAAAGATACCGCAATTCCAAAATTAAACAGTCTAAGAACTATGATCCAAACAGCTTTAGGCCAGTCTACTACGCGCAAGTAAGAAGTGCCGTTTTGAATATTGTTTAATTTGTCAAATGGCAATCATAACGATAATGAATTTAATTAGAACATGACATATTGGGAAAACTTAAGTCAACAACTTTCAATGCAGAATCAAATATGACTGTACTCACGGAAGAACAATAAAATAGTACGTTATGCAACGTCCTAATACATTAATGAATGAAAGTCTTGGGTGACGAGGCGAGCCGAATAGACAAAATCTAACCCTTACCTACTTCATCTCGTTATCGCCGACTCGTGTAAAGATAATTTGTTGAGTAGTGAATTTGTTTAGCAGTTAATGTTTATTACTCATTTTATTATTTACCATCATTATAACGATAAAGTTTAGCGATTAATAACGCAGTAGTGGTTGAATTTTACGGAGCATTCCGGAAATAGTCAATACATCACGATTGAGGTCAGATACACTAATCATATCAGAAACTACAATAGGCAGAATTTTTCTCAGCGGAAAGTCGTAGCCGCAATAGCCTAGTAGATAGCATCTTGGACTCGCATTGTGAAGGACCCGGGTTCGATTCTGGTCAGGGAATGTGAATTTTTTTCATGTATTTATTGACAGTTGCTATTTCAGATGCTTAATTAATTGAAAGGGAATACATTCAAAGACCTTTCCAAAAGAAACCAACAATATTTGATAGTAATGCCCTTTTAAGAACTTAAACACTTGCTAATATTGTTGAAAAGCTTGTAGCACAGTCTTTGCATTCATATACTGTTCAATATTTTTAATATTCATCACCTTGTTTATTTTTAAGGTTAATATTAAGGTTAATATTGAGTTTTGTTCAACTCTGCAGCTGTTGTCTCCCACAGAGAGCGTCCGGTTATGAAACTAATTGTCTTTTTCACTATAATTATACATGTATATCCAGATTATGTGTGTTAGTAATAAATATTTAATGTCAGCATGTCAAATAGGAATATCATTAAATTAATATGTTTGTAGCCCAAAGAAAGAGCATGCAATTGAAAATCGGACAAATAATTTGTCTCATTAGGTCTCATGCCCGACATTGTTTTTTTTTCATTTTGAATAGATTTTTTTAAAGGCTTTAAATAAAGTGTCCTCGTACAGAGTTTTAAGCTGCTGAAAGTGACTTCATCTAGTTTTTACACCTGATTACGTTTTAATTAGTGGCGTACGATTTACACTGGATCTAAATTAATCAGCTACACGTATTGAATTGAAATAAATCAAAACGGCATGATTGAGAAAAAACAACATAATTACACAATGATGATATATTTATTTCAAAATTTGATTTACATATACATGTACATGTTTACGAGGCAATATTGTATTTAAACTTGCCTTTTTGAATAGTATATATCGCTTAGCAATGTTCAAGTCATATTTAGAATACTGAACAAATGTTATAGTAAATACGTAAATGAATATTTTCGTTTAAACATTTACAACTGTATTTAAGGTGAGGTATATTATCTCTATCTAATTGCCCAGACTGTCCATGATGTGCGCAGTGTTATGCAATAGCGAACAACTGCAGTGCCTTCAGCGCTTTAATTCATTAAGCAAATAAATATCTTACATCGAACAAATTTGCAAACGCTATTAAGATAGAAGATAAATAACACGAAACTTAAGTGGTAACACAAACATTTTCACAAACCTTAAGTAGTTATCGTAAGGCAGTTCTATGCCACCATATGAAATATATATTTTTTCGAAATAATAATTGGTCACAATTTTAATGTTTTGTATATTGTTTTGTAGTTCACAAGAACCACTGGTTGCACAGCAGACACATTCCTGGAATACGTCCAGAGAAATCTCCCTGAAGGAGTTGCCATGAAGGTTACAAAAGTAAGTTTCATTGACGCTTATACAATACAATCTTGTTTAAATAATTAAATATGTCATTAACATCTAGACATTATGATTTTAGTGTTTTACAGTTTTATTTCTATAGAATAATGTTAGGACCTATCAAGACTGTAGATATATACATTCCTCAGGGGCTGCAAATATGTTAACCTTTTCATACTGCATTGTGGTATTTGTCCATATAACATATCCGAAGGTTGATATTGGACTGGCCAATGTGGGTCCAAACAGGGACGTACAAATGAGAGGTAGCTGTTCAATATTACCTGTTAACTGAAGCATCTTTACCCGGCTAATACTGGCATTGTTAACTAAATATCTATTTTACTATGTTCCTTTGCCTACTTTATAATTTTTTTTGCTGCACCCTGCCGTCGACTTGTTGCGATCTTTCGTATGTATTTTCTACGTAGGCACTCGACTACAATGTTTGTGTTCTCAACTCGCTTAATAAGCATCGACTTATTTTTACTGGATTTTTAAGTAGAATTTTATCGAGTACCTATCTTCATAATTATATCATGTAATCTCAGTTATGTGAACATCTTGGTTTCAGCACCGACTAGAGACTCTTCCAGAACACTTGAAGCCACCAAAACAAAAAGAAGCAATTTCAGATTCATAGCTTACCGCACATTTGATTGTTATGGTCGTAGTTTATAGAAATAAAACAATGTTCACTGAAATGTTTTGTCTACATTTCGTCTCGATACTGTATATGTTTCAACTGCCAGTATGTGGGAACATCATTTTTCATATCTGCACTCGTCCATTACCTAAGGAAGCATTATGAAGAACCTTTGCTGTACTTATCAATCATAGGCCTAGTTGTACATGTACATGTTGAGGAAATCACATCCAACGAGTGTGAAGACTAAAAGATACAGAACTCTTCAATTTTTCCATTGCAATGTTACGTATTTCGTCTAAACAAGTGTCTTATTTTGTTCAACACATTTGCATTTGAAAACTTTCACTTCTTCTCAGTTACAAAATTAAAAATATTGTTTGTGATCAGTTAAACTGTCTTTTAAAGGGACTTTGATTATTTTTTTTAAATGTTATTAAATGTCTTGAGTGCAAAAACTACAGAATCTGGAATAATCTAAAACAAATATTATATAAAGAAAGAAAGAAAAAAAAGTTAAATGTAAGAATTTGGCTTAGCCAGGACTCAAACCCGTGACCTTAGAGATAAACAAAAGCTGTCAGCAGACAGCGCGCTGGACTATTCAAAGTATTTCAGTTGATACATATTTTGGATAGTGAAATGGGCATACATTTGTTAAAATACAATATTTTCAAGAGAAGTCTTGTATAATTTATAAATTTTGGGAACAAAAACTTTAACCACAAAGTCTATGTAAAAAGTGGGCTAACTCTGTCAAAATACAAAAGAGTTGTGGGTAATGTTGCCCCTGATACTAGAGTTAATGACAAAGGTTACAAAGTTTCAAGTGAATAACTTACGTCGTTTTGAAGTAACAAAACTTTTAAATATAAACTTTAACCAGAAAATCTATGTGAAAAAGAGGCATAACTGTCAAATTACAAAACATAGTTATGGGTAATGTTGCCCCTGATACTAGAGTTGATGAGAAAGGTAAGTTTCAAGTGAATAACTTATGTAGTTTTGAAGTTACACAACTTTTGAATATAAACTTTAAAAGAAAACCGAAGTGAAAAGGGAGCATAACTCTGTCAAAATACAAATATACAAAATAAAGTTATGGGTAATGTTGACCCTGGTACTAGAGTTGATGATAAAGGTTAGTTTCAAGTGAATAACTTGCATAGTTTTGAGTTACAAAACTTTTGAATATAAACTTTAGACAGAAAATCTATGTGAAAAAGGGACATAACTCTATTAAAATACAAAATAGAGTTATGGGGAATGTTCACCCTGATACTGGAGTTGATGACAAAGGTATATTCAAAGTTTCAAGTTGAATATCTTTTGTAGTATTGAAGTTACAAAACTTTTGAATATTTACTTTAACCAGAAAATCTATGTGAAAAAGGGGCATAACTCTGTCAAATACAAAACTGAGTTGTGAGGAATGTTGCCCTTGATACTGGAGTTGACGACAAAGGTTAGTTCCAAGTTTCAAGTGAATAACTTATGTAGTTTTGAAGTTACAAAACTTTGGAATATAAACTTCAACCAGAAAATCTAAGTGAAAAAGGGACATAAATCTGTCAAAATACAAAACAGAGTTATGGGGAATGTTGCCCCTGACACTGGAGTTGATGACAAAGTTTGGTTCCAAGTTTCAGGGGAATAACTTGCCTAGTTTTGAAGTTACAAAACTTTTGAATATAAACTTTTAACCAGAAAATCTATGTGAAAAAGGGGCACAACTCTGTCAAAATACAAAACAGAGCTATACGGAATGTTGCCCTTGATACTGGAGTTGATGACAAAGGTTAGTTACAAGTTTCAAGTGAATAACTTATGTAGTTTTGAAGTTACAAAACTTGAATATAAACTTTAACCAGAAAATCTCAGTGAAAAAGGGGCATAACTCTGTCAAAATACAAAACAGAGTTATGGGGAATGTTGCTCCTGACACTGGAGTTGATGACAAAGGTATATTCCAAGTTTCAAGTGAATAACTTGTGTAGTTTTCAAGTTACAAGACTTTTGAATAAAAACTTCAACCAAATTCAGACGCCGGAGGCAGTAGGAAAGCTCACCTATTCTTCGAATAGTCGAGCTAAAAATCTCATGCGCTAACCACTTGTCCATTCTGACTTATACATTTGATGTGTATTTTTAATGCTATTTAAGTAATACACGTGTTTTCCACAATACCGATGAAAAGTGTTACAAACGCATTATAATATTATCCATTTCGACTGATGATTATCCATAAACGAAACGATATTTCCAACATATTTCTTGGTCATGAAAGTTATTTCGCTTGTTTGTATATAACGTAGAACTTCTTTTTGGAATCTACAACAGAATTTTTGAAAATTGTCAATTTGCCAATCTGTGAACAGGTCCCTTTAATACCATTCAATAGTTTGGAAACATTGTCGAGCGCAATCGTAAACTATCAAAATTTCTGTTATTTTACTATGTGTGAACGAAAATCCATCTTCGACTGTGGAAGATTTGCTGTATACAGTGCATTTATTGTCACTGACTTCGGTCAAGCAAAGTTGATATATCAAGTGGTTTTGCTTTGCTTTAAATTATGCACACTTGTCGAGTGTTGTATAATTTCATACCATATATCAATTGTCCGCATTGTATGTATTAATAACTCTCATCTTATACAGCCCATCTTCATATTGCTGTGCATTTGAAGTAAACGAGTTTTTTTTAGAATATCCAACATAAACAAGAGCTGTCTCCAGACAGCGAGATTGACTATTCAACCGCTTTGTCAGATTTATTGGCCTTATACACTACAAAAAAGGGGCACAATTCTGCTAAATTGCATGTCAGAGTTATGGGCCTTGGTCAGTTACCTCATATAATGACCCTGAAGACATGTGTGAACTTTCAATTGAATATCTGTAGTAGTTACAGAGATAAGGAGTTGTTGCACGCAAACTTGAACCTGAATTACCTCAAGTACAAAAAGGAGTATAATTCTGCTAAAATGCAGGTCAGAGTTATGGGCCTTGGTTAGTTACCTTATATAATGACTTTGAAGGCATGTGTGAAGTTTCAATTGAATATCTGCAGTAGATATACGCAAACTTCAACCTGAATTTCTAAGTACAAAAAGGGGCATAATTCTGCTAAATTGCAGGTCAGAGTTATGGGCCTTGGTCAGTGACCTGACATAATGACCCCGAAGACATGTGTGAAGTTTCAATTGAATATATGTAGTAGTTACAGAGATGTGTACGAAAACCTTAACCAGAGCATTACGGCAACGCTGACGAATGGGCGAGTAGTATAACTAACTATTCAGTGAATAGTCGAGCTAAAAACTAAAGTATGGTAAACATTCAGCTTGGTGCACAAATTTACAGACACAGCTCTTTGAGCCAGGCCTGGTTTCAGGATTTAGAGGGGGCTTAAAATTCAGAACATATCCAATCGTGTATATACGAGACGTTAGTAAACTAATGACAGTTAAATTGTGCATTATCATAGTTTAGCTTCTGTGAACAATTACATGATAGGAAAGCTGATAATCTTAAATAGGAAAATGCCCAAGTTATTGTGAGGTTAAAACTAGAACTTCGTGAGACAGGATGTGTCGCCGGACGGGGCATAATAAGAGCAATTATGCCAAAAACCTAACTTAACCTCCCTTTTATGCCTGCTAACACTTCCCAAGTTTCGTAACGATTGCACAAAAACTTCTTAAGTTATTGTCTAACCAAACTAAAGGGGCTGCCGCCAAAGTAACCCCTGTATGTTGCCTTTTCAGGCGACACAAAAAATGAATTTTTTGACAATCTTACGGGGAGAATCTGCCTTTGTAGGCTGCTTCAAGTGTTGCAAAATTTAAAAACAAAGACATATTTTTTTTATATATTACAATGTTCACATGCAAATAGAACTGCATCTTCCATCCGAGTCCAATTTGTCCACACATCATGCACCTTAAAGCAAACAAATTGATGCAGGTAAAATCCACTGGAATATGCATGAATGTACTATTACCATTTAAAAGAGAAAGAGAATTTTACAAATTCTTACTGTGGAGTGCAGACATAATACATGTATAAACACTGTAACAGTCAAACAGAGATATTACCATTGAATCCTGCATTGCTATTTTTTGGGCACTTGTGAAGACCCCTGTTCACATAGACCATCAAGCAGATGTCACAGAAGTACTACATTATACGCAGGCTGTCCTGATTCCTGGACTAGGGTTAGTCGTTTTTCCTGCTTAAATAAGCACAAACCCAGCTATGCTAAACTGCAGCTTGGCATTTGAGAAACCTGCAACGACAATTGTGCAAAACTGTAATATCTCCATGGAAATGTGTTGTCCATAGCATGTTGTCACTGGAGAAACCTGCAATATAAATTGTGAAAGTGTAATATCTACGTGCAAAATGCGCTGTCCCCTTATAATTAATATTTACATGTTTTATCACTTTGTTATATTAAAGCCATTTCAGAAGGATTTGTGTAAATTAACAATTGCACAGTCATCAGGATGGCAGTTTTCATAATTGCCTCCATTCAAATGAAAGCATAACTTCTTCCAACCATTCACCCACCCAAATATAGATTTTCAAACCAAATACAAATTGCAACAAGGCAGTCCAAAGGACAGCTATATCCCCCCCCGTGATCCTTCATTAGATTTTAAAGGTGACTGAAGTATCACACTGACCTTAATCAGTTTCATGAAAATTCCTTAAATGGCATAGGAGATATGGAGCTGACACGAAAATGGAGGCTCAAACATTTGACCTTCAAATGTGACCTTGAGGTGGCAAGACTGCTCCATGCCTTCTGCACATCGCCTCAATGTGATAAACATTTGAGCCAAGTTTTATGAAAATCCTTTAAAGGGCATAGGAGATATGGAGCAGACACAAAAATGGAGGCTCAAACATTTGACCTACAAGCGTGACCTTGACCTTGAGTTGGCTGGACTGGCTTATGCCTTCTGCACATAATCTCAATGAGCAAAACATTTGAGCTAAGAAAATCCTTCAAAGGGTATAGGGGATATGGAGCGGACACGAAAATGGACGCTACAAAATTTAACCTTCAAGTGTGACCTTGACCTTGAGCTGGCATGAAAGGCCCATGCCTCTGCACATCGTCTCAATGACCTACACATTTGAGCCAAGTTTCATGAAAATCCTTCAAAAGGCATAGGATTATGGAGCAGACACGAAATGGAGGCTAAAATATTTGACCTTCAAGTGTGACCTTGACCTTGAGCCGGCATGACTGACTCATGCCTTTTGCAAATCATCTCAATGACCTAAACATTTGAGCCAAGTTTCATGAAAACCCTTCAAAGGGTATAGGAGATATGGAGGGGACACGAAAATGTTACGGACGGACGGACGAAGGGCATTCCAGTTGTGATTGTGTCAAATACATAGCTGAACCTCAGAGTAGAGAAGAAGGCCTTTTTAGTATTTATTTTTGGCGAGTGAAAATTTTTTTTTTAAACTTACACAAAGAATGTATGTTTGCATCATATTCTTCACCTGAAAATTAAGGAAATTAAGTTGAAACAATGCTTCAAGGGTTAACATACTGTCACACAAAACAAACTGCGATATATTAAAGGACTATGAAGAATGAACATGAAATGAAGTCATGATAAATTATGAGAATGAAATGTGTTGTGAAGATACATGTAATGAAATGGACACACCTAACAATCACAATGCTTTCAGGTGACATTACGAACGCGAGCAAAAAGTCTGCACACGCCATATTACGATTTTACATACTTTAAGTTAAATATTCTCGTCAATCTTACCGAAACACGACCGTCATAGATTTCCCATCAATTCACCTAATTCTTCCAGTACATTTACATTCTGCTATATATTTACTTCACATTTGTATCACGCTCGAGACTTTTTCTTCAGCTCTGGTTCCTTACTTACTTATAACTAATAATTAATACAACCAAAATACATATTTCGAGCGAGCAAGAGAATACTTCATATTTGCATCACGCTCGACACTGTTTTTTCAGCTCTGGTTACTTACTAAGTTATGACCAAAAATTAATACCAACAAAATACGCATTTCGAGCGAGCAGGGCAATGAATTCCACCTTGCTGCACTGAAGACACACGCTAAGAAATAATGGTACTCACAAGCTTTAATTAAACATACATACTATCAAGAAATGAATCTACAACATGATACTGCAAAATCAACACATTCAAGGACAATATCAATTATAAAACATCAGAGACTTGAGATTTCCATCGTTTTTCAAATACTTTGCAGAAATTTCTTATATAGTCATATGATCACATGACGTTAAGATAAAAAGTTCACGTTTCATGATCTCAAATTTGTTCTTCCGAATCCCGCACGATGCTTTGCAACACGTCCATATTACATAAGACACCGATTTGCTGACACGAGATGTAAGTCAATCGTCTTCGCGCTTGCTTCGTGTTAATACGGGGCTACGCGGGTCCGTGGAGGCGACATTCGACTCGTGCCAGGCGGCGGTGGCAAATAGCTGTACAGAAAACAGTTACCAGTTAATGTCAATAGCGTAGCAAGTTGAAGCAAGTTCCAAGATCAAATAATTTCAACTACAGTAATCAGGGATTTCATTAGATTTTGGAAACACGGAGTCAAATGACCCCTGTCTTGAAAATATGATGGGTCAAAATGAAAAATTCAATGGTCAAAATACTTCTATCACAGGAACTTTTTTTTTAAATACATGTTTAATGTTTTGTAAATGGTAATTTGTGTTAATAAAGCTTCATTACTTTGCAATAAACACAAGAAGTATTATAAAAATATTATCTTCTTGTACTTTTGAAGTTGGCTTATGGAAAACAAGTGCATCAAAATGAAGCAAGGCAGATTATTTGCTAGAATCAAATAGGAGAAAATGGCAATCAAATAGGAGAAAATGGCAATTTGCTTGCATTAGAAAGCAGTATTCTGCGTCAATTGAAATCCCTGGTAATAATTTCATTACTTCCAAATCTAAGTATAAAGGCCAAAATACTGAAGGCTGTCCAAAGACCATACTTTTTTTCTCAGTATAATTTTTATACAAAGAGTCTTTGGTCATATGTAAAATAGACTTTAAAAAACTATTAGTCTTAAAAAATTTGTATGTAATCTTAATTATTAAACCAACAATCTAATTCATTGTTACTCATTATTAGTATGTGAAACCACAAACTAGAAAAATGATTTGAACCAATGCCACTTAAGCATCACACTAAGAATTTCAACCGTGTATTTGTTGAAACTGAGTGTTACCAAAATATTACAACAAAACATGTCGGTAAATTCACATAGGGATTATAATATTGAGTGTTTGCTACTATTCTGTTCATCTGTAATTATCAGTACTCAAAAGAAATTATTTTTCTTGTTACAATTCTTAAGATGCTTTACAGCTGATGCTTTACAGCTTTGTCAATTAGGGAAATTCTGCTGGCTCAGTGACTGGATGACCAGTTAGTTTGTTTTTTCGTAATATAGCATTTCACTGACAGAGCAAATTAAAATCACAGGATTTGAAATACAAATCAGTAATGTTAAAGAAGATAGCGATGATGCAATGGCTTTAACAGCTAACTTTAAGGACAACAAAAAGCCAAAATTCTACCACTGTGCCAGAGAGACTTAGAATGAGCACATTTTACTTAAATTAGTATATTATAATAAGTATATTAACAGTGACACTGTTCGATTGTCTGATCTTGATCACCCCTTGGATATCACATATTTGCTTATGTGGAGCAAAAATGGAAAACAAAGTGAAGTAGAACTTACCCTGGTCGCGAATACAGGTCATCATAGTATGGATCCCTACAAATTAATACATTTGCAGATGATTTTTCATTTAAATCCTGCATTTGAAATCCTCCATGCATTTAAACATTGAGCCCTGTATGTAACATACTAGTGTACAAAACTGGTCCTGACTAGAATACAGCACTTATAATTTTGTTTCAATGGCTTTTCAAGGAGTCAAGAAAATGAAACTTACCTTGTTCTTTCATAGTAAGGATCTCTAAAATAAGAACAGAAGTAGTATATGAAACATCAGTCAATCAACTCAAAGGCATCGACAAAAATGTTACTGTAGGAAATTCAAATCAAAACAGATTCATTAACTTAAAACAGGGCTTCTAAACATATACCTGCTGCCCAAGAATATTTTTAAGTTTGGATTGTATTGATGTTCTGAAACATTGTATTGTTCGAATTTTGAAAAGGAACATCTGGAATGAGCGATAATGAAATTATAAAATATTCACAAAGATAAAACGAAGTTGAACTCACCTGCTTCTGCTGTAGTAGTCAGGGGGTGGTCTGGCATAAGGGTCTCTCTCCCGGTAGTAGGGGTCCCTAGGGGGCGGTGGGGGCAGAGGCCTCCTGTCATAGGGGTCAGGGTATGGCCGGTACCTTTCCGGAGGGGGTGGTGGGTAACGGTCATGGTAATAGGCATCGTAAGGGTCTGGTTCACGGTAGTATCCTGGAGGGCGGCTTCTGAAATTGCCACAACACATTAAACTTTAATCCATAGACATAAATAAGGATAGTCAAAATGGTCATCCGGGGCCCGGTCCCGGGGTGCTTTAATTGTAACTTGACCACATGAGGTTTAAATCAGTGTTACGCTTAAAAACATCGCCTGGGGCACTTTTCCTGCTGTAAAAAACTACCCCCTGAATGTATAAAGTCGTGTTCTTATGATCAAAGCAAGTGTCACTTTGCCAAATTTTGACAATTTACATTTATTCCTAAGCCGCAATAAATTATATTGTAGCAATGCCTTATAAGCGCTGTAGTCGGAGTCTCATCGCACAGTAAATCTATATTAGCCAATAGATATGCTCAGTTTATCTCTTCGCTTTGCAATGACGTTATGATTGACAAATCGACATAATAGGCATGTTTCAACACAGACTACACACAAGTAACCTTATACGCTTTTCAATGCCATTTACTCACCCATTCCATAGTTTAAAAAATCCACACTTGTTTTATTTGACAAATTTAATCACTTCAGAAAACAATTCATTTCATTTTTTCGGTTTAACTATGCATCTGTTACCAAATCAAAACTGTGAAAATTCTGTCTGAATTACACAAATAGAAAATCAAATGCCTATCAAGTTTAACTGTTCTAATGTTGTGAACGACAACAATATGCGCCATTTAATACTTACGGCCCTTTTGGACAGTCCTTGGACCTGAAATACATTTATTCTTATGTCATTATACATGAACATAGGCCAAACATTGCAACATATTAAACAAGAGGGCTAAGAGTTGCTCACCTGATATCTATGTATGAAGTTTCATTAAAATATCTCAATACGTTCTCAAGTTATTAAGCAACAACTGTTTTTCTATTTTTAGTAACAGTGACCTTGACCCCACCCACCACATACGTAAAACAAGGTCTCGATATAAGGTACCTATGTATGAAGATTCATTAAAATATCTCAATCAGGGTTGGCACGAATCACCCACCCCCGGGTTTTCCCGGCGGGTTTTACCGGTTTTTCCCTCCCAGGTCAATACTCTGAAAGTGGGCCATACTGGACAATACTAGTTTATCTTCAGTTAATATGCCGTTTTGTTTTTATAAATCTAAATGCTCAGTTAACTTATGTCATTAAAAAAATGACTTGTTTAGTTTTGCTGATCCAATATATGCATAGTTACAATATTTTTAAGTACCGGCACATATCCACTGGTTTATTCATACATATTCGAGGGCTGAGCACGAAACTATTGTATCTGATATAGAAATGTTAAGCAGATACAATAGTTTCACGCTCAGCCCTCGAATTATGTCGATTGCAACGCTTATCATGAAATATTTTCTATGCTGTTTGTAAAATGATTCCGCTTTATATTGCTGTATGTCTACACTTATTCATCCTTCTTTATTTCTTGCATTGAACTGTTCTTTTTTGTTAACAATACATCTAAGGGAGGCCTTCTATGGATAATAATGCAAGCATGGTCATTATTTTTTAATAATCTGATATTGGGCAAAATACCGGGAATTACTGGACAAATCACTTATATCTTCTATTTTCATTACTTACTTTCTTTTTTTTTCACTTTAATGATTGATAATGATGAAGCAATAAAGAATATTTATTTTTATACTGATGCACAATTAACAGCAGGAATCAGTCACTTAAGGTGCCAATAAATGCATGTGTTCACGGTTTGGAAAAGGCCCCCAACTGACATGGGCCTTTGCCTGACCCCTCAATCATTGAGATAGGTCTAATGTTTATTCAAGGGGTCCAGTTAAACTGTTTGTTGAGCATTGCATCTGTCAATTCAATTTATGTTTGTGTTTGTTTAAGGGGATGTACATATTGTGGATGGATCATAAATGATATCACAATGTTGTGTCATTAATTTAATGTACTGCATGGGGCGACAAGAGGGTCTTGTTGCAACATGACATCAACTAAAATATTTTACAACATAAAAAACATGTTAGAATTGTCAAATTTCTCTTTAAAGTTCATTTCCTCTTTTTCTTTCATAAACATAATTCTGTTACATAATACAACTATATAGTATATACTGAGAAAAATATAATGAAAGTGAGTAAAAACACAGATGCCAAGTAATAATCAGTATTGTCCAGACTGACCAAAAATTCCTACTTAAATTTTGTGAAAAAGAGAAGAAATTATCAATATGTTTCCAAATGAAATAGAAATAAACAATGTTACTTACAGTACATAATTGTTATTAAGTATGTGTTTACATGTAGAAACTCATTATCAGTATATTATGTAAACATAATAGTGCAATATCTTTTTCCCCAGTATTGCCCACTAAAACCCGGTTTTTCCCAGTATTACCCACCCCGGCCGGTCAATACTATAAAACCCGGGTTTTAGGCCAATCCTAATCTCAATGTGTTCTTAAGTTATTGAGCGTAAACCGTTTTTTTACCTGAAATAACAGTGACCTTGACCCCACCCATAAGCAAACCCAAGCTAGGTCTCCATATATGATATGTGTATAAAGTTTCATTAAAATATCGTAATGCGTTATCACGAAATTGAGCGGAAACTGTTTTTCTATTTTCAGTAACGGTGACCTTGACCCCACCCACCCCATATGCAATCCCAAGCAATGTCTCGATATAAGGTACTTATGTATTAAGTTTCATTAAAATAGCTGAATGAGTTCTCAAGATATTTAGCAGAAACTATTTTTAATAACGGTGACCTTGACCCTACCCACCCCATATGCAATCCCAATCGAGGTCTCAATATAAAGTATTTATGTATTCAGTTTCATTAAAATATCTCAATGCGTTCTAAAGTTATTGAGTGGAAACCGTTTTTCTATTTTTAGTAACAGTGACCTTGACCAATCAATCCCATATGCAATCCCAATCGAGGTATCAATATAATGCTTTAACCAAATATGAAACCTCTGGGCCTTGTGGCTTCAGAGAATTTTTAATTTTGCTATTTAAGTCTATATAAACATTGTGACCACCAGGGTGTGGCCAGTTTTGACCCCAGGGGCATCATTTAAACAATCTTTATAGAGGACCACTATACCATGGTACCTACCAAATACAAAACCTGCGGGCCTTGCAGTTTCAGGAGATTTTTGAAGTCATTTTGCTATTTAAGTCTACAAAAACCATGTGAGCCACAGGGTGTGGCCAGTTCTGACCCCAGGGGCATCATTTGAACATTCTTTGTAGAGGACTACTATACAATGTTACATACCAAATAAGAAACCTCTGGGCCTTGAGGTTTCAGAGATTTTTAAACTCATTCTGCTATTTTATAATTTAAGTCTATATAAACCATTTGACCCCCGGGGTGTGCCCAGCTTTGACCCCAGGGGCATCATTTGAACAATCTTTGTAGAGGACCACTACACAATGTTACATACCAAATATAAAACCTCCAGGCCTTGAAGTTTCAGAGAAGATTTTTTAAGTCATTTTGCTATTTAAGTCTATATAAACCATGTGACCCCCGGGTTGTGACCAGTTTTGACCCCAGGGGCATCACTTACACAATCTTTGTAGAGGACCACTATACAATGTTACATACCAAATATGAAACCTCTGGGCCTTGCAGTTTCAGAGCAGAAGAGTTTTAAAGTCATTTTGCTATTCAAGTCTATATAAACCATGTGACCCCCGGGGTGTGGCCAGTTTTGACCCCAGGGGCATCATTCGAACAATCTTTGTAGAGGACCACTATACAATGCTACATACCAAATATGAAACATCTAGGCCTTGCAGTTTCAGAGAAGACTTTTAAAGTCATTTTGCTATTTAAGTGTATATAAAACATGTAACCGCAGGATGTGGCCAGTTTTGACCCCAGGGGCATCATTTGAGCAATCTTTGTAGAGGACCACTATAAAATGTTACATACCAAATACAAAACCTCTGGGGCTTGCGGTTTCAGAGGAGAAGATTTTTAAAGTCATTTTGCTATTCAAGTCTCTATATAAACCATGTGACCCTCAGGATGTGGCCAGTTTTGACCCCAGAGGCATCATTCAAACAATCACTATACAATGTTACATACCAAATATGAAACCTCTAGGCTTTGCAGTTTCAGAGAAGATTTTTAAAGTCATTTGGCTATACAAGTCTATATAAACCATGTGAGCCCCAGGGTGTGGCCAGTTCTGACCCCAAGGGCATCATTTGAACAATCTTTGTAGAGGACCACTACACAATGTTACATACCAAATATGAAACCTCTGGGCCTTGCGGTTTTAGGAGAAGATTTTTGAAGTCATTTTGCTATTGAAGTCTCTATATAAACCATGTGACCCCCGGGGCGTGGCCAGTTTTGACCCCCAGGGGCATCATTTGAACAATCTTTATAGAGGACCAGTATACAATGTTACATACCAAATACGAAACCTATGGGCCTTGCAGTTTCAGAGGAGAAGATTTTTTCAAGTCATTTTGCGATTTAAGTCTACATAAACCATGTGTGCCACAGGGTGTGGCCATTTCTGACCCCAGGGGCATCATTGGAACAATCTTTGTAGAGGACTACTATACAATGTTACATACCAAATGTGAAACCTCTGGGCCTTGAGGTTTCAGAGAAGATTTTAAACTCATTCTGCTATTTAAGTCTATGTAAACCATTTGACCCCCGGGGTGTGCCCAGCTTTGACCCCAGGGGCGTCATTTCAACAATCTTTGTAGAGGACTACTATACAATGTTACATACCAAATATGAAACCTCTGGGCCTTGAATGTTCAGAGGAGAAGATTTTTAAAGTCATTTTGCTATTTAAGTCTATATAAACCACGTGACCCCTGGGTTGTGGCCAGTTTTGACCCCAGGGGCATCACTTGAACAATCTTTGTAGAGGACCAATATACAATGTTACAAAACAAATATGAAACCTCGGGCCTTGCGGTTTCAGAGCAGAAGAGTTTTAAAGTCATTTTGCTATATAAGTCTATATAAACCATGTGACCCCCGGGGTGTGGCCAGTTTTGACCCCAGGGGCATCATTCGAACAATCTTTGTAGAGGACCACTATAAAATGTTACATACCAAATATGAAACCTCTAGGCCTTGCAGTTTCAGAGAAGATTTTTAAAGTCATTTTGCTATTAAAGTGTATATAAAACATGTAACCCCAGGGTGTGGCCAGTTTTGACCCCAAGGGCATAATTTGAACAATCTTTGTAGAGGACCACTACACAATGTTACATACCAAATATAAAATCTCTGGGCCTTGCGGTTTTAGGAGAAGATTTTTGAAGTCATTTTGCTATTCAGGTCTCTATATAAACCATGTGACCCCCGGGGTGTGCCCAGTTTTGACCCCAGGGGCATCATTTGAACAATCTTTGTAGAGGACCACTATACAATGTTATATACCAAATAGTAAACCTCTAGGCCTGGCAGTTTTGGAGAAGAAGATTTTTAAAGTCATTTTGCTATACAAGTCTATATAAACCATGTGACCCCCGGGGCCTGGCCAGTTTTGACCCCAGGGGCATCATTTGAACAATCTTTGTAGAGGACCAGTATACAATGTTACATACCAAATACGAAACCTATGGGCCTTGCAGTTTCAGAGGAGAAGATTTTTTCAAGTCATTTTGCGATTTAAGTCTACATAAACCATGTGTGCCACAGGGTGTGGCCAGTTCTGACCCCAGGGGCATCATTGGAACAATCTTTGTAGAGGACTACTGTACAATGTTACATACCAAATATGAAACCTCTGGACATTGAGGTTTCAGAGAAGATTTTAAACTCATTCTGCTATTTAAGTCTATATAAACCATTTGACCCCCGGGGTGTGCCCAGCTTTGACCCCAGGGGCGTCATTTCAACAATCTTTGTAGAGGACTACTATACAATGTTACATACCAAATATGAAACCTCTGGGCCTTGAATGTTCAGAGGAGAAGATTTTTAAAGTCAATTTGCTATTTAAGTCTATATAAACCATGTGACCCCAGGGGCATCACTTGAACAATCTTTGTAGAGGACCACTATACAATGTTACAAAACAAATATGAAACCTCGGGCCTTGCGGTTTCAGAGCAGAAGAGTTTTAAAGTCATTTTGCTATATAAGTCTATATAAACCATGTAACCCCGGGGTGTGGCCAGTTTTGACCCCAGGGGCATCATTCGAACAATCTTTGTAGAGGACCACTATAAAATGTTACATATCAAATATGAAACCTCTAGGCCTTGCAGTTTCAGAGAAGATTTTTAAAGTCATTTTGCTATTAAAGTGTATATAAAACATGTAACCCCAGGGTGTGGCCAGTTTTGACCCGAAGGGCATAATTTGAACAATCTTTGTAGAGGACCACTATACAATGTTACATACCAAATATAAAATCTCTGGGCCTTGCGGTTTCAGAGGAGAAGATTTTTTAAGTCATTTTGCTATTCAGGTCTCTATATAAACCATGTGACCCCCGGGGTGTGGCCAGTTTTGACCACAGGGGCTTCATTCGAACAATCTTTGTAGAGGACCACTATACAATGTTAAATACCAAATATGAAACCTCTAGGCTTTGCGGTTTCAGAGAAGATTTTTAAAGTCATTGTGCAATACAAGTCTATATAAACCATGTGACCCCCAGGGGTGTGGCCAGTTTTGACCCCAGGGGCATCATTCGAACAATCTTTGTAGAGGACCACTATACAATGCTACATACCAAATATGAAACATCTAGGCCTTGCAGTTTCAGAGAAGACTTTTAAAGTCATTTTGCTATTTAAGTGTATATAAAACATGTAACCGCAGGATGTGGCCAGTTTTGACCCCAGGGGCATCATTTGAGCAATCTTTGTAGAGGACCACTATAAAATGTTACATACCAAATACAAAACCTCTGGGGCTTGCGGTTTCAGAGGAGAAGATTTTTAAAGTCATTTTGCTATTCAAGTCTCTATATAAACCATGTGACCCTCAGGATGTGGCCAGTTTTGACCCCAGAGGCATCATTCAAACAATCACTATACAATGTTACATACCAAATATGAAACCTCTAGGCTTTGCAGTTTCAGAGAAGATTTTTAAAGTCATTTGGCTATACAAGTCTATATAAACCATGTGAGCCCCAGGGTGTGGCCAGTTCTGACCCCAAGGGCATCATTTGAACAATCTTTGTAGAGGACCACTACACAATGTTACATACCAAATATGAAACCTCTGGGCCTTGCGGTTTTAGGAGAAGATTTTTGAAGTCATTTTGCTATTGAAGTCTCTATATAAACCATGTGACCCCCGGGGCGTGGCCAGTTTTGACCCCCAGGGGCATCATTTGAACAATCTTTATAGAGGACCAGTATACAATGTTACATACCAAATACGAAACCTATGGGCCTTGCAGTTTCAGAGGAGAAGATTTTTTCAAGTCATTTTGCGATTTAAGTCTACATAAACCATGTGTGCCACAGGGTGTGGCCATTTCTGACCCCAGGGGCATCATTGGAACAATCTTTGTAGAGGACTACTATACAATGTTACATACCAAATGTGAAACCTCTGGGCCTTGAGGTTTCAGAGAAGATTTTAAACTCATTCTGCTATTTAAGTCTATGTAAACCATTTGACCCCCGGGGTGTGCCCAGCTTTGACCCCAGGGGCGTCATTTCAACAATCTTTGTAGAGGACTACTATACAATGTTACATACCAAATATGAAACCTCTGGGCCTTGAATGTTCAGAGGAGAAGATTTTTAAAGTCATTTTGCTATTTAAGTCTATATAAACCACGTGACCCCTGGGTTGTGGCCAGTTTTGACCCCAGGGGCATCACTTGAACAATCTTTGTAGAGGACCAATATACAATGTTACAAAACAAATATGAAACCTCGGGCCTTGCGGTTTCAGAGCAGAAGAGTTTTAAAGTCATTTTGCTATATAAGTCTATATAAACCATGTGACCCCCGGGGTGTGGCCAGTTTTGACCCCAGGGGCATCATTCGAACAATCTTTGTAGAGGACCACTATAAAATGTTACATACCAAATATGAAACCTCTAGGCCTTGCAGTTTCAGAGAAGATTTTTAAAGTCATTTTGCTATTAAAGTGTATATAAAACATGTAACCCCAGGGTGTGGCCAGTTTTGACCCCAAGGGCATAATTTGAACAATCTTTGTAGAGGACCACTACACAATGTTACATACCAAATATAAAATCTCTGGGCCTTGCGGTTTTAGGAGAAGATTTTTGAAGTCATTTTGCTATTCAGGTCTCTATATAAACCATGTGACCCCCGGGGTGTGCCCAGTTTTGACCCCAGGGGCATCATTTGAACAATCTTTGTAGAGGACCACTATACAATGTTATATACCAAATAGTAAACCTCTAGGCCTGGCAGTTTTGGAGAAGAAGATTTTTAAAGTCATTTTGCTATACAAGTCTATATAAACCATGTGACCCCCGGGGCCTGGCCAGTTTTGACCCCAGGGGCATCATTTGAACAATCTTTGTAGAGGACCAGTATACAATGTTACATACCAAATACGAAACCTATGGGCCTTGCAGTTTCAGAGGAGAAGATTTTTTCAAGTCATTTTGCGATTTAAGTCTACATAAACCATGTGTGCCACAGGGTGTGGCCAGTTCTGACCCCAGGGGCATCATTGGAACAATCTTTGTAGAGGACTACTGTACAATGTTACATACCAAATATGAAACCTCTGGACATTGAGGTTTCAGAGAAGATTTTAAACTCATTCTGCTATTTAAGTCTATATAAACCATTTGACCCCCGGGGTGTGCCCAGCTTTGACCCCAGGGGCGTCATTTCAACAATCTTTGTAGAGGACTACTATACAATGTTACATACCAAATATGAAACCTCTGGGCCTTGAATGTTCAGAGGAGAAGATTTTTAAAGTCAATTTGCTATTTAAGTCTATATAAACCATGTGACCCCAGGGGCATCACTTGAACAATCTTTGTAGAGGACCACTATACAATGTTACAAAACAAATATGAAACCTCGGGCCTTGCGGTTTCAGAGCAGAAGAGTTTTAAAGTCATTTTGCTATATAAGTCTATATAAACCATGTAACCCCGGGGTGTGGCCAGTTTTGACCCCAGGGGCATCATTCGAACAATCTTTGTAGAGGACCACTATAAAATGTTACATATCAAATATGAAACCTCTAGGCCTTGCAGTTTCAGAGAAGATTTTTAAAGTCATTTTGCTATTAAAGTGTATATAAAACATGTAACCCCAGGGTGTGGCCAGTTTTGACCCGAAGGGCATAATTTGAACAATCTTTGTAGAGGACCACTATACAATGTTACATACCAAATATAAAATCTCTGGGCCTTGCGGTTTCAGAGGAGAAGATTTTTTAAGTCATTTTGCTATTCAGGTCTCTATATAAACCATGTGACCCCCGGGGTGTGGCCAGTTTTGACCACAGGGGCTTCATTCGAACAATCTTTGTAGAGGACCACTATACAATGTTAAATACCAAATATGAAACCTCTAGGCTTTGCGGTTTCAGAGAAGATTTTTAAAGTCATTGTGCAATACAAGTCTATATAAACCATGTGACCCCCAGGGGTGTGGCCAGTTTTGACCCCAGGGGCATCATTTGAACAATCTTTGTAGAGGACCACTATACAATGTCATATACCAAATATGAAACCTCTAGGCTTGGCGGTTTACGATTCAGTTTGCTATATAAGTCTATATAAACCATGTGACCCCCGGGGCATGGCCAGTTTTGACTCCAGGGGCATTATTTGAACAATCTTTGTAGAGGACCACTAGAGGATGTCACATATCAAATATGAAAGCTCCAAGCCTTGTGGTTTAAGAGATTTTCAAAAGTTTTCAGTTTTTAAATCTAGTTTTAGCTCTGGTGACCTACATATGGAGCGGACCGGAACGGTTTGAACAGTTTTGAAAGAGGGTCACCCACTGATCACCAGTGAAGTTTTGTAAAAATCTGCCCAGTGGTTTAGGAGATGTTCTTTGAATGAAAATGTTGACAGACGACGCACGACGGACAAAAGGCGATCCTAAAAGCTTACCATGAGCACGCTGTGCTCAGGTGAACTAAAAACAGGAATGGCAAAATCAATTGTTTTCATGCCAAGCTTGACACAAGCTTGTAAGTGAAATTGTATTTTTGATGTGTAACAATAAACATGTATAATAATAATTTCACTTTAAGTTTAATTCCCTAAATATAATAATTTAATCACGCAGTTAGAAGTCATGCCTGGCATAATTTTTTCTACAATTAAACAGAACCACTTTAAGAAAGCAAACTAACCAATGGCCTTCTTTTCCACATCGGTAGCATTCCTGTTTTCCACCCATGCCTGGCTTTTGTCGCACACGACTATGTGATAGCTGCAAAAGGTTTATACAACTTGATGTTATTGCTAAAATCATTGAAATTTATTAAATACTATAATCAATAAATTCTTAAGTGTTCTCTCATTCCTAAAGCATTTTAATTTTTTTTTTGTTTATTGAAATTAAACATGCAGGGCTGTCTTGTAAACTTACAAGCACAAAATTAAAACAAAAACACTAGGCTAAAAAACAATTTAAGCACCATAGTTTGACCTTATTCAATCTGCTTTGTTGCATTTTATACAAAAATTTGATCACCTCAACTTGCAGGACAGATCCTTGAAAGGTGGAATTATTTATTGCATCAACAGCTGCCTGGGCTTCCTCTTGGTTTTCAAAATGCTGAAATAAGTCAATATGAAACATATTAACTAATCAAGGTAATTTCAATAAACAAAATCCAAGGCATAGGATTGCTTATTCCTACAACATAATTGAAAATTTAATACAAAATATTATACTGGTTTAAACTTACCACAAAACCATAATTTTTCACGATGTCACATTCAACCACTTTGCCATGTTCTTCAAATAATTTCTGTAGATCCAACTTTCGACATGTCTCTGGTATGTTCCCTATGTACAATTTTGTGGTGACAGTGTTGGACTTGCGGCCACCAGCCATCCCCCCCCTTCCTCCTCGTCCACGAAATGCCATGTCTGATTCTGCAAAGGTAGTAATCAACAATACTTTGATACACGTATTAAGAATAAGATGTTTATAAGATTTTATAAGATTTGTATATTACACTGACGGTTTATGAACATAAACACTATATTAGCATTACCAGTTGCCAAAATTACAAAAAGTTTCTAAAATTTAGAAAATTATTTGAAAATATGGTATATTGTACCATTTTCATAATTAATTATTCGTTGGCATAATTAGCATTTTTCCATGGCTTTTTCATTAAAACTGATTGTGTCTTTGATCATTTTTGCTGTATTTATAAACTGTGTTCATGCACGCAAAATTTTGTAAATGCATAGTATACAGTTTTATGGTAAAATCAATTTTACTGATGCAGTGATATAGGGAGGTGTCTATTGCATTATTGCAAAATTCTTAAATTTCAAATGGAGAACTGCATATAAAACATTGCTGTAATAAAACAGTTCATTCTAAGTTTGATGTCTTATTCCAACTTCACAAAATAGTGTGTTCAAGCTGGATTGGTGGCAGGGCCATTCAGATGTGAAATTTAACTGCAAAACAGGGATTATTATTTTTTTAGAAAAGCATTATTACTTGTTTATTTTTTACTTTGTTATAAAACATTAATGAATTGTTTTGCTACAAATGATATTAACTTAGATTATGCATTTAGCTTTCAAGAAAAATTGGAAATAAAGAATTTTAAGGTAGACAGGGAAAACATACATTCTTTTTAAACAGAGGCATGGGACCGTATTTTGCCCCTAAATAGGCCCTACAAAAACAACGTGATAAGACTGGACAATTGGGATTTTAAATCATAAACAAACGTAACTCCAGAATATCAATAAATTGCAAACTGAAAACTATAGATTTTGTCAGAAATTCGAATTGCTGATTTTTTTTTTAGCATGAACCAACAAGTAACTATGTTTTGACTACCTAAAAATACAGTATACTTAAGTCTAAATGGCATGGTTAAATTGCACCCTTTTAAAAGTGGTTAGTGATAAGTTTTGCTTCTGTAAACATTAAATAAAGTTAGAGGACACATTTGCTAAAGGAAATATTCACTTTATAGACTAGAACACTCTCCAGAAGCATACAAATTATTTTTTCAAAAAATGCAGAATTTGCAAAAACCTTCAAATAGATAGTGTTCCAACATAAAACATATATTTTCTTGCAGGAAAAACATTGTTCTTTTGATATGTGAATAGATTTGTGCCATATAATGATGTGATCAATACTTATTATAGGTATTTAGCCAGACTAAAAAAATGGCAGGGGGGCCTGAAAAAGGGCGGGGGGGGTGGGGCGCCTTATATATATATTATTAATTTATTGTTATTATTAATTTATTTTATTATTATTATTATTAATTAATATTATTAAATGAATAATAATATTCATAATAATATTTAGCAGTCCTTACTTTTAATTTCAAAATATAGAAATACTTCTATTATTATTATTATTATTATTATTAAGACGATTTTAGCACATTTAATATTAACAAACTTAAATGCCACTGGAATGTGTTTTTTTAGTTATATTTTCATATTTATCTCATATTGAATAAATGAACAATATTGGTGATAATTCAAAATTTTGCAGTGTCATATTTTCGCGACCTCGCAAAAATTATCGTCGCCGATTTTACATGTTACAAACATTTATAAAACACATGCAAACAAATACTTTGGTGTTTAATATCACAAATAATTACTCCTTGTCTGCATTTTTGTGTTTTTCACCTGTTTCCAATTACAAGTTTGACAGTAACTTATGCTTTTGTGCATGCCGGCTGTTCTGCACTGTAACCACATCATAATTTGTTAATAAAAAGGCCAATCAAAGCAGTTCACAAGTCTAGACCATCAACTGCCAGTTTTCCAGAATATACCGATCATTGGTAAAAATACTATTTTATTAATTACATAACATAATAATAATAAATTAATAATAATAATTATTATTAGATCTATTATTATTACTATTATTAGAATTTATTCAATGTCATGCCTCACATGCTGACTTACAATTTTATTTCTTTTCTATTTGGTACTCAGTCCCAGGACTCCTATTTTAAAACCCTAGTGAGATCCCGGGCACAGAGGCACACGTTTCCGGTCTATATATGTTGAGTCGCTTATGCCATTTGTTTACCAAAAATTAATAAAAATATGTTTTTGCCACCAGTTTTTCGCAAATTGAAAGATCTTGTCGCCACTTTTCAAATACTTTCGCATTTTGCGACAATTGCGATAGGCAGTGGGAGCCCTGTTTACTACAAGGGACAGTCTTTATTAAGATGAAAAAGTATTGCACTCATTATGCCTGTGGTTTAATCTATGTACAGTATGTAGTACATGTAGCCATAGAATGTTATAATCATGTCTTCCGAGTATAAAAGTTGTTTTTGAAAGTAGTTTATGTTGTCTATACATTTGTTCTGTCATAGTTTTAACTATATTCAAGTAAAATGGATTGATGTTCAGTATTTGTGTTGATGCTAATAACTAGATAATTAGCCTCTTCCTGTATATTCGGCCACTTAAGAGCTATCTAAACTGCTTTAATGCCCTAAATGAATACAATTTCAACAACAGTGCGACTTTTATCCATAACTTTAAGGTCTTTCCTACTAAATAAAGGCCAGATTAGGTAGAGATTAGATATTAACTTAGTTACTGATCAATTCTAGGAAGGCACCCTAGCAACCATGAATTTGTCATAAGCTTCCTATCATTTGGTTCAGTCTTCATTTTGATAAGAAAATACAAAAAAATCTTACAATTTTGATATAATTCATTAGAAGCATTCTATATAAGACTACCACACACCAAAATACTGTTTGAAAATGAATGTTTAAAAAATTCTTGGCGTATACACAATGTAGCAATTTTTAGGAATTTCTTTTAAAAATGTTAATTTTCTGTGACAAAATCTAAAATTCGCAATTTTTTAAACCAAAATCAATATTTATGTGATAGAATTGTCTCAACGCAGATAACTTACACAAGTTTTATAAGAAATATTCAATTCCCCTTATCTGGGGATGGCCGAATCTATAGGAATAAAGGATAATTTATTTATTGTTATTTTGGGGTTCTTATTTGTAGAACTTCACAAAACATATACAAAGGCTCTCAATCGTGTGTTTAAGAGTTGATTTTTTCAGTAAAATTAGGGTGAACAATTTTGAGAACCAAAAAAACATGGAATAACAAGGTCAATGGGATACCGAATCGAGGCTCCTCCATTGTGTCACCGTTGTAAACATACATTTTTGGGAGTTTGTTTTATGTACTTTTTAAATGAAATGTTTGTATTTATTGGTTCAGTCAAACTAAATAATATCTTATCTTACTAAAACAATGAAGTTTTCTCACACTCAATGGTCTTCAATGCCTTTTTTCTGTCTTTGAACCGGACACCTGACCTAGTTTTGCATAAAAAATGGCGGATGACATTGAACTTTGGGGAAAACCCCAGTACTATATTTTACAAATTACCTTCTTTTGGACAGCTTTTTGTGTAAAACGTCATCAATTATGTATAAAGCACATGTTTGGCGACATTTTAAGCGCAGACGTAATGAAAAACGACGAGACAGAAAATCAAGCGAATTGGTAAGAAATGACCCATATTTGATCATGCGTATTGCTAATTAGACTGTTTTGGAATAAATTGTACTATGATTTTTAAAAAGAAGATGCATTTATAAGAACATTGAGCCCACATGTCTGTGAATATCTTTTGCCGCAATTTGCCGCGATGCAGTTGAACTGGGAGGGTATATATTTCGGATACACAAAGATGAGCTGCGAGCGTATATATTTCGGACAATCTATATTTCGGATACACAAATTATTCATATTATTTGAAGTGCATGTTGTTAATAATAATTAACATAATAAATAAACAATATTGTTTTAGTTGATTCATACTGTATTAGAAGAGATAATGACCTGTAGAAATTTGACCTTTTTCAGATGTTCTTGTTATTTTGTTAGGAACTATAATTAATAATTATATCATTATATTTTAATTTTTATGATTGTTAGAACTTAGAGTTAAGTGTTCGCAGTATTCATCATCACAAACTGGAAATTTCATACAATCATGGAACTAGTTTAACCATAAAAATAAATGGTTTGTCCAGATGTTTTCTTGAGATTTAGACTTTTATATGGTACATTATTAATTAAGGTTGTATCACACAGAACCCATTTTCAATATATGTTGTTCTTTTGCATTGACCGTTCCAAGGCGGTGACCCCAGTTTTATTCATGTTTGTGCGTTTGTTATGTACGTGTGTGTCTTGTCTAGTGCATTTGTTTTGTGTCTCACTGAAGTTCACATTGGTCAAAGTTTTCTTATTGACTATGAAGCTTAAATAAAAATTGTGTTTGTTTCCCTTTAAATACCTACCAACACATAATTTCATAATATATAACAGTGTTCTACTATCCAAATCCCGTCTACAATTAACAGTAACAATGTATATAAATGGGGAAACACAGAATTTTAATTTAGGCCTAACTGTGTTTGCTTTTGGTTATTTTTCGGGAGTTCCATAATAATGTTGTATGGACCACCGATATTTTAGTTAAAATCCCTGACATAAGTTGTAATTTTATTATCTTTTCAAATATAACCGGCATGTCACTTTTAAAATATAGCCTGTATGTCAAGGTCCATACAACTTTGTTTCAAGTTTATTTGATTTGTTCATTAGACTTAGTTGCAAAATAACACAAACGACACATATTAACCATAGCAATTGCTTTTTGGACCCATAATTAAAGATTGAATGGTTAGCTTGTAATGAACATACTTCTTCCTTCATACTTCTCACATTTAATAATCAATTTTAATTTCTAATAACAATTCATATTAAGGTAATCAGTCCATCATTGGCCTCCTGGTAAACAGAGTTATTTCTGAAGACATGTGTAAGCCACGGAATTTTCCAAAGTAAGCAAGTTGTTTCCATGTTGTTGGTATGGGTCTTCGGCATAAAGACATCTTCCAATGTAGGCCGGAAACTGATGATATAATGATGGATTTCCTATCAATAATCAATATTTAACTGATTAACACTTTTTAAAATGAAATGCAATCTTGTAAGTGAAAGCCTCATTTTAAATTAATTCTTCTACAGTGGATCTTTTTTGTTTTAAATGATATTACAACATGTTTATTTTGCTTGAATGTTGTATTTTAGATGCATCGAAAATTATACATACGATAAACTATAGGCACATTTGATGATAGTAATGGAAACTTAAACATGCAATTACTTTGTTATCCTCATTGACTGATACTTTATTAAAAGTACATTGCTCTCCTTTTTGAAATATCTTTCTGTTGATGTGTAACATTAGAAGCTTTGCACTTGGATTGTCACAGTAAAATTGCATTATATGCATAGACTTGAGACGTTCTTATTTTTCCCTCAATTTTTGGCTAACCAAGGCAACTTCAAAATGCAATAACTTTCAGACCGCTTATGATAAATGCTTCATTTAAAGTGCATTGATCTCCTGATTGAAATATCTTTCTTTTGATGTATGATTTTATAGACTTTTCACTTGGATTGTCACAGTAAAATTGCCTTAAGTGCATAGACTTCAGACGTTCTTTTTTTTGCCTCACCTTTTTGATATACATGGCAACTTCAAAATGCAATAACTGTTATACCCTTTATGATAGAGGCTTCAATTAAAGTGCATTGATTTGCATTTAGAAAGACCTTTCCAACGATATATAGTAATGTATATAAATCTTAAATTCAAAAAATGGCCTGTCTTTGTTACATGGAATGTTTTACAAAATACTGACGGTTGGTTACTTTAAAAATTCGCTAAAGATTTATTTTATCTCCGATTTTGAAAAATTAAAGTGTTTTAAACTTCTAAAACATAAGCATATTTGAATACAAAATATCATATGCCACTTTATTTTAAAAAAAATCATTGGTTCATGGTAATGAAATAGAAAATGAAGAGTCAAATGCTTTTGGATTACAGTCTGTGTAAGGAAATTCGACTAATAGCGCTTTCCCAAGCACAATTTACAAATAAAAGGAATCAAGGACAAAAGAACTTACAAACGCCTTTGCAATCTTAACGAATTTCAGCTGGTTTAATTAACAAAGAAAAGCGAATCCGAAACAAATATGGCTGCCACCTCCACGCGCTCTGAATACTATACCGCACTGTAGAATGATCCGAAAATAGCCCATGAATATAACGGGAGCAGGCAAAACCGGTCGCAGTTAAAACCAGCCCCAGTCTAAAACGGCCCCAAAAATGTAAACACAGCCCCACATTCAGGCAAAACTGGCCCCAATGGTGTCAAACCGGCCCCAATTTGTTTGTCTGAGAATTGAATGGATATTATGTCATGTATTTGTATGTTTAAATAAAATATTTGCAGCAGCGTTTTGTTAATTGTTAGATTTTGTATCGAATTAACATGAAATGACGCGCAATTATTGCATGAATTAGCAACTTACAATAGAGCAACTATAAAAGGTTGTATTATTATAAAAAGGAAATTACTTAGTATATAATTATGTCAGAATAAAATGTATGAAGTTGTTTGTTGATTATTTTATTGTATAATACAGAATTAGCTGAAATTTCGTGTTTCCAAGTGTATTAAACATATATAATTCGTATTATGGTCATACACTTTCTCAAGCCTATATACATGTATAGGAAAACATATGCATCGTTAATTAGAAAAAAGTTAAATGTAATAATAATGTATAACAATGCATAATGATGATATGTTATGGCAAGCGCTGTATTTAAACAGTGTAAAGAGTGATGTAAAATTTGTTATTTGAAATTACATATCAGTAGCAAAAAAAAAAAAAAAACACGAATCGTGCATTTGGGAAGAAATAACATTTCAATTTAGAAGACATTATGTGCAGATTTTAATATTTATTTATAAATTTTGAAAACATATTATTTCAAAAATATATTTTTAAAATTTAAAAATACTCCAAAAATATTACTCCAAATAATATGGATCGCTCTCGATAAGCGTGTTATATTAGTGTTGTTGGCAATATTATAAGAACAGCATCACTTTCATATGCATTTAATTCATTAATCATGTGCAATATGTTCATTGTATGCTAAAACAATTATCAAAATTTCAAATTATGAAAGAGTTACTTTTATTATAGCCTTTGCCTACTGCCCAACAGAAGTTATCAAATATACAAGTTGTATTTTTTATTTAAAGTTAATTGGCTATACCAATATAAGTCCATGTTTTAAGAAAAGACTTTTAATAGCAAACTTAAAAGGCTTTGTCAAATCTATCCGTTTGCTTAATATGTTAACCTTTCTGAAAATTTAATGCACGATGAGGCAATGTTATAAACAAACAAGCACGCCTTTATCGTTATATATGCATTATAGTATGCTATCAAATCTCGCCAAAATAGTAAATGTGAAAGATAGTTTAGTTCAGTAATGTATTACCGTTTTGACATGGCCGTTTGTGACTGGACCCTGCCACGTGGTCTCCAGGACAGTTATTGGTGTTCTCGTTGCTTGTATGCGCACGGTATCATGTGGTACCACGTGCTGACGGTCGCTCCTGCTATGACTAGCTTCTTTTTATACGGTTTGCAAATATTACTTTCTGGTCTTGTCGACCTTTAAAACGACCATCTTAATGCAATTGGGTTGGAGAACAGCCAGATCATGAAATATGTCGCTTAGTTTGACCATTAGCTATTAATTTCATCAATGCTTATAAATTGAACGATTTCCATCATTATGCACCTATCAATATTTTACCCCGGGGGGGGGGGGGGGGGACGAGGAGCGGCGGGCAGACCTAGAGGAATTTGACAAATGTTGTTGTTGTTGTTTTGTGTTTTTTTTTTGGGTGGGGGGGGTGGGGGGGTCTAATTGCCCACTCTAGAGCCTAGCATATTTGTCTATATCCCCTCAGTGGGAGATGCTATATATCTATCAAATGGCCCGGGGCATATATTACCGGGATCTAAATTCGACCAAAGTATATTACCCCGGGACTCAGAATCATTCGGCATGTCAAATTCCTGCCTGCCGGGAATCGCGTGCAGTCTAAAGTCCCCTATGTGCCCGCCGCTACCCCCCTGGGGGAAAACATTAATAGGAGCATAATCAACATAGTGGACTGCGAAAGTTTCTGTTTAAAACTCTTTTCTTCGAATGTATCGTCTGAAGTTTTTCGATGAATTCATGAAATAATTATACATGTTTCAATCTGTTTAGGCGAACAATATAAACACTTTTTCAAATATATGAAACCTACCAGTGGCATAGCCAGAGGCAAAATTAAGCCGAAGCAGTTCGAAATCATGCTAACCTAGAACGCCTCTGGTGCGTTCTGGTGGCCACTTAAACCAAGTTTTAACACAAAATAACCAGAATCATTGAGGTTATATTAAAGTAGTATAGTAACAATAAAGTTATATAATTTTACCAAACATGTACGTACATTCTTTGCTGAAATCTACAATTTAACAGCGAGCTATCGAGAAGTTTAAGGATGGAGAAACCTGATGCTCTGAGTAAAGTAACGCAGCATTATAATTATACATTTCAATTCGTTGTATTCTTTATAACGCATGTTTGTAAGATGGAATTATTTTAACAAACACTTTAATAAATGACACATATGTTTTATTCTTCTGTTATCCTTGTCGAACGCTAACGCAATCATTCTATGTCCTGGGGAGGCCCATCAATGAAGAATATCTCCTTATAATGGAGTTGATGACAAAGGTATGTTCCCATTTTAAAGTGAATAACTTATGTAGTTCTGCAGTTACAAGATTTGAATAAAACCAGAAAAATCTATGTGAAAAAGGGGCATAACTCTAATAAAATACAAAACATAGTTAAAGGGAATGTTGCCTCTGATACTGGAGTTGATGGCAAAGGTATATTTCAAGTTTTGTAGTTCTGAAGTTACAACACTTTGAATATACACTTTAACCAGAAAATCAATGTGAACAAGTGTCATAAATCTGTCAAAATACAAACCAGAGTTACAGGAAATGTTGCCCCTGACACTGGAGTTGATGGCAAAGGTATATTACACGTTTCACGTGAATAAGTTCTGTAGTTTGAAGTTGCAAAACTTTTGAATATAAACTTTAATCAGAAAATCGATGTGAAAAATGGGCATAACTCTGTCACAATACAAAACAGAGTTATGAGGAATGTTGCCCCTGATACTGGAGTTGATGACAAAGGTATATTCCAAGTCTCACTGAATAACTTCTGTAGTTTTGAAGTTACAAAACTTTTGAATATAACCTTTAACCAGAACATCTATGTGAAAAGGGGGCATAACTCTGTAAAAATACAAAACAGAGTTATGGGGAATGTTACCCCTGATACTGGAGTTGATGACAAAGGTATATTCCAAGCTTCAAGTGAATACCTTGTGTAGTTTTGAAGTTACAAGACTTGCGAATAAAAATTGTAACCAAATTCAGACGCGGACGCCGACACCGGAGGTAGTAGGAAAGCTCACATATTCATCGAATAGTCAAGCTAAAAGGGTTATTAGTATGGATTTGGTATAATGGTGGGTAGATACCATTATGGTGCGAATACCATTAGTGCTTCAAATTGCCTCATTTTCTGTGAATATGCGGCAACTAACATTATTCTGACATTACATGATTTTCGAAATAATTTATAACTTTTTTGCATGCTAATTTTCGACGAGGCAGCTGCTTCGGCGTGGCTCACTCACTACAACGCTGCCTGCTTTATTTGCATGGATTTTTTTGTTTTACGGGTCACAATAAAATAATTATGTATTCTCATAAAATTGTAGAAAATGGGACAATTCAGTGTTTGTTTTATTACTGATACTGTGCCCAATGTGCTATTTCGAAACAAATTTATATCCAGTAACGCATTATCCGATCAATTCTGTTTGTCCCTAAATCGTAACTCTACAAAAGTTCCTAAACAACTGAAGACTACCACACCGCTTTGAAATCTTTTACGACAACAATTAATGTGCGCAACCTTCCTCACAGCGTAGCATATCTGAGACTGAGAGTTTGTCAGATTGACCGATTACTGAATCTCAGTTTGGTTCCGCAGAATCACAGAGTATTTCGATCATGAAAATTACATGCAGTTTTGCAAACGTGCCGAACTCAGTACATGACCACCTGTACGTCTGCGCTTGACTTTCCCGCCTTTGCTCTGAAACGCATAGAACCATTGTTAAAATTTTGCAAATGCCACCAGATACCCAAGGCAACTCGATCTAGTACTACGGAATCATGACACATCGGGTAGAACCAACACAAAAATGTTCCTGAAATCAGTTAAAACGAGACTTGAAGACTGTGCCTTGCAAAAACTCCAAGCATATATAAACACATCCCCAAAGGTAATGTACTACAGCGACTTCAAAACTTTATTAAATGCAGAACGATATTTACCAAATGAATTACCGTTTGTGCTCAAAAAGTGCCTTGCAAATTTTCGCTGTTCCGGGCATCAGCTAATGGTAGAAAAAGGACGACACTTGTATATCAGCCGTGAATTTAGATACTGTATGTATTGTGTACTCTCGCAACAAGTTTATACAGCAGAAGACGAATATCATATGTTTATGTTGTCCATTGTATAATGGGTCAAGACGGACGATTTTGATTCCTCAGCGGCTTAATCATCCAGAAAGAAGATATCTGTTTAATACGATCTTATCAGACAGTAACGACAAACATATATTATTGGTTGCAAAATATTTATTTCAATGTGACAAGTTAAGAGAGGAATTCATGAAAACTCATAACACTGCTTTTGTAAATACTTATTTTGTTAGTATGAATCTTTTGTAAATATACATTTGTCATAGTTATTGCCATATACATCTTTATTATATCCATAAAATATTATATTATTATAACAGTATAAACTGTTTGTGTTCATCTACAATCTATATTTATAATGTACCAGTTTTGTAATGTTCATTTAATAACGTTCTTTTACCACTTAAACTTGTATATTGTTTTAATTACACTGCTGTGTTGTGGGCCAGTGGCCTTAACTTGCCGAATAAATATTGTATTGTATTGTATTGTCGCATTGTATCGTGTTCTATTTATTACGACTAAACACTGCAGTGATCGCGTAAAATATATTGCTGTAATGTTACGTTCATAGTTTTATGTCACTGTAACAGCGAACGCTAGTTTTTCACGTATATCTTGACTAAAATCCCCAACACTTGCATTCATGTTTCATCGCTTAATACTTCCCAAGGCGTGCCTACGCACGTGCGTACGCTCGGCTAGAAAAAATCATGATGTTGTACTAGCAGTCTGTAATGTTTCTACAATCGATGTTATTTGTATCTAAACTTATTCCATTGTGTTTTAATGAAACCTGTTCGCACCACCATTCTGGAAACACATTTAATGAGTTTGCATGCAACCCTGCATCCCAATTCAATCTCATGCACACTCAGGACTTTTCAGCGTTCGTGCAGTAAATAATTCTCTACTCATGTTCCAAAACTGTACTTTCTAGTTCTACAGACTGCCTAGTACACCAAAGCACCCTAATATACATTTCAATCCCGATACAAATGTTGACACAACACACATTTGTCGACCCTTGAAGGTTCATCAACAATGGCAGCTGCCTGTTGCAATTCAAATAGCTGAAGTTGTTTGCAATTTACAAGAATTTTCACAGGACTGGATTTAAAAAGAACAGGTCAGGTCCATTAACAAGCATATTTCGTAATGTCAGTTTCAAACGTAAACTTTGACCATGCTTTTTTTCAGGTAGACATTGTGCACCTGGGGATTGTATGAACTAAGCACGCACCATGTGAAAAACATGTGCTATATAAAATGAATAACAATGTAAAAAGCACATGCTTTGTTTCAAACTTTATTAAGCCTTATAAGATTAAAGAATATGATATCATCTAAACACTTGAAGTTCATCACAGAACATCACATCTGGCTGTTACACTAAAATCAATGAATAAACCCAGTAGATGGAAATCTTGCATCAAAAAGTATGTATTTCCATAAAAATACAACAAGCCAGTATACAAATGTCCAAGATACTCTGCACTTTAGTCCTCCATGCGGTACTTGGGTGGCGACCAGAGGAAGATGTGCTTGAAACCAGTCTGAGGTCTGTAGGGCTCCACCTCTGGTGGCATGTATGGACGTGGAGGCTCGTGTAGAGTATCTGATGATAAAACAATATGATTACAATGAAAGATAGTTTTTAATACAACTTATTTTCATTAGAACTAAATAATTCACACTCCATAATACATGTTTTGGTACAAATTTTGAATTACTTTTGTAACTAATGTGCATGTTGTAAAAACGAAAATATAGCCTAACTGAATTTTCTTTAGCCAAATAGGTATTCAACTTTTATAAGTTGTTACAACATGTAGTTACCATATGACCTATTTGCTAAATTATTTAGCTAATAGGTCCTATGACAACTACATGCAAATCGATTTAACAAGTAAGCAATTTTCCCTGGTGCCAGTACTTACAGTTGTTACTCTCCCTCTTCTTCCTCAGCTCCTCTTTTTCCACTGAAATGAACAATGTAGTGTCAATTGATGATAGAAATGTACACACCACATTGTATTCAGATTAAAGCCACAGTGTGTACAGTTACTAACACAATTCTGTTGGGGTTGAAATACAGCTTGTATGTTTGATACATAATGATAATACATGTAATATATCCTTTACACTGACTGTACTTAACGAAACAATTAACTTGTTAGTTCTGTTGCTTTTTTAACCGCATAAATGTAGAATTATATTAAATGTGCAAGTCCTTGTTTACATTGGAAAATGGCAACACAGGAATACTTTTCAATAAAATTTTGTTTAATTTTTACTTCGCCTGGCTTGTATAGCAGTCATACTTACTAGTAGGTGCAACAATTGCAAGAATTGGTACAGAAATGAAGGCGAATGTCACAAACATCCTTCTGATTAATCTTGACTGCGCATAATGGAACAGGAACGGGAACTCAGATATCTTTCTGTTTATCGTTACTGGTGGGTTGTAAATTCTGTAGGTTCCTGCAATGGCAACAATTTATTGTTAGATACGAATACAAGGCAATGTGACCAGCACCTTCATTTAAACAGGTTATGTTTGGGCAAGAGCAAGCAATTAGAGGAGATAGTTGAAGCAACAAATTCCATTTATTGCTTATCTTATGACATAAAATGACTAATTACTAATAATGATGTAACTAGCGGTCACCCATCCAGGCAGTAATGCACCTATCAATATTTCCCTCTGGTCTAAATACCCACAGTGGGACATGCTTGGTGTATCAAATGGCCCAAGGGCCCATATTTCCAGGATCTAAAATCCAACCAAAGGCAAACTTTATTTCTTTTTTGTGGGACCCAGAATCATTCGGCGTGTCAAATTCCCGCCTGATTGGAATTGCTTTCATTCTTAAGTCCCATATATGTCTCTCCCCCCTGGGGGAAAATATTGATAGGTGCATAACCATAGCTAACATTGCTTAACTTCACAACGCAGTACACTTTAACCGCATCACTGAAAAGCTAGCTCAACACAGCAACAGCAAGGCTGTTGGAAGTGAGTATATTCACTGCAACAAGTGATCTATTCAAATATCTGCACTGTTTTGTGGCAGTAGTATAATTATACAGGTACTTAAAGTTTAAAATTTTGCTTCTTATAATAATGCATTATTAAACTGAACACTTAATGTAATTGTCAGCATGTCAATTATGGAATTGGTAACCTCTAGCAAGTTGAGGCACTAATGCAACTGTAACTATTGTGCACCTATCAGCATCAATGTTTTCCTCCAGGATGGTAGTGGCGGGCATGTACATGACTTTTAGACTGAAAGCGATTCCCGACAGGCAGAAATTTGACACGAACCTAGTAAGTCCGGGTCCCGGAGAATAGACTTTGTCTGATTTTAGATCCCCATAATACTGGGCCCCCAAGCATCTCCCGCTGTGAGGATTCAGACCAAAATTCTTTGCTCTATGGTGTTGTATTAGACACCAAACAATAAAATTAGTCAAATTCTCCCGGGTCAGCCTGCCGATCCCCCAGGAAAATATTGATTACGATAGGTGCATTGCAAGTACTTGTAAATGAGTTATCATTATAGCAGAAATTAACAAGGAAAGGAACTCCGTTCTGACTAACTGGTTCCCAAAAATACAGTAGATTTAAGTCGAAATGCATGGGTAAATTACGCTCTTTTAAAGGTGGTTATTGACAGGTTTTGCTTCTGTAAACATTAGATAATGTTAGAAGATACATTTGCTAAAGGGAACATTCACTTTATTGACAAGAACACTCTCCAGAATCATAAAAATTATTTTTTCAAAAAATTCAAAATTTGAAAAAACCTTTTAATAGAAAGTGTTCCAACATAAAACATATATTTTCTTGCAGGAAAAACATTGTTCTTTTGATGTGGTCAACACTTACTGATATGAATTTATTTGATAAATTGCAAATACTTAATGGAAAAACTGTCACTATATCGTAAACACATCAATTTGGACATCAAGCAAAAGATGCAACAGAAATATGCTTCTTATTTTGTTAAAAGAATACATTAAAACAATCTTATTCGTAAGTTTTATTTGGTAAATTTTACATAAAACTAAAATAACCATATATTTGCCACCATTGTTTTGTAAAGCCACATAACAAAGCTCTATTTAGTGAAATAACATTTTGTGTCTATGGTGATCGATTGGCAGTCTTTTTCTTCTTTCTTTATATCCACTATACTGATGAATGGATCAACTAATTTTGTCTTACACTAAAACTTCCTTACCTGCTCTGTAGACTTAAGTTAAACTTTACTACACAGGACAGTCTATATTAAGTAGGGGTGTCACAATATACCGGTATATTGGTTTATTGCAATATTTGCTTCTTCAATAAAATATTGCAATATGAATATCCATACCGATATATTGCATTATTTATGTTGTCATTACATTTTGTATTTTTCTTGTTATATATTACCTTGATTACAATACGTTTTACAGAATTAAAACATGCTTACTATAAGTGATACACAATTGAAAGCGGCTTAGCCAGTATCATTTTGTAAAGTTGTTAGTTTTGTAGGGGTGAAGGTCAAAAGGCAGACCATTATAGACTTTACTGGAAACCAAGAATATTCCATTGATGTTCGGTATACATGTTTCTCTTAAAATGTTTATGCTTAATAATACATTAGACCTGATACATTTTTTCCAGTTAAAAAAAAGAGTGGAATACATACATAGTTTATGCACAAAACAAATTTACATCTAAAGAATCACTCTGAATGTAATACAACAAATACAATGAACAGCCATGACAGGCGGCATGACAGGCAGTTTGAGAGTGTTTCTCATAATTGTTTTGCTTTTCTATCTGCTGTGCAAATATTGCTATTGTTTCGCCTGTCATCAACATCGGTGGAAATAAAACGTTAAAACATCCCATAAAATATTGCGCTGTTCATAGCGATTTTATTAGTTTTAAGCTTATTAAATACATACATACCAAGGTTGCAATATATTGCAATAAACGTAGCGATAAATTAAAAAATATTGCAATATATCGCAATATGGATTTCTAATATTGTGACACCCTAATATTAAGATGGAAAAGTATTGCACCCAGTATGCCTGTGGTACAGTCAATTAACTAAATACACTATGTACATGTAATTATAGAATGTTGTCATGTCTTGAAAGCATAAAAGTTGTATTTGACAATAGTTTATGTTCATTTGTTCTGTCATACTTTTAAATATATTCAAGTAAAATGGTTTGATGACTGCCAGAGGTTTTAATAAAGGACTTTAAAACGATATTACAATAATTTTAATGTAACTTCAAATTGTTTGCTATTTGTGTTGACTGTTGTAATACCAAATGATGCTTAGAACTAGATTATTGTTGTCTTTAATCATATTTTGGAATTCTTTGTTACTTCTTATTTATAGAATTTTACAAAACACATAAAAAGGCTCTGAATCTTGTGTTCAAGGGTTGATTTTTTTAGTAAAATTGAGGTGAAGAATTTTGGGAACCAAAAAAACATGCAATGTTTTACAAAAATACTGACGGTTGGTTACTTAAACAATTCGCCAAAAGTTGATTTTAACTCCGATTTTAAAAAAGTAAAGTGTTTTAAACTTCTAAAACATAGGCAAATCTGAATACAAAATATCATACGTTTCCCTTTATTTAAAATAATCGTTGGTTCATGCTAATCATTACGCTCTCTCAAAATAATAAAATCGTAAATCAAATTTAAAAGTGAACAACATCTGACAGCCGTGGTCTGCTAATCGCTAGAGTAGACATGACTTGAACTAACACTGTTACAGGTTTTCAGGATTTAGCAATGCAAAGTGTGATGGGTGGGGTAATGCAAAAATGACTTTGACATAAAATAAAGTTTAAATCCAAGAACAATTAGTAAAACATACACATTAAATTAAATAACATAATTTCAAACATAAAAATAGAATAGTACCATTGGCATTATGCACAGGATTGTACTCGAACCTCGACCTTCCAGTACCCATGGTTAGGAACGGTCACTTTTCCGTGTGCCAATAAGTGCTTGATTAACCGACACACGGCTAATCGATTAATTTTAAATCGGACCACGCTAAAGATGGGCACAATTTAGCCAATTAGTGGTAATTTCTATATGTTGTGTATTTTAGGTAACTGCACCAATATTCGCCACTAAAAGCTTGAATGGGCAGAGTTAATTTTAATATGAATTTAAATAAACATTGCTCACTTAAACAATAGCTCAAATATAGTTTACCAAACCTTCTACGATTGTATGGTCAAATGTATTGGGCATTTTGCGAATGTTGATGCATGATTGTTTTAAAGCCTTCAAATCCGCATTGATCAAACATATTAAACAATTGAATAAAACAATATTACTCATTGTTAAACTAATAACATTTAAAGCAACATTTAGATTTAACAAAGTTTTCTTAATACGAAAAATATATTGTGAACCATGATGTTAACAGTTTATAATCAGAACAGAACAAAACACGACATTTATTTCATCCAAGTATACAGCATATACAATAAGGGCAATATAACAAAACAAAATATTTAGTAAATTATTATTATAAAATCTGATTGGTGTGAAACCATGCTGAACTGTCCGATTCGGAAAACACGTGCATTGCGTGTTGTATTTGATACGATGTACAGTTAAATAAGTAATCATTCATATGCGCACTGACGCTACAAAACCAATATATTCGCATAATTTTTACTAAATCGAGGTTTGAAGTCTGCGTCTTTGTCTTTCACGATTTATGGTAGCTGTACATGTAAGCCATATGCAAACATTGAGCTACTTTTTATATGGGCAATGTTTGCTGACGGGCTGTACCGGGGAACAACCATTTATGTGGTGGAAAGCTTGCCTTCTTTGTCTATATTGTTCCGACAGGATTTTGATCGCTACTTTTACGTCCCGAAATCAGATAGTTATTGTCAACGGATTGCAATAAAAGTTACATACCTGGACAGATAAACCATTCCTAATTAATGTTCCATTAATATTTGTATGAAAACACTTTCATTTTGCATGCCTGAGCCATTTCAACCTACATACTATTGCATTTTAAATAATCTCGCTGTCCTCCACTGTGTAAACTTTAATCGATATTCTGCTACGCTGTAGAAGTGTTACGTCATTATATTGGTCAGTATCAGGATAGCCTCACTCTGATTGGTTTGAGTGCTAAACGAGGCTGCAATTTTGGGATTTTCTACATACACGTGCAGATTTATACACAAATTTAAATCGGAATTAAATGCATATATAAGGTAAATTTCGGTTCATGTTAATCAGTTTTGGTGTTGTTCAAGTAAAATACGTTGATAGATAACTCTAATTTTGTAAATAATAGAAATTTAGGAAAATTTAAACTTTTAGGTTTCCACCACATAAATGGTCTTTCGGCGATGAGACGTTCCAGCGAACTTATCCCTATATAAAAAGCAGCACGTCTCATGAATTAGACTAGATTTATGGAGACTTCGTACCATGGAGACTTCGTGCCAGGAGACTACGTACTACTATACTGGAGACTTTGTACCACATATGAATATAATAGTTATGTATTCAAATCATGTTTATATAAAGTCTTTTTGATTATATAACAATGCATAAATAGATTAACTGTTACTTTAAATATTTTTTGTTTACTACGATCTACACCGTATACAGAATAAAAATGTTATATAAATAATGTATTTATTAGTTATGTTATTACAATACGAAAAAAAGTATCAACATTTTCATAATTTTATATTTAAAATATCACAGTATCAACAAATATACATACATGGATGATGGCAACTACGTATAAAATTGTTTTCCAGTATAGTAAGTCTTGGAATACTATGTTTGTGTTAGTATACCTCAATTCCAATAGTATTTGATTATTTTCGAAATAATTCAAAATTCATTTTGTTAATTCAAAATGTTTGGCTTCATCAGTGGTACAGATAAGCATCGTTTTTTTCGTTAAAACGAAATGATTTTCTAGAAAAACGATTCAATTTTTAAAAGTTATAGTTTAAAAAACTAATAAATATTTAAAAAAAAAAAAAAAAAAAAGGAATTGAAACCACATTTTTATCGTTTTTGTTGACAATGATTATTTGCCTGAGTTAATAATTACTATAGCACCGCCTCAAAATAGAGACCGTTTTGACTTGTCTGGTTCCCTACTTTTGCGTCATTATCAACCAGATATTCAGGGTAGTGTTATTCTGGTACCCGATCTATACGTACTTCGTGGTAAAGGTCTGGCATCACCCAAATCTCCTATGGTAACACCGGTTAAATCAAGATGGCTAAGGTACGTTACTTTGTATAGACAATTTTAAACGAGCTTGAAAATTAAGTACTTCTTTTCATGTCGTTGTAATATCGTTCCACCTTTCATTCAACCTTTGTCTTATCTGTTGATATGCATGCTTGCCATTGCAGTATAAATTGTAGTTTTGTTAAAAAGCTCATCCAAATTAACTGGATGTCTATTTCGGAAATTCGGATAAGTGTTCAGGAACTAATTCAGTGTAAGCAGTTAATGCGTCTTGGTAGTTAATTTGATTTCTAATAATGCTCAAAAGACCAATCACGTTACTGTATATGAAGTTTGTGTTAAAGTAAAAAGTACTGTATTTCAGCAAAAGTAAATGTGTATTGCATCACCATTTTAGAATAATTACATTTGGTAATACATTAACAATGTAGATCTAGTTAATTGTAGTTGATGCTATTAGAACGTACTGTATAATTCTTGTTTTTTATTTATTTTCAGGTTTCCGATTCATTTAGAAATTGTTGGAATCATTTTGTGTGCATGGCTGGCCAACTGTACTGGCAATTCAAAGGATCTTGACATTGACTGTTATATATATTTAACCAAAAAAATAAATAAGTTCTTCTGCACAAGTGTTGTTTTTTTTATTTATGTTTCATTATTACCAGTATTAATGAACAAATCATATACACCTTAGGTATTATGATTAAGAAGGTTGAAAAGTAGGCGTGCCTTACAGAAAAAGGAAATTGCTATTAATTTATACAATTAATGAAAATGCCTTGAAACTTATAGCTGAAACACTGTATATGTCACTCTTATTACTGTGATATATTTCTGGTTAATAATGACACAATGCTAATGTACATAAGTGCAATACATGTTCCTCAGTGAAATACAATTGTCAATTTATTGCATACAATATATTTTAATGACTGAACATGTTTACTTTCACAATAAATGTATATATGTGAAGTATAATATTTATATATATTTGCAAATCAACCATTTCAACTGTATACAAATAATGGGCATATTCCTAAAGTAAACTATCTACATTAAAATATTCACTGAAATAATTTGATGCAGGCTCAGGCAATGCACACCATCAAACAAATCAGTACTACATAAATGAACATATTTGAATTTAATTGCTCAATGTTCTCTAAAGCCACATATAAAAGTAATTAAATTATCATTTTAAACATATAATAAGTTTACTTTCACCTTTCAGAAGTACAACACATGCTTGGCTTGTTACAAAGTTTGTAAGATGTCCTCATTATTTCTTTGTTTGCTACACACTGTTAATATTCACATTGTATAACTTACTCATATATAATTTTTATTGTAGAAAGTTGTTTTTTACATTTGACATTTTATAATCTCATGATAAATCCACTAGATACAATAGTAATCACACAGATGAACAGAAACATTTCTGTTTATTAACTTTCTTGTCTTGTGCAGTTGGAAGAGAACAGTATAACACATGTTGGGGCTTTTTTTCTATTCTTTCTATCTTCTTACTGTTAGTGGCGGTGTTGTAGTATATTTTAAGAAGCCATATTCAAATGCAGTAGAACTAATTAAACTTAACACTAACGGTATACTTTGGCTTAAACTGAAAAAGCAGTCATTATGTTTAGAAAATGACATTTTTGTATGTGCATGCTATATACCACCATGTGAATCACATGTTTATTCAAATGTAAACTCGCCGTTATTTGAATTTGATTTTTTTGAACAGATAGCGTCTGATGTACTTATCTACAGTCAGCAAGGAGATATCATGTTAGTTGGTGACCTAAATTCGAGAGTGGGCGAGCGGCCGGACATTATTAAAAATATAAATCTTGACCGTTATGTTCACATGCCTGTTTATGATGTTCCGCTCGAAATAGTACCGGCTCGCTCATCGTTTGATAGTCATGTTAACCAATTTGGTAACAAGTTGTTGTCACTTTGTAAAGAAAATAGCTTATTAATTGTGAATGGTAGATTAGAGCCGGGTCATTTTACATGTTTCAACTGTGCTAGAAGTTCTTTGGGAGCCAGTGTTGTGGATTATGTAATAGTTAATTTTAATCTATTGCCATGTATCTCTAGTTTTAAAGTGAATGACTTAACTGAATTTTCAGACCACTGCCCTATTGATTTTATTTTTACATGTAGGTATCGAGAACCTAATGCTATTAATGTGGTATTTAATAAGTTATCTTGGGAGGATGGTAAATCCGCAGATTTAAATATCCTGCTGAATAGTAAAACTCATATTTTTGAAAATATTACTAATAATTTAATACTGGAAAATTAAAATTTTAACACATGCATTAATCAGTTATGTGAACTTATATATGATGTATCTTTTCAAGTACATGGACGTATTTTTAATTTAGATAGTACAAAACCACGAAATATACGCAAATCTTTATGGTTCGACCAAAATTGCAAGAGGCACAAACAAGCTTTCTACAACAGTAAACGTATGTACAAAAACGATCCATCATTTGCGAACAGAACGTCATTTTTACAAGCGAGATCGACATACTGTACAACAAAACGTACTGCTAAAAATAAATTTTATAACAAAGAAAGTAAAACATTGTCAACTGTAAGTAAATCCAACCCAAAGAAATTTTGGAAATACATAAATAAATATAAGCTTCATAAAAAAACGTCTGGTACTAATGACGTAAATATTGATGATTTAATAAATCATTTTAAACATCTATCTAACACACCTCATCACAACTCGTTCAATGTTGATGAAAACGTATCAAGACATGAAACACTACATATTGAGGAGTTAGATCGCCCATTTACAATTTTAGAAATACAAAAACCAATATCAAAGCTCAAACGTCATAAAAGCGCTGATATGTCTAACAATGTTGCAGACTTTTTTATTGACTCTAACGAGTTTATTTCTCTGTATTTAGTTAAATTTTTTAATTACATATTCGAGAAAGGTATATATCCTGAAATATGGTGTAATGGTGCTATTGTCCCTATTTTCAAAAAAGGACACAAAAATGTTGCTTCTAACTATCGAGGTATTACATTAGTAAATATTATAGCTAAAAAAATTTCACTTACATTGCGCAACCGAATAAATTCTTGGTGCGAGAATGATAATATATTTAACACATCGCAATTCGGATTTAGAGATAATCGTAGTACGATTGATTGCATTTTTATATTGCACACTATAATCCAGAATATTATTAATAATAAAATCAAAACTTTATTGCATTTTTATTGATTATGAAAAAGCATTTGATACTGTAATACATGAAGCACTGTGGATTAAATTAGTACAAACAGGAATAAGTTGTAAAATGTTAAACATGATCAAGTCAATCTATCAGAATGTTAAATCATGTGTTAAAAATCATAAAGATATGTCTTATTCGGAGCTTTTTGATGTTACGTTAGGTGTAAAACAGGGTAAGCCATTATCACCTTTATTATTTATTTTATTCATAAATGACATTAATGATTGTATTGATGTTAATAATTTAACCGAAAAAGATATACGTTTATTATCTATATTTATGTTGTTATTTGCAGATGATATTGCATTATTTACTACAAATCCAGAAAGTTTGCAATTGCAATTAAATTCTATATATCAATATTCATGTAAATGGGGATTAAAAATAAATGTAAACTAAACTAAAATGTGCATATTTGAAAAAAGGAAAAGTAATTGTTCGTCTAGGTGGAGTATTAACCAACAGGCTATTGAAATTGTTGATGAATTTTGTTACCTTGGCCTAAAACTACACTTTACTGGTAATATATCAAGAGCAATAAAGGCACTTAATGAACAAGCCTTAAAAGCTTATAATCATTTATTGTCTATTTTTAGTAAAGTGCAGCTAAGTACTAAAACAAAACTTTCTCTTTTTGACTCCCTAGTTGTTCCAATTATTCTATATGCATCTGAAATATGGGGAATTTACAACATTAAAGAAGTAGATAAACTTCATTTTAAATTTTGTAAAACTATTCTAGGTGTACGCTCACAGACTTCTAATGCCGCTGTTTTAGGTGAATTAGGCAGATTTCCTCTCTCTATTATATGCAAGCAACGTGCCCTTAGGTATTGGGTTAAAATTAAGCAAAACCCCGAAACTTTGATGCACATTGTTTACAACGAACAATGTAATCTCTACAATGATTCTATTAGGGATAATAACAATAACAATACTCTGTGGTGTGTATTTGTTAAACAAGCATTAGAACAACTAGGATACGGAATGTATTTCAATAACTTAAACGACAATTTTAATTATTCTAATGAAATTAACCAGAGAATAAAAGATCAGTTTATCCAAAATTGGCACGTTACAATTAATAACCAACCGAAACTAGAGTACTATAGAATGTTTAAGACGGAATTCGTGTCTGAAAAATATCTAGATTGCATTAATAATAAAAATGAAAAACATCAGCTATCAAGATTTAGACTTAGCGCCCATACATTGGAAATTGAGACTGGTAGATATAATAACATACCTAGAGATGAACGCAAATGTAAACTATGTAATGCAAACACTGTTGAATCCGAATATCATTTCTTTCTAACTTGTTCAATCTACAAAGATCTTCGAACAAAATATTGTATTCGATCCAACTGGCCAAATTTAGTAAAATTTAAAAACATTCTCTCTTGTCAAAATACTACAGTCATTAACAATGTTGCCAGATTCATTACCGATGCTATGAAACTCCGTGAGGAAAAATTACAACTATTTGCTGCTTCTTAATAAATATTGTATGAAACACTAAATATATTGTCTATTTATTACTTGTTTGTTCTCACTGCGTTGTTTTAATACATACACTTTTGTACACGATGTTTGAACACTCTTCACTGTAGTTTATGTCTATGTCTATTAACATGATTGTATTTGTATTGTACTGATGCACTTTGACTATATGTTGTTTACTTGTATGTTAATGGTCAAAGGCGTTTTGCCGATGTTCCAATAAAAAAAACTTGAAACTTGAAACTGTTGTACTGATGCCTTGGAGTGGAAACTGCACACTGAAAAATATAACAGTTTAAATAAATTATTAATATTAATAAATTAATCATTTATTTATTTATAGTTTGTTTCACCAATTCATATTATTTTAATAAGGATAATGGTCTTTATTAACATAAGATTGAAATGTGTTATTTGTAGTTAATTATTTAAAATAATAGAACAGTGTATTTGAAGATCTATAAATAAGCATTATTAAATTTCTGGTGTTTTGTTTTCAATAGTAAACAACACGTCCGAATATCCGAAATTTATGTATGGATGTTCAGACAGGTTATTCAGTATATTTAATCGATATACATTCAACGAGATTTAAATCACTAAAAGATCGCGATATACTTAAATGAAATGTAATGGTTGGTTACAACGACAGGCAAAACAAACGCAAACAATTTAGAAAACTATGTTTTTATGTATGACATACCGTTAGTCCGCCATTTTGTATTGTCCATGAGTAACTGACCATGGATTGGTTGACGTCAGACTAGGTAGAGTGTAAGTTATAAGAATTGGGAACCAGACGTGTAACCGTTTTGCTTGGAACCAGTATTGAAAGAAAAACATGGTTGAGTTGAAAATCAAAAACAAACTTCTATCAACGTTAAT